>CM016726.1:11665606-12368238 GCA_005771605.1 Scutellaria baicalensis | reverse complement strand
AATAATAATAATAATCATAATAATAATAATAATAATAATAATATATAATAAAATATAAATAATAATCTAATAATAATAATAATAATAATAATAATAAATAATAATAATAATAATAATTAATAATCATAATAATAATAATAATAATAATAATAATAATACTAATAATAATAATAATAAAATAATAATAATAAATAAATAATAATAATAATAATAATAATATAATATAATAATATAATAATAATACTAATACTACATATAATAATAATAATAATAATTAATCATAATAATAATAATAATAATAAATAATAATAATAATACATAATAATAATAATTAATACCGTGCACACGCGAATTGGCTAGGATTTGTTAAACGACTAGGCACCACTAGATTTAATATTTAATGTAATACTACTATCCTCGTCCTCCAATAAATGTCGTTTTAGCAACTAAAATTTGTTCAAAAATCATTGTCATTTCGTATTCAAGCATATTTACATACAATATAGCAATATACCCCATATTTACACATCTCAAATAAATGTGTTAAATAAATAAAAATTCCTCATTAATTAACTTAAATAGGGATAGATTGAACATTTTAATCACATTCCTTAATTTATGTGCAAAAAACTAAGACGTATATTTATTTTGGAACAGAGGTAATATTATCACTTATGAGATTGTGAACTCAGTCACATTTACACTTTTTAATTTTTCTTGAATGGTATTTTCACATTTTAATTAGAACAATTGAAAACTGCATGTATTATTATTTGTAAACAAAGTCTATTGTATTTCCTTTTCATTCGAATCAAATGTAATCCCCATGCTATGAAGTGTTAAAAAAATAAAAAAAATGGAAACACTGAAAATTGAAGTTAATTTCTATGACTTTAATTTAACTAGATATGACCCGTGCGTTGCACGGGATTGGTTTACAATTTATATCTAAATATTTTTCTTATAAAATTAAATCTTAAATCATCTTTTGTAATGATTTAAATTTAAATGTAGATTTATTTTTTCGTTGATCATGGAACAATTTTGTTATTTAATATGAGATATATTTGACATCATTGACATTAGTATTGAAGTAAGTTTGTTATTTGTACATAATCATAAAGAATACAATATTCAACTTCCTTCCTTATGAATGCATAGTGAATCATTTTTCCAAGGTAAACTTAAATCTTCTTGAAAGACCTGTAGTGATGTTACTTGAGAAACAATTTCCTTAAAACATTGTTTTTCTACATTTTTTTATAGATAAATCACATAAATTAATGCATCTTTTTGTTATTTATATATTATGAGAGAAAATGCATAATATACACCGAATAAGCATGCATACATGCATATAATATAACCGTCTTTAACATATTAACACATTTTAATAATGAAATATTGAATTGTGAATTTTAAAACCTAAACTTTGCGTGAAAAGATATCATCTAAAATGGGTCAAAGACAAAGTAAACTTCAAAATATATACCAAGGATCTCATGGATGCTTCTCACCGTTCATAGATTCTTGAAACAATAATACAAAGTTGATCAGAAAAAAAAAGATTAAAAAAATGAAAATGAAGCGTTAAACTAATCCCTCATGAAATATCATACAATCCAATCAATACAATTCTATCACATAAGAATTAAGAAACAAAATGACAATTTCAAAAAAAAAATTTAAAATAGACAATGTTTTTATGACAATGGAAAAGAAAGTTACGCTATGTTTAACATTAGTTATTGAAAACATAAACAATTTGTATAATTCTAAAGTTGAAAAGTGAATATGACATCCATAGCAAGGTGTTCCTAGGCACAACATGTAACTAAGCTACTAAAGTGCTATTAAGCCACTATTTTGCCCTTTTAAATTAAAGTTATGCACTCAAGAATGAATTTACTATAAGAGAATTACGTTATACAATCAGGAGAATTAATAAAGGTGATTACATCATTTGCCTTACAACTTGAGTTCTGCTAGGATTGCTCGTTTGTCACAAAGTAACGCTCCTTCAAAGGTTATAAATTGTTAGTTCTTTCGCAGGACATCAACTCAGTAAGACTTTAGATATACCTTCAAGCAAAGTTGGGAATGTAGACAGAACATACCCGAAAAACATCATGATGGGAAAAACAACTATTTCTACAAAAAACTCAAGAAGATAAAGAACATCACGAATTTAGGAAAGTAAAGAACATGAATCTATATATACACACATATATAAATTGAGAGATAAGACTTTTCATATAAGTCATAATTAAATTGAGAGATAAAACTTTTCATATCTTCGTAATTAAATTAAGAGATGTAGACTTTTTATCTCCATTCAACCTTTCATATATTTTCATGATAAATAAAAAACATAATGACACGTAATATATTACATATAGTGTCACTGGTCGAAATAAGAAGCCTTGGGAATGCTTATTTATCAAGCATAGAAGATGATATATACATATATATGTGTATATATATAAAGTGAGAGATAAGACTTTTCATATCAATCATAATTAAATTAAGAGATAAAACTTTTCATATATTCATAACTAAATTAAGAGATGTAGACTTTTTATGTCAATTCAACCTTTCATATATTTTCTTGATAAATAAAAAATATAATGACACGTAAGATATTACATAGATTGCCACTTGTCGAAATATGAAGCCTTGAAAATGCTTATTTGTCAAGCATAGGAGAAACACAACCCTCTCTTTATATATATAGATTTAAGCATTTTGGGATCTTTTGGATCGTGATTAATTAGCTCATTACAACAAAGATTAGTGCACAAAATTATTGTAGAATTCACCATAAATTAGTAAACAATAATTATAAAATGAAATAAATATTCGCCAACAACCTATAATAATCTTGTACAGAGGTACTATAAGCAACAGGTTCATAGACTTTTAAATGCGTAATTAAATTTTCCGTTCCATTTATTATAGTCAATTTATAAGTAGTTTTGATAGTTAATTAAATCTGTCGGTTAAAACAACGATCTATGTCTCACTAATGCGTAACTATTAAAATTACACAAAATATATGTGAGGTGGTTTCATGAATAATTTTCGATAGATCCTTATTAGTTATTACTTATAAATTGAACTTATATCGATAAATTTTCATATGAATTGTTAAGTGTGAATTATGGGTTGACCAATCTCATGAAAAAAAGATACACGAGATGGTCTCACCCAAAACCTACTCAAATATATATATCTCAGGAAGATACTGTAGCTCTTGGATTAACTGCCACGTCAGCAGCGTTTGAATTATTGCATCCAAAAATATGACCAGCAGATTATAGCTATCTTTTGCAACTCGACAAATTCAGAAATTTACAAAGAATATAATCATGTTCATGTGTAGCTGGCGTAGCACATGCTTATTTATTTTACCTAGTTTAATTATAATATCTTTTCATAAATAAACAGAGCAACTTTTTTTCTCCCGACATATCTTAAAAGCTTCAATTCTTTATAAAGTTACTCAAAATCAAAATATAGTTTTGGATTTCATTTTACCAATTCTATATTTTTACTTAGAGTGAGTCTAACATGATTCGTCTCACAGATCATGTTACGTGAGATAAGTCCACACACACCTCATATTTCACAATTACATATACGTTAGTGAACAATGATTGATTCTTGGATAGAAATGATCTATCCAAAGAAAATTTTACGTGAAACCGTCTCACGTAATTTTTAACTTATTTTAGTTACTAGCAAGGACGAAAATATCGGTTTCGGTTCATGTATCGGTACTTTGAATTTACGGAAATATCGGTTTCGGTGGAAATATCGGTAATTTTAAAAAAATCACGGAAATATTGTGAAAAAATTAGAAAAAATATCTGGTAATTTACATAATGTTATAACTAACATTCATACATAAATTGAAGTTAAGATTTCAAATAAAAAATATAATTACAACAAAATGAGAGATAAACTAATATATAAATTGATAATATGAGAAATTTTGTACAAAGTATATTTATGAACTAATAATAGCATGAGCTCCTATGAGGTTCAAATGAATAAGATGACATGCCATCTTGATTTAAACATTATTGATACCAACTCACCATATTAGACCAATTTTGGGTGTAATCATAAACATACCATTCATATGCTCCTCTATCTCTTCCAACCGCATGTCCATGGATAGGATAATGCTCATTAACCCAATATGGTTGACTAGGTTGAGACATGTTTTAAAGCAATAGGTAAAATTGAAAAGAGTAGAAAATGATTGAAAATTGGAATTTTTTTGCTCATTGCCGATACACTGCACCGAAAACGATATTTCACCGATATTTCACCGATATTTCGCCGATATTTCGCCGAAACCGAAACCGAAACCGAAATTCACCGATATTTCGCCGATATTTTGACGAGAAAAAAAAACACCCCGTTTTTATATCGGGACTTCATTCTCAGCCGAAATATCGCGATTTTTTCATCCCTGGTTACTAGTTATGTATATCATGAGTGTATTATACTATATACTACCTCCGTCCTGGTCCAATTTGCCTACTTGGACCGGGCACGGAAACTAAGAAAATGCAGTTGACTTTTTACTTACTTTTTGATTAAAAAATATTTTTTTATAATTTTTGTTTTATAATTTCTTTGTCATTTATGAACTGACAAATTGGATTGGGACAAACGAAAATGGTAAGTAGGCAAATTCGACCGGGACGGATGGAGTATATAATAAGTTGGCCCAAGTATATAAAACCCATGAAATATTTTCCAATAAATATAACCAAACTTTTGATCAAAACCAAAAAGATAGATAATAATGCATGCATGGCTATAATTATACTTTCCAACTCGAACATTAACCAAATTTTCGCTAATCTAATGGTACATGCCACTATATTCACGCCATAAACTTTCATTGACTCAATTTTCAATAATAATGTTTAATTGTAAATTTTATTAAGGAATTTGCATTTTAGTGTCGTGTAATTAGATTGCTAAAATATTAATTAATATAATATTGTAATTGTAGTTATAAGTAGTTATATCAAGGCATTTAATTGGTAGTGCCTTAATAGTGTTTTCATCAGTGTAGTTATAGATACTAAACATCCAAATGCCTCAAATGAATATCTTACATGACATTTAGTTTAAAATGACTCAAAATTAGTGTAGTATTAGGCCATTTTTCTAGTAGTGGGTGATGTAACTTAACATTTGTGACAAGAGAAATTTGAGTCGTAAGATATAATTGAAATCATAATTTTTTTGTGTTTTCGTTATTAAAAAAAAAAAAACCCAAAGATTTAATGATAGCAATTAGGCCATATAAATCAAAAGGGCATAAATATTATTGTACAATTTGGCCAAAGAGTCCCTAGCCCAACTTACCACAAAACTATAATATCTAAACAATTTTACCATTCAATATAACAATTTATACTTTTATACCACAAAATATAAGTTTTGATACAAAACTACTACAAATTCTGTAAAATTCTGCAAAACATATTTTTGTTAGCCACTTTTCAACATCCAATCATACTTTGTACGATATTGTGTCATTGACCAAATATTTTATCATTTGAATTGATTAAATTTAAATTTAAAATCACACCAATTCTGATTAATAATACCATTCACTCACTCTAATTAATAATTATTCCATCTCGTATATATAATTCGGCTAACCCTAAACTAGTTAAAATTAGGGTTAGCCGAGTAACTAGTTTAGGGTTAACCGAGTTAGCCGTGGTCCAAAACTAGGGTTAGCCGAGTAACTAGTTTAGGGTTAGCCGTGGTCCAAAACTAGGGTTAGCCGAGTAACATCTTTAAAGGTTAGCCGAGTTAACCGAGTAACATGCTTTAAGGATTAGCCGAGTAACAAAATTAAAGATAGTCGAGTAACATGTTTTAGGGTTAGCCGAGTAACAAAGTTAAAGTTAGTCGAGTCACATGTTTTAGGGTTAACCGAGTAACAAAAATAAAAGTTGACTGAGTAACAAAAATAAAAGTTACTCGGCTAACATGCTTAATGTTAATGTTCGGCTAACATTAATTTTAAGGTTCGGCTAACATGTTAATGTTTTACTAGTTCCATTAATTTACAGAAAACTAATTTACAGAATTTACAGAAAAGTTTAATAACAAGCATGGAGTTTACTATTAAATGTTTAGCCGAGTAATTTTCAGAATTTAGCCGAGTAAACATTTAATAGTAAACATTAACATGTTAGCCGAGCATTAAAATTAATGTTAGCCGAACATTAACATTAAGCATGTTAGCCAAGTAACTTTTATTTTTGTTACTCGGTTAACTTTTATTTTTGTTACTCGATTAACCCTAAAACATGTGACTCGGCTAACTTTAACTTTGTTACTCGGCTAACCCTAAAACATGTTACTCGGCTAACCCTTAAAGCATGTTACCTAACCCTTAAAGCATGTTACTCGGCTAACTTGAACTTTTTTACTCGGCTAACTCGGCTAACCTTTAAAGATGTTACTCGGCTAACTTGAACTTTTTTACTCGGCTAACTCGGCTAACCTTTAAAGATGTTACTCGGCTAACCCTAGTTTTGGACCACGGCTAACCCTAAACTAATTACTCGACTAACCCTAATTTTGGACCACGGCTAACTCGACTAACCCTAAACTAGTTACTCGGCTAACCCTAATTTTAACTAGTTTAGGGTTAGCCGAGTTATATATACGAGATGGAATAATTATTACGGAAATAATTCCAAACCACATAAGTATAATTCCATGAAGTTGGATTCGGTCAAATTTGTGGGAGAAAAATATAATTCCTTGTATTATATTAAATAATGCATGTGTAAATATGTAGCAAAGTAAAAATAAAATTCTACCCTCATTCATTACTCAATCATTCAATCATTGTAATTATTGACTTGGTCAAATTGTGGTAGAAAAATATCAATTCTTATATTTTGTGGTAGCAAAGTTTGTTTCTTATAGTACATGATAGAATAGTTTATATGTTATATATATTGTGGTGAATTGGGTATTTCCTCTTTGGCCAAATGCACAATTTGAATCAAACTAATGATATAATAATCCATTAACATGTAAAAACATAACATGAATGTTAGCAGGTGATACCACTTGTGACGAAACCTTTATAGTGTGTACAAAAGAGAGTGTAACTGTGCGGCTAATAATTGGCTCGTCTGATTACGTCGTCTTACTCGTAGTGTGCTGGAGTGGGAAGACAAGTTGATGTGACACAATCACGTTAGAGGTCCTTTAGTGGCACATTAAAATAAAAAAAAACTAAAAAAAAATTCATGGTATTAAATATGATAATCATTACAAATATGGGATAGTTCTATAGTATATCGGGTGTATTAATACACCAGACTCTCCACTCATTTTTAGTCATTAGATTTGAGATCATTAAAGTTAAAGTCAACTATGATCTCAGATCTAATGAATGAAAATGATGAAAAATCTAGTATATTAATACACTCGAAGTACTACAAAAGGACCCACAAATATGACACCAAATATGCTTTCAAATTGAATTGTTAAAAGGGTAATATGATTCGGAAAGACCCGCCAAGCACCGTTGACTTAAGGCTCCTCCCTTTAGGTAGTTTTATAGTACACCACATGTATTAATACACCAAACTCTCAACTCATTTTCAGTTATCAGATTTGAGATCATTAAAGTTAAAGTTAATTATGATCTCAGATCTAATGACTGAAAATGATGGAGAGTCTGATGCATTAATACACCCGGTGTACTACAGAAGGACCTTTAATATAAGGGCACTTGCATCAACTCACCTTAGCAATATTTATATATACGAGTATCAGCACGTACGTCGCACGTGGATGATGAATTTTTTAATTTAAAATATTATATTATTATTAATCTTAAATAATAATTTTGTAAGAATATACAATATATGTTAAATTAAATTAAATTAAAAAAAAGTATAGTAAATTAGAGTCCTACTCATAATAGAACTCTATTTAAAATTTGGATTAGAATTCTTATGTAAAATTATTTAGATATGAAAATCATAAAATACTATTATAACCTTAAATAAAATCTTTAATAAGTATATATTAGACAATCCATATTTTGTAAAAAATATTCATACTTTTATATATGTAATAGATTTTGATGTGGGAAGGATGAGCCTATAGATGTGGGACAAATAAGATTATAAGAATACTGGCATCATTATCCCTGGAATCTACAAAATAAAACAGTATGGCAAAATTGCCCTTGCATAAATGCAGAAGTGCTTTTGTGCAGACGTGGAGGCAGAAGTGAACGAGAAAAGAGAGGCTGAAAGAGAAGAGACTCTGCATAACTACAAGCTGGCAGAACTCCCTTCTGGCAGACATAGAAGCAGAAGTGAAGGAGAAAAGAGAGGTTGAAAGAGAAGAGACTCTGCATAACTACAAGTTGGCAGAACTCCCCTCTAGCAGACATGAAGGCAGAAGTGAAGGAGAAAAGAAAGACGGAAAGCGAAGAGACTCTCTGCAAACACAGAAGGACAGGACTTGCAGAAAACAGCGAAAAGCAGAAGTGAATACCTCGCATAACCCGAAGAGGCTGCGAAGCTACTAAAGTCTTACAAAGCAGAAGTGACGACGCCATATTAAGAGGCAGCCGAACGGATTCTGTGCACTTGGAGTAGAGGATAATAATTCAAAGCACAATGATGAGCATGCTAAAGGAGTAGCTGACATGACTATAAAAGACAAAAGCAAAATATCTTCTCACTTAACAGAAAATGGAAGATTCTGGAGAGGAAGTGGTGTACTCTCAGCAACGAAGAAAGTACCTGGGCAAAGAAATAGGAAATATAGCTTAACTAACAAAGAAATATAATAGGAAAAGACGAAAATACCCTCCTTAGAAGAGAGAAGTATAAATAGGAGAATATTGTATACTTTGAGCAACTTTCAATACCTTTTCTAAATATAAGAGAAGTTTCTATCTTTTCTAGCAAGTCATCACTCTCATCTTGTTTATGTGTATCTCTTATCATTGGTTTAAGTTTTGTATCTGTAATTCGGCTCTCATATTTTCCATCCACACAACAATGGCGCCGTCTGTGGGAAACAGGGGAGAGAAGTGAGCTTCCTTCTTATCCTACTTGATTTCCTCTAAGTTATTGTTCTTGGTATTGTTTCCTTCTCTTTTGTTTCCCTTTTTTGTTGGTTGGGAGAAAGAGTTGCAGAAATCTGTTTAAAGTCAATCGGGGTAATGGCTGATCGGATAATCCGAGACCTTGATGGGGATTTCCGGGAGGTAGCTAGGCCAGAAACATCAAGGTCGAAGGAGAGAGCGGAAGAGGTGAGGGAACCAGCCATGCCGAGCATGTGGACCTTCACCCCAGAGCAGCTGGATGGTTTCATCCATTCCGCTGTGCAGAAAGCTCTAGACAAAGCGGCTGCTGACAAAGAAAAAAGAGGAGGAAGGCGAGAGTTTCTTGAAGCAGAGGGTACTAAGATCTCTGCACAGGCAGATCGGCCAGGCCGGCCAGGGGTGGCACAGGAACAGAGTGCAGATAGTCACCCATCACAGTGGAACTATGCTTCTCATGAAGTGTCGTCGGCAGACATCTCCTTGCAACGTACGCAAGATCTGGAAATACAGAGACAGATGGAAGCGATGCAGAGGGAAATACAATTGCTACGGCAGAGGATGGGTACCACTAGTCAAATCCAGATGCCAGGAGGAAGTCCATTTTCAGTGGCGGTTCGGATGGACGAGTTGCCGGCAAATTTCAAGCCCTTAACCTTCGAATATGATGGAACAGCAGATCCGTATGATCATCTTCTGCGCTTCGAGAATGTGGCCCTCCTCCATCAATACACGGATGGAGTCAAATGCAGAGTATTCTTGACCACACTCACACAAGCTGCCCAGAGATGGTTCGGGCAGTTAGCAGAAGACAGCATCCGTTCTTTCCACGATTTTAATTCCGCTTTCCTCCACCAATTCGCCAGTGCTAGAAGGCAGAGAAGAACATCCCAATCTCTATTCACGTTGAAGCAAGGAGCCGAGGAGTCCCTGAGAGCCTTCATAAAACGATTTAGCACGGCTGCCTTGGAGGTACCATCTGTCACCGCAGAGGTAAAAATTAGCGCTATAGTACAGGGGTTGCGAGAAGGGGACCTATTCCGCTCCTTGGCAAAGAGACCAGCTAATACTTTTGAGGAGGTCTTAGCTCGGGCAGACAAGTTTATCAATCTTGAAGACGTGAGCCGTGCTAAGAGAGCAGAAAAACCGGCCCCCAGAGAAGCGAATATGCGGAGACATGGGGAACCCAGGTTCGACAACAGAAGACGTGAGGAAGACCTCGGTAGAGGAGATTATGCCCGATATACTCCGTTGAAAGCCCCACTGGCAAGAGTGTTTCAGCTCTCCGAAAAGACTGCTCCATTCAGATTCCCTCCCAACAGAGCTCAAGCCCCAACAAGACCGAAGGGGCGATACTTCTGCCTATTTCACAATGAATACGGTCATGACACAAACGAGTGCAGGCATCTGAAAAATGAGATAGAGCGTCTGGTCAGAGCTGGGGTGTTGAAGGGATTTGAGGATAAGAACAAAGGTTATGCTGAAAATTATGGAAAGAGAAGTGAGAGATCGGAGGAGAGAGAAGGTGTTCAAGACAAAGAAAAGAGAAATGAGGAAAAAGAACTGCCCCCACCATCGAAAAAAGGCTTTATTAACATGATTGCAGGCGGCCCTCAAGGGGGGGACTCGAACAGAGCCCGAAAGTCAGCTCTAAGGTATGCGCAGGGATGGCACGATCAACACATGGAAGTGTCAGAAGTCCAACCGTCTCCGGATATCGTGTTCGGAGCAGCTGATGAAACCCCCATGCTCAAACCTCACAATGACTCCTTGGTGGTGACGGCAGAGATAGCCGGGTATGATGTTGCCAGAGTATTCGTGGATACAGGGAGCTCTGCCGACATCATATATAAAGAGTGCTTTGAGAAAATGGACATCAGAACTCAGATTCGTCCAGTGAACACGGCATTGTACGGTTTCACGGGAGGAGCAGTTCACCCTTTGGGGGTGGTAACTCTGCATGTTTTGGTAGGAGAGTGGCCACGACAGAAGAGACTAATGATGGATTTCCTAATAGTAGATGCTCCCTCCGCGTACAATGTTATATTTGGACGTCCAATATTGAATGAGCTGAAAGCCGTAGTCTCCACATATTATATGAAAGTCAAGTTCCCTACGTCTGCCGGTGTAGGAGAGTTGAAGGCAAACCAAGTACACTCGAGAAAGTGCTATGTTGAATCTATTCGGGTAGCACATAAGTGGGCCTTGCCAGTGGTAAGCAGAGCTGCAGATGAGGAGGTTGGGGTGAAGCGGCAGAGAACAGAGGGAGAGGAGGAAGAAGAGTCCAAGAAGATGGCAGCAGATGAAGAGCTCCTATCAGTAGAGCTGTATCCTGGGAAAGAGGGATTTTGTACCAAGATCAGTGCAGAAATCCCCAGAGCAGAACAAGCCGAATTGATCGAATGCTTGAGAAAGAATGCCGACCTGTTTGCCTTTCAAGCGGAAGATATGAAAGGTATCCATCCAGAGATTGCAGTACATCGACTCAACATCAGCCCTGAGGTTAGACCTGTTAAGCAAAGGTTACGGAACTTCGGAGCAGAAAAAGACAGAATCATTCAGGCAGAGGTTCAGAAGTTATTGGACTCAGGACATATCGTGCCCGTTCAGTTCCCGGAGTGGTTATCCAACGCTGTCTTGGTACCTAAGCCTAACAAGAAATGACGCATGTGTATTGATTTCCGCGACTTGAATAAAGCTTGCCCCAAAGATCATTATCCGCTGCCTCGCATAGATCAGTTGGTGGACTCCACATCTGGATGCGCCCGCTTGTCTCTGATGGATGCCTACCAGGGGTATCACCAGATCCAGTTGGATCGCGCAGATGTCAACAAGGTCTGCTTCATCACGGCGGCCGGGACCTATGGGTATGTGCGTATGCCTTTCGGATTAAAGAACGCAGGAGCCACCTACCAACGCATGGTAGACAAGCTGTTCAAAACAATGATTGGCAGAAATATGGAGGTTTATGTAGACGACATGTTGATAAAAAGCAAAGAGGCCGAGCAACACATTGCAGACCTGGAAGAAGCCTTTGCAATCATACGAGACAGCGGGATGAAGCTGAATCCAGAGAAGTGCAGCTTTGGTGTGACGACAGGGAAATTCTTGGGATTCATGGTTACCAAGGAAGGAATAAAAGTTAATCCGGAGAAAGTGAAGGCGGTGATGGACATGGTACCACCCAAAAATGTCAAAGAGGTGCAGAGACTGTTGGGGAGGATAACTGCACTTAATCGGTTTGTCTCTAAATCGGCAGACAAGAGCTACCCTTTCTTCAAAATATTGAGGAAGGGGTACAAGTTCCAATGGACAGAGGAATGCAACCAGGCTTTCAGAGAACTGAAAGAATACCTCGCCAGTCTGCCACAGCTTTCCAAGCCAGAGAAAGATGAAACGCTATACATGTACCTCTCAGTTGGGGAAGCAGCCGTCAGTACAGTTCTGGTACGAGAGATGGGGCGACAACAGATGCCGGTATACTATGTAAGCCATATGTTGCAAGGACCAGAAACCCGGTATGCAGAGGTAGAAAAGGCTGGGCTAGCCGTCATCACCACAGCTAGGAGACTACGCCCCTACTTCCTGTCACATAAAATAGTCACGCGCACCAATTATCCGCTGGCACAGACAATGGGCAAGGCAGACACCTCTGGCAGGATGGTCAAATGGGCGGTGGAGCTTGGGGCTTATGATGTGGAGTTCGAACCCCGAAAAGCTATTAAAGCCCAAGCCTTGGCTGACTTCGTACAAGAATCACAAGCTCTGCCAGAGGAGGAACAGAGCTGGAAGATATTTGTAGATGGTTCTGCTACCAAGGATGGCTGCGGAGTGGGAGTTTTGGTAGAATGTCCCGGAGGGCAGGACATGCAGTACGCCATCAAGTTAAACTATTCTGTGTCTAATAATGAAGCCGAATATGAGGCCCTAATACGAGGCATGAACATAGTGAAAGAAGCCGGGGGAAGTGATTTAGTAGCCCACACTGATTCGCAATTGGTGTTCCAACAATATGGAGGAACATATGAAGTGAAAAAGGAGTCATTGTTCGAATACTTAAGGGAAATCGCCAAAATCCAACTATCTTTCAACAAATTTGAGCTGAAACAAATCCCAAGGGTGGAAAATGCTCAAGCAGATTACCTAGCCAAAATCGCCAGCTCTTACCCGCTCTTGCAACCGAGGAAAATAACTTTGTTAGTAGCAGAAAAGTCAGGGGGAATAGCAGAGGTGGCAGAGGTGGAGGCGGCCGATGATTGGAGAACTCCCATCATAAATGAGCTAAGGAAAGCAGAAACATTAACATGCCCGAAGTGGACTAAAGAGACTTTGAAATATTGCATCATGGGTGAGCAGCTCTATCGACGTTCATTCTCGCAGGCATACCTACGGTGTCTGAATAAGGAGGAAGGGTTATATGTGCTGCGAGAAGCACACGAAGGATGTGAAAGTAATCATGTGGGATCAAGAACATTGACTCGAAAGATTCTACGAGCTGGATACTTCTGGCCCACTATGAATGCAGATGCCAAGGAGTTAGTGCAAAAGTGCCACAGTTGTCAGATTCACGCATCTCTGATTCATAGCCCAGCCAAAGAATTGAGAACAATGCATTCCCCCTGCCCTTTCGCTCAATGGGGAGTGGACTTAGTGGGACCATTGCCGTTGTCTAAAGGACAGAAAAAATTCTTGATAGTGGCTATTGATTACTTCACAAAATGGGTGGAGGCTGAACCATTGGGAAAAATCGATGAACAAAATGTCATAAAATTTTTGTGGAAACAGATCTGCTGTCGATACGGGATACCCCGAATCCTGGTTTCAGATAACGGCACGCAATTTTGTGGAAAGAAGATTAAAGCTTGGTGTGCAGAGATGAAGATTACCCAAAGGTTTGCAACAGTAGCTCATCCCCAAGCAAACGGCCAAGTAGAGGTCACTAACAGGACTATCGTAAATGGACTGAAAACGAGGATAGAGACTTTGAAAGGCAGTTGGGCAGAAGAGCTGGATTCAGTTCTGTGGGCTTACAGGACGACACCGAGGGTGGCAACAGATATGACCCCTTTCAACTTGGTATACAGAGCCAATGCCGTAATCCCAACAGAGGTGGGTATGGAAACCCATAGGGTCATGACATTTGATGAAGAACAGAATGAGAAACTTATGAAAGAAAATCTAGATCTGCTCGAAGAAGAAAGAGAAGTGGCGCGGCTAAAGATTGAGAAATTCAAGAGCAGAATCAAAGCAGCGTATGACAAAAGGGTGCGACCACGACGTTTGAATAAAGGAGATCTGGTCCTCAGGAAAGCCGATGCTCTAAAACCCAAGGGAAAGCTAGAGCCGAACTGGGAAGGACCGTATATTGTATCAGAGGTGTTAAAAAGGGGAGCTTATCGATTAATGACAGCAGAGGGAAAGGAAGTAGCCAGACCATGGAACATTGGCAATCTTAAAAGATATTACGCCTAGAAGAAACAAGTAAGAAACACTCCATAAACTTGCAAAATTACCCTAGAAAGCAGCCACCTTAGCAGAGGCAGACCTCCGGGTCTAGCACATCTCTGACTAAGGTTGGTGGGGCCAGAAGTTAAAATTGCCCTAGAAAGCAGCCACCTTAGCAGAGGCAGACCTCCGGGTCTAGCACATCTCTGACTAAGGTTGGTGGGGCCAGAAGTCAAAACTGCCCTAGAAAGCAGCCACCTTAGCAGAGGCAGACCTCCGGGTCTAGCACATCTCTGACTAAGGTTGGTGGGGCCAGAAGTCAAAATTGCCCTAGAAAGCAGCCACCTTAGCAGAGGCAGACCTCCGGGTCTAGCACATCTCTGACTAAGGTTGGTGGGGCCAGAAGTCAAAATTGCCCTAGAAAGCAGCCACCTTAGCAGAGGCAGACCTCCGGGTCTAGCACATCTCTGACTAAGGTTGGTGGGGCCAGAAGTCAAAAATGCCCTAGAAAGCAGCCACCTTAGCAGAGGCAGACCTCCGGGTCTAGCAAATCTCTGACTAAAGTTGGTAGGGCCAGAAGTCAAAACTGCCCTAGAAAGTAGCCACCCTAACAGAGGCGATCCTCTGGGCCTAATACATCTCTGACTAGGGATTGGTGGGGCCAAGCTCAGTTTGCTTTAAGAAGAATGGATATGTTTACTCGTTGATAATAAATGCGCACTGCTCCTTTAATTGCAGATATAACTTGGAGTTGGTGGACGAAAAAGCAGAAAAGAGCAAACGAGAAGAACCGGAGAGCAGAACATTACTTAAGAAATTGTCTTACAATTGTCGTTGTCTTTAAATATGGTTTCTCTCATTTTTGTTTAGATTTGCCCGCTTGGATTATCTATGATTGGTTCGCATTTTTCTGTTTTGATGGGATAACATTATTGCTTCTACAAACATATTAGCCTAGAACATCAGCGAAAAAAGTTTGTGATTTTGAGAAGATTACATTGCAAGCATGAGATAACAAAATCATGATAATAACGAAAGGGTATCACTAATATCCATAACGGCAAGTACGACAAAATGATGAAACAGTTAGAGGATAGCAATTAAAAAATAATCTAAGTAAAAGAGACACGAAATTATCCCAAATATTCAGCCCATAAATACAGAACAGGAAATATAAATTGTTCGCGGAAAAGCGTAATTTCAAAATCTGGAGTTAAAAAGAAAAATCAGTCTGTGGAGGGAAGGACTTCAATAGGAGGATCAGATGTGGTCGGGTCCTCTGCGCCCTGCAGTTCTGGAAGAGCCTCGGGGGGAGGCTGAAGAGATGCTTCCGCCACCATCTCAGAAGAATCTCCGCTCAACACTATCAGGTCCACTACGGGCGGTTCAGGCAGAGGCGACGCTGGCAGAAGTGGAAACTTGCAGGAAGCTGGATCAACAGGAGTGAAGGCATCGTTAGTAGCAGAGCATAGCTTGGCATACGTCTTCTACAAGACCAGCAGCCACCAGGGAGAATCTGGATCCTCCAAAGGATCACCCTCGAAATAAGGGGAGGCTGGTAGATCATCCAGAGGGCCATTGAAATCATAGACCCCAGAAAAACCTTGGTCTTGAGCCTGCTTTTGAGCCGCATCAAACCCATAGCCATAGTAATGGCCTATGTGAGGCCCGAAATCAGCTAAAGAGCTGGTACTCCTGAGATACGCCTCCTTCAGCCCAGTAACCACTTCTTCCAGGAAGCTCTGCCCTGCGGCTGTCATATGTAGGTTCTTCTTGCACGCTTCGACCCCTTCTGAGAACTTCCTAGTCCCATACTCTCGGCTGCGACTCTTCTCCTCGGCAGCTTTCTTTCTCCAGTACTCGGTCTCCTTCCTCTGCTCCTTGAGCTGCTTCTATTGCTCCACCAGCTTAAACTTCAACGAGGAAATCTCGTTGTCCCTCTCCAAGAGCGCAGGAGCAGGATCCACAGCGGAAGCCGCTCTAGCTTGAAGACGGCTTAAATGGATCAAGCTCTACAAAAGAGACAAAGACACAATGAAACGAGAGGATTAATGAAGGATTGCAGAAGATCCTAAGAAATAAAGAAAAAAGAGAGAACTACAAGAGTACCTTCAAAGCATAGTGAGAGCTCATAGCCAGCTCATTGTCTAGGGAAAGCTTGCTCAGAGTAAAAGTGTCAGCGGGAGTCAAGCAGAGCTGGAGAAATTGGCGTGATTCCTCTGCAGAAAGCTCCAGAAGAGACTTCGGAAGCTCCAGAGTAAAAGTGTCGTTGGCAGAAGCTCTTACTCGGTTCGACCGAGAGCGCTCTCTCCCTTCATGTCCACCTCTGCCAGGAGACCGCAGACGTGGTCGTTGAGCGTCAGAGGAAGGATCAGAGGTGTCTAGAGGACGCTTGCCTCTGTCACTTCTGGCAACCACCAGGAGAGGGGCAGCCGCCTGAACCTCAGATGCCAGAGCTACGTCTGATTGTGGACGAGGTGGAGGATTGGCATCTCTACGAGGAACAGTCCTCCTCCATGCAGGTTCTACACAATAGAAATCATTCAATGTTTATACAAGTTATTAATACAGTAGACGAGCAGAAGAAGAAAAATGTCAAAAGGAGAGAAATACCAAAATCTGAAGGAAAAGAAGTCTCCCCAGCACATAAACCAAAGTAAGACAAAACGGAAGGCTGCTCTACAAGACTAACTACATCGAAAGGGCCTACTTCATCCACAGAGGTGTTTAGAGCCTCAATTATTTCGCGATCAGAAGTGGGACAGCTGACAAAAAATTCTTTCCTTATTAAAGGTTTAGTATACAACCAAGAGCCCACTGGGAAATCCCATGTGTCAGACCCAGAAATGAAGAAGTAGTCTTCCTTCCAGTTCTTGTCTCGGCTCTGGGGCTTTCCCAAGAAGTGAATCAGACCTCGAGGATCAGCAGTGACGTAGAAAAAGGGGGGCTTGAATTTGAGAGGAAAATTGGAAAAGAAGAGTTCAGCAGTGGGATTGCCCCCATTGCCTTTCAAAATTATGTAAAACCCCAGCATGAGTCGGATAGCAGAAGGGGTGAACTGGTTTAGGGGAACTTGGTAAAAAAAGGATAACCTACAAAGATAGGGATTTACAGGGAAGCGCACCCCAGCCTTCAGTTGAGCACACCAGAAGGCCAGCTTACGCCCAGAAAGAAAGTTAGGTCTGTGATGACCAGCAGGACAGTATAGACAAAAATCCTGAGGAATGTTATAAGCTAAACGAAGAAGATCGAGGCGATCGGGAGAAAAAACGGTCCGATGACAAACCACATTGAAGTTGGGGTCTGACGTACTATAATTCAGGGGATCAACACTGGAAGCAGATGGCTCTTCTGGCTCTTCTGCCACGAGAGAAGGACTCTTTGAAGAACTAGAAGAGGTCTGCTCACCAAGGGTAGGAAGAACAGAAGAAGAATTGCTCTCAAGAGCTTGAAGGATAGGAGAGTCGGTCTCACGATCGGAAGAAGACATGATGGAGAAGAGAGTGGGTAAAAATGGAGACTAATCTAGAAAAAATCACCAGAAAATTCCCAAATACAGGCTAGATACTCAACTAAAAGCAGTCACAAGATCCAACAGTTCTAAAACAGCATAAACACCAGTTCACAGCCACTGAAATCACAAAACAAACAAAGAAAATCAAAGGTTAGAAATTACCTCCTCTCGCCATGGAAAAACGAACTCACCAGGGGGAGTAGCTGATGTGGGAAGGATGAGCCTATAGATGTGGGACAAATAAGATTATAAGAATACTGGCATCATTATCCCTGGAATCTACAAAATAAAACAGTATGGCAAAATTGCCCTTGCATAAATGCAGAAGTGCTTTTGTGCAGACGTGGAGGCAGAAGTGAACGAGAAAAGAGAGGCTGAAAGAGAAGAGACTCTGCATAACTACAAGCTGGCAGAACTCCCTTCTGGCAGACATGGAAGCAGAAGTGAAGGAGAAAAGAGAGGTTGAAAGAGAAGAGACTCTGCATAACTACAAGTTGGCAGAACTCCCCTCTAGCAGACATGAAGGCAGAAGTGAAGGAGAAAAGAAAGACGGAAAGCGAAGAGACTCTCTGCAAACACAGAAGGACAGGACTTGCAGAAAACAGCGAAAAGCAGAAGTGAATACCTCGCATAACCCGAAGAGGCTGCGAAGCTACTAAAGTCTTACAAAGCAGAAGTGACGACGCCATATTAAGAGGCAGCCGAACGGATTCTGTGCACTTGGAGTAGAGGATAATAATTCAAAGCACAATGATGAGCATGCTAAAGGAGTAGCTGACATGGCTATAAAAGACAAAAGCAAAATATCTTCTCACTTAACAGAAAATGGAAGATTCTGGAGAGGAAGTGGTGTACTCTCAGCAACGAAGAAAGTACCTGGGCAAAGAAATAGGAAATATAGCTTAACTAACAAAGAAATATAATAGGAAAAGACGAAAATACCCTCCTTAGAAGAGAGAAGTATAAATAGGAGAATATTGTATACTTTGAGCAACTTTCAATACCTTTTCTAAATATAAGAGAAGTTTCTATCTTTTCTAGCAAGTCATTACTCTCATCTTGTTTATGTGTATCTCTTATCATTGGTTTAAGTTTTGTATCTGTAATTCGGCTCTCATATTTTCCATCCACACAACAGATTTTATCAACTATCTTTATTCTTGCAGTTTAATGTCATTCTTAGTAGAATGTGAGAGAGGTGAGAGAAATATGCAATATTAAGAACTCTATACTTTTCTTTTCTTCTCGTTTATCATTCTATTATTATAGGGTAATTCTGTAGTACACCTGGTGTATTTATACACCAGAGTTTTTTACCGCAGTAACTTTTTTTAAGGTAACTTTTTGAATTTTGAACTATAGGAGTGATGGGCTTTGTAATATGTATGGGCTGTGTAACATTTGGACAATGAGCTGCAATGTCTTGATTTGTGTATCGTGGGCTATGAAATACATTATGTGCTTTACATTTAATTTGGGTTTATTTTGGGCTATGAAATATATTGTGGGTTTTACATTTAATTTTGGGTCATACAAGTTGTATGCTTTAGAATGCTCATTTATATAAAATATAAAATTTTGTTATAAACTTATTTCATTTGCATAAATCATACCTAATTTAATAAATGATAAAACATTAACAATCATTGTGATGAAATTGAAATTAAATATTTAACATATTTGAGATATACTAATATGATCATGGAGTTTTAATAAATTTCATAATAAAATTAATTTTATTACGTGTTATTTTAACGATGGTAACAATTTTAACAATTTGATGTAAGTGCAACCATTATGACCTTGCATGCTTTTTTTAAATAGGGACATTGGTTACATGTCATTTTAACAATTTCATACCAGTGCAATCATTATAACCATGTTATACAGTGCAAACATTGTATGTGCAAAACATTGTATTTCAACCATACACTATTGTATATTTTGACCCTGCAACCATTTCCTTCAACCATTAGATTGAAATATTTAATATATTTCAGATATATTAGTATTGCCCCACATTTTAATTTTTATTCACGAATGTTTTAATTGTATATTAATTTATATATTTATATATTACCCCACAATTTTGGATGTCATTAACCACAACCAATGTTATGAATTGTCTATTGCCCAACAATTTTTATTTGAATTCATCAATGTATACATTTGAATGTCATTAATCATTGCATCATTGATAAGATACAAACTAGTTTGTATATATTGCATATTACTCTCACAATCTTGGATGTCATTAACACATTCTATTTTATCTTGTAATATATGAACGAGTCATAGGATTATGATTTTTTTAAATTCACCAATGTTATCTATGTTGTATATATTTGCATATTTGCAATGCATATTCCAAAGCAATGCAATTCATATCATGCCATTGATATAATGCAATGCATCGTTATTGCAATGCAATGCAATTCATAACATTGGTTACATGGTATCATGCATTGATATAATGCAATGCATGTTATTGTAATGCATCATACTAACAAAAAAAAAAAGCATACAAACCATTCTAACCGTTCACAATGAATTATGCATAAGAATTTTTTGGATGACTTGCAGCAATGCGTTGATGCATTGCAATTGAATGGAATGTCTTGCACTATAAATGAATATTTTCCCACATAATTTACATTTCACTTAGAGATAAAGTTAGACATACTCATTTATAAAGTTGTTAAGATTTTTTTGTATTTCATTATATCTTTTTAGATCTTGAAGTGTATTATATATATATTAGATTTTATATCAATAAAATACAAGTTTCTAATTCTTCTGTCAGTATATATATTTTATTGGTGAATTTTGAGAAGTGTTTACGTTGAGAGAGCATTTTATAAACATTCATAAAATACATAATATATTTTAATATACATAATTAAGTTTATAGACATAATATATATTGTGATAATTAAGTTTATATATATTAATCTCAATTAATGTATATATTATGATAATTAAGTGTATATGTGTGTGTATATATAAGTAATTTAGGATCATATTTTAATTAATTAAGTAAAAGACTAAAGTAGTAATATTACATGTAAAATAATGTTTTAATTTGTTGTTGGGTGTGTAAAATAGTAAAATTAAATCCTCATTTCAAATTATTCAATCAAATAATTATTCAAATTATTTAGTTAATGATTTAATTAGGTGTTTTTCAAATTATTCATGTTAAAATTACAAATTTTTATTTTCTTATTTTTTTATTTTTTAAAAAACGGGCGGGGCGGGCCATGGAGCGCAAGCTTCTGCCCCGCCCGCCCGGCGGGTAGTAGTTGCGCTTCTGCCCCGCCCTCCCGGCGGGTAGTAGTTGCGGGGAAGGCTGGGTACCTGCCCTAACATGCCCCATTGTCATCCATAATGTAACCATTGTCATCCATAATGTAACCATCGTAAATTACAATAAAATATATCAAATATGGATGTCAAATGAATCGTCATCGAACGATGCATAATACTAGAATACGTGAATTTGGTTTTATGGATGATAATGACTGATAAATGAAATTTTAGGAGAAGTAGGATTTGGACTCATTATCTAGGACATTATACCATTTTGGGGAATCATAAGAAGTTACCATAGTAAATATTAAAGAAAGGTAAATGAAAAATGAATGGTCAGGATTTAAAGTACTCAAATCTAATGGACAAAAATGACTGACAACCTGGTGTATTAATACACCAGGTGTACTACAGAAGGACCCATTATTATATTATATTAATAATATTAGTTGAAGTTGGTGCCCTAATAAAGCGACTTCAAATTAAAACTTTTAGTTGGTGCCCTAACAAAGCGACTTCAAATTAAAACTTTTCTAAATTTATATTCCAATATAAGTATTGGTTTTTATTGTCTCCACATTAAATTTTGAAAGATTTAGTCCCCAAATCAAATTTGCCCCTCGAAAACTAAATCCGAAATAAATTATTTAAATGAAATCCATGTGAAAAGATAGTATTTATTATAAATAGCAAAAATATCATGAAATTGGGACAGTTGACAAAAAATAAAAAAGGGTAGATATCCGAATAGAGTATAAAAACAAGCAACTGCAGAAATCCAGCTCACTCCTTCAAATTCAATCCACGTTCAAATCATCAAGTTCTTACGAGGGGAATGATCCACTAGATCTGCACCACACAGCAGAGCATCCCCTGTTTCAGAAGCAATGGCTGAGATCTCTGCTGAAAAGCTTGCAGCAGAATGGATTCTGGGATCAACGGCAGATATGTCAGGCCAAATTGAGCATATGTGGGAGATCATCAGAGCTTCATTCTTGGCTCCAATGGTGACTGTTTCTCTCTACATTTGCTTGGTGTTGTCGACGATGCTATTCGTGGAGTGGATTTATATCCTAGTCGTCGTTGTATACGTGAAGATCATTCGTAGAAAAGGCGAAAAGGGATACAAATGGGAGGCAATTGAGGATGATGAGGAAACAGGGAATGCAGGTTTTCCCATGGTTCTTGTACAGATACCTCTGTGTAATGAGGAAGAGGTGAGTTTCTTTTACTGATTTGAAACACACACACACACACACATGGGTATGTGTGTGTTCTAGAAGGATGAGTCGTGTTTTGTGTGGTTTGAATTGTAGGTATATAAGCTCTCCATTGGTGCAGCATGTAAGCTCTCATGGCCACATGATAGGCTACTCATTCAAGTGCTTGATGACTCCAATGATATTCTCATCAAGGTATTCATGTTTTCTTACAATTATTTTCTTCTTCATTTTTGGCATGGATTTTTTAGTTTTGATAATTGAATGCAAAAACAAAACAAAATTTGTGGTTTTCTTGTGATTTTGTAATAGGGGATGGTGGTAGTTTCCTCCTAAATTTTCTCTTTTTTCTTAGTTTGTTAGACGTAATTTGATCCTCTATTTTAAGGTGGTGTTTCATCTTATGTTCAATTGTTTTCAATAGATGACAAGTATAAATTGGTGATGTCATCTTTTTCACCTGATACCATCTTTTACATTTGTCGTGTGATGCTTATATTGGAACATTTGATGAAATACTGTTATGAAATAGAGGATTCTAATTGATATAAACAAGAACTCTAACCTAAAACATAATCATAGTCAAAGATAAATAGTTGACTTCCACATACATATATATATTCTTATATACTTTCATGTGGAATTAATGTAAAATATCGTAACATAATCTATACTCTATAATTATAGAGAAAGTTGGAAAAATTTACAAAAATACAATTTTCTCCCAAAAAAGTGTCACATCAATAACTTTTTTTTTTGTACATTTTATTATTTAATCCATATTTTAAATATTGTATTTAATAATACAAAAATATTATAATTTACTTATTAAAATTTTGAAATAAAAAAACCAAAATCAATTTGAAAACTTCAATATTTGAAATTAAATCTTTGTAAGAAAACTTAACATTTGAAATAAAAAAAAACAAAAATTGCGAATACCTACCACCAACCACCTAACACACATACTTAATAATATCCATCCATTAATTAACATTAATTATATAATTTAGTAAATCAGAATTTTTTATTAACCAATTCACATGCTATGAAGCTTTGCAGTGATTGGTATAACATGGAGGATCGAGTTTTCGTTAAAGAATTTTATATCCAATTCAATTTAATGAATGTTAAATGGCACTTCTAAGCTCACTACCAACAAATTATGGGAAACCATATTTCGAGGTTCATTTGGATCAAACTCGAGATTCGTCCCATCAACACTATAATTTCCATATGTCCTTCAAAACAATTGCTACACCTAATCATGATAATTATCCAAACATTTAAATAATTTACTTCAAAGTAAAATAAAATATTTTATATGGGGGAAGAACTTATAGAGACCTTTAAATAAATTTAACCAAACACTCATCAATTATAAATGAAAAGATTCTAATTAAAGCAGTGTCATTTTGTCATCTTACAAAAAGTAGTTGTGCACGAGACAAAAAAATTCAAATGAACCTACACCTTTTTTCGTTAATATCTTTGCTCACGTCACATCTTCCTAACATGGACTTGTACTATTATAAGATTCCACAACCTTTAATTATTCGACAGTACTTCAATTACAGTATACACGAAAAATATACAGGTGAATTTTGTTTGGGATTAAAGATAGATATAAATTCTGAAAAATAATAGTTAGGAAAAAGATAATAAGATGATGAGTTTGTGCAAGGTTGTAGGACAAAATTGAGAAGGAATGTTTAAGGTGGGGTAAGGAAGGTATTAACCTTAGATACCTTAGTAGAGAGAGAAGACGAGGATTCAAAGCTGGATCGCTTAAAGAAGGGTTGGAGTATGAGTATGTTAAAGAATGCGAGTATGTAGTTGTCTTCGATGCTGATTTCCAACCCGAACCCGACTTTCTTCGACAAGTCGCTCCATTTCTCACTCACAACCCTGATATTGCCCTAGTACAAGCTCGTTGGAGGTTTGGTGAGTCTTACTGTTTTTGTTCCTTATATTTTTGTAGCTAGGAAGCCCATTCTTGATCAACTTCTATGAGTAAACTTCTTTTTTGCATTGCATGCCTTATTTGTTTAGTCATTTTCTACAATTATATTATCTATATGGAATGGAGTGGCACAACTAAAAGTTGGATGGTATGAATCCTTTTGTGAATAAAATGATCAAATTCTATTGATAGGAGATGTGTTTGATTGATTTTATGGGCAGGCTAGAAGTGTAAAAACGCATCTTTAATGTTGCAGTGAATGCAGATGAATGCATGTTGACTAGATTGCAAGAAATGTCTCTCGACTTTCACTTCATTGCTGAGCAACAAGTTGGATCTTCTCTCCATTCCTTCTTCGGCTTCAATGGTAACTTCTCTCCCTATATAAAGTAAGTCTTATATGAGACCGTCTCAATTCTTATGAAAATCATTCTTGAAACCGTCTCACATAAGTCTAAAATGCTTCGTTATGATATGATCAAATCAAATTCAACCTTCCATTGAATTGAATCTTCTTTTACATTTCATATTTCACAATATTTAATACACATCATGTATTGAATATTAATATCTTCGAATGAATATAACGTGGAGTAATTACTTTGAAATAAAAGATATGATGTCAAATGTAATAGAAGATTTCGTGTCACCTTCCATGCATGGGTGCCTAATGTGGTGATGTTTGAGAAAATATTTGATTTTTGGTTTAGTATTTCAAATTATTAGATACTCTTTAATAATGAATGGATTTAGAATTCAAAATGCGAACTGATGAAGATCTCCAACAAGGTTTATATTATTAGATTTGTTAACATAAAAGCATCCCAGGCACTGGTGGAATATGGAGAATTGCAGCAATCAAGGATGCTGGCGGTTGGAAAGATCGGACAACGGCGGAAGACATGGATCTTGCGGTTCGTGCTGCTCTCAATGGCTGGAAATTTCTCTACGTTGGAGATCTCGAGGTACTTCCTTATCTCTTTTCATCAACCCCTCTTTCAATGCATGCTAAGTGTTTGTAATAATGTCGCAATGGTGCTTCGATTCGAATAGGTGAAAAGTGAACTTCCTAGTACTTTTAAAGCCTTTCGGTCTCAGCAGTATCGCTGGTTTAGCGGCCCCACTAGTCTGTTCAGGCAAATTGCCATCGACATTGCTAAGAACAAGGTTTGTTTACCATTGTCTTACGTTGTGAATGGATTTAAATATTCGAGTTTTTCAATGGCTGAGATAAATCCTTCGATCTTTGCAGAAAGTGTCACTGTGGAAGAAACTTTATATGCTGTACAACTTCTTCTTTCTCCGAAAGATCGTTGGCCATACATGCATCTTCTTTTCTTACTGTGTGGTGTTACCATTGACAATTCTCGTACCTGAAGTTAATGTCCCAAAAGCGGGAGCTATTTTTATGCCTTTGATTATTACTGCCATAAACGTCGTCTTAGCAACTCCAAGGTTTTGTGTTCATCGTTTGAAAAAATCCAAACTTTGATCCATTGAGTGCATTTATAAACATGTTTACTGATGAGAATTCAATAAAGTGTAGGTCACTTCATCTTGTTGGTCTTTGGGTCCTTTTCGAGTTTGCCATGTCTTTTTATCTCACGAAAGCTATATTCACGGGCCTGCTGGGGATGAAGAGAGCTAATGAATGGCTCGTGACCAAGAAACTTGGAGATGGTAGTGCTATTATAAACCACAGTGAATTGACTCCATCAATGAAATCATGGTTTCAGGTTCTCAAAGACCGGTTAGTCTTCACTTCGCTTCCTTTCTGTGATGCTATGTGTATTAACCACTTGCAAGAATGATTGTTTGATGTCATGAGTTTGAAGGATTATTTGATCTGATACTGCGTTTTGTGGTTTTCTAGAATACTTCTGCCTGAGCTGGGATTTGCAGTGTTTCTATTCACCACCGGATTCTATGGCTTCGTATACAGAAAAGATTACTATTCCGTTTACCTCTTTCTTCAAGCCATTATCTTAACAATCATGGGATTCGGCTTTTTTGGCAAACAACTTCCTAGCTAGATCCTTTTACCACTGCTCAAATAACAGAAAGTAATGAGTTTACAAGTGAGGTCTTGATTGATACTCATGTTAATAACTGCTAACATAGTCATGGTTCTGTTCATTAGTAGCAATAACCAGTTTAGTATATCGTCTCTTATGAATCTCTTGATCGTGTATGATAGATACTTTACGATAACTGACATTACCATTGATTTAATCATTCATCATTCAGAAACGAACCCACTTTCTAAAGCGTATATTCCATGTTGGTGTCTCTTATTCGATTCTCCTTTTCTGTCGAAAAGGGTTGGGTAATGTTGGATGTTATTTTCCATTTTTAGATTATAATCATATGTTACCATGAATTTGAAAAATGAAGTAGATAGAAAGCAACATGAGTTTATTGAGGATTTGGACACTAGGGAGCTATAATTCTTGAAGAGGACAAAAAATCCTCTGTTTCCTATGAATCAGTTATGGAAATTCATGTTTTTTTTTTTTTTTTCAAGGACTTCAGTTTCTGAAAAAGTTATGTTCTTCTGCAGTGAATCAATTTGGAGAGAGTTTTCCGAGAAATTAATGTTTTGTGTTGTCAATCTTGTATTTAATTTCATTAATGCCACCTATGTGCTGAATGATTTTATATTAAAATGTTGCATGCATTGTTAAAATAAAAAACGAAATTGAATACAAAATCGAGAATTTAAACGACGAGTTGCACATCAGATTTAGAAAGTGAAAGGTACAATTTTTGTAACCTTTAAGCATATTCCCTTCAAAGTTTTATGGTCCAACACTTCAACATTGTAGCATGTAAAATTAAGTAAAATCAATTTTTGATTTTGAAAACAACACTCTTTTTTAGGAAAGAAATTTTAATAAGAGTTTATTACCTAACTGTCACATAATCAAGGATGAAAATATCGCGATATTTCGGCTATATATCGCCGAAATATAGCCCAAATCGTAAGTTCGATATAAAAACGGGGTGTTTTTTTTTTCGTCAAAATGTCGCCGATATATCAGCGATATATCGGCCTGTTTCCGTTCCCGTTTCGGTTTCGGTGAGTTATAGGTATAAAACGTCATTTTTCACCGAAATATCGCCGATATATCGGCGATATTCGGTAAAATATCGTTTCGGTGATTGTTTCGGCAATCAACATGAAAATTTCATTTTTTTTGAATTTTTTTGGCTTTACACTATTTACTTTACACTCTTTCTCTCACCTATTTCAATCCTAACTATACTTTAATTAATAAATTACCATAAAAACAAAATTATCATACTATTGATTTACCTTAAATTCTAAATTACATTAAATAAGAAGAATACTTTTCCGAGATTAGCAAACGAGATGCAAAGAGAAGATGTGGAGAATAAAGAAACATTTAAATATATCATTAATGATACAAATATTGTGTCAACTTAATTAAAGAATGTATAACAAATCGATCAAATTGAGCTGTGTTTGAAGTTTGGATTATTATGCAGAAGTGAAGTCAGTCCAAAAGTAGCAACACATCAATTGAACTCAATTCTTCAATCACACCCCAAATTAAATAAACATATAACCAAATCAAGAAAAAGAGTGGTCCAAATTACTGAGTTACTAAAACAGATATTGACATGTTTATGATTACACCCAAAATTGGTCTAATATGGTGAGTTGGTATCAATATTGTTTAAATCAAGATGACATGTCATCTCATTCATTTGAACCTCATAGGAGTTCATGCTATTATTAGTTCATAAATAAATTTTGTACAAAATTTTATATTATCACTCTATATATTAGTTTATCTCTCATTTTGTTGTAATTATATTTTTTTATTTGAAATCTTAACTTCAATTTATGTATGAATGTTAGTTATAACATTATGTAAACCAGATATATTTTCTAATTTTTTTACAATATTTCCATGATTTTTTTAAAAATTACCGATATTTCCACCGAAACCGATATATGCACCGATATTTCCGTAAATTTAAGGTACCGATACATGCACCGAAACCGATATTTTCGTCATTGCACATAATATAGGTGGTTTGATAAAAATGGACTTTAGTTTTTTGGATTAGCAATTTAGGACTAAAACTTCTTGGATTTTGTGAATTTTTGCCCAATTCAACCTCATCCGTTGAATTGGACCGAAATCACACATTAATCACACGTGATGTCTTAATTTCTGGCCATCCGCCGTATGGACAACCACCTCCTTGGCTTCACGTGATGCCTTAATCTCCTTCGGTGGAGGTGGTGACAAGGAGGTGGTTGTCCATGACGGCGGTGGTGCCGGGGTGAGGAGGGGTTGAGAGTGGCCCTTTTCGAAACTGGTTGTTGAAATTGTGATGGGGATTTTCGTTTAGTGGAGTTTATGTACGGAGCGGCGTACTTGTCAAGGGATTCAAGGGTGGCGGAGGTGTGGTGGTGGGTGGCGGCGGTAGAGAGGTGGAGCATGGAGTTACAGATGGTGTCTTCTTCTTAGAGAAATTTGAGTTCTTAAATCACTCATCATTTCGATTTCGTTTCTTCAGTTCATTAAACCCTTTTCTCTGATTTCAATTTCATCTCAAACTGAAATTTAATGAAATGGCCAAGGAGGGAAAAGAGTGGAGAAATTGTTCGGCAGAGAGAGTTTCTTTAATCATTTTTCCTTCTTCCTTTTTTATTTTTTTAATTTGAAAAACAAAAATATAAATTAAAAGTCACCTTAGAAATTTGGGCCGAATGACCCAAAAATAAGATATCACGTGCGTACAATTGAAAGAATTGTATTGAAAATAGTAAAATTTACGAAGTCCGAAAAATTATAGTCCTAAATTATTAGCTCGAAAAATTGAAATTTCAATTTTACCAAACTACCTAAATTACGAGGCAATTTAAGTAAGAAACTCTTTTAAAAATATATTAATATACGTTGATGAACATTGTTCATCTGTAAATGTGGATCGATGAATTGGCATGTCATATGCATGGAGAGTTTAAACCAATTGATTCTAAATATTTTAACCATACCTCATTTAATCCAACTTTTGTCTTATACCCAACTTAATTAAGAAAGTAGTTAATAGCTAACCATGATGGTGTTTTTTCCTTGATGAAATTTTGAAATCTGAAATGGAGTTAGGAAAAGATATCTTGAAATAAATTTTGAATTTCCTTATAAGGGGGGCCTGAAAGAAAATAACTCAGATTAGATGGAGTAAGTTTGAAATAGTTAGAATTATGGTTAAATTAATCTCTCTCGTAGATATGGCATGCCAACTCATCATTGAACATATTAAGTTAAGTATACTACCTCATTTGAAAATAAATGTCATTTTAAACTTTTATATATAAATCAAAAAATGTGTGAAAGAAATCTGATATATCCTTGTTTAAATTTGATTAATGAATGATCTCGTTCCTCTCTTATAGCATGTTTAATTTTGGTAGAAGTAAATAAGTGTATTTGTGATAAGTATATTTTAAGTAAATATGTTTTGATATTTAAAAATGACTCATATTTAAAAAAAAAAAATTTGTTTGCTGAAAAGAGACATATTTTGTGACGAAAATACTTGTAAGAATGTAATCCCTTGATTATTCTCATTCCAAGAAGGTACATATATACAATAGAGAATCCACTAATCTAGGCTATAATTCTACACCTACCATATATGCATGATTCACAATCTATTTACATATATATACTGTCTATTACACCCCCTCAATCGAATCGGGAGAAAGATGAACGTTGAAATTGGACCGAAATTCTTCAAACAAAATCTGAGGTAGACCTTTAGTAAAAATGTCCGCAATTTGGTGCCGTGAGGGGACATGCAAGACACAAACCTGACCCCGAGCCACCTTTTCACGTACAAAATGAATGTCCATCTCAATATGCTTCGTACGCTGGCGTTGGACCGGATTTCCTGATAAGTAAATGGTGCTCACATTGTCACAATAAACAAGTGTTGCGGTTGGAATAGAGCAGTGGAGTTCAAGTAACAAATTTCGAAGCCAACATGATTCTGAAACCACATTAGCCACGCCTCGGTATTCCGCCTCAGCGCTAGACCGGGACAAAGTGGATTGACGCTTAGCTGACCATGAGATTAAGTTATCTCCTAAGAAGACACAGTAACCGGACGTGGATCGTCGGGTATCAGGACACCCACTCCAGTCCGCATCGGTGTATGCGATAAGCGACGTGACAGATGATGGATAAAGTTGAAGACCATGATTCAGTGTTCCTTGAATGTATCTCAGAATTCTCTTCAAAGCAGCCATGTGAACATCCCGAGGAACATGCATAAACAGACACACTTGCTGAACTGCATAGGCAATATCCGGTCTGGTGAAGGTGAGATATTGAAGAGCACCAGCAAGGCTCCGGTATAGCGACGAATCGGAGAAAGGGGAGCTATCATGTGAACCAAGTTTCGGCTTTGTGTCCACTGGTGTGAAAGAGGATTTGCAAGAAGACAACCCGGCCCGTTCAATAATCTCGGTGGCATATTTGCGCTGTGAAAGAAACAACCCGCTGTCATTGGAAGTAACAGCAATGCCCAAAAAATAATGTAGGGGCCCCATATCCTTCATAGTAAATTCTGAACTTAGCTGAGAAATTATGGATCGATGAAGCGAATCAGACGAAGTCGTTATGATGATGTCGTCAACATATAATAACAGGTAAGCCATGTGATTTCCATCCCGAAAAACAAACAACGAGTGATCCGAGCGAGTACGAGAAAAACCAATGGAGGAGACAAAATCCGTATACCGCTTGTTCCAAGCCCGAGGGGCTTGCTTCAAACCATATAGCGATTTCTTCAAGAGGCACACATGATGCGGAAATTTGGGGTCCCGGAAGCCGAGCGGTTGATGTATATAAACTGTGTCAGCAAGAGTCCCATGTAAAAATGCATTTTTGACGTCAAGTTGGTGGATGGACCACTTCTTCGAAAGTGCTAAACTCAGAACAGTCCGTATCGTCGCAGGCTTCACTACAGGACTGAAAGTTTCCCCACAATCAATGCCAACCTGTTGAGTTTTACCATCACCTACAAGACGGGCTTTATGCCTCTCAAAAGAACCATCAGCACGTTCTTTATGAGTAAAAATCCACATGGAACGAATAACATTAACACCAACAGGACGAGGTACCAACACCCACGTCTTATTATCAATAAGAGCATTAAATTCATCAACCATGGCCAATTTCCAATTTGGATCTTGCAAGGCAGACACAGGATTACGAGGCAAAGGTGATTTTTGTATAGTAGAGTGAAGATTGAAATGTTGTTTAGGTTTAAAAATACCCCGTTGGCTATGGGTAACCGGGCGAAGTGAAGGGGGAGGTAGGCAGATCGATGATAAGTGGACCGGGGCTGCCGGAGGGGAAGACGGGGGAGAAGGTACGGAAGGAGCTGACTGAGTACGATGATATGTCACATACGGTGAAGGAGAATCATCGAAAGCCTCATAAGACGGAGAGGGCGTGTTGAAATCTGAGTACGGGAAACGGGTCTTGTCAAAAACAACATGACGACAAACCAAGATTTTATTCGCAACCATATCATAACACTTATAACCCTGATGATTGGATGGGTAACCCAAAAACACACACGGAGTTGAACGAGGTTGGAGTTTATGAATGGTAGTGGAAGGAAATAGAGGGTAACACAAGCAGCTAAATATCCGAAGATGAGAATATGAGGGATCTTTTTGATATAGGCGACGAAGAGGAGTTTGGTAGGAAAAGTGTTTCTTGGGAAGTATATTGAGGAGATACGTGGCCATTTGGAAAGCATGATAAGATAAAGGTAACGAGGCATGAGAAAGCAATGTTCGAACCATGTTATTAATTGTACGAATTTGCCTCTCGACCTTTCCATTTTGAGAGGACGTGTGGGGACACGAGAAACGAAACTCCATGCCATGAACCGAACCAAAATCCCAAAAAGACTTATTATCAAACTCTTTCCCATTATCACACTGGAAAGATTTAATATCCCTCTCAAACTGAGTACGGATAAATGAACGGAACATCAAAAACATAGAAAACACTTGTGACTTATGAGACAAAGGAAAAGTCCACAAAAAATTCAAAAAATCATCCAAGAACAAAATATAATAACGATGCCCCATAGTACTCAAAACAGGAGACGTCCACAAATCACTATGAATAATATCAAAAGGTAACATAGTGCATGAAGTCGATTTCACAAAAGGCGATTTAACATGTTTACCAAGAGTACAAGACTGACACACGTAAGATGGACGTGGTCTATGACAATCAATAGATTTATTATGTCTAAGAGATGTAAGAATAGAAACTCCCGGGTGACCCAAACGGTCATGCCATAAGGTTGGTGAGAGAACACCAAAAGCAGAATGTAAATTGTCACTAGAATCGGTGAGAGGATAGAGCGCACCCCGACTCTCACATCTCATTAAACGTGTCCCCGTCCGAAAATCCTTAACAGAAAACCCAAAAGGATCAAATTCCACAGAAACAAAATTATCTGTAGTAAATTTTCGAACAGACACCAAATTTTTGACAATATCAGGGGTGTGTAGGACATTTTTCAAGGATAGGGAAGGGTGAGGTGGGGGTAAGTGTGCATGCCCAAAACCAGAAATCGGAATTGATTGACCATTACCAACAATAACACCATTATTTTTGCTCAAATTGAAATAAGGCGAGAGTGTACCTTGTGTCGACGTCATATGAGACGTGGCTCCCGTATCCATATTCCAATTCGCATCAGGAGGTATGATGCCAATAGTGTGCATCGCCGCCTCAATGTCAGTCGGTATGGGAGACGCCTGAGCCGAATAGGCCTGGGGCCGTGAGCCAAGAATCCCTTGCTGATGCACGGGTGGACGTGAGCCAGAAGAATGACGAGCCCATGGAGCAGTAGGATATGGACAAGGAGGGGACGGCCATGGCCACTGCCAAGGCCAGGTAGACGAGTCGCCCGCCCACTGCGACGGCCACTGTGGTGGAGAAAAGAGACCAGCACCGTGTCCAGACCCCTGACCCGAGCCCTTGCCACCCTTATTCCCTCTCTTTTTCTGATGTTTTTTGCCTCCAGAAGGAACACGATGTTGCAACTCAACACCCGAAGCCGGAGAATCAGGTGTAAAAATAAGTAACGCAGCGCTGGTGACGATTTTCTTCGCAATGCCAGCCTCCTCAAGGACGAGCATCGAATGGGCTTGGTAGAACTGGGGCAAGGGATTGCTCTGGCGAAGCAAAGTACCGACGCTGCTGTAGGCGTCTGTGAGGCCTGCCACCAACTGCAATACTAATCGACCATTCGAGACGGGCGCACCCACATTCTTGAGTTGATCGGCCAGAACTTTTAGGCGCTGGCAATAGGCAGAGGCGGTAGGAAAACGCTCCATATTAGTGGTAGAGAAGTCCTGCTCGAGAGTAACAGCCCGTGAATTTTTGTTGTCCTGAAAGATGTCCCGTAACCTCAACCAAGCCTGCAACGCAGTGGAGTCAGGCTCCAGAATCGTGTGAAGCAGATCGGTTGAGATCGTGGCATAGATCCATTGAAGAACGGTGGCATTGAGAGTCTGCCACATATCTTTTTCTTCATCCGTAGACTGTGCTGTCAAGGCCTGTTTCTAAGATGGAAGAATGTGATGAATAACGCGATGAGAGCAAGCATGGATTTTGAAGAGCTCCGCCCACGTTGCGTACTGAACATTCTCCATTTCGAGAGTGATGGATATATGATTTTTGATATTCGACACAGCAAGGGCAGGATGAAAGTTATTCTTGCTTGCCGACATTGTGGTAGAAAGGAAGAGAAGAGATCGGTGATCAAAGACTGAGAATTAGGGCGCAGCGGAATTGAGAGAAAGGAGAAGAAACCCTAGGTCTCGTGATACCATGTAAGAATGTAATCCCTTGATTATTCTCATTCCAAGAAGGTACATATATACAATAGAGAATCCACTAATCTAGGCTATAATTCTACACCTACCACATATATATATATATATATATATATGCATGATTCACAATCTATTAACATATATATACTGTCTATTAATACTATCAATAAATGGATAGACAATGAAGATTGAGAGACGGGCCCATATGTTATCTCATAGCTCTTTTCTTGGTACAAATCAAGTCATTCTTGATTTAAGAGAATAATGTATGAACTCAATCAATAAAAAGAAAATATTATTATTCAAAAATAGTATAATTATAATGTTGACTCGTGACACATGTCCTAGCGACCATACATGAATTATGAATACATACGTTATAAAATATAATTAAAATATTTAATGTCTTTCACAATTTCATTATTAGCTCATCATTTTCATGGTTAGTACTATTTTTCGTTATGTATTATTTTATAGTGCTAAATTTAATTAAAAAACAAATAATATATTAAATTGAGAAAAAAATATTTTATACTTACAATGACTATAATCAATTATTATATCTTAAAGATTTAAATAAAAAAATAAACAGTACAATTAATATAAGAAAATGATTGTACCATTTATTCCCTAACCAACTTACCTCTTGTATAATAATATAAATAATTTTAATAACTTGCTAAGAAGCAATATCACATGGGCTTTTCATGCTATAGATTTATGGATATGGAACTTCAAGAAATGATATTATGGGTAAGGGCCCAACCAAATTAATGAATTCTTGAAAATGAGTTGTGAATATTAGACATATCTAGCACTCAAGAAAGCTACTATTTCCTTAAAAAAATAAAATTCAAAATATACAAACCCCAATTACTAAACACACCCACAATTACATCTGTTTCTTCCCACAATTTCTAAACACACCCTACGACATTACAATTATATGAAATAAAATTACAAAATAACAAAATAAAAAATCATCCTATTACTTAACACACCCTCAAATCATTCACACCCCATTTGAAAGTTTGTAACCTGAATTTCTTCCCCTTTGATCATCCCTACCAAATTCACACCTTCAACCATTCAATTTCTTTCCCATGTGCGGTGTATGATTGAATAAGGCTTGAGGAGTTCGATCAATCACAATTTCAATTGTTACTATGGATCCTAATCAATAACATGCTCCAAGTAGTGTAGTTGATTTTTTAGTAAATATTCTCCATATATTATGTTTATATGACTCAAGATGTGAAATTATATGATATTTGCATAGAGATCATGTTTAGGACTTAGATTTATAAATTTTATGGGCTAAAAAGTTCAAAACTTGTTAAAAAATGTTGTAGTTTCGAAATCGCGAAATGGGTGTATGTTCGGCGAACCAGGGCACACTTCATGGTGTTCGACAACTGGCCGAATAGATATGGTAATGTTCGGCAACTGGCCGGACGCTCTTCAACTTATTCAGCCAATACTGACCGAACACTCTTCAATGCGTTCGGCCTATACTGGCCGAACATTTATTGCGATTTATGAAATTTTAAACGATTTTTACAGCAAAATAAATCGGTAATAAGACACTTTACAACTTACATTGTCTATATTTTGTGCTCTTTCTTCCTTTTTTGATGATTTTAACTAAGTATATGATTTTTCAAAGATTTTTTGAAGATGTATTAATGGAGTAAAAAAAATTTGTGTTGTAAGGTGAAGAATATAGGTGTATATATGTAATGTATATTATAATATGGGGTGTGTTTAGTAGTTAGAGAGTGTGGGTGTGTATTGAATGTGTTATTTTTACTAAGATAATTAACAAGGGTAGATTGGTCTTTATGCAAATATTTTCACTTTTAATTATTTTAATGGGGTGTGTATAGTTTGACAAAATTAAAAACATGAATTAATAATATTGATAAACATATTAATACCAATTCCAGATTCTTAATCCCAAAATCCCATATCTCAATTTTGTGCAATGTATCATTATCAAAATAACGTTTTTTTAACAGTAATACATAAATTATAATGAAATTTCTGGTCATGGAATATAAAATCTTGTTAAAGCTATAATCTTATAAACCAAATTTAATATTTTAATAGAAATGGAGAAATTAAGTATGAAGTGCAGTCAAATTACCTAACTACCAAACATTGACTTTATACGTACATCCCCAAAAATTCTACTTAATTAGATGAGCCCTTTAATCTCTTTGCCGACAAGATTAATTTCTTGATCTTATTATAATCCTTATTTAAATACTATTATTTGCATATAATATATATATATATATATACACACACTACTATATTAGAAGGATGATGATTTGGATATATATGAGCTGCTGTCTGAAATTTGTATTCATCTTTCCCATGCTTCAATTATAAGTACCAAGTTTTTCTGTGCTGGCATTTACCAATTATTAAATTTTTTCCCAATATTTTAACCAAATGAATTTGTTGCACTTGCTACAAGGATATTTAATTAAAGGCATATATGTCAGAAAAAAATATTTTATGTGAAGGAGACAAGATTAATCTTTTTTAAATATTCAGAAATAAGATTTTAAAATTTAAGGAATGTCGTGTATATAATTTATAAATTGATGTGGAGTTGGAGGGGACTGATACTGATCAGGAATGGGGCTTTTATTTTCGTTTTTCATAGTGTATTCACATTTTATTTTATTTGTGGATTATTGATCACACCTAAAACATGGTCCTTCTGTAGTACACCGGGTGTATTAATACACCAGACTCTCCATCATTTTCAATCATTAGATCTGAGACCATAGTTGACTTTGACCTTAATGATCTCAGATCTGATGGTTGAAAATGGGTGAAGAGTCTGGTGTATTAATATACCTGGTGTACTATAGAATTACCCCCTAAAACATTACTAAAAACTTCTTAAAAATATCACATATACACTATGATTAATGAGATGATATGCCTCTATATTTTCAAAACAAGTTCAATTAATGGTCATTTTAAATATCCATTTTTGTTTCCAATCATTTGTCTTTTTAGAATTTTATACAACATAATTTATTCCAAGATTATCCCTATTACAATTCCTAAATTTCTTGGTTAGAGGTATATTTGTCTAAATTTTATATTTTTTAGTCTACAACAAAAATGGTTGTGATAAAAAGAATATCGTTTTGCATACCTTTTGATTTATGTTCCAATTAAATACTTATCTGAAGACTTTGTGCTCACTGCAAGGTATGGTTTCTGTATCTATAGTTGTTAGAATATTATAGTTTTCTCCCAATGGAAAATAAAATAATCATTGGATATTATACAAATATAAAGGAATATATGGGTCAGAGAAAATAATAACATGTCAAATTATTTGATTCGTTTGAATTTTAATAATTCTAATAATAATATACAAATCTTGATCATGTTGTTAGGTAGTGTAGTATAGTCAAAAAAAAATTTTCTTTTAAAACTACTAACTAAATTATGCTAAAGAAATAGTTGGGTCAACTGGTCACAACAACAATAGAACCAAATGACTTGCTATAAAGAATTTGAACTTGATCATGTTATTATTCAATCAATACACAAAATTAATTTGCATATTGCAAAACATGAAATTTAAATACCAACAAATTAAATGAAATATGGTTATGACTGATGTGGCACACGATAATCACAATTCTTCAATATATGACACATTGGAATATCAATAGATAATAGACAAATTGCAGTAACATATATAATTGGTGGAAGAATAATTTTCTCCAATTTGGTTGATGACTTGCAAGAAATTGTTTGTAGTTCTTTCTGTTATGTTGTGAAATATAGTTTAGTTTGTCACATTTATTACAAAAGGCATGTGCAAATAATTAAGATGCATGTCGCATGCCATCACGTGACCTAATTGAATCTTAATTCCGTGACACATACATGCATGATACATACATATATGCCTTTATTCATATACATCTAAATTTTGTGTTCATCCACCATTATTTTCTCAAAAATTAAGTGTTATTTTAGTGATTTTTTAAAAATCAAGATTAGTTTAGGTTCAGAATTAATGAAATAATTGTCTTAATCTTCCTATTCAATTGTCCATATTACTCTTGTTAAGCAAAATTTTAATATATATATATATATATATATCTGCAGTTTGAGCGTTTGGATTTATGAAAAAACTTATGTATACTTGAAAGTATATGAACTCAAATATGTTCTTCCTATCAAAAATGGTTATAAATCAATTTAAATAATTTTATGTTTTTTATGTTAAACGAAAAAGATTCATATTAGTTTGAACATTTTAACTCCACAAGAATTTAAAACTACAAGCTTATTTTGAATGAAACTACAAGCTTATTTTAAGTAACTAATTTGATGGTTAAGTCTTGGTATCTTACACAAGTAATAAAGAACAAATTATATTTTAACTCCTCAGGCAGTTGTAGTAAAGAACAAATTATATATAATATATATTATTACACAATTATTTTACATATAAAATTAATTAGTAATTTAAATGAAACAAATTACTATATTTTATTAACCACGAATAAAATGAAACACCAGATTGAGTAGTTATACAATTTCCCATAGTGACAGCATTTTTGTGGCATCATTAAGTAATTGTCACTTAAAATTTCTTGAAACTTATCCAAAAATATGTGAAGAAGAGGAAATTAATTTCAAATTTCATCTAACACAAATAACTCTGTGCACCAATTGCATGGATCCATGCTACTGTATAACCCAAATTCGAGCTCATTTGCCTTTTATTTTTTATTTTTACTTTAAGTGTTAGAGACTTTTATGTTGTTTTGGTATAATTAATATATTGTTGTGAATATCTTTATGTCCTGTTACTTAGAAAAAAGAAAAAGATATTCACAAAATTTTCAACGCATTTTTGAGTTGAATATATTTTATTATTCATACTTTTATGTAATGTTAGTTGTGCTTTTATATATTCTATAAAGGTATAACTATATCAATATAAATGTATATATGTACAAATTTTGCTGATTTTTTTTTTTTTTGAAGTTACAACACATAAAGATGAGCTTATTTGTATATAAATGTCACACTTGTATACCATAATCGTCATACTAATATAACATAAAGACCACACGCTTGAAACTAAAAAATAACTTGAAGTAGAAGTATTACATAACGGTTTGTCACAATATTACAACATAAAATTAGTCACACATTTGAAGCCAAAAAAAAAAAATTTAAAAAAAATACGGATCCAGATCGACCAGACCCACCCTGGTTACATTATATATGCACCAAGTGGACAAAATTGTTACCCATCATCTATCATCATACCCTTCATCTAATATTCATAATATATAACTACTTAATTAAACACATGAAAATTCTATGAAAAAAATCTTGTGAATCGGGAAAGAAGGATTTAATTCTTTCTGGTGAATTAGTTATTATATGGAGTCATTTTCGTAGAAATTTAGATGGAGCCCATGAAATCAGATACATCACAATATGAATTGAAAAATAAAGAATAGTCCAACGTTAATTTAGCTCGTAATTAACGTTAATTAGGCAACCACCTTACCACGATACAAAACAATTTGCTGACTCACACAAGTACTTCATATGCATGCAATTTTTATTAAATGAGTAATGAGTAGGAATTATATTATAAAATCATCTATCGAATCTAATTTTATAAGAAACGTCAATCTGAAATTTAGAATGTACGATCTATATATACACACGACTTTGTGAAAACTAGTTTGATTTGTGGTCTCATTTAGTTATTTTTTTAATATAAACAATATTATATATATATATGTACATATATTTTTTTAGGTTAATCTCTATTTTCTTTGCAGTTTTTTGATTTTTTTTTATCTAGGGATATCCATTTAAATTTGAAATATTTTGGACGAAGCAAATTCAATGCTTTTTCTAAGGTTTTCCTTAAAATCAATTACTTGTTAACAAAATACTAAATATTATATAACCCTATGGTGTAAATCTTTTATTAATTTTTCATGTCTCTTTAGTACTCTTTACCTGCTATACTTATTTTCTTATATTTCATTTTGATATTTTAGTTTTATACTAACATTTATTGGATATGGTATATATGGTTAATTACTGGAATTAACACAAAAACTTGCGTGAGCCGGTCTCACAAAGTGTTTCCGTGAGACATATCCTTTTAACCCATGAGTCAAACTCATTTCCACTCATTTATATGTGAATTGAGAAATGTGGGTTATGAGTTGACCCGTCTCAAGGAACATGATCCCTGAGGCAGTCTCACGACACACAAGACTTGTCTACTTGTAATTTTACGTATACCAATATCACAGAATATTCAATATGGATATGATTTGATCAATTCCCAAAACTGTGCATATTTTTATAGCTATTTTCTCTACCAAATATTACTTATAAACTTTTCTTAAAATATTCAGTGTGTAAGATGCATTTTGCAAAAATTGTTGGAGATGAATATGGTGTATTTGAAAATGACTTGGAAAACAAATAGGTAAAGTCGAGGCAAGAGTTGGACTCTTTCTCCGTAAGACGAAATTGCCCCGTATTCAATGCTTTACGGTTTACGGCACACGTCCCCAAGATACAACGACTTACTAACTTAAGGAACGCAACACAACGAATTCAAAAGTTTTCCGGCGAACAAAAGAGATATTTGGAACTTTTTAGGACAAGATAAAAAGAATACTGCAATTGCTAGAATGCTATGAATGCAAGTTGTAGTGGAGTTAATGAAATGATTGAATGTGGGTCTATTTATAGAAGTTGAATAGGTGTTGTGTCCTTTCATAATAGACACCTTTTTGGTTTGAACTGATATCTTTTCATAATGAGACACATTTTCATGAAATGATGTCTTTTCATGATTAGACATCTATTCGTTTGAATTGAAGTCTTTTCATTATTAGACACCTCTTTCTATGAAACAATGTGTCTAATTGGAATGGTTGCATCCCTTTAATTTGGGTTGTATCAATTCAATTCAAACTCACACCCTTTCACACATTCACACCTCTTTTGTCAACTTTAAGCATTAATTTCTCATTCATCCGAAATTGGATTTGAGAAAATAAATACTCTAAATTTATCTACTCGAAACGTAGATTTTAAATTTACAACTTAATTTCGTTTTTGACACACGAAACACCATGTAATCAAATTGGTCAAAGATTGGTCAACACCAACTTTTCCAAACCAATTTCCAACAAAAATATTGTTTGCAGTTGATTAAATAATAAATTTAAGGAATAATTACACAAAACCCTCTAAACAATTTAAGTTTTTACATTATATCACAATTATTTTTGTTCCACTCAAACCCCTCGAGTTATGTAAATAATTGCACTTTGCTACTCAACTCTCCCAAAAAAGTATCCTTACATACACTATATAATTTATTCTCAACATTAAAAATAACCTAGAAAATGGAAATCCTTGTTAAAACATTTAGTAATTTAATTTAGATATTCGAATAAAATAAAAATATGAAGAAATATTTCTATCATTTAATTTTAATGTTGGAAAAAATATTTTAAAAAGTATTTTAATAGTTTTAAATCTTATAGAACAGCATGATCTTTGTTTTAATTAATTTTCTTTTTACTTTTATTATATAGAATAAAATATGATTTTAATTTGGTGGCTAATGCATAATAAAATATATATATAAAAAAAAAAGAAGTTTGATGAGCGAACTGAAAAACTTGAATATTTATAAGGTTTAGCTGGAATCACTTTTAATTTAATGATTATTGATATTATGATGACCTAATGAGAGGTGAGTACGTGTTAGTGCTTCATTGTGAAATTACACCTTATTAAGGATATGTTACTTGATGAGACGAGTTGCTCTAACTCACACTTTAGAATTTATATATGAATTAATGAAAATTGATTTGATTTATGAATAAAAAAATATATTTAAAAAAGCTACTATTCGTGAAATCGTCTTACATTAATTTTTATATTAAATTATATAACTGGAGTTGATCTTTAGTGAGACCGTCTCACATGCGAGAGGATATACGTATGTATTTTACAAGTATAAATATGTGTTTTTCAACTATACATTTGTTTTTAATATATATTTCAAGTATATTTTTTCCAAATATAAACATGTATTTTTCTACAATAAGTGCGTGCGACGGTTTCATATTAATTTTTGTGATAAAATTGTTTATTATTAAACTCTGTGGTAACTTCAGGAATCAAATGAATGCACTTTTTCCCCCCTTTTTATTACTTTTCTGTCTGAGTGAGCAGTAAAAGTTAATGGGATTTGTTATGGTCAAAGAGTAGCAGTTTGGCAAGTTTTGTCTAGTTTAGTACAGTACTACAGTTGGAAAAGGACAGTTGACATTCCAAGATCAACAAATTAACCATATATAGTTAATTACTTATTAACTATGATTAAATTCACAAACTTCATTTTCATACCATGCATGATGATGATACATAAGATGTAGGTACATTTCTAATTACTAGTTAGGCTTAATTTCATTTATAACTACATATATTTTCCGTTTTTCAATAATCAAGTATTTGTTTTTCAATTTTGGTCCTCTAAGTTTCAATTTCTTCCAATTGCAATCTTTTTTTGTAAGAGTTTTCAAAATCAATGATGTGGCTGATGAAATTTGACTGCCACATCAGATTTTCTAATGACCACATCGACAATCTTGAAAATTTTGATCAAAATAGGTTGGAATTTTATAAAATTAAACCATAGAGTATCAAATTTTAAAAATAGATATTTGGTTGTCAAAATATGAAGGTTTGTTTACATGCATGACCAAAATTAAAAATTGAGTTGGTCTCTTGTGAGACTGTCTCACATGCGACCAAATTCAAGTATGTCTTTTATAGGTATAAGTATGTGTTTTTCAGCTATAAGTATGTGTTTTATAAGTATATTTTTACAGGTATAAACATGAGTTTTAAAAGTATGTCTTTTACACTCATAAGTATATCTTTTTCAGCTATAAGTATGTGATCTGGAATTCCGTCGCATGTGCGACGGTTGCACGCGAGTTTTGTTGTTAAAAATTATCCATTTTTCAATTAATCTACATAGTAATTCGTCCATCCTAAAATAAGTCTCATCTTAAGATTTTGTAAACATACTAAACACACTGATGAATAAATTATTCTGCCCATATTTGAGTACGATCACTTGTATTTCATTTAATTTTAAAATAGCAAGTGAGGATAATTTTGATAAAATATGAACAAATAATTGCTCAAATCCTACATTAACACTTACTTAATTTGGGACCAAAACACTATATTTAGAAGACAAATTATTTTGAATATATATATATATATATATATATATACCACATACGTACCTTTTTATGTTATTACATGTATATATACACATAAAAATTAAATTTACATGTGGATTATCATCACCAAGTGTAATATCTAAAAGGTGGATAGACAAGGTAGGTAACTTTTGATCTACCTGATTTTTTGATAGCATCTTTTATGTATTTTATATTTAATTTATTAATCTCAATTGGCTTGGTGATCATCCATGTCACTAATAGAAACTTATTCAGTATCAAATCGATGTAAAATTATAAATACATTTAGACATAGTTGATAAACTTAAAAGTACTCATAAGGAAAACTACAATTATTACAATAAATTAGTTCTAAATATTTTAAATTATAAAAAAATTAACATATATGAATATAGGGTAATACATAAAAATAATTTTATAAAAAAATTAAAACTATTAATATTGATCCCCATAACTCATAAGGTCTGAGAACGTGATCCACATACCCATAATGATCTCATAAAATTATATTGATATTTATAAATGTATAAAATGTAATAGTTTGAAAAAAGTGGAAAAAAAAAAAAACAGCTTAACTATTAACTTTTTTTTTAAATTACGCATATTACATATTTACTTATCCTAATATATACACAAGTACTGATGGGATAATATAAAATTAAGGCATAATTGAAAAAAAAATCACTTCTAAAAAAAATTGCAAATTTATCCCAACTTTTCAATAATTGCAAAAAAAATCACAACCTTTGTTCACTGTTGCAATTTTGACCACTTTCATATTTTCCAGCAACTGGAGTGCACATGTCCGGCTAACATGCCACGTCACATGCCACATGGGATGCCACATCATCTCCAACCAAAAAAGATTTAAAAATCAAATTGCAAAATAAAATCATCACCTTTCCTAAAGTTGCAATTTAATCTCAACATTTTAAAAATTAGCAAAAAAAGCCACATACTTCATTTTCAATTTGAATTTATTATTTGATGCTTTAATTATCATAGAAACATCACATAAACTATAATGTCGTCTCTACTATATTAATTTAATTTTTTTTAATTTGAAGATAATTAAATCACAACTCACAATTACAACCTTTTATTAGAAAAATTGTATCCTTGTTCTTTTAATTGTTGTGTATACGAGTATTACACTTTTAAAAAATATTAAAAAGGTTGTAATTGTGAGTTGAGATTTAATGATCTTCAATTTAAAAAAATATTTAAATTAATATAGTAGAGACGACGTTAGTTTATGTGATGTTTCTATGATAATTAAAACATCAAAGAATAAATTCAAATTGCAAAATGAAGTATGTAGTTTTTTTTGATAATTTTTAAAAGGTTGGGATTAAATTGCAACTTTAGAAAGGTGGTGATTTTATTTTGCAATTTGATTTTTAAATCTTTTTTGGTTGGAGATGACGTGACATCCCATGTGGCATGTGACGTGGCATGTTAGCCGGACATGTGGACTCCGGTTGCCGGAAAATATGAAAATGGTCAAAATTGTAACAGTGAACAAAGATTGTGATTTGTTTTGGAATTATTAAAAAATGGGGATAAATTTACAATTTTTAAAAAAGTGATGATTTTTTTTTGCAATTACGCCTAAAATTAATAAATGTATTGCATGCCAACATAAAATCTCCCAAGTTTCTACGCTGATTTTAGCTCTACTTTTGACTAAAGAAAAAGGAGACAAAAGTAAAATAAATAAATAAATAATAATAGATGGGCTAGAAATATTTATTCCAAAGTAAACAAAAGCTTCTCAATCACTCTTATTATTATCTTATATATCCATTTTAAAGATTTGCTTTTTTTGTATCTCACTTTAGAGTTTGGTCTAGTGATCACATTCTCTGGCCTAATCAAAATTGAATATTCCTATAATAATAGTTAGTGGTTGAATTTTCTCTAGCACTTTTACAAAATTTGATTTGTAAGATGATTGGACAGAAATACTACTTATATATATATATATATATATATATATATATATATATATAACCTTTTACTTGGACAATACAATATACATTAACAAAATACCTCCTATTTAATAAATAAATATACCAACAAATTAAAACAAAAATAAAAGATCACGAAACATCATGATTTCACCAGAGTTACAATCGATCTTGACTATATATATGTGTGTATCTATTTATAAATATCTCATACAAATTGAATAAAAAGCTCTCTGGATTTTTCCCATTCATGTGGTGCTTTCAACTTTCTTTGCTGTTTTTCACATGATTCTTGATCCCCACAATTTAAAAAAAAAAAAAAAAAAGCAAATAAATGAAACTCAAATAGATGGTTGTTTTACCTTATCACATATGTTTGGTCAACTATAGCTATACCTTAAACTCTTCACCAAATATATAATTTTCGCATACAAAGTTTCAAATTATATAATATAGTAGCATCCAAAAAGCATTTTCTACTTTTAACCTATCTGATAATTTCCAATCATCAACCTTCAATAATGGAAACACCACATTTTGGAGTGGTGCATGTCAAATCTGTTAGCATAAATAGGAAACTCCGGTGCCGGAATCTTTCTCCGGTCGCCGGAAGTTTTACCCAGGTGGCATCTTTTTGTTAAAAAAGGTAGCTAGATTTCACTTGTAGTTGGAACAGTTGGGCCTTTTCTCATTAAATTTATCTTGGATACCTTTTCTATCTTTTTCTTTTTTGGCAGTGGGGTTGTTGTGAGCTCAATAAATTCTATCGGATATTTACTGTTTTCTTTTTAAAAAATTCCTATAATAGCTCGACAGATAATTAATTAAATTTATGTGTTTTCCAAAATAACCAACCTAATTCCGATAAATTGAACTCAAAATTAACCTACATGAACTAGGGTATTATTTCATCCACAAAAACTCATTTGCAACCATCATAACTACGCTTGCACTTATTGTAGTAAAAAAAACACATTTAAAATACATGTAAAAACATAAGATACAAACTTACACCTGTAAAAGATATACTTATAGCACGTGAGACGATCCCACAAGAAACCAACTCTTTTTCATTTAAAAGGTTTGAGAAAATAAACATTTTTCAAAGGACAATGTGAAAAATTAGTTAAAAAACTTTCAAATTCAATATTTAATTTTTTTCTTTGAAATAAAAAAAATCATTAAATATAAGAGAGGCTGGAATTTATTTTATATTTTAACATAATTAAACATGATCTTTTATAGCTATATTTAAAAAATATATATATATATATACTACATTCGTCTTAAAATAAGTGTTGTTTTAAAATTTTACAGTACAAATTAATAAATGTGATAAAAAGTTTAATCTACCCTTAATTAAGTTTAAGTAATGTTTGTGAAGTTTTTTTTCTCTTTCCTCTCTTATAACACATATAATTTGATAGGAGCAAATAGAAGTATCTTGATACATTATATGTAAATATGCCTTCAAATATGTAAATGACACTTTTTTTGGGGACAGAGGCCATATGTATCCTATTTGTTATAAAGTAGGACAAATATACCCCACCCTATAATACAAAGACATATTTAACCCAAAACCTAATTTTTTCCCCAAATATACCCACTTTTTTAACTGATTGAGATTGTTAACTAAAAAAAAAAGGCTGCTTGTACGGATTTGAGGATAAAATGCAGCAACTTTTGACCAATTGGACTGACAGTTTGACCGGGCCCAAATCTCTCTTTGACTAAATCTTTTCGCGCAAAAACTCATATGCAACCGTCTCACATGCGACGGAACTCGCGCACGGTTTACCGTGCCCCAGGACACGACCGTGCGCGAGTGCTGTGTATAAGTATGTTTTTTTCAACAATAAGTATGTGATTTTTCACTATAAGTATGTGATTTTTTTCCTCGCCCACGACCGTGCCCTGGAACACGACCGTGCCTCGCTGAAAACTTAGAGCCAATCTGTGGCGCACGGTCGTGTCCTGGGGCACGATCGAGATAAGTATGTGATTTTTGTCTATAAGTATGTCTTTTTGTGCTATAAGTATGTGTTCCAGCGCACGGTCAACCGTGTCCTGGGACATGACCGTGTCCCAGCGCACGACCGTGCGCGAGTGCCGTCGCACATGAGACGGTCTCACAGGAGTCCAGCTCATCTTTTCATGTAGTTAGGACTACTCTCTCTCTCTGGCTTAGCGCAACCGCTCCCCTCTCTCTCTCTCTTTTTTCTCTCTTCTTCCTCTCTTCTTTCTTCTCTGAAACTTTGGCCGCCATCTTCACTGTTTCAATCCAAAGTTTTCGTGTAAGTTCACTCACATCTTTTAGTGTAAGTTGTTTTCGTTGAAAATCCTCAAGGTTGAATTTGACACAGTTTGGGTTCGATTTTCAAATTGGAGGTTGGAATAGAAGCAGTATTTTTGTTCGATTTTCATGGATTTACAGGTATTTTTATTGTTATTTACCATGTATTTTTATTGCTGTTTTTTTTTTTTTTAGTTTAGAGTTTGTAGTTGAATTTCTGTCCTGTGAAGAAAACGCTGCATTTTTGGCACTACAGGAAAACCTTCAATTTTTTGCCCTACACGAAAACCATGCATTTTTAACCCTGTACGAAAACTTTGTAGTTTTAACCTATACACGAAAACCTTATATTTTGAACCCTACATGAAAACCTTGTAAAAACAGGGTTACACGAAAACATTCTATGACACCCTACACGAAAACACATTGTTTTGAACACTACACGAAAACCTTGTGAAACCAGGGTTACACGAAAACCCTGTATGAATTCTACACAAAAACCTTGTCTTTTGAACACTACACGAAAACCTTGTAGAAACAGGGTTACACGAAAACCCTGTTTTAATCCCTAAGGTCTATAGAATATGTTTTTCTTGTATTAATTAGGGTTTTCCTGTTTACTTAGGCTTTCTTGGTGTGTTTGAGTAACCACACTAAAGTTTTATTTATTTGTATCCAATGAAATTTGGCTATTTAGATTTATATAAGTAAATTAGGTAGAAAAAATTATAGATAAATTAATTATAAATGTTTGAGGTGGCACATAAATTAATGACATTAGTGTAGATAGGAATGAAAATAATATTTAGGCTTCAAATGATTATAAAAATACATTTTTAAATAGATGCCGAAAACTTTTCGGGTAATATATAACCTTTGACATACTCTTTTTTTTAAATGACGGTAGAATTGTATGAGTTTATTTTTCTTTTAATACAGCGTGAGTGGGAGTGGGTTCAAGTGGATTGTCAGCGCCAGGCCACGTATATAAATAGATATACGCGACTTTCTGTGTTGGGTGAGATTGGGACGCAGCTGAGAGGAGTGGATGATGATTGTGTATCAGCTTTTCTCCGTACATGTTTCAGACACTTCTTGTTGTAGCGGAACGAAGGAGAGACATGCAGGTCATTTTTACATGTCCTGATGAGTCGCGAGGTTCGACTGACGCATGATAGGATGGGAGACAGATATTTCATGATTAGAGAGGATCATTTATGCCGATTTGGAAGGAGAGAGTTCTTTCTTGTCACGAGATTAAGATTTGGAGACTCGAAGTTCAGTCCATCCGGGGTTCACGGTCCACCGTCGTCTAGTGTATACCTTCGAGTCGCTCGTTCAGGAAGTCCTTGCATTACCGTACAGGATCTTCTAGGAAGATTTATTCGAGGGGAGTTTCGTGACAGCCGTCGGGACTCGATTTTAGTGGCAAAGATCCTCATCTTATACTGCATTGTCCTTGGATGTGATATACTGAAGACTACGTGGAGGATTGGGTGTGGACTTTGATAGAGCATGATGATGCTTGGGAGATGTTTCCCTGGGGCAAGTTCAGTTATCTCACCCTGATCCGGTACATGGATCGTCTACTTAAGAGCATCCCACTGCAGTCTGGCTCTAGGTCTTACACGTACCACTTTTACGGGTCCTCCGCTGTTTTGTATATGAGTAAAACTTTCCTATAATGGTTGTTCATAAGTCTGAAATTGTGTATTTACTCAAAACTTTTTTGTCTTAGTTTGATTATTTTTGAAATTACAGATATGGGCATCTGATCATTCCCATCCTTGGTAACAGCCACGAAACTGATTTCTTTATATTGACATTTCAGGTGACAGCCATCAACGACTATTACAGGCCTTGCATAACCTTGGAACCCCTGAATAGAAGCTCCCAATGCGAAGAAGACATATTTGAACTTACCATGTCCGTCAGTATCCAAGGACGTGTAAGTTCCCGGATTTGTAACCTTCAACACCTTTAGGTAAGATGGAAGCATCGAAAATGACAACTTCGGATCCCCGTAAGCCCTAGTCATCGCATGTCGTTTTTCCCTCAAGGCCTTTTTGTATCTGACCTGTAAACTATGACGATCATTCATCTCAAGCATAATGCCGCGAGCATTCACTTGGACATTCTCATTTCGTATTGTATCAACGAAACACTCTCCAATAAGACTAGCTGGAAGCCGACGTATGGCACTACTGGTCAGGTCCAACAAACACGAATGTAGGAGAACAATCTTTGAAATTTTCCAGATCCCATGTTTTTCTGAGGCATGCATTACGAAGGGACAGGTTTTAACGGCACACTTTACATACCACCGGTGCTTTTCGGATCTCTCCACTTTGTAAGCAAGTTGATTTTCAAGATGGTACATTCCAACTGCTTTTTGCAATTCAACTTTGCTGTTGAAGCAAGAACCTTTATGGAGCATATGTGACGCAGACACATGAGTGGAAATCTCAGAAGATCCGGTTGGATCAACAGCACCAGGGGCCATCTCAGGGATAAACCACCAGTGCTCTAAGGCACTGACGCTCGATGCCCTGTGACTGCTTTCAGCATGGCGTTCTGCTTCAAAAACAGAAGGCTCATTTGCAGGGTCACACCGACCAATGTATGTCATAAATGCCTCACGCTCCTCAGCTTGCTCTTCATCCAACAACGCTACATCCTCTGCATCTAGCTCGAAATCAGTATCTCTATGACAGCTCGCATATGCCTTATTTTGTTCAATGTTCATATCTACAAACATTACAGGATAATATGTCGATACACATATTATATTGCGTATCATGAAAAATAATGCACTATTTAAGTAGATTAAACACGGGATAGCATACCGTCATGAATTCCTGAGTGGTAGTATCCATGTTCGTGCACTTCTTGTTGACTGAATTCATTTTCTTCCTTCTGTTGTGGGTACTGATATCTGGCAGAATCGATTGGTGATCGGTTTAAGTCAAGAAAGTCAAATCCCCAAGCTGATATATCATCAACCCGACCAGTGGATGAAGATGGGAAGGGCGCCCACAGATCTTGAGTCGGAATACTCCATTTGGCATGAAATTCGTGGTCGCTGTGTAGCCCAACTGGAATGTTTGAACAGTCACTAGATGGATGATCGGTGTACTCGAATCTAACATTAAATCCAGAGTAAGAGAAAAGATCATTGCCGGTGCGACTCTGATCACTCGTTTGGAATACCGAGCTGCCTAATGGTCCAACATTTATACTTTTAAGGGTAACAAATACAACAAAAATGTCATCGATCATGGACAATACACCAGCCAGATCTGTATCGTTCTTAATTTTCTTTCGTGTAACCATACCATTAATCTCAACTAATGAGTGGATGACATATCCTCACTACTCTTGAGCACGCACAACTTGATCAATTTTTTCAAACAACTCCTGATAAGTAATTTTTTGAAGTTTAATCACCTTTCTTGATCCACTCTTGTATTCTAAGCCTTCCCAGTATCCACCAAACCATACTACAACAGTGCTTAAACTCATCTTTGCCGCTACAGGAAAACAGTATATGAATTTCAACAACCAATAACGTGGTTCCAGAACTTTAAAAATTTCAACCTATATTAAAAATATTTAATATAGGATACGCATGGACATTAAAAATATTTATATAATCTACTAATAAAAGAAAATTTACATTTATATTTTTTTAAAAATTCTAGAATTATAATTCCTAAATTTAAGAATTATATGGACTGAAATTTGGCTAACTAAGTTTGCAATAAAATTGGTGAAATTTATCATATAAATTTCTATACAAATTTCATATAAACTTATTTATTTAAAACATTAGTTAAATTGGTCCTCTATGGAATTATAAATTTATTATAAATGATCGTATCTCATTGAAATTTTACAAATGAATTTTGATCCTATCTTATATAAATTTCCTAAATTGGTCATATAATTGATCATGTCCGAAATTGGTGATCCTATCTATTTCTTTATCTATATGTGTTGACACATTTTACATTTGAACGTATATGCTAGTTAACGTTTGAACAATACAGCATATAGGTAATATTTTGAAATAATTGGGTTACATTCTTCGAGGGGAGAAACCATACCAAACGAAAACACTAAAAATCTATTTTTTAACATGTAAACATGGTGACGTTTCGTGTAACCTCTATTTTAGGGGTTACACGAAAACCCTATTGACTTCTGAGATTACACGAAAACTATAATCCTCGCATTGAGGTTACACGAAAAGTCAAAAAATTTCGTATTCACTATTTGAACATATATGGTTTTCGTGTAACCCCTACAATATGGGTTACACGAAAACTTTTTTTTTTTTTTTTCCATTTTTGCAAATTATCACCTCAACACATAATTTCAGAAAAACATTATACTTCAAACAATAACACATATTGCATGAAAGAGGTTAAATATAACACTAACCATTACGTGTTCAACGAAAATCTCCAAAAAGTTTTTCCCAATACTTGTGATAATGTGAGGTAAGAATAAAATTTTTTGACAGGAAAAGTTTGCAATGTGCAACACATATTTATTAACAATTTTGGCATTACTGTGCACATGTGATATATGATTGGGTGTGAATTTTTCATTCATTTCACTCAATATAAAGTTGAAAGAAATTAAACACTTCCACCTTTATATCAATCAGTTTTCGTGTGGTTTACAAGCTCCATTTATTTCGACTTTTTATGCAACTTTTCGAGTGATTTGTGGACATATATACACGTGGCATAACCCCATGTATTTAACCCATGTGTAATAGAGGAAAGAGAGAGGAAAAGTGGTGTACAAATCAGTGTCAGAGTGTCCATCTTTGACTTTGCAAAAGTGGGTAATTTGGGCAACTTTTTTACAAAAGTGGGTATATTGGGGTGCAATATATAATGAGGGTTATTTTTAACCTATTTTAAAAGAATATGGGTATTCAGGGACATTTCCTCCTTTTTTTTTGGGACAAATCTTGTTGACTAAAATGACACCTGTTTTGTGACGGAGGTAACATTCAAAATGTTCTTAATGAGTAAATTTCCGCAAAAATGCAATGCGATGACATGAGCTATAGAAGACACAAATCATTATATATATATATATATATATATATATATCACACGAATCACTCATACTGAGTCATGAATTATACACACGCATATATATAAATCATGATTCGTATGATATACATGATTTCACATATGATCTAAGGATCATAATATATATATATATATATATATATATATATATATATATATGTCATAGTTAGTATTACATGAACAAACACAACCATTCTTGTCTCATGCCATTGTGAACCATGAGTCGTGTAATCTTGACATAAACCTCAATTCGACGTGTGAATTGGGATTGGCAATCCATATTTTGTTTTTGATGAGGTTGTCTATATTTTAGCATAATAATATTCTTGGTCCAACACAATAACGCCTAAATTTTTGATAGAAAATTGTTTTTAAGGGTAATGCGTCCCCCCAATTCCTTTTTTTTTTTTTTGTCTTTTACTCTTACACTTTAATTTATATTTATCATGTATGAGGACAAAAAGAAAATGAAGTCCCATTTATTTTTATATTTTTTTATGTAGACAAAAGTTAACTAAAATAAAAGTGTACTAGGAGTAAGATGATGTAAGCGGTAAAAGCAAAAATAGAAAAAAAAAAAAAAAAAGCCCTAAAGGAGGAAAAATGAAAAAAAAAAAAAAAAGTATATGAACAAAAAAGAATTAGTTAACGTTTTAATTTCCGGTTTAAAGTATGCTCAAAATGATATTTTCTTATTATTTTTAGCCATTTTCACTTTTACTTTCTATTTTAACATCAGTAAATATATACCATGGGGCAATATGTTCATGTCGTTTTATAGCATATGTTAGAAATATGCAGATATAATGTCAAACTATAATTGGACTAAAGAAACTGATCCTGTGATTATTCTGACTTTGATTATTAATATATATTCACAATTCTTCCATAATAACAACTAGCAGTGTTCCCGTGCATTGCACGATATATATGTGATATATATTGTACATTTTATATAATTATTGAAAATTATAATACCATATATAATATGATTATTATTATTATTATTTTAATATAAATATATTAATACTTTTAATATTTATAACAATACAAAGTGAATCTTAAAGTTATGTCATTATAAATAATTATATTCGAAAATATTATAAATTTGAAATACATAAAGTAATATACTAATGTATGGATTAAACAAACAAATTGGAAAGTCTATATATATATATATATATATATATATATATTAATTTTTAATGTAATAAAATATTCGTTCAGCGACACATATAACACATTTATTCTGAATCCAATAAAAAATTATATCAACTTATCAAATACACAAAAATCTCTCTTGCTACTTATTTAAATAAAATAATCCAAAATTTGGACTTGATCTAGTATTTTCAATAAATTTTTTTATAAATAAGAATGATAAGATTGATAAATCAATATATCATGTATAATTTTTAAAAAAACCAAAAGATCACCATTGTCCAAACCATTAGGCGACATCCACTGAAAATATAAATACGTCAAAACAAAATTACAACTATTTGTGTATAAAAATAAAATAAAATGTGTGTATTTTAAATGAAGAAGTTGTTTACTTTGTAATAACAATTTTTATCTAATATTTACATAAATATTATTTGGTTTTGTTTTGCATGTGTAAATTATTAAGTATACAGGCCTATAATACATTTTCATTTGTATTTTTTTCGTTTCTACATTTAATATCAATTCATAACAAATTAACACTTGTATTTTATCATAAAAACGTTTAAAAAATCATTGAAACCCTCAAACATACATTTCCTTTTTTTTTAATTTGATATATTTAATATGAATATTACATTTAAGATCATTAAAAATATATTTTATATTTAAAATCAATTTAAAATAAAAAAATTTTATATTAAAAAATGATGAAAGATGATAGATATATCATACCTTGTTTTATCTTATTTATCTATTTATTCTTTGTTTGAGTTTATATATAATCAAGGATGAAAATATCGTGAAATATTGCGGATATATCGCGGATATGGATATTGCGATACGGATATTGGGTGTTAATGTTTTTTTTCCTGGGTATCGCGGATATGTCGCAAAATATCGATATCGATTTCAATATCGGTTCAGTGTAGTACAAAATTGGATGGAAATTGAGAAATATCGTGGATATATCACAAAATATCGCATGTATATTAAAATGAGCGATTTTGATTCAAAAAATTGAACTATGTGATTTTTTTTTACTTTGTATTGTGTATTTTGTTTGATAGTAGAAGGAATATATTCTCTTCTCACATCAATCTTTCATATCCATACATTTATAGTCATCTTTCATCAACCCTGATCCAAAAGTAACTTCAATGGCTCGTGATTATGACATTAATGTTGATAAAGTGTTACAACAAGAAATTGACCATACATCTTCTACTTCAAAATCAAATAGCTCTACTGATGGACGAAATAGTGATGGTGGAAATGATAACAATGATGATGGCAATGATGATGGTGGGAATGGTAGATATAATCAAGAGGATTATGTTTCAAACAAAGTGTTATTGAGTCTATTCACTGGTGAGGCCGAGTTTAGTCATGCGACACAAGATATGGATCATGGAAGTAGAGAAGGAGGTCCAAGGATAGGGGCTATTGGAAAAGAATACACTAGAAGACGTGCTTGAAATCAAGAAGAAAGTTCATCTATTGATATTGAACGAATTTCAGTCAGTTTTGATTCCATGAATATGGGTAGCAATGAACATAGTGATATGTCTTAAGATTCATATGTTGCTAACACCTTTGAAAATTCACAATTTGGTTGGAGTACTCGAGATGTTTTTCATCACTCACTTCCTCAAATGTCGTATGGAAATCAAAATAAGTATCAACAATATGATTGAATTAGTGTACACTATCCAATTCATGGTGAAGCTGTTGGACGAGATAGAACAACTTATGAATGTCATGTACATAACTATATTAATAAGTACTCTAATGTGATGAGTTAGTATCAGTACTGCTTGGATCAAGATGACATTCCATCTACTATGTTTGAACCTCATAGGTCATCCTTTTGGTACTAGTGTATTGTGTGATGTAATTTTAGTAATTTTGTCTTGTATTATGTAATATATTGTCAGTTGTCATTCGAAAAACAGTATTTATAATGCTTATTATCTATATGTTAGTTTTAAATATATTATTTTAATGTGATTTTGAGTGAAATATATGTGTAATGAAGTGTAAAAATAATCCCTAAAATTTCATATTAAATTTCCAAAATTTTAATAAGATTTCCGATATTTTTTCAAATTTTTCGCGATATCGATATGCGATATTGATATATCCATCGATATATCCGTAAAATCAAAGTTGCGATACGACATGCGATATCGATATTTTCATCCTTGTTATAATAAGTACAATATTAAATATCTTAAATAAGTTTTTTAAATTAAATGTTTATTTAATTTTCATTAATAAATGCATAATAAATGTTATTAGTGATTTCTAAAAATGGAAATATTTCATAAATCCATAATTTATTACAGTTATTTTTGGCAGGACATCCTACTTTTATATATACTAGTATTGGCACCCGCGCTATGCGCGGTATGTGATATTATAATATTGTTAAATATTTGATAATAAAGTATAAGTAATTTTAGTACATAAAAGACATTATAATATTTAATAACTAATATAATCTAAATTTGCTTAAAATAATTCAATTTACAACAATATATCGATATTATACACATCCAATTCACTAATCTATGACTAATATTAAAAACAAAAATATCAATCATGATCTTCAAATCAAAATTGGAAATTTTACTTGCAAGTTTGTAAGTTTTTTAAAAAACTTTATACACAACATTTCTAGTTGAAACATTTTTTTTATCATATGTGCTACAAAAAAATTTCGTCAATCACTTAAATTAAATATACTAAAAAAACTAAAAAAATATGAATTAAATATCAAATTCAATTACTTAAATTAATTATGTGTGTTTGTGAATATGTATATACATAAACAAAAATTTACCTAGGAACTTGATGCAATTACTGTCAATTATATATTTTCAACCTTTTATTTTAAAATAAATTGAATTAGAAAAAAAGTAAGATCGCTTAACATTGAAGATGACAGAATTTATTTTGTTGTAAGTATCACATAAATAAATTGATATAACACGACATTGATCATTACAATTTAAGCTTAATACAAAATCGAAATGTAGTAGTAGTGATCATGATGATGACAATAAAATAATTAGAAACTAAACATATAATTTAAATAATCAGCTGAGCCATCTAAATTCAAAACGTGCACACTCATATAAAAATATACGAAGTTCTAAGTGTAAAATAAAAAATGAAAATTTTATTATGAGATATTTATAATTTAAAAAAAATTTAGGATGTCATATAATTCAGACTACAGACATATTATATACATATATGTGTATATACACACATTTTAAATAATGTTATACTTATTTATTAATCTATATTAAATATGATATAAATTATACCTATGCAAATTAATATTTATTATTGAAATTATTGTTTGGATATCAATTGTTGGTATTTAAAAAATTATTCAAAATTAATTTAATTAAGATCAGTAAAATGAGAATAAACCGATACATCATTTATATTATTAAATCAAAAGGATTAAATAGTAAAAAATGAAAAAAAAAATTTGACGGGATACTTACAAATATTAATTTAAAAAATACTTAGGATGACATATAATTTTTACACTAAATACATATTATCCATATACATATATGTATATACACACATTTTTAATAGTGTTACACTTATCTATTAATTATATTGATATTACATGTGATATCGAATTATTCCTAAACAAATTAATATTTAGAGTAAGTCTCGTATGAAACGGGTGCATGGATTCGGGTCAAGGGACCCGCTTCTCTTTCTCTCTCTTTTTTTTCCCGCATAATTTTTAAATTTTTGCACCTACCAATAGGGTATGTTAGAACTACATCTACATTATCTTAGACATATCTTTACGTTATGTTAATCTACATATCTGCTCATATTTCATACATTTTCTTTTTTACGCTTGGTTTTTGAATTTTGGCACTTACCACTACGTTATGTTAGACATATCTTTACGTTTTGTTAAACCTACCATTCTGCCCAATTTCATACCTTAAACTTAAAAAAAAAAAAAAAAAACCTTAGGGTTGACACATGTACAATTACGTTGTATTAGACATACCTTTAAGTATGGTTAGACATACATTTGTGTTATGTTAAATCTACCTACATAAGGTAGATCTAACTATGGGAAAAATTCAATTTTAGTCCATTTAAAAAGTCAATATCCAATTTTCGTCCACCATGAAAGCGGTTTTCAGTTTTAGTCTAATTAAGCCAAAAATCGTCACTATTTCGTCCATTTTTGGCTTAATTGGATTAAAATTGAAAACCGAAAATTGAAAACCGCTTCCATGGTGGACAAAATAGTGACAAAAATAGACCAAATAGTGACGATTTTTGGCTTAATTTGACTAAAATTGAAAATCGCTTTCATGGTGGACGAAAATTGGACATTGACTTTTTAAATGAATTAAAATTGAATTTAACCCATCTAACTATACATAAAGGTATGTCTATTGGAGCGAGTTTGAGTGGGTTTGAGCGCGAGTATCAGGCGCGTGCGGACTCGTGAAATGCGAGTGGGAGTGTTTTTTTTTTTTTTTTTGCGTTTTGACTAGATCAACCTTGATGTATGGATTTAGATTTTTGTGTCAAACTCATATACGTTTTTGCCTAATATTTATTATTGAAATTATTGTTTGAACAATCTATTGTTGATATTATAAGGAATTATTCAATAAAAATTAATTTAATTAATATTAATAAAATAAGAATAAACTGATACAATATTTATATTATAAATTGGATGAATGAAATAATAAAAATACAAAATAAAAAAATTATTGATGTGACACTTTTTCTTAAAAAATGATATTTTTGTAAATATCTCCAATTTTTCCTCTATTATTATAGTATATAAATATATAGAAAGATTTGTTTATTTATTTATTGTTTTGAATTTCTATACAATAAATATAACATTAAATGTCTTAAATATTAATATTTTTTTTATTAATAAATGTAAAATGAAAGTTATTAATGATTTCTTAAAATGGAAATATTTAATAAATGAGACATTTATTGCAGTTATTTTTGGCAGAATGTTCTGCTTTTATATATATATAGATATAGATATAGATATATATATATTACTTATAAAGAATTAAATTACTTGAAATGCCAAGTAAACATACTATTTGCGTGAATTAATAAAAAATCATCTAAATCACACATACATTCAGGCACTACCATACATAATGACCTCAATCGATCATATCTATTCTATAGTTTTGTGATATATCCATCATACATTTAATGTAAAAGATGACATGATTAATTTAAGTATGACATCTATTAAAAATAATGAAAATATAAGATGAAACGTCAACTTAAAATAAATGATTATGTCCGATATGGCCCTTGTGCAACTATTAGCAATTCTATAAGCAACCCTTACTTTTACCTTTATTCAATTCTTTTAAAAATAAATAAATGTTGCGTGTGTTTTCAAAAAAGAATATAAAATAAAGGGAAGATAAATGTGGTTCTAGGATTTCACATAAATATAAAGAATGCTGATAAAAATCTAATTAGTTAATCTTAATAATTACTATAGTTATATTTTAAATATTCATTTAATTTTGAGAGAAATAAAATGCACGCAATTTTGATAGAAAAAGGGCAGAATTTCCTTGAAATATTGTAATAAATTTATTTTGAGATAAAAAAAAATCGACCCAAACAACATTTACTTTGACCAAAATAATTATTTCATAAATGAATTACTTGTAAATCTTAAACTCCTACTCCATGTTTATTTCCATACTAAAATTAGAATTACAATATCCAAACACAATCATTATTATTTATATTACAATCATCTGATCACTATCAAATACATTTTCTCCATAACAAAACATCACATTAACCCACATTTTTACAATAAAATATTACATCAACCCCATTTTCTAACATTTATTTGACATCTACAACATAATATTACTTTACTAATTTTCCAAACAAACATATATTTTTATTATTCATTTTTACTGTAGAATCCACAATTTCAATTGCAGGATTTCCCTAGACCCACTAAAATCCTTTCAAGCATATCGATTTACATCATTTTATTGATATATTTATTTATTGGTCAAAATTAATACAAAATAAAAGGGAAATATATTAAAGTATAGTAAAACTCAACTTCCAAAAAAACACTAGTTGCCGTCAACTTGTCATCATTATATGTTTCTTTTCTTATGTAATAATTAATCACAAAATTGTTATTATTGTCCAAAAGAACTAATTACTTAATTATTATTAGAAAAGCTAAAAAAAGACCAAATTTCTGCTTAATAGGAACTCCAAATTAGACCATACACAGACTATAAAACAACTGCATTTCACTCACCGACTCCCCCATAACTTGCTCCACTCTCTTCATCCCTCTCTCTCCTCTCTCTCTCTCTCTCCTCTGCTCAGAGACCAGAGAGAGAATGGAGGGCAGAATTCCAAGTGCATTCTGCTTTTAGAACTTCCAACTTCTACATTCAAATAGAGCAATCAGATCTGTTGATTTATTGAGGAGATAGTAAAGAACAGAGCATCCATTCCCCTGTTTCTTTGAACCAAAAATGGCAGAAGTGTCTGTGAATAGCTTCATACCAGAGACGTATTCGGGCTATACGAGAGACATTTCGGGGCAATTGGGCCTGCTATGGGAGCTGATAAAGGTGCCATTGATCGTCCCTTTGCTCAATGTCTGTGTGTATATCTGCTTGGCCATGTCGATAATGGTGTTCATGGAGAGGCTTTACATGGGAGTTGTGATTGTTCTCGTTAAGCTCTTTTGGAAAAAGCCCGAAAAGAGATACAAATGGGAACCCATAAAAGATGACTTGGAAATGGGAAGTGCTCATTTCCCCATGGTTCTTGTTCAGATCCCCATGTTCAATGAAAAAGAGGTGTGTGTGTGTGTGTTTGTGTTTGTGTTTGTGTTTCTTATTTTCAGTTTCAACTTTTCACACACACACACACACACACGCATGGGTATGTGTGAGTATGGCTGAAAGAGGTTGTGTTCTTTTGTTTTTGTGCTAGGTTTACAAGATTTCCATTGGTGCAGCTTGCAATCTTTCATGGCCTTCTGATAGGCTAGTGATTCAAGTTCTTGATGATTCCACCGACCTTGTAGTTAAGGTAAAGGCAAATATTTCGGGTCGATTATTTCACCAGATGTAGCAAGCTTCGTGAAACGGGCACATTTTTAAGGAATTCTATGTTGAATTTGATCTTGTGAATCCAATTTTGTTTACACATCATAGATCAAGGCTTGTTTTTTGTTCAATACACACACACACTCATGACTCACTCACTCACTAGCTAGGGTCTCTTTTTTCATGATTGCCCATCTTCCCAATTTGGCATTTGACCCAACTTTTAAGGGATAATTGTTGTTGCACTTAAATGACTTACCAAGACCTTTCTTCATTTGGATCTTATAATTACACTATATAGCTACCTTTCTCTTTCAACAAGTTAATTCTTTTATTTAAAATCTGGTCATGTAATTTGGACATCAATCGTGACACATTAACTTATGTTGTCTTATAAGATTAATTCATTTTGATGTGTAACATTATTTAGGATATGGTTGAGAGGGAATGCATAAGATGGGCTAGCAAAGGTGTGAACATTATATACCAAATTAGAGAGAGTAGAGGAGGGTACAAGGCAGGAGCCCTAAAAGAAGGATTGACACACGATTATGTCAAAGAATGCGAGTATGTCGTCATCTTCGATGCCGATTTCCGACCTGAGCCCGATTTTCTCCGACGGGCCGTCCCTTTTCTGATTCACAATCGAGATATAGCTCTTGTCCAAGCTCGTTGGAGGTTTGGTAAGCCACACATTCATTCTTTCACATAACTTACTCTACATGCACCTTCATTAATGCTCATGAAGTGATTAATTCTTATAACAAAACCATCTCAATCCACAAATAATAACATCTAGCTAACGAGCAATTATTATTTAGGTACCTTATACTTATCAACGACTTCAAAACTACATTTACTATTTGAAATTGTGCAACATTTTGGTCGATTTATCCTTGACGTGTCCAAACATGCAAATGTGTCGGTGGAAATATGATTTCATTTATTTGATGTGCCTTTTTTTTTTTTCCTCCTTGCTAATTCTTGCATTCTTGGAGAGATTTGTTGCGTACATTGCGGGACAATGGGCCCACCAATGGTGAAGACTCTTCTAAAACTATTCTTTTTAAATGATATATCTATGACATGTATTGACTATATTAAGTCGTGTTCGTGAGTTTGCATGTACTTATAGTGTTATTATGTTCGTCATTATATATATATATATATATATCCTAAATGATGTATTTTATAAGTGTAAGTATATCAATTTTTTTTTCCAAAATCACTTTTTCTTGTCAAATATATACTACCATGTGTCACGGATTTAGAGCCCACTAAATTATCTTTAAAAAAAGACTTGGTAGGAGTTGGGGTTTAACAACCACCATTCTATAATTTGTATTAATAATAATATTGGTAGAAATTGATTAGTTGGAGCTACTCTATACTTAATTATATGATATTATGAAATTTTCTTCATAGTTTAACTAAGTTTTAATAATATATTTAAATATTATGGATCATTCTTATTGATAAATACTAATGTAGAAATCTAATAAAACACAATTTTGTCGTCACAATATTCCAATTGACGAAACTGTCCTGTCTTTTATTGTGGAAGTATGTATAAATCCCGGATTAAACGGCATAGAAGTGCTAGACGGGGCAGGTTTGTCTTTTACCTTGCAAAGAGACAAACAACAATTAGAGTAGCATATTATTATTTTGGGAGGGTATAATCGTCATTTAGGCTCATCCATGTGCTAGTATTCTATGTGTCAGTACACACGGCACCAATGGTGGAGCCGCACTGACCATTTCGTCAGACAGTGTCAACTTCCCACCGACAGTTAATGAAAGGGGTAATTCCAGATTGTCAGCGAGTGACGTGGCAAATTATTTTAATGTTATTGTCACGTGGTGTCAGAAAAACTACAGCTCTTTGTTCATCAAATGGTCCAATCATATGCTCCTTTTTTTGTCTCTTTGGATTATAAATATTTTTATCATATCAACAAGTGATCTGTTAACAGTTAGTTAAAACATAAAAGAAAACCATGTTTTCCCTTTTATAGGACTATATAATCTTTTGAATGAAAAATAGCTAGAAACTGTGATATTTTTTATGTTAGTTGTTAGAAAAATGGTGTCCTTATAAAAAAGTGGTAGAAGTTATTAATCATTCCTGCATCCTATAGAATCTCGTTTTTATTTCCATAAATATGGATAAATGCTAAAATGTTCATGATGGACATTGTTATATGCACATCACTGACTTTTAATGATCTGATTTTCTAATTATGAAAGTGAAATTAATTGATATATTGGATATCTGATGTATCTTATGTGCGGTGGATAATGTAGAAACAAATATCCACGTCATTAGGACGACACTATATGTGCAGGGTTGAGTTAAATACCTTTCCTGTCCCTAAGAAAGGGAACTAATTAATCTTGAGAGTGTTTGGACAAGAGTGTAGTTGTATTTTGCAAATTTAGATTCGGAAATTTTGCATATCTTGAATTTTTTTTTTTCCTTTTGGTATTTGTTGTGAGATCTTATATAGTATGATTATGGTTAATACATCACATTGAGAATATCATAATTTCCGATTGCAGTGAATTCAAATGAGTGCTTGCTAACAAGAATGCAAGAAATGTCATTGGACTATCATTTCACAGTTGAGCAAGAAGTGGGATCAGCCACTCATGCTTTTTTTGGCTTCAATGGTAATAATTCCTACTCCAATATTTCAGATCAACTATTGGATTTAATTATGCTTCTTGTTCATCGATTGAATTCATTTTCAGTTAATCTAAAACAAATGTGTAATAAAACAATATATCAGGAACGGGTGGAATATGGAGAATCGCGGCCATCAATGAGGCCGGAGGTTGGAAAGATCGAACGACGGTGGAGGACATGGATCTTGCAGTTCGTGCTGGTCTTCGAGGCTGGAAATTCCTATACCTAGGAGACCTCCAGGTGAAAATTATTTTATTTGTTCTAACATTTGCAATTTTGATCAATTTCTATTACGCGATCATAAGTGAAATAGAGTTAAATTGGTGTTTTTATGATAGGTAAAAAGTGAGCTTCCAAGTACTTTCAAAGCCTTCAGGTACCAACAGCATAGGTGGTCTTGTGGCCCAGCTAATTTATTCAGGAAAATGATGATGGATATTGCTATGAACAAGGTTTGTTTCTTTTTTCTTATCATTCCGTCTTATTTAATTTTTCATAATTTATGTTTCGACTTTTGTTTTTTAGTCATTTAACAATGTTAAAAAGAAGATAGCTAATCTTTTTTTTTTCTTTGTAATATTGATGAATTGGTATATTTGTTTTGGCAGAAAGTAACATTGTACAAGAAGTTCTATGTGATCTACAGCTTCTTCTTTGTTCGAAAAATCATAGCCCATTTTTTCACATTCTTCTTCTATTGTGTGGTTTTACCATTGACAATTTTGGTCCCAGAAGTATATGTCCCTAAATGGGGAGCCATTTACATTCCTTGCATCATAACCACTCTCAACTCTGTTGGAACACCCAGGTAATATATTACATTCTTACACTTTAATTTGCTACTTCCATGTTTATGATCATGTCTGATCTTGGCAATCCGGAATTTCAGATCATTCCATCTCTTGTTCTATTGGGTTCTGTTCGAAAACGTCATGTCTTTCCATCGAACCAAAGCAACCTTCATCGGCCTTTTTGAGGCGAAGAGAGTAAACGAGTGGGTTGTCACCGAGAAACTAGGAGACACTCTCAAGAACAAAGCTAACAAAAATTCTGCACCAAAGAAGTCTCTGTCTAAGCTGCTCGGAGATAGGTACGTAACTTTTATGTGTTGGCAAAAAATATAAGGGAAAATTGCAATTTCCGTCCTCCAACTTAGGCTCGTCCACTTTTTTGTCATTTGACAGTCATTTTTCTGCAATGTCCATTCAGTTTTGCCAGAGATTTTGATTTTGCCTATGTAGACACAGAATTGCGTTTCAATTCTGAAGTCTACATAGGTAGAAATTGATATTCGGAGAAAAGTCAAACCAGAATTGGAAAAAAATGAGAGTTGGAGAACCAAAATTTGATTACAAAAATTTAATGCTAGAAAAATAGATAGATCCTAAGTTAGAGGACAAAAATTGAGATTTTTTTTTTGTTCATGAAAACAAACTGGGATGACTGTTTGATCATGTCTAATGCTAGAAAAATGGATACATCCTAAGTTAAGAGGACGAAAATTGAGAATTTTTTTTCATGAAAACAGAATGGGATGATTTTTAGATCATTTTTTAACACGAGCATGAATTATCTTGGATTTTCAAGGTTACAAGTGCACGAACTAGGATTCGCAGTGTTTCTTTTCATATGTGGATGCTATGATTTCCTATATGGAAGGAATTGCTATTTCATATATCTATTCCTTCAAGTCATCACCTTTACAATTGCCGGATTTGGATACATTGGAACTATAGTCCCAAGTTCTTGATCAGCTCTATGATTTGAAGATTTCTGTGTTTTTAGATATACACAGAATATTTACACAAGATTGGAGTGTTTGGTTGATTTCAAGTTTAGTGAAAGAAGTAAAGATTGATTTTGTACTATATAAAGAAACTGAGGTATCAAATTAGCCCCAGAATGGACCAGCAAAGAAAAAAAAGGCTGAAGATGCAGAACAACATACACAGTACTAAAGCAGAAAGATTAGGGTTTACACAAATAATGTTACTTTTTTTCCATCTCTTTTGTTTTTCTGTTACAATAGTGGTTTTAGTTATGTTATTGTATTTGTTAAGTGATATTTGTAAGGTGTGTTTAGATTGAGTGAATTGATTATACGATTTGAATAAAATTGTACTTCAAATCTCTCCCAAACGAATTGTTCAAAAGTTAGGTTAGTTATGGTCTGAAATCTCCATTGATCCTGATATAAGTGATAGATTAACTACTGTAAATTTCAAGCCCTCTTCCTCAAATCTTTCAATCCAACACAACTTGAATTTAGTGTTTTGATTTTTTTTTTTTAAATAGCTTGTAGTAATGTTCTCTTCTAAGTGTGACGGTTTCAGTATTGAAGTGTCACCTTCCAGGTATTACAATTTGAAGGAAGAACCTTTTTTTTTTTTTTTCAGGACAATCATATTCATATATAATTAGGAAAATCAACAATTTTTTCTTCGAATCTTATGTTCTATTTGGAGTTCCAACCATTATTTCATTGTTTAGGGTTAAATGTAAAAATTAAAACAACCTAAACTATCTGATTTTTTTTCAATTTTCAACCTAAACTATTGGTCAAAATAACATAACCATTTATATGTAATATGTTTTATTTTTTATTTTTTAACAAACATAGTAAAAGGAAAAAAAATCATTATTTGTTGATATACATCTTTTCTTGTAACATCTGCTACAATCCACGTAGATTTTTTTAAAATAAATTTGATATGAAGATGAGTCTCGTATAAAACGATCCCATATAATTATTTTCAAAGTTAATATATATCACAAAAACTCATATGAGACGGTCTCACGAATAGTTTCCGTGAGACGAATCCTTATTACCCATGAATTGAATCCATATTCACAAACTTTCATATGAATTTCTAAGTGTGGGTTATGGGTTGAATCGTCTCACGAAAAAAGATCCGTGACTCACACAAGATTTACTCAATATATATCTATTTTTTTCCAAGGAAAATTTTGCAATTGCAGGCCTTCAACAGCTTTCTTCAAGCCCGTATTTAAATGGGCTTTAGAAGTGTGTAACTTTGCTCTTTTAGCCCAACTTATGTTCTTCAAAATGGGTTGAGAGTAAATGGGTCCAAATACTTTTTCTTGATATTTGGCAACAAATGAAGTGAAAGAACAGTAGAAAATAGCAAAAATCACATTATGGGGTGGTCAAAATGGTAAATAAACAAAATCTATGGGGTTAAAATGGTAAAATGAGTATTATATGGTGGCTGTGGGGTTCGAACCCACGCGCACTTATGTGCAGAAGATCTTAAGTCTTCCCCCTTAACCTCTCGGGCAAACCACCATGACATAATCAATTTTCTAAATTATTATATATTTTGTTTCCATGTGCCCTTTGGAAGGATCCAGAACTCCAATTAGTACTCCCACGCACCCCAACTCCCCTCTTTTATACATTCTCTCTCCCCTCAATTCACTGTCAAACCCTAATCGGAGGATCTCCAGCTGCATTCATCGGAGAAGAAACTTCTGGTATTCGAATTAGCGATGGCGGAGCACTTGGCCTCCATTTTCGGAACGGAGAAGGACCGAGTTAACTGCCCCTTCTACTTCAAGATCGGCGCGTGCAGGCACGGCGACCGTTGCTCGCGTCTCCACACCAAGCCCAGTATAAGCCCTACGCTTTTGCTTTCCAACATGTACCAGCGTCCCGACATGATTACTCCCGGCGTCGATGCTCAGGGCCATCCTATTGATCCCAAAAAGATGCAGGAACATTTCGAGGTTATCCCCCCCCCCCCCCCCCCCCTGTTTTTTTTTTCTATGAATGATTTTATTAATTTATGCCTTTGTTGTTTTTCTTCCCCTTGTTTGATTGTTGTTACGCCATCGCATATGATACGGTTCTCTGTGCTGGATCTTGATGGACATGATATTTGTGGCTGTATGAGCTTGGTTTTCGGTGATTTGGTGTTGTGAAGAAGGTGTGGAAGAGTTTTCCAAAATTTGGATTCTATATGTTTGAGTATGTCATTTTGCGGTGTTGCATGAAAGAGAAGTAATATGTGATCATTGGTTTAAAATTTATTAGCTTTTGGTTGTTTGTATCTGAATGTTCTCTATAATTGTATAATACTACCTAAGCTTAAGTAGCTTGCGATTTTCCTTCATTTTGTCTGCTGACAACCTAAGTGGTTTTGAACCTGATTTTGATATCACCACCTCTGTGATTGTAGACTGAATAATATTGTTTGATTTCACTCTTGGCTTTTTAGCTTTTTCCTTGATTCTGATGTTTCTTGCTGTTTATTAGATTTATAGTAAAAGTTGTGTATATTAAAATTATAGGTAGAATTCAGTAAAAGTGTGAAAGGTGAACAATCTTTGCCCCATGTGTCTAATGTTATTTTGGATATGAAATTTGGGAGTTGAAGCAAGTTCATGTCATAACAGTGCTGTCTTGTTTGTTCTTCTAATGTTACCTAATGTCCATAGAGATTTTTGGATTTGTGCTTGAGCATAAGTTCATTTCCTTATTGGAATGGTTTATTTAGTTATGAGATGCTTGTAGTTTCATTGTCTGGATTGTTATTTGAATATTTGGTCTCATTTGATGTTGCAGGATTTTTATGAAGACCTGTTTGAGGAGCTGAGCAAGTACGGAGAGATCGAAAGCTTGAATGTCTGTGACAATTTGGCTGACCATATGGTATTAGTTCTGTCTCATAAGTTTGATCTTTTTATTTTTTATTTTTAAAATTTGAGTGGATATTTCAAATATGAACAACTGTATTTTTTCTTGGCAGGTTGGCAATGTTTATGTCCAGTTTAGAGAGGAAGAGCATGCTGGGAATGCTTTGAAAAACCTCACTGGAAGATATTATGCAGGTAATAAATTTATGTATGTATTTGATTCTGTTGTACATCTGCTCGATTATGTTGGGCTCTTTTATAAATTTGTCTTTTAAAATCTTTATGTGAAGTGTTATTATAATTTATAGTTTTAGTAAAATGGTTTTTTGTGTATATGTATGTGCAGGACGGCCCATTATTGTTGATTTCTCTCCAGTGACGGATTTTCGTGAAGCCACCTGTAGGCAGTATGAGGAGGAAGCCTGCAACCGTGGTGGGTACTGCAACTTCATGCATCTGAAAAAGATTAGCAGGTAATATTAATTGTTTGTCTTGTATACAGAAAACCTTGTTAAGTTGAGCAAAATTATAATTTATGCACATTATTGAATACAGGGAGTTGAGACGCCAGTTGTTTGGAAGGCACATGAGAAGGCATAGCCGCAGCCGAAGCAGGAGCAGAAGCCCTTACAGGCACCGTAGCTATGACGATCGCTCTCATGGAAGCCGCAGTCGCAGCAGAAGGTATGACGATCGTGATTACCATGAAAGTCGAAGCAGGAGGCACAGAAGCACAAGCCCAAGCCGTAGGAGGGGTAGAAGCCGCAGTCCAGGTGGCAGAAGAGATCGCAGTCCTGTTAGGGAAGGAAGTGAAGAGAGACGAGCTAAAATTGAGCAATGGAACAGAGAGAAGGAAGAGGCAGAACGTGCCAGCAAGGCTAATGCTGGTAGTAAGGATCATAGAATGGAAAATGACAATGCAGATCAACATCGAAGCCAAGGGCAAGCACAACAGAATGGATATGGGTATTGATGATGTTAGCACTGGTTTGTTCTCTTTCTCTTCCCTTCATCTGTCGGGTTTCATTCATTGTGAAAACTATTTTAATAAATGATCTGTTCTAGAAACATAGCTTACTGCGCATTTTCCACTGTGCAGGTGGTGTGCAGGTTTACAATTCTGTCATATGGAACATGATAAATTTGTGTCTGCCTTTATGTGTGTTTATAACATCTATTAGTTCTGTTTTCTATTTGTGCATGAATGCTTTGCATGATCTTTGGTGCCAATTAATATTATCAAGGTTGACTTAACACTCCTAGATCAAGCTGCTCTTTTTTCGCCCCTTCTAAGTTCAGCTAATGTGATAATCTTTGCTCCCACAGTCATTGGGCTTTTTTCTTCCCATAACCTCCATATCATTTGAAATTGTTCGTGTTCTGCTGGTTACTAAAAGGGGGATAACATAACTAATGCATCATTGTTTTTCTTCATTTAACAGGGGGGATAACCTTTCGGTTCAAATTTCTGATAGCATTGTGTTTGTTCCTGACATATGTGGATTCCTAATTGAGAAAGGCTATTGGTTGGCATAATGTTCATTCTTTTGTTTCTTGTGCATTTTGATTATTTGTATGGTGTAGGTCATTTCATAGCCCCGCAATAATTTATTCCAATGTGTCATCAATTATGCTTTGTCCTTCAGGATTCCCTGTAATCAACTGATGAAAAAAGCCCTATATCTATTTTAGATGTTGCGTGCATGCATGTTTCTGTGTTTTATCTGCTAGTGGCTGTTTTTTGTTTGTGCAGTCAGGTATCCCATACCCGCAAAACATTGGGGCTAGTGAGTTTTAACTTGCCATTCAATTTACTTCCCCAAGTTCATATAGTTGCAGATCTCACCCCATTTACAAGTTTTGCAGGTCCAGGTTCCCTGCTTAGTAGGACTTGAGTACAGATTTTAACGACAGCTTACCATGAAACTTGTACAGGTATTTTGCTTAAGAGTCGGGGAGAGTTTGGTTCGGCACGAATTTGCAGGATGATAACGACTTGATGTTCCATTGGAGATAGAGATCTAGTTTCCACAATCACTAAGTTGTTTGGTTTCTGTCTTTCAAGGAATGCAGGTTTGAGGGGTTCGTGGTAATTAGCTGGTTTATCTTTGTTGAACAATGTTCGTTTGATCAAATTCAAATGTAGACTTAGGAAGGGTGACATGGTAGAATTATGATGGTATTTAACTATGATGCTTTTTTGTTTTCTTTTCTCTACTTTTGTTACTATATATATATGTTTGGTTAAGAATCTGAGCCTATGCTCTGAGGTGCTTTTAGTTGCACTAAAATTTGGTCTTATGTGATCGTGATGCAGATGCTCACTGCCACTAATGTATAGATGGATCTAATTGAATGGCAATGAAAGAGTAAAGCTGAATTGTACAAGTAAAAGTAGAGGTTCACAATCATGAATGTAATGAAAATGTGATACATGCAAAATCTTTTAGGGTGTAGTGCAATTATTAAGAGAAGTCTACAAAAAACATGTCTCTTTCGAATAAAAAGGTATAAACATCTTAATTGATATCATGTTCTTTTACATTATTGGCATCATAATAATTAAAATTTAATCACAAACGTCCAATCCAATATTCTATAAACCCATTTAGATCATAATGCGAGATTTAGGCAGCAACTATTTGACATAGGTTTCCACTTGGTAAAATTAGTTAATCCAAGCTAGTGGTAGGATCCATTGCTACTACCAATAAACTGCTGAGTTACTCTCATGTGCACCAGTTGCATGAATCTGTGATTCGTACAATTGGGCCGCGCGCTGGCTGGGCTGGTCCGCCCAGCCCGTGCCTCTTTACTTTTTTCGCGTGTTTTGGTCGTTACCATCATGTTATGTTAGTGTTATCTTCGTGTTATGTTAGAGTTACCTTCGCGTTATGTTAATGTGACCCCATCTCTAGATTTCAAACTCTTAGTTTAAAACCACTAAACTAAAATGTTAATCATACTCTCATGTTATGACTGTCTGAAGCGAATCTTGGTGGGTTTGAGCGCATCTACAAGATGCGTGGGGGCGCGTGAGAGCACATTGGGGCGCGTGGGGTGAGTCGACCGGGTGCATGGATCTATGGATCCTAGATCCATGCACCAGTTACATAAAATATTTTGCCTAAACTGCTCAAATGCGATGTTGCACTTAGAATCTTGTTTTTTAGGGTAAATCATACATTTTATACTTTCGATGTAAATAAGAGTGGTGGTTAGTATATTAGAATGAGAGAGAGATATGCATGAACATGTCTCACTCAATACACATATCACAATTCACATGTGATTCTAATTTTCCCATTATTAACATGTTCTCTCAATTTCCCACTGTTCCTAATCAGGCTGCCCGAATTTAAATGTTGTTGCCACAAGTTGAAGTTGTGGGTTTTAGATGTTATTATTTCAAATAAAATTTATTACATATATAATTTATCAAATTTTTTAATATCAATAGACCCATTTAAATAAACAAATATATATATATATAGAACAAAATATTTTACTTATCAGTTGATAAACTTTATAAAATATGTCATGTGTTATCAAATAATTATTTCAATATATGTAATTTATCAATTTTTATACTTAATATCAATTTGCGCTTGTTGTTTCAAATATAGTTACTGTGTGTCACCAAGTATCCAACGATGAAAGACCTCATCCTGTTTTTCCTATTATATGTTATACATACTTTTAATATAGTAACCTTATTTTACCAAATTCACATATCACTTGTAACATTCATCCTATATATTTTAATGCATAACAGTATATTGCATACACGATATAACATGATGAGTTTAAAAATATGAACTATATAATATTGAGTTTGATAAAAGAATTAAAGAAATTAAGTTAACAAAGACCTTTCAAAAAATGTAGCACGAATTTTCATAAACGATAAAATATACACAAACATATAAAAAAAACTTTCTCAAACAAAAAAGGTCAAAGATTGTGTGTGTGTGTGTTTTTTTTTTTTTTTTTTTTTGTAATTTAAGTATTTATTTGATTATTCCATTTACACGCATAAATTTCCAGCATGCCACACGCACAAATAACCACAAAAATATCATGACTGACATTAGTGTGTTTTGCAAATTTGAGAAGTTTTTATTAACTCAAAAAATTTGATAGTGAAATTTGATTCCTTTGAAATGTACGACAACTTAAATGTTATCTGAGTCTGATCGTGAGTGAGTATTAGGTGAGATCACGGGCAAGCGACTTTAAGAGCGGCCATAGGAAGGGAAGATTCATCTTGTGGCCTGACGTCTTACGAATCATCTTATGTGAAATAGTCAATTGACAATCCACACTTCCAATTTATAAAAATAGATTTGCTTTGTGACTAAAAGGATAAATATAATGTTTCAAACCCTATGTGAATGTGTGTGAGGTTAGGTTAGGAATCACCTTGAGAAATTTGCAAAATGACTTTCGTGACTAACCAACATAACATCGTTGCCAAAATAATTTAGTTGCCGAAACTCATCGTGAATGCGTAGCTATTAATGCCCCATTAATTGATATCAAAATTACAAGACATTTTAATATAACAATCATATCCAAATTAGAATTGACAATTCTTCTTAAGTAATGAGGTTAATGGAGATAACTTTCTCAGGCTTCAACCCTTGTCTTTGCAGTAGGATCAGATATATATCTCATTATTTCTCCAAAACTAATCTATCATCATCTAAATATAACTATTATAGTTACATTACATAATCCTTTTGTATCTCATTTATTTTGAGAATAATAAATGGAGAATTTTTATAGAATATAGACAAGTATTTTTAAAAGGGATGAAAGAACAAAAAATAATAAAAAATGCTAAGTCGTTAAAAAATTAAATAAATGAGGACTTAAATTAATTAAGGGAAATGTCATTATCGACATCTTTAAAGTGGTCACGTTAATTTTGGACATTGATGGAGGACAAAAATTCGACCTTCCCTTCCCTCTAATGGCCACATTACAATATTCAACAACTTTCTTAATTACCAATTTACACAAACTATATACATTTTTTTTGAAAAAGAATTACTGGCTGTAAATCAAGTTGATTTACAGTAAAAAATCCATGAAATGAAGCCAAGATACTCCCTTCTTGGTTGCCTTCTCAGCTTCCTTTGAACAGCTTGAACTCGACGAACTCACGGCGGTGGCCTCCGCCGCCGTCTGTTTTGGGCAGAGGAAGAAGTTTCTTGACCCCAGTTCCATCACTATCTCCTCCCTATTCAAACCTATCATAAACACCCAATTCATGCTCAGCTTTTTCTAATGCATTCCAACTGTTTGTAGTTTTGATTGACCAATTTTGTTGTCATAGTTGTTTGTAGAATAATCTTGTTTTGGTTATGCTATCTAAGTGTTTGAATAAAGTCCTAAGAGAAAAACTTGATATGAAGAGCTTACTTTCTAAGCTGAACTGGGAGTAATGGAGGTCGAAGGCGGAGGCATCGGTGGAAGAGAAAACGGGCCGCCGCGCTTCCTTCACATACTGGCGCAGCGCCGCCGATATCAGGTCCTCCACGGTGGCATCAGGCGAGATCAGAACGTGCACGGGGCCAGGGCTCCTCTGTATCGTCACGTTCAGCAGCAACTTGGTGAGCCTCGGCTGAGCCACCACCTCCTCCGCCTCTCTTCCGCCGGCTCTTCTGCCTTCCAGCAAGTCCGGCAGCGTCCTCGGTCTAGGAAGCATCTGAGACACAACCCCGGCCCCTCTGCCGTGAAATGACGACGCTTTCTCCGCTAATTTCCCCTTCTTATTCTTCTCGTGGCCCACTTTCCGGTGATTCTTGGGCGACGGCATACCAACACTGTACTATATATAATTTGACTGCAACAGTTCTCCGGCGAGATTACCTTAGGCGGCGGAATCGGAAGAAGCGCGGGCGGGGGAAGCCGAGAGCGGCGGAGGAGAGGTGGCTCTCAGGTTGTGCGCTGCCGTCAGCGAACATAACCAAACGAGTATTCGACGGCGGAATCAGTGGCGACCGGAATAAAGGGTAGAGAGAGAAAGTAGTAGTTGGTGAGAAGAGCGAGGAAGTGGTGGTGGTTTCAAGGGAATTTATAGTGCCAATAAGATGGTGGAGGAACCTCTATGGATATTTCATAGCAGCCATAGATGAGATGACCCTTCAAAACTACGTCGTTTTTCTTCTTTCTAAATTGAAGTAAAAATGAAACTATGTCGTTTTGTTAGTTAAACGGTGTAGGTTTAGTCGTGAATATTCTGTGATTAGTATGGCCATGAAAGGATAAGGTCCACAGATCCACTATACAATTTTTTTTTTATCATTTATGTAAATCAATGAATTTAATAGTGAAGAGAAAATATATAACATACCTCTTATGAGGAAATTGTTGGATCGACTACTCCAAGGATAAGTTATTAATTCATTATTTTGATAATCTTAATTTAATTACGAGTGCAATTATATGGTGTTGAATGAGATTAACGAATTATTTTGACTAATTAAGAGTGAAATTTATTGAAATATCAATTTAATTGGGTCGATTAGTTTATTTCGGTGGCTCTAATATGAACTTAATACTGATGACTCTAATATGAATTTAATTTATATAATATATACATGAACTTAATTTATATGATATATAGTGCAATATGGTTAGGTTTATTGGACTGTTCGAATAAAAATATAACTTAAAAAGATATTTCTGAGAAAATGAGTGTTATCTGAATAATTTCCTGTATAGATAGGTAGTGTTAAAACTCCTAGGTTTTTATGCAATTAAGTACTTCACAATATTATGCAGTGCAAACACGCTCAAAACACGCTTCAAAGGTATATCTTACACGTTTTTTACAAGATTAATCGATCTTATAATGAGATTTTCGATTTAATTAATGAGATGCAATTTTTGGAGATTTTCCTAACAAAAATATGTTTATATCAACTTATAATATAAAGTGTTTTAGATAATTTATAGGAGAATGTGATTTTTTTTTAATTTTTCAATACACTTTGTTGCTTTTTCAAGACTTTGTATATAAAAACTCATGACCATCAAGATTTTCTTCTTCTCAAAGTTTGATTTTGAATAATTCATGAGCTTCAAGATCGATCATTTTATATTTGAGCTCTTAAAAATTGGTCTCGATAATTGAAATTGATGGTTATCTAAAAATTCTGAAATGGTGTTGGGGCAAATTTGAATAAACTCAACTAAATATACTCCAACTAAAAGTTAAAATTTAAACATCTTTTTCTAGTTAAACTCGATCTTGTGACTTGTAATAATATTTCATAAATCTAATTCGATGATAAAAAATAATCCATAACACATGACACAAAAAATAGAGCTAAATTTTAAAAATAAATAAGTATAAGTTGTGATCGAATGCTAAATTTTAGATTCACCAAATCATATTCATGAAAGAAGAATCTCATATTAACTCCTTTAATAATTTGATATTAAAACCAATAACTTCGTAATATTCAACCCAAGCTAATGTTACACTTTCTAAGATCTCTATGACATATATTAGATGATAGCTTCCACCGTCCAATCATTAATAATATATATATATATATATATATATAGAGGTTCCTCTTCTCCACACACTCTTTTATTAATTAAAATTGTGGTCATAATATAAAAATTAAAATAAAATTTGATAACAAAATATAGTTTTTTTTTTTTAATTAACCATTTGAATTTTCCAACCGCATTAGAATACACCATAAGATAAGGTAATAAAATACAAACATCATATTCATTCATAGGCAACACAAATTAATAAAATTTGAGGACAAGTTTTGTCAGATTATCCGATTTGCCCTTTTCCTATATGCTACACTATTTGCATAGTGAACATCTAGGGAAGGATCTTTCTGGAATTTGCTTTTATTATTACTCAATAATGCATACAATTCTCTAATAATTTATCATAACAACTCATATAATAGGATATTAAATTTCATTTCACGGGATGATCAAATCACATTATCTAAGAATATCGAAATTAGTTATATATCTTACATCTATATAAAAATTGAGTATTTAATCATCTCACGAAATTAAATACATTTATAAAACAGTGTTATAATATTATATTTAAATCAAATTGGTGGCAGATCCAGTTTTTATTCCTCGAACTATTCAAAGAAAGAGCCAATAGGTTGGGATGAAGATTCAAGTGATTGGGCCCCATATAATATTTTTTGAGCTCTGAAATGTATACTTATTTTAACTGTCATACTTTAATTGTATATTATTTTATTTGTTTAAAAAAAATTGTAATATTTTATTGTGCAGATTGATGCTATCTGGTGCAGAGTTGATGTCATGGACCGTTATAAGATAAAACAATGTTGAGAGAATGTTTGTTTTTAAGAGCTTGGCTTATTCAATGAGGTGATTATTTATTTTACATGTCTTAGTTATAGTGAATCAATTAATAAAAGCCATTTATTTCACTTATTATTGATGGTGAAATTTGAATCCTCGAATTTTCAAGTGGCTTGAGCTTTCAAACGATATTACCTTCCTTACATAATAATTGTCGTTTTAATATTTGATACATAAGTTAAAAAGACCTACAAAATGAGAGCTGGACTCCTGTGAGACCGTCTCATGTGCGACGGCACTCGCGCACGGTCGTGTGCTGGGACACGATCGTGTCTCAGGACACGGTCGACCGTGCGCGGGAACACATACTTATAGCACAAAAAGACATACTTATAGACAAAAATCACATACATATCTCGACCGTGTCCCAGGACACAACGATGCGCCACAGATTGCTCTTAGTTTTCACGCGAGACACGGTCTGTCCAAGGATACGGTCGTGGGCGAGAAAAAAAATCACATACTTATAGTGAAAAATCACATACTTATTATTGAAAAAGACATACTTATACACTGTAGTTGCGCACGGTCGTGTCCTGGGGCACGGTCGCATGTGAGACGGTTGCATATGAGTATTTGAGACAAAATGATTGATCCATCCACGACTCCTGATCTTTTTCCTTTTTATATTTCCAATACTCATTTTAAAATCATATACTACCTCCGTCCCGGTTGAATTTGCCTAGTTTGACCGGGTACGGAGATTAAGAAAAAGCAGTTGACTATTGTTTTTTAAGATAATTGAGTGACATTTTTGTAATAAGAGGGAAATATGAGGATATAAGTGTTTGACTTTTGTAATATTTTAAGATTGTTTTTTGTTTTTAAGTGATATTTTTGTAATAAAGATGAAATATGAGGATATTAATATTTGACTTTTGTTTCCATTTATGAGCTGGCAAGTTCAATTGAGACAAACTAAAATGACAAGTAGGCAAGTTGAGTTGGGACGGAGGGAGTATCATATAGTAATGAAGATATATGGGGACAATTTTGAAAGAATTAAGGAAAATATTTCTTGTATTCCTATATTGATAAACATTTTGGGATAAATTTTAAATGCTAAAATGACAATTGTTTTTGGATGAATGGAAAAATATAGTAAATGAATTATGTTATCTAAAGTTAAAATTAACTAGAGAAAAATATTATCTAGATTTATTGATACTATATATCTTTCAAAATGTTATTTAATTTGACTCCGTTTTTCATATACTAATGTGTGTATTTGCGATCACTATTACAATTTACGGCTCCATCTACATTTATGTTTTCTGTAAACATACTACAACAAAAATTGAGTAATTTCCAATGGCCAATGAGATTTTTAACGAAAATAAAAGTTTGTCACAATTTTATTTTATTTTACTTACGACAACTTATGTATTGTTGCAAAAATTCATAACATATGTTGACAAATTGTCAAAAAAAAAAAAACATGTTAAAAAGTTGATTTGCAGCAACATATTATCTTTTTATCAATGTTGTTAATAAATTAGTAACAACAAATACCGTTGTCGTAAAAAAACTATTTACTAGAAGATTTTTGTAATAGTACCTTGATAATAAAATTTTGTCAGTAAAATAGTTTTACAACAATATTATCGCTAATTAAATTTATGGTTGTAATGATGATAATTACATATTTGATATATTTCACAATGGTAGTTATAGCATTGTGTGAAACCATTTCATATTAAAAGAGAATATATTAAAGAGGAGGTTGGCAAGAATTAAATGGGGTTTCCAAGTTAATTCCAAGTATTTATGTTTCTTTTCTAAAATAAATTTCATCATTGGCAGAATATAAAGAAAAAAACATATATAGTAAAACACTGCACGACCTCATCATTGTCATATTATTATACATAAAGTTTTCATTTTCTATATTGTACTTCTAAAATACAATATATTTAGCATCAATATAAATATATAATAAAGATATATTTAAAATGCGTGATAATATGATATATAATAAATAAAAAGAAAATAACAAAAAGAATCCCACGTGAAATATATCGTATGGAATAATAGAGAAGCCTCTAGTATCTAGACTACTTTATATGGTGGGATATATTTCAATTTCAGTAACCAAATTCATAGAGATATTTGGATTAGGCAAATGTCACCAAACTCCATCTAACTAATTAAATATAATTTATGTTGTATTATATATTACATAATTAATTGCTTAAATCTCTAGCGTGGTATGTTGACTATGACTTTAATGTATGTTTTTTTCTAATGATTTATTATTATATGATTAATAATTGAAACATTATAAGTGTGTGTCGTCGGCTAAGTGAGATTCACTTCGAGTGAATCTTGTTTGCTGAGGTCATGACAAATAATTATTGATACAAAACTCACCAGATATGGTTTTACATATATAATTTCCGTTGGACGAAATTTTTATATTATGAGTTGAACCATTTTTCACAATTATTATATAAAGTATTAAGTGTGAGTTATGAATTGATCCATCTCATATGACAAGATTCGTGAAACGGCCTAAAAACCTACTCGTTTCACTTATCATCTTATATGAGACGAGTTTACCTACAATCCACATTTCACAATACATATACATTTGTGAAAATGAGTTTGATTTTTGGAGCCTACATCAGTAATTGGAGTCCAAAAACCTCAAATATGTATAGAATCGAAACAAGTGTTATTAAATGATTTTTATGTTATATTCAAAAGTTCACATTTCAATTGAAACTAAACATTTTTTTTTTTTTGGGTAAATATCAGTTTTAATCTTGTAAGTTAAGTCTTTTTCAGTTTTGGTGCATCAAATTTAAGCTTTTCAATTTTAATTCTTTAACTATCGATTTTTTCAATCTGACTGCCACATCAGATTTTCCGACGATCCCGTCAGCAATTTTGGTTGTTCCGAACAAAAAAGACTAAAATTGAAAAAAGAAAATTGATAGTTAGATGACTAAAATCGAAAACCTTAAACTTGATGCACCAGAAATGACCTGATTTACGGGACTAAAATTGTTATTTCCTTTTTTTATACAATTAACACTTTATTTAATTATGTTGACAAACATTTCTTTCATCAAATTGGTTAATAGGGTACTTAATCCGTTCAAACATTTTGTGTGTGATATATGCAAGAATTTCATAATTGAGATCAAACAAAATATTTTAAATATATTTGTCCTATGATCTGAATTTTGAATATGATTCTTATGTCGCAATCTCAGTTTCGTGAAGTAAAATGCAATTTCACTTCATAAAAATTCACGTGTCTAATTAATAGTATTTTGGGTTTGCCTTCTCCTCATTACCACTAAAATAAGCTTAATTGGGGTTTTGGTCATTAAATAAATGAGTAGGAGTTAGTTTATGATAATCTTTCGTGTAGGACTAAGAATATTGTTAAATATCAATTAACTGATTTTGATGTGGTACTAATCACTAGTAATTAGGCTGGCCTATGATTTTATGGATTTAGATAATGTTTTGCCTAAACATATTTAATTAGTTTGTTATAATCTTTTCTCTCTCTCTCTCTCTTTTTTTCTGGCTTTTTTGGGATGTTTTTAGTGACTGATATTAAATCAGGTAACTACGTACAATTATTTCGGATTATTAATTAAAAAAATTGTGAGTTGATTTTTCTTGTAAAAAAATAAATAAATTGAGTTAGTCTCCTATGCAACTGGTGCACATACAATTCGGGTCGGGTCCGAGTCGACCCGGATCCGGGCACTTTTTTTTTTGAATTTTTTTGAATTTTATTTTTTCGCTACAAACTTTTACCTTTATGTTGTATGAGTGTGACCTTTATGTTATATAAGTGTGACCTTTATGAATAAATGTAATGACCTTTATATACTCTAATTTAGAAAAAAAGGAAGAATTTTACACTCTGAAGGTCATAATATTTGTACATAAAGATCACAACAATACATCATAAAAGTCTCAATCTGAAACGAAAAAACCTGAAAATCTTCATTTTTTCCTAAATTACTGAACATAAAGGTCATAACATTTATATATAAAAGTCACACTCATATATCATAAATGTCACATCCTTATAACATAAATGTAACAGGCTGAAGCGAGAAAAAAAAAAAACCCAGGTGACCCAGGTGCGCGGATCCGGGTCGGGTCGCCCCAGTTGCACCAATTCAGATCTGTGCACTTGGTACACAAAAGCATTTGTGAAATAAATTTGTTTTGCGTGTGATACCATGTGCTTAAGTTTTGAGACAAGAATTTTTTTACTAGGGCAATATTTTATAAACAAAAAACTCATATGCAACAGTTTTGTGGATAGTTTTCGTGAGACGAATTCTCATTATCCATGAATTAAACGAATTTTCACAAATTCTTATAAATAATTGGGTTATAAATTGACTCGTCTCACTTAACAAGATCGATGTGACGGTACGACCTACTCTATTCATAAAATGCATTTATGTACATTAATTATTGATGAGATAATAACTAATAGGAGTATTAACAATTTCAACAAGAAAATAGGTGCATATATGACCTCACAAATGTCATAAATACCTAGTGCATCATTCTTAAAAACACTTTCTTATACAATCGATTTATGAGTTTTGGTTTGTGAGAACGGAGTTTTATCTATCTGCTGAATTTAAATGTAAATAATTGATTTTAACTTAATAGTGAAATGTAATTATTTAAGTGAGAATCTCTCATCTAATATAATTCATGCACAAAAACTTTTATGCATCAGGTGTATGGATCCTAGATCCATGCACCCGACCCGACCCGCGCGTGTACGCGCTTCCACGCGCGTCTGACGCGCCCTCACGCGCTCCCACGCGCCTGGGCGGATGCGCACCTTTAGGTTACGTTAAGGATACCTTTCAGTTATGTTAAGGATACCTTTAAGTTATGGTAAGGATATCTTTCAGGGATACATTTCAGTTATGTTAAGGATACCTTTAAGTTATGGTAAGGATACCTTTCAGTTATGTTAAGAATACCTTTGAAATCCTGATTCCAGGTTACATGTCATGTTATGTTAAGAATACTTTTTAGTTATGTTAAGCATACCTTTAGGTTATGTTAAGGATACCTTTAGTTATGTTAAGAATACCTTTTGGTTATATTAAGCATACTTTTAGGTTATGTTAAGAATACCTTTAGGTGATGTTAATGATACCTTTGAAATCGTGATTCCAGATTACATACCATGTTATGTTAAGAATACCTTTTAGTTATGTTAAGCATACCTTTAGGTTATGTTAAGGATACCTTTAATTATTTTAAGAATACCTTTTGATTATATTAAACATACTTTTAGGTATATTAAAGATACCTTTAGGTTATGTTAAGAATACTTTTATGTTATGTTAGAGATACCTTTGTGTACAAAATGTGTAACACAACTACCTTATGGATAATGTATCTCTAACATAACATAAAAGTATCCTTAACATAACATAAATGTATGCCTGACCTAAATTAAATGTATGAAATTTGGGCACAAAGGTATCCTTAACATAACCTAAAGGTATCTCTATACATTACCTAAAGGTATTCTTAACATAACCTAAAGGTATGTCTAACTTAACGTAAATGTATAAAATCTGGGCATAATGGTATCATTAAGGTAATCTAAAGGTATTCTTATGCATTACATAAAGGTATTCTTACGCATAACTAAAAGTCATGACTAAAATTGAAAAAAAAACAAGCGCGAAAAAAAAAAAAAAAAAGCGGGTCGGATTACCCGGATCCGACCCGGGTGCATGGATCTAAGATCCATGCACCTGATGCACAAGAGACTTACTCTAATTCATGAGATGTTTTCAATTAAATTTTTATCCTTTTAGTAATATCAAGTGTTTGGTCTACGTATCAATTATACTAGTCAATATTTTACTGAAAAGACTAGTTAATATTGTAATACAAATTCAGGCCGAGGAGTGGTCCTGCGTAGAGTTTAGTTTAATATGATATTTTCTATATTTCAAGGAAATTTCTGAAAATCCATTATCCGGACTACATTAATACAATATTTTCCACATTTTTAAAGTATCTATAAGAATCGACACTAGTCTCACGAGCAATCATGAATACCCAAAAAAATATGATTTTTGACATATAAATAAAAATTGTAAATTGCAACATTTGAGTGGCCTATGATTTCTCAATATTATTGTTATCTAAAACAAAAAAATGGTGGCCAAAAAAGATCGAATAATAGAATTGGGCCCAAAAGAAAGAGAGAAAAAGACAGAGAAATAAAGAGTGGCTAGTGAAGGTTGGTTGCAATAGTAAAAGATTGAACAAGTTGAGATGGTGGTTGCAACTTGCAAGCAACATGTTATGTTACATTACATGCCATTCCCTTCTATCCCTTTCTTCCCTATTATTTGTATTATGTGTTCTTATCATGTATACACCACTACATAATTCCTTCTTGTGTGAAACAACAGAAAAATAGAATAATTGGAGTTAAAAGATCATTTTTGGAATAATTGGAGTTAAAAGATCATTTTTCGTCCCATAACTACGTGTCTTCTGATTTTGGTCTTATAGTTAACATGATTTTCAATTTAGTTCCACAATTTAAAAATATGTCCGATTTCATTACAATTTTGATGAATATATTATGCCGGTAAACGTTACAAGTCAAATTCTTATTGGTGTGGAATGCTTAAATTAGAAAATCATAATAAGAATTTGAGCATGACATCTTCAGCCAAAATTTCAAATTTTGCAGCAGAATCGGTGGACATAATTTGTAATTGTGTGATCACCAAAATCAAAAGACACTCCCATGGGACCAAAAATGATTTTAACTCGAATGATTAAAAATACTTTCAAACATCTAAAAATTCTTCATATTTTTTTATTTGAAAAATCATATTTCATTCAAATTGATTAACATCGGCGTTTTTTTTTTTTTTTTTTCATTTCATATAGAGAATATTCTTAACTAATAAATATATATTTACATTGAACATGTCTCAATTTGATTTTTAAGTATGAAGTGATAAATGGTTTAATTCGTTTCGTAATGAACTTGAGTTTAATGAATTTGTTGTTTCGTAGCCGCCATGTCTTAATTTCATACATTTATTTCTTTTTAATCATTGAATACAATGTTGTCCAAATTAATTTGGTACTACAAATTATGAAATGTTAATACTAAAAAAAAAAAAAAAAACGTACGAAAACCATATTATTTTGGTATAAAGAATGGAAACGTGCAGTGCAATACTTGTATTATTGTTGTTATAATTAACTTTTCAATGAAAAAGAAAATTAGTAGAATGATGCAATGAAAATAGAGACTTTATTAGAAGAGTTGACCTATATATAGATATTAAACTACATTAACGAATCTTTTATTAAGGTTGCAAGAATATGGTGGTTTTGAATGAATTGATGACATAATAAAAGGATGGGTTTAAAGAACAATATAAATTAAATTCAAATGGATATATATTTAAAATTAAGTTGAAAAGAGAAGTTGTGAAACTCTACTCAACATATATATACCGATACCCTATCAGTATCAGATGATAAATCAAGCTACACAATTAGATTAACAATCAAGTTGCATTATATATATTTAAAAGTTTTAGTTGATTACCGTAATAAAACCTAGAAAACTTGTGTGGTTAGAACTCGAACCTCTGGTCATCATAATCTACATTTTATAAAGGTAATTTTTTTTCATTTCTCAATCTATAACAACGACTACAGAACCAAACTTAATTGAAATCATCTACACTTAAATTTCTTTAATTTAATCTTGCTAAATCTCATTATTATAATGAGTTCTGCATTCCGATGAATTAGTTTAAAATAAAACAGTTCTATCATTCTACCCACCATGGACACATAATATGTATCTACCGCTAATGTGTTAGATATCCAACATATCAATTAATTTATCTTCCATATACTTATCAGTGGATGATATTATTATACGTCAACGATGAACATATTAAAATATGAGACAATGAACATCTTAGCATTCTCCTAAATAAAATTTTGGATAAGAATGAATCATATTTTTCAACAAAATCAATGATAAGAGACTTGAGTCAATATGGATGGCTGTTTCCCAGATAGATGCATTGCATGAATACTACACACTTACTTATCCAACGACTTGACTGATTTTCTATATATGTTTTTTCTTTCAAGTTTAACTTGTTTTTCAACACTCTCTTTTCTTTATTTTAAGTCAAAATATATTTCTCATTTGAATTTTAATAATAATATATTATACATTCTTATTTACACAACTCAAAAGAAATAAAGTGCAATATCATATATATACTACCCTTATTCCATTTAATTGATCTCAAGGTCAAACCTTATTCTATTATTATTTTCATTTTAATTATAACCCAACATTTCTTTAAAAGTTGATTATAATTAGATCACATAATAATTAACTAATTATATATATATATATATTATAAATCTTATTGTATAATAAATCTTTTTAGGAAAAATATTTGGCTAGGTAAATTTTATTTTTTATTAGATTACTAATTACTTTATTTTTATATAACATACAATAAAAATTAAATTCAACTATTTTTAATAAATCAATTGAAATTAAAACACCTTTAATAGTATTTAATAACATTATAAGTAACAAACTGTAAAGAAAAAAAAAGAAAAAAACTAAAAACTATAACAATTTTTAAAACACAAATTATATATATATATATATTATCATCTAAACTATATCATGATAGTGTATACTGCTATCATAATTGTTTGAAATAAATAAATATATGGCTATATATTAATACTAAAAAATATTGAATCCAATATTTGTGTATTAACTTGAATTTGGGCTCTTTTACCCAAACAGCCACAGCCCACCTGGCCCAATATAGCTCACATTCTAAGTATACACTCAGGATCTTAGCTTAAACATGAGTGTAACATCATATGAAATGTACTTTTTAATTGTTAGTTTGAAATTATCACCTAATTAATGATTTCACCAATCTTGGATAACAAAGAAACAATATTTATTTTCACTTATCCTTCCTTTTCCATTGGACTAAGATTAAATTATATCCTAATTAGTTAATTTATCACTATATTTTGCATGCACTTATTTTAGATTTGGGGGAAAAGAATTTAGAGCACATAACAATTCTTAGAAAATGTAAAGTTAAAATACTAAATTAATAGAAAAAAATAAAGTTCGAGACATCTCACAAATCTATTTTATAAGATGAAGCAACCTACGTTACATAATCCATAAAATAAAAATTATTCAGTAAAATTAATTTTGTTTGTGAAATATTTAAACTTAATTAATTAGAAAATCAAAATTTAATTATATTCTTCTTCTCCTAGACTAAAAGTTAAAAAGAAAATTTTAAAACAATGTTTGGCTTGTTATATTATCTTATCCAACGTGGATGAAGTTACTTTCACAAAATAACATTAAACAAATAAACATGGTACTTTATATTTAAATATATGAAAATTGTAAAATACAACATAAGTGTTAGGTTATAAGTCTATAGCTTCCAACACCCGGTTCAATAAATTGTCGAGCTGTCAATCCTATATATGCACCACTACAATCTCCACTTTTTACAAATTAATATTTTATTGCGATCATACACAAAATAATAAATAAATAAATATACTAGTGGTTTCGTTGTGTGAGTAACATTATAAGATAAGAGATGATATGCAATTAATATTATAATAAAAGATTTGAAATATGCGACATGATGACTTGATCCGTTTTATAAATTTTGTTTTATATATATATATATATATATATATATATATAGAGGGCTGCCGAAATTACACAAAATTTTTTAAGGATTTGACTTTTCTAACATTGTATATAAGGAAATGTACTTTTCTACCACAAAATATAACAAAGTTACCTTTTCTACACTATTTTGACTCGGTCATGGAAAAATCATCAAGTAATGATTGTTTGATGATATATTCAATTTTATTTATACTTATTTAACAATTGTTTTATCCAAATACTGTAATTACAAATTTATTTGCTCTTTTTATTTATTCTGTTGTATTTATAGTTATTTAACAATTGTTTTATCCGAAAACTGTAATTAGTAAATTTTTATAATTTCTAATTCATAAATTATGGTTCGATTAATTAGTACGAGAACCACTATAATATGTTAATCGAAGCAAAATAATTTATACTTAATTTAATAGAAATACTGAATATAATTTAGGTGGTTCGAGTGGCTCGATCACTAGTTCAAAAAAAAAAAATTTACAAAGTGATCGAACCACTATGTGAAATTCATAGTGGTTCGATCACTAGTTCAAAAAATCAAAAATTTCCAAAGTGATCGAACCACTATGTGAAATTCATAGTGGTTCGATCACTAGTGTAAAAATCAAAAATTTTTCAAAGTGATCGAACCACTATGTGTTTCACATAGTGGTTCGATCACTATTGAAAAAAACCAAAATTTTCCAAAGTGATCGAACCACTATGTCAAATTCATAGTGGTTCGATCACTATTGAAAAAAACCAAAAATTTTCAAAGTGATCGAACCACTAGTGGTTCGATCCCTATTGAAAAAAATCAAAATATTTTCAAAGTGATCGAACCACCATGTCAAATTCATAGTGGTTCGATCACTAGTGTAAAAAACCAAAATTTTCCAAAGTGATCGAACCACTATGTCAAATTCATAGTGGTTCGATCACTATTGAAAAAAATCAAAATGTTTCAAAGTGATCGAACCACTAGTGGTTCGATCACTATTGAAAAAAATCAAAATTTGTTCAAAGTGATCGAACCACTATGTCAAATTCATAGTGGTTCGATCACTAGTGTAAAAAACCATTTTTTTCCAAAGTGATCGAACCACTATGTCAAATTCATAGTGGTTCGATCACTTTGGAAAAAAATGGATTTTTGAATATTTTCAGTTTGACCCCTGAAAATTCGATTTTTTTACATTTTGACCCCAAATTCAATACAAACCCTAACACTATTTCACCCCATTTGCGCCTCCATCCCCCATTTTTGGAATATTACATTTTGACCCCAAAATAAATACAAACCCTAACACTATTTCTCCCCCATTTGCGCCTCCATCCTCCATTTTCCTCTCAAATTTCTTCTCTCTTCTTCTCTCTTTCAAACATTGAAGTGCATTGGTAAGTTTTTTTTTTTGTACATGTCTTTCGATTAATACTTCAAAATGTTTAAATTATTTTGAAGTCTTTTGTTTTAATAAAATTGGAACTTGTATTTAGGTGTTAAATTTTGCATTTTGGTGAGTCCATCGATTTTTGGCAACTCCGTTTGAATCTTGAAGTGATTTAGCAATGGGTGATGAGGTATGTTCCAATTTACACTTTTGCTTTGATTTGTTGAAGTATAGTTCGAACCACTTGATGTTTATAGCTTTAAATTGTTTAATTTGTTGAGTAATGATTGCAATTAGTCCTCTTATGGTTTTGTATGGTTCGAATTTTTTAGATTTTTTGAATAGTGTTTGAATTGTTTAATTTGGTATGGTTCGAATTTTTGAGAATTTTTGAATAGTGTTTGAATTGTTTAATTTGTTGACTAATGATTGCAATTAGGCCTCTTATTGTTGTTATGGTTCGAATTTTTTGACATTTTTTGAATAGTGTTTGAATTGTTTAATTTGTTGACTAATGATTGCAATTAGGCCTCTTATTGTTTTTATGGTTCGAATTTTTTGACATTTTTTGAATAGTGTTTGAATTGTTTAATTTGTTGACTAATGATTGCAATTAGTACTCTTATGGTTTTGTATGGTTCGAATTTTTTAGGTTTTTTGAATAGTGTTTGAATTGTTTAATTTGGTATGGTTCGAATTTTTGAGAATTTTTGAATAGTGTTTGAATTGTTTAATTTGTTGACTAATGATTGCAATTAGGCCTCTTATTGTTGTTATGGTTCGAATTTTTTGACATTTTTTGAATAGTGTTTGAATTGTTTAATTTGTTGACTAATGATTGCAATTAGGCCTCTTATTGTTTTTATGGTTCGAATTTTTTGAATAGATTTGCACTATTGTTGATTGCTTTGGGTTTTTTGAATACATTCGGTTTAGGGTCCATGGGTTCAATTGTTTTAAATTTTTTGCACCATTGTTTGAGTTGTTGAAGTATGGTTCGAACACTTGGGGATTTATAGCTTTGAATTGTTTAATTTGTTGAGTAATGATTGCAATTAGGCTTTATTGTTTTTTTTGTTCGAATATTTTGAGTCATAGCTTTATTGGTTTTTTGGTTCGAATTTTTGATTCATAACACTTGGGGATTTATAGCTTTATTGTTTTTTTGATTCGAATTGTTCAATATTTGTTTTAAATTTTTTGCACTATTGTTTGACTTGTTGAAGTATGGTTCGAATTGGGTGTGGTTTCTTCATTCCAATTGTTGAATATTTGGTTTAAATTTTTTGCACTATTGTTTGACTTGTTGAAGTATGTTTCAAATTGGGTGTTGGGATTTATAGCTTTCAATTGTTTAATTTGTTGAGTAATGATTGCAATTAGGCTTTATTGTTTTTTTGCACGTTTTGAATTTTTGGATTTAGATACGGGTTTCTTGATTCGAATTGTTCATTATTTGTTTTAAATTTTTTGCACTATTGTTCTTGATTCGAATTGAAAATTGCCGATTCTTGTTGCAAAAGTTTGGGTGTTTGAATTGTTGAATGTTGAAAATTGCAAATGTTGAATTGTTGTTGAATGTTGAAAATTCGATTTGTATATATATATATTTACTTGAATGTATACTGATTGAATTTTAATGATATACAGTACGAGCCGGTATGGGTACGCGAGGCTTTACAGGGTACTATAGCCTACGTAGTTGGCTATGTTCGTCTGAGCCTCATTGATGAGATCAAGGCAGAATTGCGTAGCCTAGGACCGGACTGTGTGCAGGAGTTTCAGGGGACGTGTTTTGGACACTTCTTGCTGTGGGAAACCGAAAGGACGATCAGCAAGCAGTTTCTACATGCCCTTATGACACGCCAGGTGCATAAGGGACCCGTTCCAGCTGATGAGCGATGGTTCCATATTGGGAGAGACCGTCGCCTGTGCCGGTTCTCGAAGAGGGAGTTCGCACTGGTTACTGGGTTGCGTTTCGGCACTTCCGATTTTAATCCTTCGGCAGTCCACCATCCAGACGAGGACTCACTCTATTATAGAGTTCACGGTGGTTCGTCCAGAGTGAAGGTGAACGAGCTACTAGAACGATTCACCCAGGGGGAGTGGAGACATTCTCGACAGGACAGTATCAGGATTGCGAAGATCCTGATACTGCAGTGCATACTTATGGGCGTGGATGCGGGCAAGTCTGTCGTGGAGCCCTGGGTGTGGGTTCTTGTCGAGGATGATGAGTAGTGGGAGAATTTCCCATGGGGCAAGTTCTCATATCTGAACCTGTTAAGGTACATTGACAAGGTTCCCACTGAATTCCCACATGGACGTACTACACAGTGGAAGTACCACTTCTATGGATTCTCGACAGCCCTACTGGTAAATTTCATAGTGTTCATTTCATTTACATTAATTCATAAGTTTTTCAATTTTTTCAATAACATATAACTTACGTCCTGTAAAAATTTACAGATATGGGCACTTGAGGCGATCCCATTCACGTCCACCTTCGCCGGGCGCCGGTTGGATACGCCCCTGTCCATGCCTCGGTGTTTGAAGTGGTCCCTCAAGGTGGCGGAGATTGATCTGTCGACCATGCTGGACGGTCAGGTATTTGCATCACCCTTGTCTTCTTACACTAGACTCTTTCGTTTGTTCTTTAATCTTCTTTGATCAAATATAACCTGAAATTGGGGACTTGTAAAACAGGGTATTCAGTGCTTCGAGTCCCTTGATGCGACACCGGAGGAGTGGGTGAAGCCGTACATGATGGGTGTCGACGGCGACATATTTACAGGCGTTCAGCCCCCTCCACCTCGTTATGGTCCACTACGTGGTGCAGTGGCTCGTCGGCGAACACAATCTGGACGAGCTACGCACCCCGTGGAGTCAGAGGCTGAGCCCGACTCCGATCGTCCATCCACTTCGAGGCCTGCTCGTGCATCCACTTCGAGGCCTGCTCGTTCTTCCAGAAGGCCAAGGGCCCAGTCCGACATCCCAGTTGCAGCTGATCCTCCACAGCCTGAGTCAGCTCCCGATTCCTGGTTTCCTCGGATGACCGGTTATGTTGATGAGAGAATTGACCAGGTCAGTACTCAGTTGCAGCAACTCCGGGAGCATGTGGACTCAGAGGCCCTACGCAGTGACGAGGAGGCTAGGGCCTTACGGGAGTACATGGAGGCCGAGGCCCGTAGATTAGACGAGCAGAATAGGGCCTTACGGGAGTACGTGGATGCCGAGGCCCTTCGTTACGACGAGCAGAGTAGGGCCTTCGAGGAGCAGCAGAGGCAACTCCGGGAGTACGTGGACTCAGAAGCTCAGCGATTAGAGACGTACGTTGATAGCTTCTTCGGATACGGGCATCAGAGTCCCTCAAGGACTTCTTATCACGAGCAGTTCTATCCGTCCGGATCGTCCACAGAGCCAGCTTGGTATCAGTTGCCTAGGCCACATCATGAATGGGCTCCTTTTTTGCACAACGTATTTTACCTTATTAACAATATGTACACTACAATGTTCTATACCAACGTAATGTACACATCATCGATTCACCAGGTCGTAACTGTTCTTAACCTGAACGGGCACTGGGTCACTGCATTCATTGACTTCAAACGCTGCTCCGTTACTCTGTTCGACAGCATGAGACATGCGTACACGGACGACGTGATGGCGTTGCGCTGTCGTCAGACTCTTGGTATACGTCGTCTTTTGCCTCAGGTGTTGGACAAAGCCGGTTTTTATCAGGAGTCCAGACGATGTGGGACTGGACATGTTCCGGTTGAAGGGTCTGAGATTGAGTGGGAACTGGGCACGGTGGGTCATAACAAGTGTTACGAGCAGCAGGATCCTATATCTTGTGGGCCCTGGAGTCTGATTACAGCAGAGAGCATGATCACGAATACATTCCCTAGCCCGAAGTTCACCAAGAAGAAGGGCATAGATGCTCTTCGGAGAGATATGGCCCTAGCAGTTTACAAGTACTCCACCTCCGAGGACACTGTAGCTCCCGATTTTCTAGATTAGCAGTGTATTTTTCGTATTATCATGTATGAACGAATGCATATGCAGATCCAGACCTTCTTGATTACCGTATACATCTGTATTTTTCGTATTATCATGTCAAATTCATCCATGCATGGCTAGTTCAAAAATCCAAAATTTCTACAGAATGATCGAACCACTATGTGAAATTCATAGTGGTTCGATCACAACGGCAAAAAATCAAAATTTCTACAAACTGATCGAACCACTTTGTGAAATTCATAGTGGTTCGATCACAACTTCAAAAAAATGCAAAATTTCCAAAGTGATCGAACCACTTTGTGAAATTCATAGTGGTTCGATCACTTTGGAAATTTTTGGATTTTTTGAAGTTGTGATCGAACCACTTTGTGAAATTTATAGTGGTTCGATCACTGCTTAAAAAATTCAGAAATTTCCAAAGTGATCGAACCACTATGAATGTCACATAGTGGTTCGATCACTTTGTAAAAATTTTGATTTTTTGAAGTAGTGATCGAACCACTTTGTGAAATTCAAAGTGGTTCGATCACTACTTCAAAAAATTTAAAATTTCCAAAGTGATCGAACCACTATGTGACATTCAAAGTGGTTCGATCACTTTGTAAAAATTTTGATTTTTTGAAGTAGTGATCGAACCACTTTGTGAAATTCAAAGTGGTTCGATCACTACTTCAAAAAATTTAAAATTTCCAAAGTGATCGAACCACTATGTGACATTCAAAGTGGTTCGATCACTTTGTAAAAATTTTGATTTTTTGAAGTAGTGATCGAAGCACTTTGTGAAATTCAAAGTGGTTCGATCACTACTTCAAAAAATTTAAATTTTCCAAAGTGATCGAACCACTATGTGACATTCAAAGTGGTTCGATCACTTTGTAAAAATTTTGATTTTTTGAAGTAGTGATCGAACCACTTTGTGAAATTCAAAGTGGTTCGATCACTACTTCAAAAAATTTAAATTTTCCAAAGTGATCGAACCACTATGTGACATTCAAAGTGGTTCGATCACTTTGTAAAAATTTTGATTTTTTGAAGTAGTGATCGAACCACTTTGTGAAATTCAAAGTGGTTCGATCACTACTTCAAAAAATTTAAATTTTCCACAGTGATCGAACCACTATGTGACATTCAAAGTGGTTCGATCACTTTCAAAAAATTTTGATTTTTTGAAGTTGTGATCGAACCACTTTGTGAAATTCATAGTGGTTCGAACACTACGTCAAAAAATCAGAATTTCTACAAAGTGATCGAACCACTTTCACTACTTCATAGTGGTTCGAATAATAGTGTTTCTCAGGTTACCGACATATAAATTTTGTTTTCTAGTAATTAACAGTATTATTCACTTAAATTTTCACGTTTCACAGTAAATGTTCAGATGTTTGTTGTCACAGTTTATTTGAAATCAATACCAATCCATAGTCAAGATGTTCACGTGGTAGAATTAATGTTGATTTGAACATTCATTCACGGGTTGCTCAAAACTCATCTATTTAAGTGAGAATGAGTTTCCAACACTAATAGCACAAAATCGTGAGTGATAGTAGTGTGAAGAATTTGAAGTATTTGAAGAATTATCAAGTAAGTTATCTCTCTTTGGTTTTTTATATCGAATGTTTTCCTCACTCTAATTTGGATACATTTTCAGATCATATTATCGAAAATGTCTTATTCGGTGGTGGTTTCGTTCGGAGGTCATTGGGAAGGTATTCAGTACGTAAATGGGTCCCAAGAGTTGATCAGTCTTTCAAGACTCACGTACATGGATTTATTGACCTCGATTCATGGGATCGTGCTTGCCGACTTAAATTATTGGGGATATGTGATCCATGCGCTAACTGACTGTAACGGGAGATTGAAAAAAAAGAAAATCAAGACTGATTCTGATTTAGAAGAGGTTTTTTATTCAGATGACTCTCTTTTGGTTGTTTTTGTTTCGTTGACTAGGGTTGATCCTGGAGTATCCGCGGGATCGTCCTATCAGGATCAGCAAGCTTCACTGGATGACCATGAAAATCAAAGTTCTCAGCCTTCCTGGTTTCCGTTCGACTTTGGAAGTCCTTCAACCTATAATGTGCACACTGTACATGAATTCAGCCCTGCACCTGTCCCTACTGGACTCCATAACGACGAAGAATTCCTTTCGAAATGGGATTTGGCCTGTCGGAATCAAACCACTGAAGCCGGTACGTCTTCGAATGAGCGTTGGGCAAACCGGTCATCATCTTGGGGGAGAGACAATAATTTTCAGTTTCTCGACCTGAATAGTCCTGCTGCCTTTTTCGACGAAGGTGAACCGCTCCATGGAGAACACAGAAATTCCGCTGATTTGGACGTTGAAGCAGGTAATTACTTTTACATAACGGATATGTGAGTACAGAGTTATTGTGAATTCCCCAATCACAATCTATTAATTGGAATGTCCACATTTTGACGTCAGATAGAGAAGACGGATTTACCTTAGACGAAGATGTTGACGCATCGTTGGATGATGAGCAGCGCGAGGCGTTTGCGGAATTTTGTGAGTACACAATGCAGCCGGAATGGTATGTTCCCGATATGGACGGATTTGACGAGCCAGAATCCGGGGAGATTGTACATGTCCCTCATGGACTTCAAAAAGGCTCGGTGTATAACAGTAAATCCGATTTAAAAAATGCAGTCGGGATGTACCATTTGGTGAATCAAGTTGAATATCGAGTCCTATATTCGGATAAGCACAGGTGGAATGTGAAATGCAACCACGACGGATGTCGATTCGTACTTAATTCATCTTCCAAGCACGGGATCTGGAAAATCTCCAAGGCTGTAGTGCCGCATAGTTGTCAGCATGACTTAAACACCCGCGCATCCCGCAGAATCCCTTCCTCGGTGATCGGTGAATACTACGTCGAGCAAGCCAAAAAAGAAAATTCCAATCTTGTGCCGAGGGCTATGATTCAAGAAATGGGTCAACGATACGGCCTGAACCTCAGCCTCAAAGTCGCAAGAAGGGCGAAACGTCACGCTATGTACAAGGCGTACGGCGATCCGAAACAGTCATTTTGCTTGCTCCCGCTGTATTTGCTCGAGTTGGTGGATGCCAATCCTGGAACTTACACTGCATTGGAAACACACTCGTCCGGTAAATTCAAGTTCGTGTTTTTTGCCCTGGCTGCCTCAATCATTGGATTTCGAAATTACGGTCGTCCGGTTATAGTTGTTGACGGTTGTCACTTGAAAGGCTCATACAGAGGTATTGGCTTTGTCGCGGTGACAAAAGATGGGAACGACCAAATTTTCCCCCTTGCAGTTGGAATTGGAAACATCGAGAATGATGAGTCATGGTCTTGGTTCATGAAGCATGTTAGGGAAGCATTCGGATGCCCTGACGACCTACTCATCGTTTCTGATCAGCACGCAAGCATAAGTAATGCGATACATGAGAACTTCCCTGAGGCCACGCATGGACTATGTTGTTACCATATTAGACAACATTTGGCCAAACATGGGTCGCATTTGGTCAATCTGTTCCAAAGAGCTGCATACTGTTATGATCCAAATGAGTTCGATGGGTAAGTTTATCCCCATATAATTATTTGCACTACGTATTCATAAATAACAAATTGACGTAAAGTGTTCTTTGTTTTTTTAAACAGGTACATGTCAGCCCTACGTGACAGTCTGATGATGGGTGCAATCAATACATTGCAAAACGCCCAAGAAACGAGGTGGTCACGCGTAAAATGTCCAGTACGACGATACAGTTTCATGACGTCGAATGCCGCGGAGGTTTGGAATGCACGCCTCGTTTGGGCAAGAAAGTTGCCCGTTTGTTCCTTCCTAGAGGCTGCTCGACGGATTATGGAAAAATGGTTTGTCAAACGGAGACAAACGGCGGACGAAAGGGATCACCCTCTTACGAAGAACGTTCACGACAAGTTAATCGAGCGGCAGCGGCTTGGTCGACAAATGGATGTCTCTGAACTTGGGGGAAATAAATTCAAGGTTGTTTCCAATGGTAAACTCCATGTGGTGGACTTGGACCACCGTATGTGCACATGTTGGGAGTTCCAAAGCGAGTTAATTCCTTGCTCACACGCATGTGCTGCCATCAGGTCAGTCCACTTTTTGATCTTTGACTACAATTCTCTCGCCCATCCCATCTCTTGATTTTTGTTTGGTTTCACAGTTTTACGAAACGGTCGGTGATCAATTACGTGTCGCCTTATTACACGACCGGATGGTTGAGGGGAATGTGGGCCGCCGAGGTTATGCCTGTACAAGAGCCACAATACTGGAAACAACACGATGTCGTTCATCTACAACTGTGTACGGCTCCAGAGAATCCAAGACAGGCCGGTCGACCTAAAAGTACCCGTATACCTTCTACGGGTGAACATTCTACTGGACCTCCTCGAAGGAGTGGGACATGCGGACGATGTGGAAGAGCTGGTCACAATAGGGCTACCTGTACGGAGTACATTCCCGAAAGTTCACACCCTATTTTGGATGAGCTTGAGGAGGATGATCCTATCAATAGTGGTCACGTACCTACGAGGAGGAAAAAAAAGACATGTTCATTGTGCGGTTCTGATTCACATACGAAGAGGAGGTGCCCTACGTATTTGGCGCGACCTTGAAACACAGTTGTATAAGTACATATGTATATGTTTAGAAAAATTGGTTTTTACACTAGTGATCGAACCACTATGAATTTGACATAGTGGTTCGATCACTTTGGAAAATTTTGATTTTTTTCAATAGTGATCGAACCACTATGAATTTGACATAGTGGTTCGATCACTTTGGAAAATTTTGGTTTTTTTCAATAGTGATCGAACCACTATGAATTTGACATAGTGGTTCGATCACTTTGGAAAATTTTGGTTTTTTTCAATAGTGATCGAACCACTATGTGAAACACATAGTGGTTCGATCACTTTGGAAAATTTTTGATTTTTACACTAGTGATCGAACCACTATGAATTTCACATAGTGGTTCGATCACTTTGGAAATTTTTGATTTTTTGAACTAGTGATCGAACCACTATGAATTTCACATAGTGGTTCGATCACTTTGTAAATTTTTTTTTTTTGAACTAGTGATCGAGCCACTCGAACCACCTAAATTATATTCAGTATTTCTATTACATTAAGTATAAATTATTTTGCTTCGATTAACATATTATAGTGGTTCTCGTACTAATTAATCGAACCATAATTTATGAATTAGAAATTATAAAAATTTACTAATTACAGTTTTCGGATAAAACAATTGTTAAATAACTATAAATACAACAGAATAAATAAAAAGAGCAAATAAATTTGTAATTACAGTATTTGGATAAAACAATTGTTAAATAAGTATAAATAAAATTGAATATATCATCAAGCAATCATTACTTGATGATTTTTCCATGACCGAGTCAAAATAGTGTAGAAAAGGTAACTTTGTTATATTTTGTGGTAGAAAAGTACATTTCCTTATATACAATGTTAGAAAAGTCAAATCCTTAAAAAATTTTGTGTAATTCGGCCCATTTCCACTATATATATATATATATATATATATATATGAGTATCAACACGAGCATTTCACGTGGAAGATGAATTTTTTAAATCAAAAATATTATATTTCTACGAATCTTAAATAATAATTTTTTAAGGATATACAATTTATATTATATTAAATTCAAAAAAAATTATAGTAAATTAGAGTCCTATTATAATAATGTTCTATTCATAGTAGAATTCTATATGATTTTGATTTAAATTCTAATGTAAATTTATTTAAATATGAAAATTATAAATTGCTATTATAACCTTGAATAAAATCTTTAATAAGGATATATTAGGTAATCCATATTTTGTAAGAAATATCCATACTTTTATATAGGTAAAATAGATATATACACAAACATGAGTATCAACATGTGTGCGTTGTATGTGGATGATGAGTTTTTTCAATCAAAAATATTACATTATTATTAACCTTAAATAACAATTTTTTATAAGAATATAGATTAATCTATATTAAGTTAAAATAAATTCAAAAAAGATTGGTAGTGAATTAAAGTCCTACTCATAATAAATTTTATATGATTTTAGTTTATAATTTTAATTTAAAATTATTTAAATATGAAAAACCATAAATTGCTATTACAACCTTAAATAAAATCTTTAATAAGAATATATTAGACAATTCATATTTTGTGAGAAATACCCATACTTTTTGTTAGTGTTGGATTTTCCAACAATAATAATTTTCCTTTTTCAATATTATCCTAAATTCAAATTAGATTTTAATTAGGTTTTAAATTGGATAATTTTATTTGAAAAGATTTGGAAAAGGATTTGATTCTCTCACTTAAGATTTGACTTGGTAAAATCACGTGTTTTATATTTTTGAATCACAAGACTAACTAACAAACTTTCCTATATCTTAGGAAATTGTTATGTGCTCTTTTTTGTTCATAGGATTCAAAGATGTATAAGGGATTTATGAAGAAGTCAAAACAGGATTTCTAAAGGAGAGATCGTGCTCATAAGATCGTGGGTTTGAGAGAATAAAGTCCAGAGAAGAACAAGTCAAGATGAAGATCAAGAAGCAAGGTTGAAGATGTCAAGAACAAGTCCACTCCACCTTCCCCATTGATCATGCACGATAGATATGGAGTGATGGAGATCATGGAGTAGTCCAAGATCATGGAGGAGTGGAGTCTACACCAAGTGTACTTCGAGCTCTATAAATAGGTGAAGTTGCTGAAGATCAAGGATGCACAGAATCGAGAGCTTAAGCAGTCTAGTATAGGCAGTACACTGGTGTTAAGAGTTGTGTTGTTCACACCGATAGACAACATCGATTTTTTGTGTGTCATAGAGTTTGCATACTCTTGACTTTTAGTATAGGTGTTCTTCGGAGTGTTCAACTGAGATATTTTGTATATGTCCCTAGGTTTCATATTCATCTTATAGGACGTATTGAGTCTATTGTTCGAAATAATCTCTTTTAGAGATCTTTCTTCCTCCTTTGTACACATACACAAAATCAATAAAGGAGTTTTCGCCCTGAAGGCATTCCACGAGTATTTGTATACTCGTGGATAAATCGTTTGTGTTCTGCAACTTTTAATTCGATCCATTTTTCCGCTGTGTGTTACGCTGGTGTTGTCGACACCGCCGACAACACCGTGTACTTTGATTGGGATATTTTTGTTTTTGTTTTTGCAGATTCACGTAGGACTTTCACTTTTACATAGGTAATAGATATATCTCCCTATGAAATATACCATAGTGGTCTATTTATAATGGTTCGATAATCTTCCTATTTCGTTTATTATTGCATATTCTTATTCTTTAATTAGTATTTATACATCATATTATGATGTTTGATATTTGGATACCAAAATCTACACATATTGGATAAATATTGTATTTAAGGGAGTATTTGTCTTAAAATACCAATCTCGATACGATATTACTTAATTATATATGACAACAAAGAGGATGCCCGAAATTTCAAAACACAATAACATAATTCAAATGGCAGATTACAAATAAATTTCCCAAACTTTAGGTTAATTAATTTTCAATATTTATAGTGCGAAACTTTTAAACGTTAACATTCTAGTACATCAAATTTGAATTGTTCCAATTAATTCGATACATAAATAAACATTTTGACCCGAATTATTGACATGTTGTCCGAATCAATAAATATAAGATCGATCGGTTAGAACATATATATAGTTCTACAAGTTGATATAAAGTTAGATATATTTATATTAATTAACCCTTCTAAAATACATTAGAAATGAGTGTAATTAATTAGGGTTTGTGATTCTGAGTGTAAATGTAGTCTAGGTGAGCCTCTAAGACAACCCTTCTCTTTAAGCACTCTTCATCTTCATCTCCACATGACTCTTCTTGCCCCATTAGCTTCTGCCATGGATATTAGTTAACCAAAACCATTAGCAACTAATTAAATTCACTAATCTTAATCTAACTTTTTCCATCAAACACAATGAATTAAGAAGAAGAAATTACATCAAAGAAATCTATACTCCCAGTTTGTACCACAGATTCTTTTGAATTCTTGATCTTTTCATCCACTTCACCTGCAAAAAGTCAAACTTTTTTCTTTGAAGAAAAATCATATCATAAAATTGGGAAAAATAAGGAAGGATATATATATGTACCTTGTTTTGGTGTCATCTTTTTTGCAGAGGAGTGTGAGGTGGTGATCATGAGGAAAACAAAGATGAAAACAAGTGGAATTGAATGGAAATATTTATTCTTCATTGTTTAGTTAACTTCAATGGAGGAAAATGTTGTTGAAGAGATGTGTGTTGTGAGTGAATATTTATATGCAGGTTATGATAAAGAAGGTTGTTAAGTGTTGGGAGTTGGGAGGTGGTGGAAGAGACCATATATGTCTACTATTAATGTATGCATGCATATAAAGCATTCATCTTTCCTTTTTCAGAATGGGTCAATGCTTTTCATTTTATATTTTTCATATCTACTTCATGTTTCGATTTTATATTTTACTTTATCAATACATGTTGCAAGTCCAAACTTTCAATAAATTCAACAATAACACCAAATAAAAGATACTTAATCGTGTTTTTTAATACTGAATTAAAATATTCCAAACAACTAGATACATACACCGGGTCTGTTATATTTTGATACATACATGTTACATGATAACCAATAATATATTTATAGGCATATATAAAAATTATTTAGAAAAATTAGATAAAAAAAAACCTGGAAAGAGATCTCGTTGTCTAGGTAGATATATACAAGAATGCACTTGGGGGGCATGCATGGAATTAACATAGGCTATTAATCCCACATGTAACATTATATAATAAGTGGCAACTCCACCAATCCTAAGTGGGATGAACTATTGAGATTACCATATATAAATAAGTCTCATTTAATTTTCCATGATCATACCTAACTTTATTTAATTTCCCTTTTATTTGATTATGTGATAGCTTTTTTGATGGCATCCAAATGCAACTATATAGCACTTGTTAATCTTCTTCTTCGAGGGGACATTGGCATTTATATCATTAATTCATCTCTCCTCTTTGTTTAATTTAAATATTAAAATAATGATAGATGGTTATGATTAAAACAACGATTAAAAATATTTTAGTGTACAATGTCCATACCTAAAACTGCTATTTGAAATCCTCATCACTCAGCAGTAAAGTGATTCCCAGCTCTGACGTCACAACCATTTCTATAAAAGATTTATTGTTCAAAAATAAATAAATAAAACCATCATTTTTTAAATAAAAAAAAAGTGCATTAATGCAATCTTGAGCTTTGATTTTAATTAGGAAAATTATATAATTTTGAAAATTAAAAATAATGTGAGTAGTAATGTACAACTTTCATGGTCTATGTTAAATTACAGCCTCCATCCCAAAATTTTTGTGAATTTAACTTTGCATCGTAAGTTTTTCTATAAAATCGAGATATTTTCAACAATAAACATCTACAAATGATATATGAGTGACACTTGTGTGCCCCGGGGGCACGATGACCCCAACTTAACCTATTATATGGTGTTATATATATACTCTACACGTATCATATGTATACTCTTTAGGTATCATAAGTTTGCTCTTATATACATATAATACCTGTAGAATATATGTATAACACCAAGAAACATAACACCTATAGAGTATATATATAACACCTAAAGAATATGTGTATAACACCTAGATATGTGCCCCTATGTGCCCCAGGGGTATATAAGTTTTGTCCGTGATATATTTGCTGGCGGGAACATTTGATGGCCTTTAAGTTTCATTTGCAAATTAAGTGCAGCGCGGCTACTCAATAACAACTCAAAATTTGACTATTTCAATACAAAATGATTTTGACTATTTTAGTACAAAATGAATAGCAGCTCAGCTTAAATTTTGTAATTAACTCCAAGGAGGAAAGAGATAAAAAGGAGAATTAAACGTATGAATTGAACACCAAATCAATTACGCCACTAAAACAAACATTTATATATGACAAACTTGAAATTACAAAGAAAATATTCAGGGAATCGGGAATGGGCAGTGCAAATCTTGTCCCACGATCCCCGATTTAATGTGAAATTTTTCATCCATTTTATTTTAATCTCAATGAAATGATTATTAATTACTAGAGGGATTTTGCCATCTCTAATTTACAGAACTTTTTGTTATGAGAATTGCCATTAAGCATCTCCAGCACTCAACACTACTTTAGTGCAGATTTTGTACTAAAATAGTGTAGAAACAGTATTTCATCTCCAGCACTCTACGCTACTTTTTGCACTCAAAAGGAATATTCCATTATATTTCTAATTATAAATTTATCTAATCATATTTTTGAAATATATTATAATTGATTAACATAATTACACACCTACAAGCTCTTTAATATAATTATATTCAAATCGTATTTTTATTATTTATTTTTATGTTTTTTAATCAATTTCAGTATTTTCATATTTTATTTTCATGTATTGTAATTTATTTTTCAGTAATGTGATGTTGTATTTTCTTGCATTTTAATTTATTATTAGTAATTTTACATAATTGCTTCTCGATTTTCTAATTTCACTATCCATGTTGAGAAATGACCACTCAAGATCATTTCAATTTTTCAAACTACCATCAGTGTTGTTCAAATTACCATTGATATCATTTAAAATATTTTTATATCACAATTTGGATTGACAAAATACAATTATATTATCTCAAATATTATAAATAATTTTGCAAGATTGAATAAATAAATAAAAGTAAAAAAAAATATAATAGCGCTGCACCACACTATGCAAATCTCTACAATAGCTTTGATAGCGGAGGATGCTAGAGAGGCGCTGTATTGGGCCTGCTCTTATAACTTGGATTATGGTTAGACTGCTTGATGCTAGAACAATGAATTATGTGGCCCATTAATTTGCACCACAAATTAATGATGTGTGTGATGAGAATAGGCCCAGAAAAGAATTCTGAATTCAAGGAGTACATATTGGGATTTTAATATTGGGTTTATAGTGGATCATTCGTTACATTTGACATGGGATCATCGTGAAAAAACAAAAAAAATAGATTGTTTTGCAAAATATAAGGGGTAATAAAATTTCGCAAAAACTCATGTGTAACAGTCGCACTACGCTACAGTTGGACATAAAGTAGAAAAGACATACATATAGCTGTAAAAGAAATACTTGAAATATACGTGAAAAAGGTAGTTGTAAGATATATGGCTGAAATCTAAGCTGCAAGTTGACATCAAGCTTGCATGGAATTTGGAGGAAAATTGGTTAAGTCAAAAAGACAACACTTTTATAAGTGTTGTCGAATTGGAATTAAAGCGTTGTGGAAGGCTGATCTATTAAAAGTGTTGAGAAACAGTATAAGAGCGTTTTTACTTATAAAAACGCACTTCTTATTTTGTGCTGAAACTGTGTTTTCTCTCTCCTACAAAGTCGCTATTCAACTAATAAAAGCGTGAGACATTTTTGGATCAAAAGCTTAAGTCTTGCGAGCGAATGGGAAGGTGACACGTGGCCTGGCTTGGCGGTTAATTCGGTTACTTTTGCAGGAAGAGCTGAAACAGAGTGCGAAAGGGGCCATCTTCAAGATCTTCCACAGATCTCATTTCTAATCCGTTTGATCTGTTTTTTCTTCCATTGTAAAGCCTATATATATGGCTATAGTGGGGTGTAATTAGATTAGATTGAGATAGGATATATTGAGAGAAACATTTCAGAGAAGAGAGTGTGTTCATTCATATTGAGTGATTGTGCTGCAGATTTGCAGAGCATTTTGTATCGGTTTATTTTGCTTTGAATAAGATCATCCCTCCCTGTTGTTCACGTGGATGTAGGCTTTAAGCCGAACCACGTATATCTTGTGTGCTTGAGTTTTAATTCTTAGTTTAGAGTGTGTGATCCTTGCAAGTTTTCATATCTAGTTAGGTTGGATCTTGAAGTTCTTGGAAATTTGGATTAATTTCTAACAGTAGTTAATACAATTGTGAGTCGATTTGTTAACAATGGTGTGGACAAGGTCTTACTCTGTTAACAAAGTAGTTTATACATGTGAAACACCTTCTTTCCTTTGATTAGAATTAGGCAACATGAAAAAACAGAAGAAGATATGTACAAACCGAATGAACCAATCTCTGTACGTATGATGTTGTGCAAATTAATCTCGGAATCAAGATCGATGAAAGGAATTGTGAAGCCATGAAGGGTGAAGTCGAAGGCCAGCATCAGCCAAAGCATTAATGGCAGATCTATAAACCCTATCATCCAATTTAGTCCCCTCCATTTTCATATCCTGCAAAATCTCGACAATCTCATCCACTCTATTCATCTTACTCAAAACAGGCACCATTATCCCTGCCATGGCTCTATCCATCTTCCCCCCACTCATCTTGAACTCCTCATAATACTTGATGCACATTTGGTACTCTTTCGCCTTATGGTACGCGCTGATCACAGTCGTGTAGCTGACACGATCAGCCTGGATTTTCCTCCTCTTCATCTCTTTCCATATCTTCTCTACCATCTTCATGTTCAACTCCTTTCCGTTTATGTCAAGAAGAGAGTTGTAAGTCCACACATTGGGCTCACACCCTCTCTCTTTCATTATGGCTACCAGCCTCATCGCCTCCTTCGTCCTCCCCATCTTACCATAGGCCGCCACCATACTGGAATACGCCACCACGCACTTGTGGTACCCCTTCTTCTCTATCTCTGCAAACACTGCTTCTGCTTTCGAGTACAACCCCAGACGAATGTAGATGTTCATGATCGAGGCGTAGGTCACTTGCCCCGGCTCACACCCCTGCATCAGCAGATTTTCGTACACTTGTGATGCAGCTTTTACCCCTCTTTTCTTGGAGAATCCATTGATGATTGCACAGAATATGCAGTCTGAGACTCTTATCTTCACCCTTTTCATTGATGACACCATGTCTAGCGTTTTCTCCATCGCCCCTTCTTCTATGTACCTCAACACTAGCTTCAAGAACAGAGAAGGGTCTCTCACCATTTTCTTGCTCTCTGCTTCCAGTATAAGCTCCTCCGCCATTTTTACCTCTCCTATGCTCACAAAGGAACTGATCAATGATGAGTAGTGTGTGTGGTCTTCTGGGATTTTCCTGCTAGCCATTTCTCTGAAGAACTCAAGGGCTTCGAATGCTCTGCCTAGTTTCCCCAACGACTCACACAGAATCCAATAAATCCGAGGGTAAATCGGAGATGAATGCACAACTTCAACCATTTTCCTCTTCTCCACTTCTTGAAAGATGGCAATGGCTTTCTCGTAGTTTTCCAATTTCATATACGCTTCCATTATGCGAGAATAACAAGCTAGGTCTGGATCCAATCCAACAGACTTCATCGTTTGATACGAAGCAATGGTGGTGCTGTACATATGCAGCTGATTATAGCCTTTCATGGCGGAATCGAAGGCTAAAACGGTAATTTCAACGTCAATACCCAAGAAAACTTGGAGCAAACTGTTAACAAGTTTCAGTTTCCTATTCTTTACACAAGCACTAATCAATCTACAACAAGTAGACTTATCAGGCAAAACCTGGAAATCCTTAAGATGATGGGAGAAGTGTAATAAAAGGCTCCAATTCTTGCAGTTAAGCAAGTACCTTATGAGCAGCTTCATGGTGTATCTATGGGGTTTGAAACCCGTTTTCTGCTTGGCCTTGAGATAGAAATCGAAGCCCAGATGCTGGGTCTGAGGATCCTTAAACAATCCGCAGATTAAGCCATTCAATTCCTTGTGATTGTCTGGCAAATGATCTGGGGTTTGGAAATCTTGGAGCTCCAAAATCAGTGGTGGGTCTTCAATGTCTTCCATCACCGGCGATGAGCACGGCGGCGAGGAATCTGCTCTGACACCTCGTGAGTTCGTGTTGAGGAAGAGAAGAGAGATGAAAGAGAAGGGGGTTTTGGTGGAGCTAATTGAGTGTTGAACAGTTTTTCTGTTGCTGCTCATGGCGCCGGCGGCTAGTGACCAGTCGACGGAGTTCGCCACCGCCATGGGAACCGCCGTGGAGTTGCTTCTCCGGCGGTAATGTAAGTGGGAGAGAGAGATTTGTTTCTTTCCTTTTTCTGTTCGTTTTTGGTTTATCGCTATATCTTATCGAGATTTTTTGTGGGCATGCAGGCTTCTGCTTCATGTTAGCCACTGGCTGGATGACACGTGGCAAGTTATGAACTTTGATATCCAGTTATTTGAAAATGTGTCTAGAAAGAGAAATTCTAGTGTGTTTTGCCAGTGGCACTGTGAATTTTTTTATTATATTATGACATCTTATCTTATATTTTAACCTACATTATATCACATGTTAACTCATGAAATATTCATATAAATTTTGGATAATATATCAATTTTTTTTCAAATATAATTTATTATTAATATTTATTAAATCGTTAAGGTTCGGTTAAGCTTATGAACCATGAATGTATTCGGTATATTAAGCTCGAGTTTGTTCGATAACTAAAATTCAAACTCAAAAACTCGATTCGGCTCAATTAATCCAAAGGAATTTAAAATCCATTTCTTCAAATCTTATATTTCAAATTATGTATAAATTGGTATAAATGCACATCATCATTAATTAGTTCATATAATACATAAGAGTAGATGATCATAGATTCATAACCATCACCACCACCACCACCCCACCCTCCTACCACACTAACAAACTGATTTTGCCTTTGTACAAAATCTTACCAAATAGAATTATGAAATTATTTATTCCTACTTCTATTTGCATCGTTAACGCATTACAAATTAATATTTTTTATCTACTTTAATTCAATTAAGTGTCGTTTTAGAAGTTAAACTATGTTTTCAATTATTTGTCTTCCTATACTCTGATTCAATAATATCTGTAAGTTATCCTTAATTATCAATATTTCTTAACTAAATTTAATATAGGAATTTGATGTGATCATTATTTGCATGTAATCAATTTGATTTTCTTTATGCCAAATTTAGGTTCTAAAATTCTTGATTAGTTAAGCTAGTGTTTCATTTTCATGTTTCTTTATTTACGATAAAAAGTTTAAAAGCACATTTAATAGTATTTGGGATCAAATGGAGTGAATCCTAAATAGTGATGTAAATCAAAATTCACCCTACAAATGTATTAGAACACGTCCCTAATATGATGAGGAGTTATCTGAATTAATTCGAGATTTTTTAAATCGTTTATGATAATTATATTGAGAGATTTTATTTAATTAATTAAATAAGTGAGTTTACCCTGATATCCATAGTTAATGGTTCATGCCGCATACACCTCCGCTATGTGGTCAACTCTTTGAGTCATGTATTAAAATACTTATAAAAACTTATGCGAGACGAGTTTGCAAATAGTTTTTATGAAACAAGCTTATATAAGACATTTTCTAAAAGTAATATTTGAAAAGAGAAGACTAGAAGAGAGTATGAAGTAACTAATTAATTTGGCAAAGTTATTTAATTATTATTTTAATTTATCTGTTAAAAATGTTTGTTCATATAATGGAATCTAAGCTATATAAAAAAAAAATTATATACTCAATTAATAATATTGTACATAAGAAAATTCAATTTACATTAAATATATAAAAACCTAATATACTGCGCAGCAGTCATATTATACACTTGGAACGATTTCATTCTTTTTAAATGTTTTCTCAATTTATAATGACAGTCCTAGAGAAAGCATAGTATCGTCTTTTTAATATTTTGACGAGTTCAAATATGTTAAGAAAGTGATACAAATAATGGTATAGTATTCTAAAATGGCATATTTTATATAACAGATTATTTTTCTCTCACAAACGATAGTTTTATTGTATAAAAACTTTTATACTATAATTCAGGAAAATAAATAAAATTGTTTTTATGATAATATGACATAATCCTATAAAGAGCACATATCGTACGTATAATATCAGTGGGGTTACACGATATGGAAAAACATTAAGTTTCAACAATATTTTCTTTTTCAATCAAATCATGTAAGCTTCTGAAAAACACATATATGTGTAAACTCGGATATAAAATTGAACGTTATTATTGTTTTAAAGACACTTTAGTCAAACTTTCTGTATTGGGGCAGAGATTAAACTAATAAAACTATAATTTGTGGTAAACAAATAATCTCTTATATGAATTGTAATATTTTAGTCATCAAACTTATACAAATAATACACACTAAAAATGGATTAAACAAATGGTTACACATAAAAGCATATACAAAATCACTTTTTTATAAGAAAATTTCACAAATCATAATCCACAAAACGAAGCAATATATTTTTGAAAAATTAAAAGTTAAATGACAATATAAAACTAAAAAGTCTTCATTTTATCATGTTTTCTTCCATTTTACTCCAGAGGCGTTGCCCCGATTATTTCTCACATCTTTTTTCTTCCTTCTTATAGCTAGAAATCAAGATGTTAAAAAAAAAAAATCATTTAGATTGACAATTCAACAAGAAATAGCATCAAAATTATATCCTCATTATTTTGAGATGACATTAATATGAAAAAAAAAAAAAATCAAGTTAGAATTATATTTTAGGATATTTTCAAGTTAAAAGTAATAATTTTCAACTTTAGAATAATATTTTTAATCAAATTAATACTCCTTGGGATTGAAAATAAATGTTGTTTTGACAAGAATACCCTTAAACACTATCAATCTCTTCCCACTCATTCGTAAATTAACATGAGATTTGATGATTAAAAGAAAGAAATAAGGGTAGTTGAGATAAGGAAAAGGTGAGTCAAAAGCTGAGAATGTGGGTCAATTTTGAAAATATATCAATGTCACACAAGTCAAAAGTGGGTATTTTTGAGCTAAAATTTAGTTTTGAGTTAGATTTGTCCTTCCATTATAACGAGTGTTATTTTTGTCCATATATATAACAAAAATAGGGTAGAAATGACTGATGTCCCTAAAAGGTTTCCAGTCTGTTTTTGTTTAGACAAAAAGGAAAAATTTCAAGTTATCATGAAAACAAACATTACATAACCTTGACTTTTAGAGAATCAAAAATGGTGTAAAGTGACAGTAAAAGGATGATATGAGATAATGAGAGGGATTGTTGAGCTGAGCTCATTCATTAATTATTCCAAGTCAAATTAGTGACATATATTTTTAAAAGGTTAAAACTGTAAAAAAAGTTTGTATCATCGTTTGGGAGATTGTGTAGTACTATATATGGGCAAATGAGTTGGTTGGGATTGCTAAAAATACGACAAATAACAAGATTGTCTCTTGTAGGCAAATGACAGTAAGATGAAGGAATTCAAATCAAATTAAATTGCTTTGAAGTCTTTTATGAATGGATCTTACTTCACGAAATCCTTATATTATATGCTTCATAATGCATATATTGATAAAAAATTAATAATTTAATAGTTAATAATTTGACTACATTTGTATTAGTTGATATAAAATAAAATTAAACAGAATTTTATTGAGTTTTTAGTTTTGGGAGGAAACCAAATTAATGAGAGAGCTACATAGCCTTAAATGATTTTTGTTTCAGTTTACATTAAACATTTATATACATATTTATATAAACTAACTCACATTTTTAATCAGTATTTTTTTTATGTATTAATATTTGCTAGTAACTTTTTTTTTTGTCGTTGAATTTACCAATTTTAGTTTTTTTCTTACAAAAACTTTTTTATAATCACATGCCTATTGTGATGTCAATTTATATACATGATTCATTTTAAGTCCATGATCTGTATTAATATCATATATTTTTGTCTTTAATGATTATATACATAAAATTTTATCGTTATATTTAATAAACTGATATTTGTGGATTTTTTTTTTCAATAAAGATAAACTGTGAATGCACTTAAAATATTACCTTCCCCAATTTTATTAGTTTGTTTCAAAATTTGAATTTTATGTTTATATAATAAAATGAGATACCATTAAAAAAAGGGTAAAAATTACTATCTCCGTCCCAAAATAAATAACGTTTAGCAACTAAAATTTGTCCCAAAATAATTATTATTTTCGTATTTCAAAGCATATTTACATGCAATATACCAAATATGTCTCTATTTACTTATCTCAAATTAAATTTGTAAGAGATAAAAACCCCTCATTAATTAAACTTAAATATGGATAGATTGAACTTTTTATCTCATTTCTTAATATATGTTTAGAAGATTAAAAAGTCATTTATTTTGTGATGAGGTAAAAGCACCTAATTAATTAAACTTAAATATGAATAGATTGAACTTTTTATCTAATTTCTTAATATATGTTTAGAAGATTAAAAAAGTCATTTATTTTGTAATAATAATTGATAACATAAAAAAATGAGAGAAGTGAAAAAGAAAAAGAAAAGAATGAAGAAGAGGTGGTGAGGTCAAGTCAATGGGGTCATATCCATGGGATAGCTTCCCAAAACCCTCAAGAAAGATGTGAATTCCTGCACCTCCGCCAAGGCCTTCTGCGCCCTCGCCTCCGCCATCGACGCCTCGAAATCCACATAAAACATGTACTCGAACTGCTCCGCCATCCCCACTTTGGCCGCGTCCACCGCCCGATTCCGGTGCGGCCGCGACTCTATCTTCGTCAGGCTGATGTTCCGGAACGCGAACGACGACAGCACCTTGAACAGCACGCTTGTCCCCTTCTCGTGCGCGAACACGATGCTCGTTTTGAACGGCCGATCCGTCCTCGGTATCACGGGTTCCCGGGCCAGCATTACGAACCGGGTCACGTTGCCCCAGTCGTCCTGGATCCCGTCCGCCAGGATCTGCAGCCCGTACAGCTCTGCCGCGCGTGTCGACGCTATCGCCGCCGTGTCCCGGAGATTGTTCACGGCGATGTACTCGGCGGCGCCGGCGGTGTCGTCGACGGCCTCGCGGGCGACATTTAGGCCCATTTTGGTGAGCGTGTGTTCGCATTGGGAGAGGGCTTGGGGGTGGCTGATGACGCGGGATAGGTACTCCTTTCTGACGCCGGGGAGGGAGAGGAGGCAGTGGTGGACGGGGAGCTGCACCTCGCCCACGATGTGGAGGCGGTGCCGGAGGAGGAGGTCGTAGTTCCTGTGGATGGAGCCGCCCAGAGAATTCTCCAGCGGCAATACGGCTCTATCGGCTATCCACAGCTCCACGGCTTGGAACGCCACTTCGAATTGGTCGCAGGGGATCGCCTCGCACTTCGGGTACGCCTTCCCGGCGGCGGCTTCGCTGTACGCGCCGGGTACTCCCTGGTACGCCACGCGCAGCCGCGAGCCGTGCATCGGCGCCGGTGAGAGGTCGGCTATGCTAAGCGGCGCGGCGGAGCCGGATTCCTTGACAGGCACAAGCTCCAGCGAGGGATGGCCGTTGACGGCGGCGGCTTGGTCCTGAGAGACGGCTTGGCTGGCGAGAATGGCGCAGGCTGTCTGCCAGTCGTGGCGGGCCCTACTGACCTGACCCGCAGTAGGACTGGAGACGCATTGGACCCGGAAACGGGTCGAGCCGGTTCGGTGAACCGGATACGACGGCGTTCTGGGCAAGGACCTGAGATCTAGAGCTGAGGAAGGGGCGAGGGATTGCATGGAGGGGTCAGAATGTAAATAAAGAGAAGTAGAGGGGGCAGAGAATAAATAAAGCTTGTACTTCTCTCTCTGTAAGAAAGGGAACGTGCAAGCTGAAAAAAATGAAAGGGGAAGAAGCGGTTTTTATAGTGCGTGTTTGTGACTATATCTCATACCTACTCCCTTTATTTTTTCTATTTTAATCCTTTTTTATCAAAAACATATCCCAATTAATTCTTTGAGATTAGGTTGTAATCATATTTTTTTGTATTTTGTTAAAGATGTCTCTCACTCACTCACACCCATTAATGCTCTATTTTATAAACGTAGGAAAATAATGAATATCTATTAATGTATTAATTTTAAGATTTTTTTGAATATTATTATTATTATTATTTAACTGGAATTAGGAAAATAAATAGGTATAAAGATGAGTAGTTGAACAATATGTATTTTAGGTTGTACTGTATCACATGCCATCCTATTAAATAATAGTATTAGATTTTTAATGTGTAAACAATTGGTTATATTTTAGTATATACTTCAATAGAATAGAAGTTTCATTTAATAAAATCGAATTTTATAACAATATGTTTGGAAATTTAGTTTAAGTATTTTTAATTTAACATGTTTTGTAAATGTATTTTCGGAAAATTTACAACAATTTAAATTATTTGATGTGTCATGTGTTGGAAGAGAAAATTTGGTGGATGAACTGCAGAAGCTTTTTTGGTTCAAAGGGTTTATATATATATAGAGTTCAATTTATCATCATTTTTATAATGCATATAAATATATAATTTATTCTTGTCTGACGTTGTTTTTTGATTAATTACATAAAAATGAATAAATTTACGGTTTAGTTTCAATTGGAAGATGGAATTTGTCTACAACATAAAAGATACTCAATTTAACACTTGTTTCAATTTGTGAAACATTTGGACTTTTCGATCTCCAATTACTGATGTGGAGTCTAAATTGTATAGATTAATTAACATTAAATTTACATGTGGATAATGCGTGTATTTAAATTATATGTTAGACAATTAATATATACGTTTGTTTTATGCTACTACAATAATGAAATTTTAAACTTATTCTTACTTTTTTATTTTGAGGGACTTTCATACAAATCTAATTATGTGAGACTAGTTAGTTATATAACTTGCAACTCATAACTTACGTGAAATTCATTCATTAATGAATTCTTAAAGATTGTGTTAACTTGTAGATTGATCCCACCTAACTTATAGATTTACAGATGAAGGCAATATTAAATTTGATTATATATAATATATTATTAATATAACATATCAAAGACAATTTTACATAAGAATTTAACCTTTTGAATATTAAATTTGATTATATAATATATTATTAATATAACATATCAAAGACAGTTTTACATAAGAGTTTAACCTTTTGATTTAAGAAAAATTAAAGTTTATAATGTTGTAAATATATTTGTCAGTCATAACAATTGTTCTTTTATACCTTATGTGAGTGTGTGTATATCATGTTTTATTTGGTAACTTAAAGTATAAGAATTGCAAAGCATATTGTATAATAACTTTAATTAAAATAAGAGGAACATTTTACGTGGACAACCTTTTGTTTTATTTTAAAAGCGAGTACGTGTCATTATAAATGATTACTACTTTTTATATAATATCATGAAGATATACAATGAAATATACAACTAATAATTTTTCTACTTAATTTACGTACTGTTATATAATGTTGTTAATTAAATGATGTTAAATTTAGATGACTTTAGACAATTAAATTGTTAAGCAGTACACTACGGAAAGAAAAGGATTTAATGCATCTTTAATAAGCAAAGTAATTAATAATTGGACCCCAAATTTACTAAGTTTATTTTCAAGTAGACTTTACACTCGAAAGTGTGTTTCCAAAGAAAAAGGAAAAACCACAACAATAACAATAAGTAATAGAAATAACAGAAATAGAATATGAAGAAGTAATAAAATCATATTTTACATGTAATTTATATTAAGAAAATGTGACTGAGGTTTGAATATATCAAGTAGTATTAGATTAGAAAGTTTTATGTAAGACAAGTAAATCCACAAACCGCATTTCATATAATGTATATATAAATTATTGAAAATGAGTTGAATTAGTAGGTGAAAATGACTCGTCTCACATCAATTTTTGTGATGTATGATTAATTCGAGCTTAATTATCCTCTCACCCACTTTGGTTTTGTAGTTTAAAATTAGATTAATATCCATTTTCGGAGAAAATGTAATAATCTTTGCCATAATCACTTGTCAATTTAATATTTGCACACAAACATACTGAATGTGGAAGTTAAGTGGCAATTGCGACCAACTTTACATAAATCAATTGCCATTTTCTACCTATTTTTATTTGACGGTCACTTTTCCTAATCGCCCACTAATTCTACACAAAAATTTATGTGAGACAGTCTCACGGATAGTTTCATTGAGACGGATTCTTAAAACCCATGAATTGAATCCATATCCACATATTTCTATATGAATTGATATGTGTGGGTTATGGGTTGACTCGTCTCACGAAAAAAGATTCGTGAGACGGTCTCACACAAAAACTACTCTTAATTCTATTGGCCCACTTCTAATTCATAATTTAAAACCGTAATAGCAAAAAGTAAAATAAAAAAATAATCACCACTATTTAAGAAATTACAAATTTACCCGCACTTTTCAATAATTACATAAAAAATCACAATCTTTGTTCACCATTACAATTTAAACCACTTTTAAATATTTCGACAACCGGAGTCCACGTGTTCGGCAAACATGCCACGTCACATACCACATTGGATACCACGTCATTTCCAACTAAAACAGATTTAAAAATCAAATTGCAAAATAAAATCATCACTTTCCTAAAGTTACAATTTAATCTCAACCTTTCAAAAATTAGCAAAAAAAAAAAACCCACATATTTCATTTTGCAATTCGAATTTATTTTTTGATATTTAAATTCATCATGAATAAGTCACATAGACAGCACAATTATGAAATTGTTAATTTACATCAAAAAATTATGGGGCTTCTTAATTATTTTAAAATTCATTTTAATGTCTATCCATTAGACCTTAATTTATTTATCCACTTTTGATATTTCTTATGTAATTTTGTGTATCTGATATAATAATATTGTGTGTATATATATCCTAAGGTTATTTTCTATAACCATGTAAATTTATGTCATTGTAATTTATCATTTTGTAAATTTTGCATAATAATGCAAATTTATATATATATATATATATATATTTCATAACTATTATTTTTCTTAATGTTTATAAGTTTTTCATATATATAATGTTTTTGGTAATTTGTTTTCACAAGTTCATGTGGTCATCTTAACCATGTAATTCTAAATTATTAGTTGTTTAATATATCTTATAAATTATTAGAAAGATTTAAAAAGTGCACTGTAATTATCTAAATTTTTGTAAATTTATAATGTTTGGAATCAATTTTGACCCCCATAGAATGAGTTTTATTCACAGTTGACTCTACATTAACATCCAATCACTTGCATTAATCATTTAACGAAAAATCAATCAATAAGCCCAAAAAATCAATTAAATGACCATACTCGATCGACTCAAAACCTCTCTTATAGGGCCAATTGATGTTTTCCCCTTAATTATATAAAACTTATCTTTATATCCATTTGTTGCATCAATCTCTCAGTTGCAGAGATGAGTTTTTCTCGTTAATTTTGAGTCAAAAAAAGGCAAAATTGAAACTCGTTTTCTGGGAGTTTTGGAATTTTGTGGAAAATGGTCTTTTCGATGCTTTTTCTTTCAACTTTCACTTAAACTTTACTATTGCTTCCTAGAAATTTCTCTTTATTAAAAACAAATTGACTTGCGCATCAAAATAATATTTAATTTCTAGTTTTATAAACTGTATTGAAATAAAAGCATTCAGTTTTCTTCTCATTTTTAAGGTCATCACAATTTATTTCTTAAGCATATTTATTCAAATATTCCTTAACCTAATGGTAAATAATTTTCAAGACACTTATTTTAATTAATCAATTTTTTTTTAAAATGAGATCCCTATCTCTTAAGTTATCAAATACTCCCATTGATTCTAGAAGAAAAACAATGAAAAATAATTATTACACCATTAAAGAAGCTTTAAAAAATTATAATAGCTAGTGAACGGGAAATTAGTAAAATAATTATTTGGAATAAACTTGAAAGTAAAGATGGATATATAGCTAGAATCTTATTGCAACAAAAATTAAACTCCAAAACATCAATTAATCAAAGGGACGAGATCATTATATACACACATACAGTTTTGTTATCCTATCCATCGTGGACACATTAATATGAGTCCATCACTGACATATCAAATATCCAACATATCAATCAGTTTCACTTTCTATATAACAAGAGGATAAGATCATTACACGTCAACAGTGGAAATATTAAGAACTGCTCGTCGTGGACATTTTAGTGTTTCCATATATATATATAAGCTTTGAATTAATATGTTATCTACTACTTCTGACTTGATTAAAATTGATATCAATTAGTTCTTTCAAAGTAAAAAAAAAAAAAAAGGATATCTAGTTGGCTCAATTGATCACATAGTCAACTATTTGTAAATCATGTGATCATCCATATATGTTGACCAAACAAAAACACACATAAATAGAGATTATTAGGCTTTTAATATATATATATATATATATATATATATATATATATGTGTGTGTGTGGGGGGTTTATACTCTATTAAGAGTTAATACCACTATTCACCCATTCTCATATAACACAATACAAATTTACCCATCATTATAATATCTTATCTCCATATACCCATTATTATAAACTATTATCCCCATATACCCATTTTCAACTATTCCTTTTGACTTTTCACAAACATCCAAAAAATCACTAACTTCCAAAATTATATTTACAACCAAAATTTTCCATCTTCCAATCCTTTTGATTTATTATACAAAATCCACTTAAAATTTTAATAACTATCAGGCCCAACATGCTTAATCCCTTCTTGGTGTTTATCTTCCCAGATGAATGTAGCATCCTTCTTTAGTAATGGGCTAAACACCTTCCTGTAATTTGCCAGATTGTTTATAAACATACCGGCAAAGTTAACAACTCCGAGAAAACTTTGAAGTTGTTTCTTATCTTTGAGAATATCTGGAAATCCCTGAATCTTTTCTACAATATGGTTTTGTAGGATGATTCCAGATTCATCGATCTCAATTCCAAGGAATTCGATCTGTCTTGTAGCGATCACTGCCTTCTTCTCAGAAAGCACTAATCCTTCCTTGTGACAAACATCTGAAAAGATTTCCAAATGCTTGAGATGTTCTTTCATGTTCCTGGATGCGATGAGTATATCATCGATATATACGAACATGAAGCTGAAATAATCTTTGAAAAGATTATCCATCTTTCTTTGATATATCTGAGGAGCGTTTGCCAATCCCATGGGCATTACGTTCCAGATATAATGTCCTTGTGGTGTGGAGAAAGCTGTAAACTTCTTACTACCTTCTTCCATCATAATCTGGTAGAATCCAGACTTGCAATCGAACTTAGAGAATACCTTGGCACCTTTAATGCTGTTGACTAGGTGTTCTCTACTCGGGATGTAGTATCCATCGAACTCCAAGATGTCATTAATGCCTTTGTAATTAATAACAAGTCTTGGCTTTCCTCGCTTGATTTCTCCATGATTCCTAACAAGGAATCCCGGGCTGCTGTATGGAGAAACTCCTGGTGAGATAAGCTTAAGGTCCAGATGTTCCTTAAGTATCTTCTGCATATCCTCACGATCCGCTTGGTTCATAAGGATGGGCTTGAATCTTACGAACTCGTGTTCCTTTCCGGCTTTAACCTTAAGGGATGCTTTGAGCTCATTCTTGTTCCACCATGCCAAAGGATCTTCATTGTAATTCCTTTGGATCTTCTTCTTGATGTCCTCGAGTGAAATCTGTTCTTCAATGGAAATTTCACTCGACTGATTCTCCAATTGGCTCAGCAATTCTGCAATAACAATTGGAGGAACTTCCTCTTCATCTTGTATCCTGAATGAATACAAGTGATTATCCCACGCCTTGGTTCCTGGTCTGGTATGACCAAATTGTCGGTAGGATAAGAGTGCATCGCCAAATCTCCTTCTATCCGCCATTTTTGGATGTCGAAGTTTGGCTTCATCACCACGCTTGCTGCGAAACGTGATTGGCATCTTTCTGTAGAATGCCTCTCGTAATCTTTGGACAATGATCTTATGATCACATAGTGTTGTGAAAATAAGCCTTCTTGTCTCATTTTCCTGTGTAAAGCGCTTGAATGTTTGTAGGAAATTGTTACCTAGCAATACATCTGCGCCTGTGTCATGGAAATAGATTGGTGGCATCTTGACTTTGTACCATGGGGTACCTCCTGCTCCACCGATCATGATTTCTGCTTGCTTGATTCCTCGGTTAAGGATAAGAATCCTTTTAGAGAAATCTCTCCCTGCGATAGCTGGTAGATCTTCACCGATTTCCTTAGGGAAAACCTCCTGCTTTGCAGTACATATCCCGGCACCTGAATCGATATAGGCGGCGAAATATTCGGCCTTGTACTCCTCATATATCATTCCGATTGAAATGTATATGGAGAATGGGCTAGTGGTCATCTGATTCGATATCTTTTGTTGGCCACTGTGAACTCCATTCCTTCTTGTAATCTCTCCCAAGGTTTGTGTTCCTCGAGAAATTCAATTCCCAGTATCAACTGATCTGAGATTCTTCCTGGAACTCCTCCGATAGTCAATTCCATTTCACCCATTTTTAGGGTTCCTTGAAATCTTCCGACTATAGGTTGTTGGAGGTAATATAGGGCATTACAGGGAAGTGTATTTTCCCTTTGAGTAATGTCAAATATTACTTCAACTCCTCTCCATCCTTCCGGGCACTTCAGCTCTCCTTGTGTTTTGAAAACATCTGGGACATGCTGAATTATACTCGGTCTCTTTTCTTCCCAACGGCTGCTACTCATTAGCCTGTCTTGTTGGAAAGACATTCGCCTAGGCTCAATTCTGAGACTCTGGCTCTTGTTGAAGACGGGTTGATCTTGGATTCTCATGTCGATCTCCTTTATGGTTGGAGATTGTATGAGTTCTGGTAGAACCACCCTAGCGAAATCCTCAAAGATTCTTGGGACTTCAATAAATTCCTTTCTTAAGAATACATCTGAGTGATGTGTATTCGAAAGAGCGTAGGAAATCTTGTATGTGATCGAGTAGGGTCTGTTCCCTTCTTTCATTAGATCATTTCTTTTGAAATCTTGATGAAGGGTTAAGACTCGGTTGAAATCTCGATCTCCCAGATTGTATGCAATCCTGGGATAGACATTGAATGCCAATTTCCCTGCACACAAATTTCCTGTGACAGCCCCAAGGTATGAATCCTTGAGATTTGAGATTCGCTTGTCGCATATTGCCAGGTTGAGTGGCGAATCTACTCCTTCTTTGAAGGTTGCTTTAATAACAACTCTTATGGCTCCGATGTGAATCCATGAGAGTGTATTTGCAACTTCTCTTTTGACTCTGCTTTTGATCTCCTGTATTTCTTGGTAAGGGATCAATTGCATCTCGATCTTATTACCAGTGAGCTCCATTGGGATGGCGAACTCTCCGGTAGTTACTCTGTGGATAATTTGGTGTTTTCTGCTACGAAAACCAATCTTATCCAAAGCCTTTTCCATAGCTCCAATGGTGAAACCATCGTACATCTGGAGCTTGGAGTCTTCCTTCATAATCCTCATTAGAGTCTTATGAGAAACCGTAGTGTGGGAGAGATATCCTGACATATCTTCTCTCACCGTTGTTTGAAGAATTTCTTCTTCACTCTGATTCTGAGCTGGATTCACTTCCATCTTCAGAATAGATCTCCTCTTCATAGATGCTTTCATCTGAGGGTATGTCCTCAAATTGATACACCTGTATGAGATCTTGATAGTAGACGGCTTCTTCAAGTTCGGGTGTTGCCTCGAACTGTTTAATGCCTCGTCTCTCGTTCTCTGGGCAGTCTGTTGAGATATGCCCTCTTGCTCCGCACGTCCAGCAATTACAGTCTTTGAAACTTTCATTGGCCCTGGTGTGAGCTCGTCTGAAAGTTCTCCTTCCTGGAGTTCTGCTGGTACTTCCTTGATTAGAACTTGTAAGAGTCCTTCTCCTGTTTGGCGTTGGTCTTTGCCCTGTTTTGTAACTTCGGGCCTTTTGCTTTGACCAAACTTTCCTTGGTCTCCATGAAGACCGACGATTGCCCTTCCTGTTGTTGCTTCCACGGTGGTATGGATGGCTTCGTTGTTTCTGCCTCTTATGCCTCCGTGGTTGACCTCCAACGACTGTTGGAATGTCGTTTTCTTCGCAACATAAGGGAACCATCTTATTGATTCCTCTTAATCTCTTGTAGTTCTTGTAGAGTTGTGCCTGATGACACCATTCGGATAGCTTAGCTTTCAGGAAAGACATCCTTCTAGCTACTGTATCCATGTCATCTGCCTGCTTGTATTCCCTGATCAGCATTTCTCTCCAGGGACTTGGAATCTTCGCAAAGAATAACTGCGAAGCTTCTTGATCTTCCACCTTAGACTTCCATCTGTACTCGGTGAAAAGCTTGATATATTCATCAATATGACAAATATCATGTAACTCGAGGCTGTAGAGGGCTTGTTTATATCTTCTTCTTTTCTCTTCCTCTATTCCCTCAAAGAATCCGATGCCGATAAAATGGATTTTGAATAATTTTGCCATATTATCAACAATCGTTTTCAATGAATCACCAGTTGTAACATTGTTTTTTATATCTGGTGATGTCATATCCCACGCGATCTTAACCGATCCTTCCAGACTCATCTCTAGTAATAAAATGAATGAGTCTTTCGTAAGATCGAGAGTTCCTGCAGCAATCCTCATAGCCGATGCCCAATCATCGATAAGGATTTCGCGATTCCTGAAATCTGGAATATCCAGATTTAGCATCAACCCATACGGATGTATAGGGTCAAGCTGTGACTTTCCATAAGGCGTATTCATAAGATTCGGCCTTTTGGAACGTAGTCGGGTTCCTCTTACACCAATAGGATGTTCTCCTGTGGTGAAATCCCCTACGTGCGGCATTCGTTCGTCCACTACTTCATGTGATCCAGAACTTTCTGCTACATTGGGATTGACTGGTGGTCTCTGCTGTTGTTGATCACGAGTGACCAAGGCAGATTCATCTCCTGCATTCATCTTTAGATCTATAAGACTTAATCCCGCAAAGGATTCTTTTAAGTCCTCCAGATCTTGCAGATTTATCCTTTCGAAGTCCATTACTTGTTGGTAACGGATTTTCCTCTGATGATGGCAATAAGCTTTTCATCATTGGTCATGGGTCGTACAACTTCAGTTGGTTTCCCATCTCGGTGAAGATAGGGAACTGTTCCGAAATTTATACGTTTCCTTTCTCCGGAAGAACTTGGTCGATTCTCCAGATTCTTGACTCTTTTTTGAATATCATGAACGATTTCAAGAGTCTCTTGTTGAATTTTCATCATCGTCTCCAGTTGGCCTTGGATCTGATGAACTTGTGCCGGTATGTGTTTATGGTGGTCTCCATAACTTTGCACCGTCTTCTGGATTTCTCTAAGATCTGAAGAAATCTTAGAGGTATCTGGTTGTATCTCCTTCCACTTCTGGTCTTCCATCAGAATCTATGGAACCGATGGTCATCCGTCTGGTGGTTGGTTATGTCCTCCTGTAACCTATGGTTTATGTCAAGGAGGTCCATCTGATACTCTGCTCGTTTGGTGCAACGCCTCAGTTCTATGGTAGTGGCACCTTCTCTTTGTTTTTGGGCGTATTGGTGGTTCCAATACATTACCCCTTCAACATGCTCTTGCGCTTTTATCGTCAACATTTGACGATATTCCCTGAATGATCTACATCTTGGACAAACGTCCATATTAGATGCTCCATCAGACATGATTTTGATGAGCTGCTTCCTGATGATTCATCAGATCGCAATATAATATCTCGTTTACTGTGAGGTAGCCCATATAATATGCGGCTCGTTTCTCACACTGCCTCAAAGTTTCCTCGTCGGCGCCTGCTTCTTCTTTTTCGGCATATTGGTTGTGCCAATATGTCACCTGATCTCGATGCTCTTGAGCATACATCGTCAAAATTTGACGATATCTCCTGTAGAAAATACATCTTGGACATTCGCCCAGATCCATTCTATTCTCGAATGATTCTCCTCACCAAAGTTAATTATAGATAAAACATAATAAATATAAACTTAGTTCTTAATAAAACCTAGGCTCTGATACCATTTTCACGGGATCTTTTCCGAGGCGATACGTGGCGTTGTTACACCTATCAAGTCTGTCTGGAACAAATAAACAGATCAAGATCAAGACTGTCTTGACTCTGTAAATAGTCCCAGCATACGACTAGCAAGGTTTCCAGCCTATATACCGTATTTCGGATTGTATTAAAATCATTTAGATGGAATTTATGGAAATTCTTGGAGAATATGTGTATTTTGGACTTAGCAAAAATGGGTTTGGAAATAACACTTTTTAAAGATAAATTTTAATTGCAAAAGTGTGTCATAAGGATTATTATATTGTTTGACCAAAAAATTGGGTATTTGGGGACATTACTTTATATTTATGGGTAGATTGGGATAAAATTTATATTGATGGGTAATTTTGTTTAAAGCTTATATGAATGTGGGTATTTGGGGTGATTAACTCTTATATTAAAGTTACTAATATCACTCTCTATCAGTGCAAGTACTTTATGAGGAAAAGAATTGAAGAAGACTGAATATTGAGTCGTAGTAGTCAACTTTGAAAATAAAATGTAGTATTAATTTGTATTTTCATGATCAATTTAACAGGATAATTCTATTTTCTTTTACATGTTCCCATGATCCTGAAATTTCTCAGGGGTTTCGAAGAACAAGCCTGTATATACCAATAAAAAGGCCTGGCCTACATTGTCCATTTCATTAAGTGAGTTCTATATCATAGATATTAATGTACAACCCATATTTCATAATTATCACATGTAAATTTGTGAAAATGGGGTTTGATTAGTGAGTAACAAAAACTCATCGTACAGAAACCACTCGTTTCATACGGGTTTTTATGTATTTGATTTATAACATATACCTACTTTTATGTAATTAATCATAATCTCGTTGTCTAGACAGTGATGAAAAAATCGCGAAATATCGGCGATATTTTGCTCAAATGCTATGTCCGATATAAAAACGGGGTGTTGTTTTTCTTCGTCAAAATATCGGCGATAAATCGGTCCGTTTCTGTTCGCGTTTCAGTTTCAGTGAGATGTAAGGAGAAAATGACGGGTTTCACCGATATTTCGCCGATATATCGGGGATATATCGGTAAAATATCGGTACATTCATGTGTCGGCAGAATTCATTCAAATGCATTTTTTTTTTCATCTATTTTATGAAAGTTTCATATGATAACAACTATTGCCACTCAAACATAGTGTTATCACATCTTCACATGCATGCCTTCTTACAAAATAAACACAGTGCTATCACATCTTGATTTCACACATGCAACACAAGATCTTGATCACGGAAGTAGAGCGGGAGGTGCAGGGATTGGTGCTATTTGAAATAATTATGGAAGAAGACATGTTTGGAACAAAAGTGAGGGGTCAAACACTAACATTGAATCAATGTTTATGACATTTGACTCAATGAATATGAGCAATGATCCTCTATACCAACCATCATATCCTCAACCTCAAGGCAGACATAGCACATCCGATTGGTGGACTAGTTTACATGAATTTCATTATCCACCAACTCAAATGTCACATGGTTCAAACATGTTTCAACCTAGTCAACCATATTGGGTTAATGAGCATTATCCGATCCATGGACATGCGGTTGGAAGAGATAGAGGAGCATATGAATGACATGATTATGATTACACCCAAAATTGGTCTAATATGGTGAGTTGGTATCAATATTGTTTAAATCAAGATGACATGTCATCTCATTCATGTGAACCTCATAGGCGTTCATGCTATTATTAGTACATAAATAAACTTTGTACAAAATTTCTCATATTATCACTCTATATATTAGTTTATCTCTCATTTTGTTGTAATTATATCTTTTTATTTGAAATTTTAACTTCAATTTATGTATGAATGTTAGTTATAACATTATGTAAATTATCAGATATATTTTCTAATTTTTTTTACAGTATTTCCGTGATTTTTTTAAAAATTACCGATATTTCCACCGAAACCAATATATGCACCGATATTTTCGTAAATTTAAGGTACCGATACATACATCGAAACCGATATTTTCATCATTGTGTCTAGATCAATTTTTTCATAAATATTATAAAGGAAGTCCTTGACAGCTCCCAAAAGGTAGGTATAGGGTAGGTTCGGATAATTTATTACATCTAGATTTATATTTTTAAATTTTATTATTTTAATATATTTAAAAAAAATTATGAGATTTAATGGATATTAGATGTGGTGATTATATTGTGAATGACCAAATGAAAAATAAATTATAACAGAAGATCATATGTATGTTAATGTAGTGTAGGCATGGACACGGACCCATGAAATGAAATTATGAAAAAACAACTAGGTGTAATCTAATCATTTCACATTTGTTCTTATATATATATATATATATATATATATATATATATATATATTACATCCAGTATTACTGTCCTATCCATCATAAACACATTAATTTGTGTTTACTGCTGACATGTCAGATATCAAATTTATCAATTAATTTTACTTTTCAAATAACGAGGGGATAATCAACGAGTGTATATTAATAGATGTCCGTAGAAGACATTTTAACATTTTCCTATATTAATATATGTAAATAAGTATATTAATTTAGATGAATTTGTATATGTTTAAACTTCCTAAATGATGTGGCTGATTTCACCGATCTTTGTAATTTGCAACGAAAAATCAACTCAAATTAATTAAATATTATTATTCAAACAAACATGACCAAAAATTAAAAGTTTTAAAGTAGTTAATTGGAGTTATTCACCCATTCCCAAATTGCATATATAACAAGTTATAAAAATTCTTCTTACAAAAATGATATGCTCATCTAAGCACCTTTAGAAATTAAACATGCAAATATAAGCCTCATTTGATACTTCATCAATTAAAACAAGAAGAACATTCACACGAAACCTCCATTTACAAACCTTGCTTAAATGCATTGATTAAATAAATCCCATATTTAAAGAAATAATAGAAATGGTTAAAATTAATGCGACACGTGGAAAATCTTGACTAAATTAAGAAAAAAATTAACCCCTTTGTCCCACTTGGAACAGGGGTGACATACCAATTTAAATTCTAGAATAATGTTGACTTCTTAGTAGAAGTTTCTGAAAAATAAACTAAAAAATAGAATTAGATGAGTATCTATTCAATGTATTAAAAAAGTCATTTGGACAATGGAGGCAAATGACACGATAGTACGTAACCATATTAATTTATCTTTATTTAATGTTTGTTGATAGGTGATATGGAAATATATATAGATATCTTCTTTGCCATCAACCTTATTTGAAAATGTAAAATGATATTATCTTCATTTTTCAAAAAATAAAATAAAAATATTTACATGAAATTATCTTATCACTAAATTTCACCATTCACAATCCAAATATCATTTTCACAAATCGATCTCTAATGTTTAAATTATAAATTATGAATCGATTCATTTCATGTATAGAATTAAATATATATAATGCTCTCATAAAAGCTTTATCGTTTACATAAAATGGAAGATTTTTAAGAATAAGACTTGGGTTTGATGATGTGTTTGGAGTTGACCGTGATGGTAAATGCCTTAGATGGGGTCAACTCAATCCCATAAAATTTGAAATATTATTTTGGACTCCACTATATATATATATATATATATATATATATATATATATATATATAAGTTACAAATTTGTTAAGACACCGACAAATATTACTATAAATGTATTATTTAGGACATCATTTTTTTCATGCTACTTTTATTGTTAGTTACATATTTTTTCAATAAACAAAAAAATAGCATGCAATACAAAGAGCATATGATATATGTTAAGCGGTTTGTCTGTATTCCATTTGTATTTTCTTTTTCCACTCAGTATTTATCTTCTCTTTTCAAATTTGTCCTTTTAAAACCAAAAGTCTAAATGCATTTAACACACACACACACACACACATATATATATATATATATCTTTGATTTTGATTATCCAAAGTTAATTTTTGCAAATGGAATAAAAAAACATATATTGAGGAATTACGACTATGATTCATGAAGGTGGTCTCTTATGAGATTTTTGTTTTACTAATTTTTAAGAGCTTCTATTGTTATTCTATAATTTCCTTAGATATATAATTTAAGTTAGATATAATTCCATATTAATAATCATGAGCTAAGTAGAAGAATTGTTAATATATGTGTGTGTCTATATATGTATATATATATATATATATATTCTCATAGTGCATGAGCTTAATAAATATAGATTGTATGAATTATCAACCCATTAGCACTACATAAAAACTTATGTGTATTTGCTGCACCTTGCGACGGTTGCACTTATTGTAGAAAAAAATATACTTATAACTGAAAAAGTCACACTTGAAATATACATAAAAAAAACATATACTTATAATTGAAAAACACATACTTACACCTATAAAAGAAATATTTATATCTCATCGCACGTGAGACAGTCTCAAAAGAGACCAACTCTTAGCACTATTTACACTTTGTATATTGAAAAGAATCAAATATATTAACTAGAATTTCAAATTTTAATATCAAATATATATTTTTTGTATTAATCAAAAGTGCAACTAAAAGAATATTAAAGCAACGTCATATAAAATTAAAAAAATTATCTTGTGCGGATTAATTAGGAAGAATTTGGTTTGGATGAGAACAAAAAATAAATTAGGTTTATGTCCAAAATTTCAAAGGTCATTGTTGATATATATTTTATTTGCCAAAAATAAGGGAAATTACAGATGCCACAAATTCGACCTGGTGACGTGCCTTAAGGTTAAATACGTGGATATTTTGAGTTTCAATATAAATATATAACTTTTCATAATTAACATTGTTACAATGTTTAGGACATGTCACATCAATTAATTAGGGATTATTAGGCCCATTATTCGTATGGTTATGAATAATAGGTTTGTTATCCACTTTATTTCAGCATATATAAACATGAAAATATAAAGATTGTATTAATCATATTTAAAGCAATTTTCGTAATTGTATCATGCCTTATTTGGGTCAATTTTCATCTTTGTATTTGATGTTGACCAGTTGTTTCATGTTAGTATCATGTATTTGCTATTTAGGGCAAACAACTGATGGTTGTCCATGTTTTGTTTACTTGTTCTTATGAACTCGTGGCTTCTTACATATCAACCAATATAATATATATATGCTTGCACTTGTCTTTTGGAGCTATAATGCTTTTATTATTCTTAAACTTCAACTATTCATATTGCTATTTAAAAACGTTATATATAAAAGTTTAGTTTAATGTATCTTTAGTTGATGGGATGTATCACATAACAGAGAAATTTGAGTTTGTTTTAGTTCTAAATAACATTTTGAATTCACATACTTAGGTGAAACTTCAACACGTGATGAACACCGTTCATGCTCTGATCGTATATGACAATAATGTATAAGTATACGGTTTTCAACTCTAATATGCGTTTTTACAGCTATTAATTTGTATGTTATTCTCCTTATACACGGCCGTGTCTTGTGACACAAACTTACTGTGGGCAACCACCACAACGCCATGCAGTGTCGAACGACCGTTCTAAGTACATGGTCCGTTCGTGAACGACAACAATGTGTAAGTATGCTTTTTAATTAAAACTGTACATAAATATGTATTTTTATGGTTGTCGCGTATGATAGGATTGTATCTTAAGATACAATCATGTGCGGTACCATCTCAAGTAGGACGGTATCAAGTAAGACATATTTTTTTAAATTAGAATTTAACTCGCATAAATTTGAATATTTCTAAGTATATGATGTTAAATTTTTAACTGACGGCTAGGACGCAGATACATTGTGCATTAAGATATGTACTTGCATATTTCAATATTTTTTTAGCATGAAAAACTAAGGGGGTGTTTGGCTAAGCTTATTTTTAGAGTTTATAAGTTATTATATCTTATAAGATGTTTTTAGAGCTTATAAGATGTTTAATTTAAGTTTAATATAAGTTGTTGAAGTGTTTGGGTAAATAAGATGGTGGAGCTTATAAGTTGTTAGTAATGACATTTGTGAAATTTCAATGATTAAATTTGAATGTGTTTTGAAAAATAAGCTCTTTTTTAGAAATAAGTTGGGATTTCCCAACTTTTCAAAAAATAGCTTATAAGCTCCTTACATCTTATAAGCTCATAAAATAAGATCTTATTTTTAAAAGTTAGCCAAACACATTTGAGGAACTTATAAACACTTAACATCTTATAAGCTCTTTTAAGGAGCTTATAAGCTTAGCCAAACACCCTCTAAGCTTAATGATAGAAAATAGTTTTTCTTAGGAATTGATGGTAATCTTACTTGTGGCAGATAATTATTTTGCTCTTATAGCTTATCAATCGTGTATATTGTTAGGTTGGTTATATGTGGATCACTTAACGAATAGGTGCATACGTTAATGAGTCCCTATGTAATCATGTATTCAACTAATTACTTAACGAATAGGTACACGTTACATGTTTGATTTAAGATATGTGGTTGCACTAGTGTTGTAAAAATCGGATTAGTCGATCTACCGGGAGTTAGTCGGTTAACCGATCTAATTTGTTAAAAATCATCCATAAAAACTCGTTTCTTTTAGTAATTGCCGCCTAGGGGTTCTAGGCACCACCTATTGGGCCCAATTGCTCTAGTCGGTTAACCCAATTCCCCTCCCTAAACGCTTGGAAAACATCCGACTAGTAATTTCCAACTTCTACAATCCAAGTTAGAACTGAAATGTACTTATTTATGTCATTTATTAGCAACTTTTATTTTACAATAAAAACCAAATGACACCAAAAGGGTCGAGGAATTGGGCTAGGATCCCCAACCTATATACAAATGGACCTCATAAAAAGTTAAGGGTAAAAATATAAATCAAAATAAATACGAAAAGTGGCTCACGAAGAAAATAAAACTTACAATCTAAGGCCCAAAATCGAGTCTCACATATATCCAAAGAGAAATAAAGATTTAAAGCCTGGAATGACAATACAAGTCTTCAGCCCACATGATTGAAGAGCCCAATAGTACAAACTTACAATGTCTTGAAAGGTCCAATATAATACTCCAAAACTGGCTCATTCTCATAAGAAAATGGGCCCGAATAATTGATCATTAGGCCCTTTTAAATTTTGATTAAGCCCAACAGGCCCAATTCTAGGTGTCGCAATGAACAAATCCAATGCCCTCAAATATATCTTCTACAGTTTGATGAAATTGGGTCGATTTTAAAAATTTTGGACACTTACAATTATGTTAGGTGGACTAGCCTTATTCTTCAAATTTAAAATATAAATATATATTATCGATATATATTAAATACTGAATCGAATCTATAACTCAACAAAACACTGAGTGATGTCATTTGATTTTTCCTGCGGTTCAATTTAACCTTCTTCTCAAATACATAATTAAAATTTATATAGCCCTTTGCCAACTTATAATAACCCACAAAAAGCTATATATTTAATTTTCTAATATAGATTATAAAACATTCATCGTGTGTTAGAATTATCGAGTACATTATAAGATATCCATAATTTATTTGAATTATTGTATACCGATTATTTTTAATACGGATATTATAAATTTAAGATGATTATAAAAAGTCAATCATGTATTTAGGATTATCGTGTAACGATTGCATTATAAGATACTAGTATGGGTCCCGTGCGATGCACGAACACATAAGTTTTACTATTTTAATATTTTAGTACATAAATATTAAACACACAAAATAATAATTTCTCTTAAGAGTAATTTCAATCTAATTATTACTCGTGTAATGCACGATCATAAAATTTTAAGTATTTCATGTTTGATGTATGTAAATTGTTAATTTGACAAAAAAAAATCCATATCAATTAATATCTATGCGATGCATGAACATATAAAAAAATTTCGAATGTTGTAATTTTAAAATGTATAATATGTTTAAAGTTTGTGTGCACGTAATTTTAGTGACAATTGAATTTTAATCATTAGTGAAAACGTTACTAAAAATTGGGATAAGTTCAGAAAGTTATATGAGATGGCATCGTGATAATAATATTGAAATCTATTTCATATACTATTTCATTATAATATTCAATTTATAATTTCATTTTACAATTTTGTAACCAAGAATTGGCAATACTTTTGAAAACATTAATTTATATGGAGAAAAAATTCATATCCATCTGGAATTTTTGGCTTAATTATTTTGAATAATATTATTACTTTCTTAAAATGATGTATTTTTAGAGGTACACATATAAAAAATAAATTATAATGATTTGGTATTTTACATCTCCAATTAATCAATCATCAAACATAGAGTAATGTTATGATATGGTTAGTACATTATAAAATACTATTCATTTAAGCAAAATATTTGATTATACAAATAATAAAACATTTATTATAATTAGCTTGTATATACTGTATATATTAAATGTTAATATAGCTAAACTAAGAATTGGTATAAGTTCCAGAAAGTTATATAAGACGATCTCATGATAATAATACTAAAATTCATTTCATGTACTATTTCATTACATTAATATTCAATCTTTGTTTCCATTTTACAATTTTGTTATCAAAAATTGGCAATACTTTTGAAAACACTAATTTATATGAAATTTGAATATATTTTATATAATAGGGAAAAAAAAAGCATATTTATTTGGAATTTATCGATTAATTATTTTGAATGATTTTATTATTTTCTTAAATCGATGAAATTTCATAGGTACACGTATAAAAAAGATCAATATAATGATTTGATATATTTTTTCTTTGATTAATGAATCACTAAACATAGAGTAATATCAAATATAATATCAATTCATTTTAAAAGTAGAATACTTTTCATTTAAGTGAAATATTTAATTATAGAAAAAATAAAGCATTACGTGAAATATTAGCATGTAAATACAATATATATTACTCTCTCCTTCTTTATAATTAATGTCGTTCTAGAGTTTAAATTATGTTTATATTAAGTGTCGTTTTTTATTTTTATACAATTTTATTATCATATTATATATCCCTGCTAATATTCATTAGCTAAAATTTACGAATTTAATATGATAGATATATTTTGATTCTCTTTTCAATCTTGAATCATAAATTTCTTAAGGGATTTTATCTATTCATGTCCCCAAAGATAATCTATCTATCAATGCGGGTTATGAAAGATAAATCTTATCAATTCAGAGTTTGAAAGATTCAAAACTATCCATTTAAGGTATCGGAATAAAACGTCGTTAACATATTCTTTTCACGACGTTATCTTTTTCTCTATCTCAGCTGATGTGACTCTCAAATCATTTTTACCTGGATATCACATCCCACGTAGATAAAAATAAGAAAAACAAATATCTCTCTTTTATTAATTATTATTTTTGATAAAATATCTAATTAAATACAAAATTGACTAGTTTTTATATACTTCCATTTCACATTTCAATCTAATTTCTATTATATATTTAAATAATATCAATCAACAAAAAATATTATTACACAATTATTTTTTCTATACATATTTTCAACAAAAATAATTATCGTCAAGTTATTGATATTGTATAAAATATAATATTACAAAATATTGATATTAATTATATATTGTCCACACACACATATATATATATATATATAATTGTGCATAAATCATTAACGAAAAAATGTAAATTTATCTATATTATCATGCTGTTAATGTTATTTAACGATATATACTATTGAACAAAAATTAATATCCAAATATCGATATTAATTGTGGATAACCGAAAAACCAATATCACAAAGTGTCGATATATTATATTAATACAATATCACAAAATATCATCGAATCTAGTAAAAATATCAATAAAACTATCAAATCTCTTGGTTGATATGGTTATGGATATATATTTTATTGCTATTTTTATTCGATTCGATAATATTTTGTAATATTGTATCAATATATATATATATATCGACATTTTATGCTATTGATTTTTGTCTCAATAATATCTATCAATTATCTGCAATTAATATCATATTTTGTGATATTAATTTTTGTTCACTAATAAATATCCATAAACAACAACATAATAATATTGATATATTTACATTTTTTTCGCTATTGATTTATGCACAATAATATATATGGACAGTCTATAATTAATATCAATATTTTGTAATATTGTATTTTATATAATATCAATAACTTGACGATAATTATTTTTTGTTAAAATTATATATCGAAAAAATATTTGCGTGATAATATTTTTTGTTGATTGATATTATTTTAATATGTATAATAACAATTAAATTGAATTGTGTATTGAAAGTATATAAAAACCAGTCAATTTTGTATTTAATTAGATTTTTTATCGAATATAATAATTAATAAAAGAATGAGATATTTGTTTTACTTATTTTTTATTTACATGGATGTGATGTCCATATAAACATGATTTGAGAGCCATATCAGCTAAAAGAGAAAAAGAAAGATAACGTCGTGAAAAAAAAGATAACGACGTTTTATTCTGATATCTTAAATTGATAGTTTTCAATCTTTCAAATCCTCTATTGATAAGATTTATCTTTCATAACCTATATCTTAAATTGATAGTTTTCAATCTTTCAAATCCTCTATTGATAAGATTTATCTTTCATAACCTGCATTGATATAGTATCTTTTGGAGTCTGGATCGATAAAATCTCATTTCTTAATTAGTTTAGGGTATATTAGTTCAATTTGTATGTTGTTTTTTTTTTCATGATAACATATAAAGTAATACAAAATAATAAATAATCGATTACTACTTTTTGTTGAAAATCATTGGGGAAATAATCGCATTCCCCTTTTTGGAGAAGTAACTCTCCTATGAAACAGGTGCATTGACCTCAAATCCATGCACCCGAGTCGGATCCTGATCGCCTGACTCGCTTTCCTCTTTTTTTTTTTTCTTTTTCACGTTGGTTTTTAAATTTTGGCATCTACCATTACGTTATGTTAGACCTACCTTTACGTTATATTAAACATACATTTCTGCCCAGATTTCATACCTTAAACTTAAAAAAAAAAAATCATAGTTTTGACACATTTTTGTACATGTACTATTACGTTGTATTACACATATCTTTATGTTAAGTATGTCTAACATAACATAAATGCAGGTCTACTGGAGCGAATTTGGTTAAGTTTGAGCGTGAATACCAGTTGTGTGGGGTGCGTGAAACGTGCGCATTAACCGGGTCAACCCTGGTGCATGAATTCTAAATCCGTGTGTCTGATTCATATAAGTTGGGTCAACCCTGGTGTTTGGATTCTAAATCCGTGTGTCTGACTCATATAAGTTTTTGTCCTTTTGGAGGGTAATTGTTGGTCAACCCTGGTGTGTATATTATCTCACATTCTAAATATTGCACTTATATAATTTCAATATATTATACTATTAGAAATATGAATATAACATTCATTTCAATAATGCGGATATAAAAAAAATTCTTTTCAATAGATACGTATTTTGATATCTACTATTATTTCTGTTCGTTTTTTTTTTATTATCACTAGTTAATATTTGATATTAGTCTCCTAAATTAATTATGAAAAAATATTTCAATTTAGATTCGATACGATAAAAAAAAATCTAAACAATTAATTGAACATGTTCCCAAACTTAAAATTTTCAACATACTTAAATTAGTTTTTAAAATTTAAATATGAAAGATTGAAGGTTTTATTTCTGTAAGGAAATAGTGATTATTTTATTATATATATTATATATATTATCACATGCATATATACACATGTTTTAATAGTGTTAATTAGTAACATATATCAATATTCTTTATAAGTTTACATTATATGACTCGAAATAATGACTTCTGAAAGTTTCTTTCAGATACTGACAATGTTTCAATTAATAGACACAAGTCACACAACCAATATAATTAATTAAACTACGAATAAAAGGACAAAAGGAATTAATAGTTGACAAATTCCAGAAGCAACAAAGCTGTCAGAAATATATATATATATATATACACAATAATTAACCCATATGGTAAAGTGATTAATTTATTGTTCATAATCTCAGTTGAACATGTTCATTAATTAGATTAATGGTTGATGTTCTAGTTGGTAAAAGACAAGAAAAATAAAATAAAAACTACGGCATGGTTGAATGGAATTAAGTAGAAAAAAAATGAATTTGAAAATGTAAGGTGATGAAAAATGAGTGATATAATAATATTGATTCTCATAATTGGTACCACAAAGGAATTATAGAAAATGAATGAAATAATATTTTTGATTTTTCCATAATAGATAATTATAAATAAAATATATATTAATTTATAAATCAATATATATTTAACCAAATTATTTTTAATTATAATTTAATTTAATATTTTTTTCTCTATATCACTCAAATAAATTTAAAAATGAGGTAAATTAGTCGTTGCATACTTGCATAGATTAGGAAGGTATTACGTTTAATTTGATATTTTTATTCATTGTATAATAAATTAAATGAATTCGGAGCACTCATGTTTTTTATTTCTTTCTTTTTTTAGTTTTAATGTCAAAATAATAATCATATAAATGAGGCAACCTAACTAGAATATAAAATTAAATAAAACATCGTATATCAACACTATTGCACATAATGCCAACAATTTTCAATATCATATTCATGACAAATTAAAATAGAAAACAGATACCTGAATTTTCCGACCCACTCTCTTTAATTCATTAAAAATATTGTCATCTCAATTAATGAAACTCAAGGGTATATAAACGAGACTTCAAATATTTTAACTATATATATAACCACATTTCTTAATTTGTGTAACAATATTTATATTTATGTTTATGGAACGGAGATAGTAAAATATAACTGAAAGCTAAAAAACAGTTTCTATCCTTTTTTTTTTAATTAATGGGGGGGGGGGGGGGGGGGGTTTAACAAACTTATTTTACTTGCAGCTTGCCTGCCCCATCCATGTCACACTCGTCCACCATATATTTTTATTTTCTTTCAATTATTAAATGAGTGACAATTTGGTTTAAAAAAATAAAAAATTACATATGTTAAGGGCCGGCCTGTATAGAGTTTTTTTTTTTTTGGCCATTAATAGATCCATTAATGCAGACGTACTTAAATTGTAAAACAATGAGGAAAAAAGATGTCTTAAAACTCATAAAAATGAGACAATCATGTATTAAAAGAGATCTATTCAAACTTTTTTTTTTTTGAAGAACATTTTTTCTATGAGTTTATGATCATTTTCTTTTAAAATTCTTATAAGTCCAGATTTTAAAATATACACTATCCATTCAATATGTTCCATAATTTTTAAGAAAATCATAAGTTAAATCTGGCTCTCACTTCATAGCTATGTTGATTGATTTAGGAGTTATATGATTCCCTAGAAAATTATAGGGGCTTCTAGGTAAAAATTATAGAGGCTTGTAGATTGAGTTTTATCCGGGGTTGTTTTATACTAGTTCTAGAAGATCAATAATAATTGTGAAAAATTATAGAGAGTTTCTGTTCACCATTAGATTACATAGATCTTCATGTGATGTAGATCTCCACCATTCATTAGGATAGTTTTGGTCCACCATTAAATTACATAAATCTCCACCTGGTCTAGTAGTATAAATAGGTAGGGTATGATTCATTTGTAACCAACCAATATTTCATACATATATTTAAACAACATAGTTTAAAGTTCTCTAATATATTTTTGTGTTTTAAGGAAAACTTCATGAAAGTTGATGCACAAGTCCTAATAGTCTTCTTTGGCTTATTGTGAACTGAGTTTTCTTGCATTTGTTTTCGTGAACAAGTCATGAGTTTTCTTGCCGTTCTTTTCATTGAAGTATGTTTAATGAACACTTCATGATGTTTTTATTCCAGTGTATAAATTTTGTTTTTCGTTTGAGTGTACATATTTAATGAAAACGAGTTTTACACCTCATAAAATTTGGTGCACAAGTCAGTAATAGTCTTTAGTTTTCTTAAAGTTGTTTTTTTATTTCTATCACATAGACTACTATACAAAACATATGTGATATTCTTATGTCAAATATGAGGTTAATTTTTGTTTGAGTATATTTAATGAACAGTTTTTGTTGAAGTCCTTTCCTTATTCCTATCACATAGACCACTATACAAAATATAGACCACTATACAAAATATATGTCTAATCATGAGGTGGTTTTTAGTTCGAATATAAAACATATGTGATATTTTTATGTCAAATATCCAATTATTTTTTTCAAGTATATGTCATGAACAATTCATGACTTTTCTTGGAGTTGTTTTGTTATCCCTATCACAGAGTCCACTATACAAAATATATGTCTAATCATGAGGTGGTTTCCCGGTTTACGGAACACTTCATGAGAGTTAGTGCAAAGACTGTTTATGAATTTTCTTGATGTTGTTTTCATTGGAATGTGTTTAATAAACACTTTCTTGAAGTTGTTTTCATTCGAATATATTTAATAATACTTCATGAGGTTGTTTTTTATTCGAGTGTATCTAATGAACCTAGAAAAAAAATTAACTAAAAAAGAAGAAATGATCCTATCAGAAAGGAAACTCAGTTCCAATAATATGCATAAGTTATTCTTTTCCTAACCTTAAAAAATAATGTAAGCTTATATTTCACAAATGTCAGTAGGCAAAAACTTTTATATATAATCCAGTGTACGTATCTAAATGTATTATTAGTTAAATGTATTATTAGTTTGGTATTAGTTATAAAATTGGTTTCTTGTAAGACCATCTTAATGTGTTGACACTCGCGCATGGTCGTGTTTTAGGACAAGGTGGAAAAAAAAAAAAACTCATACTAGCTCTTATAAAACACATACTTATAGATATAAATAAAAACCACATACTTATATAGACTGTACACCACAGACTGCTATTGTTTTTTCGGGCACGACCAAGATACGGTCGTGCTCTACAAAAAACAATCACATACCACGATCGTGCACCGTCGACTTGTCATGGGACACGACCGTGCGCGAGTGTTGTCGTACATGAGTTTTTGCATTAGTTATGTATTCATAATACACAAAAACTCATATGAGACGGTCTCACGGATAGTTTCCGTGAGACGGATCCTTATTACCCATAAAGTGAACCCATATCCATAAATTTTCATATGAATTACTAAGTGTGGAGTGTGGGTTGTGGGTTGACCCGTCTCACGAAAAAAGATCCGTAAGACGGTCTCACACAAGACCTACTCTTCATAATATATTATTAGTTTGATATTAGTAATATACTCACAAAATATTAGTGATGTATCCTGAAGATACCTTCAATTGTATATTTATAAGGTATGAACTGCATACTTATAAGATATTATTTATATAAATTAACTATATGTTTTAATGACCGCATTAGTTGTGTATATTTTATAAGGTATTAATTGTTTACTTATAAGTGAAAAATAAATTTCAGTGATATTACTTAATGTTTTACTTTTTTATAATTAAACTATATATTCACATTATTTAAAGATATTAAAATTTGACATGGAGCACATTGTACTCGCACACAAGCCCATTTCATGTATTACACCTAAGTGATGTCAAAGTTAATATTAATTAACCAACTATCAAATGTCACAAAAGAAAATAACTTTTTCTAAGGCATAAAGAAATAATTAATTATTGTGCATTTTTAAATGTATTTCATCAATTAAAAAAAAAAGAAATTGAAGGGATATAAAGGAAGTGAAAATTACATATTTTGTTTTCCATACTAATACATTTAAATTTTGGCCTCATATACTTTCTTTTCCCATATTATACATTCAGTTTTGTAACCATTAGTCTATTACTACGCGTAGTAATTTTTCTCATGCACTTAATTTCATTTGCACGCCTTGCTTTCTATACTTCTTTTTTTTTTTTTTAAAGGTTTTGTTTCCTTGACTTTTTAACTTTTATTTTTCCTTTAAAATGGGCACAAAACAAGAAAGAAGAAAGTACAAAAAGCAAAAATTATAGCAAAAGTAAATACAACAGAACTACAGAAGTAAGAAATAGTAAAATATTTCATTAAAAAAAAGTGTTAGAAGATGAAACTAAACAAATAAAATAAAAATAGAAGTAACAGAAATAAAAGGATGAAAGTTTTTCTTAAAAGAAATTTAATAACACAAAAACTCACGTACAATCGTCGCAGAATGTGATAGTTACACTTATGATAAAAAAACATACTTATAATTGAGAAAAAATATACTTGAATTATATTTAAAAATATACATTTAAGAAATATATACTTATACCTATAAAATAGAGAGCCCAACCCATATTACACAAAAAAAATATAAGGAAATTACTTTTTTAACATCGCTGACTTTGATGTGTACTTTTCTACCACAAAAGATAATAAAGTGACATTTTCTACACTATTTTGACTCGGTCATGGAGAAATGATTGATTAATGATCAAGTGATGATATATTCTATTTATTTACACTATTATTTAACAATTGATTTATCCAACGAGGCTCGATTAATTGAATGATTTTAGGTATATTGAATTGAAACTGTTTGAAATTAACTAGCCATTGTAAATAATTAAACGAATTTGCAAATATTAATCGAGCCACTAATTTCCTCTATTAATCATTTAAAAAACACAATTTGTTTGATTAATCAAACCACTATGTCAAATACATAGTGGTTCGATTAATAGTGTATTAAACCAAATTTTGTTCAATTACTCGAACCACTATGTCAAATACATAGTGGTTCGATTAATAGTGTAAAAAACCAATTTTCTTGGATTTAATCGAACCACTATGTCAAATACATAGTGGTTCGATTAATAGTGTATTACACCAAATTTTGTTCAATTACTTGAACCACTATGTCAAATACATAGTGATTCGATTAATAGTGTAAAAAACCAATTTTGTAGGATTAATCGAACCACTATGTCAAATACATAGTGGTTCGATTAATTTTTTATTAAACCAAATTTTGTTCAATTACTCGAACCACTATGTCAAATACATAGTGGTTCGAGTAATCATGTAAAAAACAAATTTTGTTTGGTTGTCAATTAAATTAAGTGGTTCGATTAAAGTAAATTAAGAGTAAATTAAGTGGTTCGATTAAAAAGTAAATTAAGTGGTTCGATTAAAGTAAATTAAATTGAACGAACCACTCCAATTAAATTGAACCAAATTCAAATTGAATTAAATCAAATTCAATTAAATTAAATTAAGTGCTTCGAGTAATTGAATTTGAATTTGGTTCAAATTTTGTTTACATAGTGGTTCGAGTAACCGTGTAAAAAACCAATTTTGTTTGGTTACTCGAACCACTATGTTAAATACATAGTGGTTCGAGTAACCATGTAAAAAACCAATTTTGTTTGGTTACTCGAACCACTATGTCAAATACATACATTAATTATATAAAGTAAATTAAAATATATACATTAATCGAACCACTATATACATTAATCGAACCACTAATTATATAAAGTAAATTAAAATAGAGCAAATGGGCCGAATTACACAAAATTTTTTAAGGATTTGACTTTTCTAACATTGTATATAAGGAAATGTACTTTTCTACCACAAAATATAACAAAGTTACCTTTTCTACACTATTTTGACTCGGTCATGGAAAAATCATCAAGTAATGATTGCTTGATGATATATTCAATTTTATTTATACTTATTTAACAATTGTTTTATCCAAATACTGTAATTACAAATTTATTTGCTCTTTTTATTTATTCTCTTGTATTTATAGTTATTTAACAATTGTTTTATCCGAAAACTGTAATTAGTAAATTTTTATAAATTCTAATTCATAAATTATGGTTCGATTAATTAGTACGAGAACCACTATAATATGTTAATCGAAGCAAAATAATTTATACTTAATGTAATAGAAATACTGAATATAATTTAGGTGGTTCGAGTGGCTCGATCACTAGTTCAAAAAATAAAAAATTTACAAAGTGATCGAACCACTATGTGAAATTCATAGTGGTTCGATCACTAGTTCAAAAAATCAAAAATTTCCAAAGTGATCGAACCACTATGTGAAATTCATAGTGGTTCGATCACTAGTGTAAAAATCAAAAATTTTCCAAAGTGATCGAACCACTATGTGTTTCACATAGTGGTTCGATCACTATTGAAAAAAAGCCAAAATTTTCCAAAGTGATCGAACCACTATGTCAAATTCATAGTGGTTCGATCACTATTGAAAAAAACCAAAATTTTCCAAAGTGATCGAACCACTATGTCAAATTCATAGTGGTTCGATCACTATTGAAAAAAATAAAAATTTTCCAAAGTGATCGAACCACTATATCAAATTCATAGTGGTTCGATCACTAGTGTAAAAACCAATTTTTCTAAGCATATACATATGTACTTATACAACTGTGTTTCAAGGTCGCGCCAAATACGTAGGGCACCTCCTCTTCGTATGTGAATCAGAACCGCACAATGAACATGTCTTTTTTTTCCTCCTCGTAGGTACGTGACCACTATTGATAGGATCATCCTCCTCAAGCTCATCCAAAATAGGGTGTGAACTTTCGGGAATGTACTCCGTACAGGTAGCCCTATTGTGACCAGCTCTTCCACATCGTCCGCATGTCCCACTCCTTCGAGGAGGTCCAGTAGAATGTTCACCCGTAGAAGGTATACGGGTACTTTTAGGTCGACCGGCCTGTCTTGGATTCTCTGGAGCCGTACACAGTTGTAGATGAACGACATCGTGTTGTTTCCAGTATTGTGGCTCTTGTACAGGCATAACCTCGGCGGCCCACATTCCCCTCAACCATCCGGTCGTGTAATAAGGCGACACGTAATTGATCACCGACCGTTTCGTAAAACTGTGAAACCAAACAAAAATCAAGAGATGGGATGGGCGAGAGAATTGTAGTCAACGATCAAAAAGTGGACTGACCTGATGGCAGCACATGCGTGTGAGCAAGGAATTAACTCGCTTTGGAACTCCCAACATGTGCACATACGGTGGTCCAAGTCCACCACATGGAGTTTACCATTGGAAACAACCTTGAATTTATTTCCCCCAAGTTCAGAGACATCCATTTGTCGACCAAGCCGCTGCCGCTCGATTAACTTGTCGTGAACGTTCTTCGTAAGAGGGTGATCCCTTTCGTCCGCCGTTTGTCTCCGTTTGACAAATCATTTTTCCATAATCCGTCGAGCAGCCTCTAGGAAGGAACAAACGGGCAACTTTCTTGCCCAAACGAGGCGTGCATTCCAAACCTCCGCGGCATTCGACGTCATGAAACTGTATCGTCGTACTGGACATTTTACGCGTGACCACCTCGTTTCTTGGGCGTTCTGCAATGTATTGATTGCACCCATCATCAGACTGTCACGTAGGGCTGACATGTACCTGTTTAAAAAAACAAAGAAACTTTACGTCAATTTGTTATTTATGAATACGTAGTGCAAATAATTATATGGGGATAAACTTACCCATCGAACTCATTTGGATCATAACAGTATGCAGCTCTTTGGAACAGATTGACCAAATGCGACCCATGTTTGGCCAAATGTTGTCTAATATGGTAACAACATAGTCCATGCGTGGCCTCAGGGAAGTTCTCATGTATAGCATTACTTATGCTTGCGTGCTGATCAGAAACGATGAGTAGGTCGTCAGGGCATCCGAATGCTTCCCTAACATGCTTCATGAACCAAGACCATGACTCATCATTCTCGATGTTTCCAATTCCAACTGCAAGGGGGAAAATTTGGTCGTTCCCATCTTTTGTCACCGCGACAAAGCCAATACCTCTGTATGAGCCTTTCAAGTGACAACCGTCAACAACTATAACCGGACGACCGTAATTTCGAAATCCAATGATTGAGGCAGCCAGGGCAAAAAACACGAACTTGAATTTACCGGACGAGTGTGTTTCCAATGCAGTGTAAGTTCCAGGATTGGCATCCACCAACTCGAGCAAATACAGCGGGAGCAAGCAAAATGACTGTTTCGGATCGCCGTACGCCTTGTACATAGCGTGACGTTTCGCCCTTCTTGCGACTTTGAGGCTGAGGTTCAGGCCGTATCGTTGACCCATTTCTTGAATCATAGCCCTCGGCACAAGATTGGAATTTTCTTTTCTGGCTTGCTCGACGTAGTATTCACCGATCACCGAGGAAGGGATTCTGCGGGATGCGCGGGTGTTTAAGTCATGCTGACAACTATGCGGCACTACAGCCTTGGAGATTTTCCAGATCCCGTGCTTGGAAGATGAATTAAGTACGAATCGACATCCGTCGTGGTTGCATTTCACATTCCACCTGTGCTTATCCGAATATAGGACTCGATATTCAACTTGATTCACCAAATGGTACATCCCGACAGCATTTTTTAAATCGGATTTACTGTTATACACCGAGCCTTTTTGAAGTCCATGAGGGACATGTACAATCTCCCCGGATTCTGGCTCGTCAAATCCGTCCATATCGGGAACATACCATTCCGGCTGCATTGTGTACTCACAAAATTCCGCAAACGCCTCGCGCTGCTCATCATCCAACGATGCGTCAACATCTTCGTCTAAGGTAAATCCGTCTTCTCTATCTGACGTCAAAATGTGGACATTCCAATTAATAGATTGTGATTGGGGAATTCACAATAACTCTGTACTCACATATCCGTTATGTAAAAGTAATTACCTGCTTCAACGTCCAAATCAGCGGAAATTCTGTGTTCTCCATGGAGCGGTTCACCTTCGTCGAAAAAGGCAGCAGGACTATTCAGGTCGAGAAACTGAAAATTATTGTCTCTCCCCCATGATGATGACCGGTTTGCCCAACGCTCATTCGAAGACGTACCGGCTTCAGTGGTTTGATTCCGACAGGCCAAATCCCATTTCGAAAGGAATTCTTCGTCGTTATGGAGTCCAGTAGGGACAGGTGCAGGGCTGAATTCATGTACAGTGTGCACATTATAGGTTGAAGGACTTCCAAAGTCGAACGGAAACCAGGAAGGCTGAGAACTTTGATTTTCATGGTCATCCAGTGAAGCTTGCTGATCCTGATAGGACGATCCCGCGGATACTCCAGGATCAACCCTAGTCAACGAAACAAAAACAACCAAAAGAGAGTCATCTGAATAAAAAACCTCTTCTAAATCAGAATCAGTCTTGATTTTCTTTTTTTTCAATCTCCCGTTACAGTCAGTTAGCGCATGGATCACATATCCCCAATAATTTAAGTCGGCAAGCACGATCCCATGAATCGAGGTCAATAAATCCATGTACGTGAGTCTTGGAAGACTGATCAACTCTTGGGACCCATTTACGTACTGAATACCTTCCCAATGACCTCCGAACGAAACCACCACCGAATAAGACATTTTCGATAATATGATCTGAAAATGTATCCAAATTAGAGTGAGGAAAACATTCGATATAAAAAACCAAAGAGAGATAACTTACTTGATAATTCTTCAAATACTTCAAATTCTTCACACTACTATCACTCCCGATTTTGTGCTATTAGTGTTGGAAACTCATTCTCACTTAAATAGATGAGTTATGAGCAACCCGTGAATGAATGTTCAAATCAACATTAATTCTACCACGTGAACATCTTGACTATGGATTGGTATTGATTTCAAATAAACTGTGACAACAAACATCTGAACATTTACTGTGAAACGTGAAAATTAAAGTGAATAATACTGTTAATTACTAGAAAACAAAATTTATATGTCGGTAACCTGAGAAACATATTTATTCGAACCACTATGAAGTAGTGAAAGTGGTTCGATCACTTTGTAGAAATTCTGATTTTTTGACGTAGTGTTCGAACCACTATGAATTTCACAAAGTGGTTCGATCACAACTTCAAAAAATCAAATTTTTTTGAAAGTGATCGAACCACTTTGAATGTCACATAGTGGTTCGATCACTTTGGAAAATTTAAATTTTTTGAAGTAGTGATCGAACCACTTTGAATGTCACATAGTGGTTCGATCACTTTGGAAAATTTAAATTTTTTGAAGTAGTGATCGAACCACTTTGAATGTCACATAGTGGTTCGATCACTTTGGAAAATTTAAATTTTTTTAAGTAGTGATCGAACCACTTTGAATTTCACAAAGTGGTTCGATCACTACTTCAAAAAATCTAAATTTTTACAAAGTGATCGAACCACTTTGAATGTCACATAGTGGTTCGATCACTTTGGAAATTTTAAATTTTTTGAAGTAGTGATCGAACCACTTTGAATTTCACAAAGTGGTTCGATCACTACTTCAAAAAATCAAAATTTTTAAGTAGTGATCGAACCACTTTGAATGTCACATAGTGGTTCGATCACTTTGGAAAATTTAAATTTTTTGAAGTAGTGATCGAACCACTATGAATTTCACAAAGTGGTTCGATCACTACCTCCAAAATTCAAAATTTTTACAAAGTGATCGAACCATTATGTGACATTCATAGTGGTTCGATCACTTTGGAAATTTCTGAATTTTTTAAGCAGTGATCGAACCACTATGAATTTCACAAAGTGGTTCGATCACAACTTCAAAAATTCCAAAAATTTCAAAGTGATCGAACCACTATGAATTTCACAAAGTGGTTCGATCACTTTGGAAATTTTGGATTTTTTTAAGTTGTGATCGAACCACTATGAATTTCACAAAGTGGTTCGATCAGTTTGTGGAATTTTTTATTTTTTGCCGTTGTGATCGAACCACTATGAATTTCACATAGTGGTTCGATCATTCTGTAGAAATTTTGATTTTTTGAACTAGCCATGCATGGATGAATTTGACATGATAATACGAAAAATACAGATGTATACGGTAATCACGAAGGTCTGGATCTGCATAAGCATTCGTTCATACATGATAATACGAAAAATACACTGCTAATCTAGAAAATCGGGAGCTACAGTGTCCTCGGAGGTGGAGTACTTGTAAACTGCTAGGGCCATATCTCTCCGAAGAGCATCTATGCCCTTCTTCTTGGTGAACTTCGGGCTAGGGAATGTATTCGTGATCATGCTCTCTGCCGTAATCAGACTCCAGGGCCCACAAGATATAGGATCCTGCTGCTCGTAACACTTGTTATGACCCACCGTGCCCAGTTCCCACTCAATCTCAGACCCATCAACCGGAACATGTCCAGTCCCACGTCGTCTGGACTCCTGATAAAAACCGGCTTTGTCCAACACCAGAGGCAAAAGACGACGTATACCAAGAGTCTGACGACAGCGCAACACCATCACGTCGTCCGTGTACGCATGTCTCATGCTGTCGAACAGAGTAACGGAGCAGCGTCTGAAGTCAATGACCGGTCAATTCTCTCATCAACATAACCGGTCATCCGAGGAAACCAGGAATCGGGAGCTGACTCAGGCTGGGGAGGATCAGCTGCAACTGGGATGTCGGACTGGGCCCTTGGCCTTCTGGAAGAACGAGCAGGCCTCGAAGTGGATGCACGAGCAGGCCTCGAAGTGGATGGACGATCGGAGTCGGGCTCAGCCTCTGACTCCACGGGGTGCGTAGCTCGTCCAGATTGTGTTCGCCGACGAGCCACTGCACCACGTAGTGGACCATAACGAGGTGGAGGGGGCTGAACGCCTGTAAATATGTCGCCGTCGACACCCATCATGTACGGCTTCACCCACTCCTCCGGTGTCGCATCAAGGGACTCGAAGCACTGAATACCCTGTTTTACAAGTCTCCAATTTCAGGTTATATTTGATCAAAGAAGATTAAAGAACAAACGAAAGAGTCTAGTGTAAGAAGAGAAGGGTGATGCAAATACCTGACCGTCCAGCATGGTCGACAGATCAATCTCCGCCACCTTGAGGGACCACTTCAAACACCGAGGCATGGACAGGGGCGTATCCAACCGGCGCCCGGCGAAGGTGGACGTGAATGGGATCGCCTCAAGTGCCCATATCTGTAAATTTTTACAGGACGTAAGTTATATGTTATTGAAAAAATTGAAAAACTTATGAATTAATGTAAATGAAATGAACACTATGAAATTTACCAGTAGGGCTGTCGAGAATCCATAGAAGTGGTACTTCCACTGTGTAGTACGTCCATGTGGGAATTCAGTGGGCACCTTGTCAATGTAGCGTAACAAGTTCAGATATGAGAACTTGCCCCATGGGAAATTCTCCCACTGCTCATCATCCTCGACAAGAACCCACACCCAGGGCTCCACGACAGACTTGCCCGCATCCACGCCCATAAGTATGCACTGCAGTATCAGGATCTTCGCAATCCTGATACTGTCCTGTCGAGAATGTCTCCACTCCCCCTGGGTGAATCGCTCTAGTAGCTCGTTCACCTTCACTCTGGACGAACCACCGTGAACTCTATAATAGAGTGAGTCCTCGTCTGGATGGTGGACTGCCGAAGGATTAAAATCGGAAGTGCCGAAACGCAACCCAGTAACCAGTGCGAACTCCCTCTTCGAGAACCGGCACAGGCGACGGTCTCTCCCAATATGGAACCATCGCTCATCAGCTGGAACGGGTCCCTTATGCACCTGGCGTGTCATAAGGGCATGTAGAAACTGCTTGCTGATCGTCCTTTCGGTTTCCCACAGCAAGAAGTGTCCAAAACACGTCCCCTGAAACTCCTGCACACAGTCCGGTCCTAGGGTACGCAATTCTGCCTTGATCTCATCAATGAGGCTCAGACGAACATAGCCAACTACGTAGGCTATAGTACCCTGTAAAGCCTCGCGTACCCATACCGGCTCGTACTGTATATCATTAAAATTCAATCAGTATACATTCAAGTAAATATATATATATACAAATCGAATTTTCAACATTCAACAACAATTCAACATTTGCAATTTTCAACATTCAACAATTCAAACACCCAAACTTTTGCAACAAGAATCGGCAATTTTCAATTCGAATCAAGAACAATAGTGCAAAAAATTTAAAACAAATAATGAACAATTCGAATCAAGAAACCCGTATCTAAATCCAAAAATTCAAAACGTGCAAAAAAACAATAAAGCCTAATTGCAATCATTACTCAACAAATTAAACAATTGAAAGCTATAAATCCCAACACCCAATTCGAACCATACTTCAACAAGTCAAACAATAGTGCAAAAAATTTAAAACAAATATTGAACAATTCGAATCAAAAAAACAATAAAGCTATAAATCCCCAAGTGTTATGAATCAAAAATTCGAACCAAAAAACCAATAAAGCTATGACTCAAAATATTCGAACCAAAAAAACAATAAAGCCTAATTGAAATCATTACTCAACAAATTAAACAATTCAAAGCTATAAATCCCCAAGTGTTCGAACCATACTTCAACAACTCAAACAATGGTGCAAAAAATTTAAAACAATTGAACCCATGGACCCTAAACCGAATGTATTCAAAAAACCCAAAGCAATCAACAATAGTGCAAATCTATTCAAAAAATTCGAACCATAAAAACAATAAGAGGCCTAATTGCAATCATTAGTCAACAAATTAAACAATTCAAACACTATTCAAAAAATGTCAAAAAATTCGAACCATAACAACAATAAGAGGCCTAATTGCAATCATTAGTCAACAAATTAAACAATTCAAACACTATTCAAAAATTCTCAAAAATTCGAACCATACCAAATTAAACAATTCAAACACTATTCAAAAAACCTAAAAAATTCGAACCATACAAAACCATAAGAGTACTAATTGCAATCATTAGTCAACAAATTAAACAATTCAAACACTATTCAAAAAATGTCAAAAAATTCGAACCATAAAAACAATAAGAGGCCTAATTGCAATCATTAGTCAACAAATTAAACAATTCAAACACTATTCAAAAAATGTCAAAAAATTCGAACCATAACAACAATAAGAGGCCTAATTGCAATCATTAGTCAACAAATTAAACAATTCAAACACTATTCAAAAATTCTCAAAAATTCGAAACATCCCAAATTAAACAATTCAAACACTATTCAAAAAATCTAAAAAATTCGAACCATACAAAACCATAAGAGGACTAATTGCAATCATTACTCAACAAATTAAACAATTTAAAGCTATAAACATCAAGTGGTTCGAACTATACTTCAACAAATCAAAGCAAAAGTGTAAATTGGAACATACCTCATCACCCATTGCTAAATCACTTCAAGATTCAAACGGAGTTGCCAAAAATCGATGGACTCACCAAAATGCAAAATTTAACACCTAAATACAAGTTCCAATTTTATTAAAACAAAAGACTTCAAAATAATTTAAACATTTTGAAGTATTAATCGAAAGACATGTACAAAAAAAAAAACTTACCAATGCACTTCAATGTTTGAAAGAGAGAAGAAGAGAGAAGAAATTTGAGAGGAAAATGGAGGATGGAGGCGCAAATGGGGGAGAAATAGTGTTAGGGTTTGTATTTATTTTGGGGTCAAAATGTAATATTCAAAAATTGGGGGATGGAGGCGCAAATGGGGTGAAATAGTGTTAGGGTTTGTATTGAATTTGGGGTCAAAATGTAAAAAAATCGAATTTTCAGGGGTCAAACTGAAAATATTCAAAAATCCATTTTTTTCCAAAGTGATCGAACCACTATGAATTTGACATAGTGGTTCGATCACTTTGGAAAAAAATGGTTTTTTACACTAGTGATCGAACCACTATGAATTTGACATAGTGGTTCGATCACTTTGAACAAATTTTGATTTTTTTCAATAGTGATCGAACCACTAGTGGTTCGATCACTTTGAAACATTTTGATTTTTTTCAATAGTGATCGAACCACTATGAATTTGACATAGTGGTTCGATCACTTTGGAAAATTTTGGTTTTTTACACTAGTGATCGAACCACTATGAATTTGACATAGTGGTTCGATCACTTTGAAAATATTTTGATTTTTTTCAATAGGGATCGAACCACTAGTGGTTCGATCACTTTGAAAATTTTTGGTTTTTTTCAATAGTGATCGAACCACTATGAATTTGACATAGTGGTTCGATCACTTTGGAAAATTTTGGTTTTTTTCAATAGTGATCGAACCACTATGTGAAACACATAGTGGTTCGATCACTTTGGAAAATTTTTGATTTTTACACTAGTGATCGAACCACTATGAATTTCACATAGTGGTTCGATCACTTTGGAAATTTTTGATTTTTTGAACTAGTGATCGAACCACTATGAATTTCACATAGTGGTTCGATCACTTTGTAAATTTTTTATTTTTTGAACTACTGATCGAGCCACTCGAACCACCTAAATTATATTCAGTATTTCTATTAAATTAAGTATAAATTATTTTGCTTCGATTAACATATTATAGTGGTTCTCGTACTAATTAATCGAACCATAATTTATGAATTAGAAATTATAAAAATTTACTAATTACAGTTTTCGGATAAAACAATTGTTAAATAACTATAAATACAAGAGAATAAATAAAAAGAGCAAATAAATTTGTAATTACAGTATTTGGATAAAACAATTGTTAAATAAGTATAAATAAAATTGAATATATCATCAAGCAATCATTACTTGATGATTTTTCCATGACCGAGTCAAAATAGTGTAGAAAAGGTAACTTTGTTATATTTTGTGGTAGAAAAGTACATTTCCTTATATACAATGTTAGAAAAGTCAAATTCTTAAAAACTTTTGTGTAATTTCGGCAGCCCTCTCAATTAAAATATATACATTAATCGAACCACTATATACATTAATCGAACCACTAATTATATAAAGTAAATTAAAGTAAATTTGACATAGTAAATTATAAAGTAATCGAACCACTTTAAAGTAAATTATATAAATTAAATTAACCACTAATCGAACCATTATAAAGTAAATATATACAATTATAATGTTTGACATAGTAATTAATAGAGGAAATTATAAGTAATCGTATCACTATAATTTTAATTTACTTTATAGTGGTTCGATTAGTGGTTAATTTAATTTATATAATTAACTATAATTACTAGGATTTATACTTTATAGTAATCGAACTATAATTAACTATAATGTTAATCGAACCACTATGTCAATTAAATTAAGTGGTTCGATTAAAGTAAATTAAGTGGTTCGATTAAAGTAAATTAAATTGAACGAACCACTCCAATTAAATTGAACCAAATTCAAATTGAATTAAATCAAATTCTCATAAAATTGAATAAATTTGATTTAATCGAACCATTTAATTGAATGAATGCTGAATTAAGTGGTTCAGTGATTTAAACGAACCATTTAATTTAAATCAGGAGTCGGGTGCCTCTGTGCAATCGGCTCTACTGCAACAGGAATGTCGAAAAAACCTTCTCCAATGTTCTGGGAAAAGGGCGCAGCTGGTCCATCCGATCTACACCCATCCGAGGACTCCTCTGCTTCGTCCACCACCGTGTTTGCACTGCCAGATGTATGCGAGTCATTGGCCTCCTAGAAGCACGAGCAGGCTGTGAAGTGGAAGGACGATCTATATCGACCTCAGCCTCTAACGCAACAGGGTGTCTTGCTCCTTTGCGTTGTGCAAACCCACGAGCTATTGTACCACGTCGTGGACCATAACGAGGGGGGCTGAACGCCTATGTATATGTCAAGGTCGACACCCATCTAATAAGGCTTAACCCACTCCTCTGGTGTCGCCTCTAGAGTCTCAAAACACTGAATACCCTGTAGAACGGAACAATTTCACGAGCATTTTGAATCTATTTGACAATAATCAAAGAAGATTAAATAAAACATAAAGAGTATAGTGTAATAAAACAAGGGTCATGCAAATACCTCGCTGTCCAGTATGGTCGACACATCAATCTCAGATCGCCTGATGGACCACTTTAAACATCGAGGCATGGACAGGCTCGTATCCAGCTGGCACCCGACAAATGTAGACGTGAATGGGATTACCTCAAAAGCCCATATCTATTGTCATGACATTACGTAAGTGCCCTGTTATTGAAAAAGCCGTGAAATTTATGTAATGTAGATGAAATGAAAATGATCAAATTTACCAGAAGGGCTGTCGAGAATTCATATAAGTGGTAGGAGGGCACTGAATCGCGCTAGCATTCTCGGAACGTTGTCAATGTATTTTAAAAGGGTCAGATACGAAAACTTGCCCTATGGGAAATTCTCCCACTGCTCATCATCATCGACCAGAACCCACACCCACGGTTCTACGACAGACTTCCCTGGATCCACACTGAGAAGTATGCACTGCAGTATCAAGATCTTTGCAATCTTGATAGTATCCTGTACAGAACGTCTCCAGTCCCCGTTGTTGAATCTTTTTAGTAACTCCTTGACACGCACTCGTGAAGAATTATCGTGGACTCTGTTGTAGAGTGAGTCCTCGTCTAGCTGGTAGTCTCCACTAGGGTTGTAAACGAATCGAATCGAATCGAATACCATGATATTCTTTTCGTATTCTTTTAATTATTCGAATATTCTTATTCTTATTCTTTTATTATTCGAATAACAAATAAAATTCTTATCCGATTCTTTTAACATATTCGAATATTCTCGAATATATTCGAATATTCGTATTCGAAAATTTTAAACTTAAAATTTCAACAAATAAAAATCAAATATATATTTTTTCCCAAATTAATATGTCTACATAGTACTTAAATAAATAATAAAATTCATCAACTCAAGTTCAATAATTCATTAACCAAATTAACATTCAAGATTCGAAATCCAAGGTTCTAATGCATAAACATAATTAAAATTCATAGTCAAATTCATCAAACAAGTATCACAACAAAAATATTTTTATAGCATCCATGATCCAACCATCATTCTTCCAATACGACATGAACCGGCTCTTCATCCTCCTACAAAAAAAATGAAATCACATTTGTCATCATAATCCAAAAATAAAAGTATATCATTATAATAAAAAATGAGAGCTCACATGAGTCATAATAGGCTTATTGATCCCGTGAAGTTGGCGTACCCAATCTGCTCCACAAATCAGAACTTGAACCATATCAGAAGATAACCTAGCTCGATAAGGATCTAAGACTCGGGTTCCTGCACTAAATGTAGCCTCTGATGCTACCGTGCTAATAGGAATGGCTAACACATCACGAGCTAATTTAGACAAGACATTAAACTTCAATTCTTGAGATTTCCACCAAGCTAAAGCATTAAATTCGGAGGCTACTCCTGACTCCCCATCCTGACATCTAAAAACCCCTTCCTCCAAGTAAATGTCCAACTCTGACTTCACGGGAGCATGTTCTTCAACAGTGTTCAAATAATCATCAAACATAGACAACTCAGAAGGTACCACTCTTCCTTTACATGTGGAGCCTGTAGAAGTAGAATATCCATCTAAAATGGAAGAACTACCTTTTCGTGCTCTCATTTGATGCAGTGACATATACTCATAGAATAAAGCATATAATGCATCACGAACTTTCTGCAAATTGGACGGGGCGGGTGAGGTGAATGAGAGATGAGAGAGAGAGGGTTTCCAATTTTGAATTTGTATTGATTTTAGGATTTCAAGTTTTAGTATTATTTTTTACATATTTAGGTAATTTTTAGGCATTACTTTACAATATATATATATATATTATGTAGTTATTTTTTATGTAATACTAATATGTATTTAGGCATTACTATATACTAATATAAAAAAGTAAAATATCTAATTATTAATATATATAATTATTCGAATATATTCTCGAATATCCGAATCGAATACCATCATATTCTTATTCGTATTCGGATAATATACGAATATAAAAAAATATTCTTATTCGGATTCTTATTCTAATTTTTCGAATTCGAATCACTATATTCGAATTCGAATACCGAATCGAATCAAAAAGATTCGCTTCTTTTACAACCCTAGTCTCCACTAGGGTTAAATTCGGAATCGTCGAAACGCAAACCAAAAATAAGTGCGAACTCTCTCTTCGAGAACCGGCAAAGGCGACGGTCTCGGCCAACATGGAACCATCGTTCATCTTTCGGAACGGCTCGACCATGCACTAGCGTGTCATAAGGACATGGGGAAAATTTTATTTTACATCCACTTAATACGCTACTGTCCATTTTACGTCCATTTATTTTTAGGGTTTCACATTTAGTCCAATTAAAACCAAAATCGACCAATTTTGGTAAATTGGGGGCGATTGCATCTCAATCGCCCCCAATTTTGAATTTCTGATAAGCCACGTCAGCTGCGACGTATGCTCTGATAAGCCACGTCAGCTGCCACGTGTGCTTCGATAAGCCACATCAGCTGCCATGTGTGCACCGATAAGCCACGTCAGTTGAACTCGGTCGGAAAATCGATCTCCGGCGGCCAAAGGACCAAAATTGGTCGATTTTGATTGTAATTGGACTAAATGTGAAACCCTAAAAATAAATGGACGTAAAATGGACTGTAGTGTTTTAAGTGGATGTGAAATGAATTTTTCTCTAAGAACATGTAGAAACTGCTGGTTCGTGACTCTATCGGTGTCCCACAGCAGGAAGTGTCCAAAACAGGTCCCAAGAAACTCCTGCTCACACTGACGTCCTACGCATCGCAATTGTGCTCTGATATCATCGATGATATTGAGATGAACATAGCCATTTACGTAGGCTATACGTCCCTATAAAGCCTCGCGTACCCATACCGGCTCGTACTATATATTAAAATTCAATCAGTATACATTCAAGTAAATTAAAATTTATACAGTTATTTAAGCACTACCAATGAACAAATATTTCTACGTGACAACATAAAATGTAGAATTTTTAATTAAATTTTTAACACATTTGAATATTTAAATGTTAGAATAAAATTGGTCCATAATCTTGTAATTAAACTGTTATCAATTTTTCCATATAAATCGAACCACTATAAAATAGGACCATATTAAGAATTCAAACAATTCACAATTCACTGAGAAGCACGTTTCAAACAATTGAAAAAATTCACAATTACGATTAACAATTTAAACAATTTCCAATTCATTATAACAAATTAACAATTCAAACAATTCATTAGAAATTTTAATTAAAATTTTAACACATTTGAATATTTAAATGTTAGAATAAAATTGGTCCAAAATCTTGTAATTAAATGAGCCTCATTTTTTCACTATAAATCGAACCACTAGTGTAAAATAGGACCATTTTAACAATTCAAACAATTGGCTATTAACAATTGCACGATTCAAACAATTCAAAAAAGTCACAATAACAAATTAACAATTCAAACAATTCACAATTCACAATTCAGAATTCACAATTCATTATAACTAACTCGAAGCAATTCATTATATACAATTCACAATTTGTTATATACAATTCACAATTCACAAATCATTATATACAATTCATTATTGAGAGCTCATTATTTAAATCTACTACATATCAAAAAACCCGAAGCAAGAAATAGTGAACTAACACACAAATTAAGCCAAATTGCAAACATTAGTCAACAAATTCAACAATTCAAAGTTATAAATCCCCAAATGTTATTCATGCTACTTCAACAATTCAAAGCAAAAAATAATTCAACTATTGTACCTCGTCACCCATTTGCAAAATTTGAAATTCACCCGAATGGAAGAAATTCTTCAATCTTCTTGGCAAATTTTCAATCCCCAATACTTGCTCAAAGCCAATGCTTTTTTTCGTAAACAATTCACCCTAAACAATAAAAAAGATTCGTTTTTATGAGAAATTCGATTAAGCGAAAGACTTGAAAAAATTTGCAACATTTAATTCGAACAAGATTAAACGAACGACTTGTAAAAAATCGAATTTCTCAAACACTTACCCGACCGACTTGAAGCTTCGAAAGAGAGTAGAAGAAAGAGGAATTTTGAGCAAAAAGAGGCGCCCAAAGAGAGAATAAGAAAGAGGAATTTTGTATTTGCTAGGGTTTACATTTGGATGGGGTGAAAATGTAATAAAATTGAATTTTGCATGGGGTGAAACTGTAAAAAAAATAAAATTTGGTTGTTCAAAATTAATGGCCGATTTTAATGTGTTTCATTTTTATTTAAATTTGTCATTTAAGTAATGTTCATATTTTGGTCTAATTGATTCATTATTTTGTTCAATATTGTGAATTTAGTGAAATTGCCAATTAATTGTTGTAATACACTATTAATCGAACTACTATGTATTTGACATAGTGGTTCGAGTAATTGAACAAAATTTGGTTTAATACACTATTAATCGAACCACTATGTATTTGACATAGTGGTTCGAGTAATTGAACAAAATTTGGTTTAATACACTATTAATCGAACCACTATGTATTTGACATAGTGGTTCGAGTAAATCCAAGAAATTTGGTTTAATACACAATTAATCGAACCACTATGTATTTGACATAGTGGTTCGATTAATCCTACAAAATTGGTTTTTTACACTATTAATCGAACCACTATGTATTTGACATAGTGGTTCGAGTAATTGAACAAAATTTGGTTTAATATACTATTAATCGAACCACTATGTACTTGACATAGTGGTTCGAGTAATTGAATAAAATTTGGTTTAATACACTATTAATCGAAGCACTATGTATTTGACATAGTGGTTCGAGTAAATCCAAGAAAATTGGTTTTTTTACACTATTAATCGAACCACTATGTATTTGACATAGTGATTCGAGTAAATCATACAAAATCGGTTCGATTAATGGTTCGATTAATAGTTTTTTACAAAATTGGTTAAATTAATCAAGAAATGGTTCGAGTAATTGAGCAAAATTTGGTTTAATACACTATTAATCGAACCACTATGTATTTGACATAGTGGTTCGAGTAAATCCAAGAAAATTGATTTTTACACTATTAATCGAACCACTATGTATTTGACATAGTGGTTCGAGTAATTGAACAAAATTTGGTTTAATACACTATTAATCAAACCACTATGTATTTGACATAGTAGTTCGAGTAAATCCTACAAAATTGTTTCGATTAATGGTTCGAGACATGGTTCGATTAATGGTTTTTACAAAATTGGTTCAATTAATCAAGAAATGGTTCGAGACATGGTTTGATTAATGGTTTTTTTTACAAAATTGGTCCAATTAATCAAGAAATGGTTCGATTAATCAATAAATTGTTCGAGACATGGTTCGATTAAACCAACACAATCCTACAAATTTTGTTTTTTACAATATTAATCGAACCACTATGTATTTGACATAATGGTTCGATTAATCAAGAAAATTTATTTTTTACATGGTTCGTCGAACCACTATGTATTTGATATAGTAGTTCAAGTAAATCCTACAAAATTGGTTTTTTACACTATTAATCGAACCACTATGTATTTGACATAGTGGTTCGAGTAATTGAACAATTTATCAATTTAATCGAACCACTATTAATCATTTATCAATTTATTCGAACCACTATTAATCATTTATCAATTTAATTGAACCACTATTAATCATTTATCAATTTAATTACATTTATCAATTTATATGATTTGTTGGATAAATCAATTGTTAAATAATATTATAAATAACTAGAATATATCATCACTCGATCATTAATCAATTATTTCTCCATGACCGAGTCAAAATAGTTTAGAAAAAGTCATTTTATTATCTTTTATGGTAAAAAAGTACACATCAAGATCAGCGATGTTAAAAAAATTATTTACTTATATATTTATGTGTAATTTGACATATTTCCTCCTATAAAATATGAGTGACTCTTGTGTGAGACAGTCTCACGGATCATATTACGTGAGACGGGTTGACCCACAACCCAAATTTCTCAATTCACATATAAATTAATGAATATGAGTTTGATTCATGGATAAAAAGGATCCGTCTCACGAAAATTATCCTTGAGACCGTCTCACATAAGTTTTTGTGATAAAATATATATTTAAAACCACTCGGTAAAACGATTTCAGAACACCACGCTCCAAGAAAAGGACCGTTAGTTCACATTATTCCTCTGTTTTTAATCATAGGAACGTGTCTCTTCGCTCATAATTTTTTTGGACTATTTAAATTGTGGGGTCTACAACTCATCACTATCATCCTCTCATCCTTTTTCCAACACTAGCACAAATTTGGAAATCTAACCTTTTACAATTAGGTATTTCTTATTCTTTTTTTGGTAAAATGTTGTTAGTAATTTGTTATTTGCAATTGCAAATACTACGTGTGTTATGATCCTCTCCTATTCTAGTTTTCTTGTTTTTTATGATATGAAACTCAAGTCATTAAAGACATTTCAGCAATGTACAAGATAGTACACATTTCACATTATTTTCATACTCTAATTGAAATTCATCTTCAACAGTATGCATCATTTTTTCACAGTAAAAGAGAATGTTCTTTAATATTCCATAAATACTAAAGAAAATCAGAAGAAACAAATTTAACGCAAGATATGTTGAATCCAACATAAGATTGACGTTGAGATAATTTAGTGTGCACATTTAAAACACTGCTCAAGTGAGTAGATCTTAAATTCATAAGAATTTAAAGCAATGTAGGAGATGCCTTAATGGATTTATTCAAATTAATTCGAAAAATCAATGCCATCAGAAATTGTTTGAAGTCACTTTTGTTTTTTAAATTTGAAATTACATACTTAAGTTGTATATGAATTAAAATCACATATTTGTTGTTTTATTCTCGAAATATTTAATAGATTCAGATAAACAAAATATTACATTATACGAAAAAATACTACATCTTCGTATAAAAAGCAATTCTTTTAATAAGTTGTAAAGAAATTGTAACTAATATATTTTATTGTAAAAAAACAGTATTTTTCAAAATAAAAATAACACTTTGAATCACTTTTAGAAGAATGTTAATTAAGTAATATATATTTTTAATAAATCTTACTTAAATAAAAAAATAATATATTTGGAGTACATTGACGGAGACCTTGATAGACGATTTCTACCCCATTAATGCAACATGACTTTAACTATGTTAAAAAGTCGTCCACCAAGTACTATGTGATACCTTTATTTGAATTACCCACTAATAACTTTTCTTACACACCAAATCAAATTGTTAAATCATTCTTTCCAACTTGTAAGATCCTTTATATACACACTAAACTTTAAAATAATTTTATGTTTTCTTTTATTTTATTGATATATACCATGTATCACCAATAGTATCATAGAAATATAATCCATAATTCTCTTACATATACTAATGTGAGTAAGTTTTATGTGAGACCGTCTCATGGGTCATTTTATGTGAGACGGATCACCTATAACCCATATTTTATACATCACATACAAATTTGTGGAAGTGGGTTGAGTTAATGGGTAAAAATGATCCGTCTCACGGAAATTATTCGTGAGACCGTCTCACACAAGTTTTTATGTACTAATGTAAACAGATACATATTAAACGATTTGATCGATCATTAAAAGAATAAATGATGAGATTTAGATTGTTGGGAACGTAATAGGGTAACAAATGAAATATATTAATTATCAGTTTTGTTGTTCTACCCACCGTCGACACAATAATATGTCCCCGTTTACGTATCAAATATCAAATATGTCAATTAATTACACTTTCTATTTAACAAAGTGATGTGATCATTACATATCATTGATGAACATATTAAAAGTTGTCCATCATAATTATTTTAACATTTGAATTCCTATTAACTATATATTCGGATCAAAATAAAAAAAGATAACTAAGCGTCAAATTCACGACTTGTAAGGTTTTCTTGCCATGACTACTGACTAATAAATGACTCATTTCTTTGTTGCCAATAATTAATAGTTAAATATTTGACATAGTTGTTCCACCTTGCCTTTTCTTCTAAAAACCTAACAAAATAAAATAAATATCTATCTATTTATAAAAGGAAGACAATTGGCAAAATTACAATTGTTGCCACTTTCCCTCCAAGAAATGTCTAATCAATATTTTTGGTAATAAAATAATTGTAAAAAGAAAATTAATATGCTATTTACTTTTTTTCAATATAATATATTTGCTACCCTTTATTATTATTATTATTATTATTATTATTATTATTATTATTATGATTGTCCATTTATGAATAATAATTTAATTATTTTTTTATTTTGTTAACTTTAATTATTTAATATCTATAATTATTCTCATTATCAATTTTACAGTTAAAAAAATTTTAAAATATCTTTTTGTAATTATGAGAAATTTTGTATACAAATAAATGTTTAAAATTCATATTTTTAATCGGTTATTTTTTAACCAATTTAAAAAATCATTATATCATATTATTTATTGAACCATAAGAAAAAATCAAAAAAATATAAAAACAAATAGAACATAAGTTTTCAAAATTTCATTTCTTTTTTTTTTATTTCAATTTTATAGTTAAAAAATTTTAAGATTTTTTTTGTAATTATAAGAAGTGTTGCATATAATAAAACTTATATTCTTGATCTGTCACTTTTAACTAACTCTTAATATTATTGACTTATCGAATTAGCTATCAAGGCATGAAAACAATTCAACAAAAGACAGTGACAAATAAAATATAAGTTTTCAATTTTTTAATTCATTTTTTTGTTAATTGTAATAACATAATGTTTAGAATTATTCTGATTATTAATTGTAAAGTTAAAATAAATTTTAACATATTTTTCAGAAAAATGTTTAATAAAAATAAATATTTCAAAATTTATATTTTTAATTAATTAGTCATTTATAAATAGCTCCAAAATTTTGTTGACCTATTAAATTATTTATTAGGCCATATTTTTTTATAATTAGAAGACAAATAAATAGTTGATAAACTTTCAAATTCGTTGTTAAAGTTATTAATGAATTTTGTATTCCAACTTTTTAATATTATCAAATTAAATTTAGAATGACATCTACAAATTGTCTTATTTGAATTCAGAATAACACGCTACAAAAAAAAAAAATGAATGCAAAAGGAAGCTCTGAAAAACACACGAGAGATAGGTGGGACTTCAACCAAATTCTATTTTTTTCAATTAAAACTCTACTTTACCTAATGACTTTTTAAAATTATAAAATATAATTTTAAAATAAATATAGATATGAAAAATATATTTGTATATTATACAATGTTTATAACAATAAAAGATATATGAACAACATTTTAATATAACAATTATATAAAAAATTTACAAATTTTATGTATTACCACAATGAATAATCAACCGCGCATCTTGCGGGTAAATTACTAGTTAATAGATAAAAGAGGTACAAAAGTTTTATGAATAGTTTTTGTAAGATAAATTCTTCTTATCATAAATTATACCAATTTTCACAAATTCTTATATTTATTGTATAATGTTGGTTATGGATTGATATGTTTTATATAATAAGATTAATAAGATGATCTCACGTAACATTTACTCAACTTTAAATTGATAATTTTGTCTTTCAAATCCAAAATTAATATTTTTAGAAATATTTCAAAGTCCCAGATTGATAAACTTGGAAAAAATGAAATGAACATGAGCGCCTTGGTCATTTGAGTACTCATTAATGAATTGAGTGGCTCTCCATCCCCCTTCTACCGTTTTCATAAAATTTATTTCTTTGACTGTTTCGTTTAGGTGAACTGTCAATAAATTATAAAGAAACATAACATTAAATCTCTCTCTCTCTCTCTCTCTCTCAAATTTAGTGTCCATCATCATTAAGGTGAGAGAGAAAGTATGAGAAAGCGCTCTACTAACATTCATATATATGTTTAACACAGTACTCCTCCGATCCACAATAACAAAGCCCTCTCTCTCTCTCTCTAAAGTAAGTAAAAGTATGAGAGAGTTGGGATGTTGTATGAGTGAATATGCAGTGCATGTTTCAGATGAGACTTCATGCTCCAATAATTCAACAATAATTTCTTCACGTCCATTCATCATCCCACCAGCTTCAACTCCGAGCAGCATCACATGTGTCTACAAATCCATTCTGATCTCCTCCACCCAAAAGCCCCTCCTCATCACCCTCACCTGGACCACTCCCCACGGCCTCGCCCTCACCCTAAGCTTCGGTGAGGACCCGCCCTCCACCCTCCTCAAGATCAACACCAACCCACGCTTCTTCCGAAGGCTCAGGGGCTCCAAATCCACCCTTCTCCACTCCTCCAACATCGACCTCTTCTGGGACCTCTCCCAGGCCCGATACCACCCCGGCCCGGAGCCCGCCGACGGCTTCTTCCTCCTCATCACCGTCGACTCCGAGCCCGCCCTGATCCTCGGCGACCCGGCCCATGAATTCATGGCCAAGAAGATGATCGGATCAGTTGCTCCGGCCAAGTTCTCCCTGCTTTCTCGACGAGAGCACTTCTCAGGCAGCAACAGCCAGCTGTATTCCACCAAGGCCCGCTTCTGCGATCGTGGAAGCCCGCATGATATCCTGATCCGATGCGGCGGAGAGAAGGAAGCAGGGATGAAGCAATCGGTTCTGTCAGTGTGCATTGATAAGAAGATGGTGATCCGAGTGAAGAAGCTGCAGTGGAATTTCAGGGGGAATCAGACCATATTCTTGGATGGCCTCCTCGTCGATCTCATGTGGGATGTTCATGGCTGGTTCTACAATGCCGATTCGGGCTCTGCTCTGTTCATGTTCAGAACCAGAAGTGGATTGGATAGCAGGCTGTGGTTAGAGGAGAAGATGGTGCACAAAGATGAGGATAAAGTTGACTTTTCATTGATCATCTGTGCTTGTAAGAACACCTGATTTCTCTCTCTCTCTCTCTCTCTCTCTCTCTCTCTCTCTCTCTCTCTCTCTCTCTCTCTTAATAATCTCATTTTTTTAGCAAAATTTTTGAAGTTATAATATACTATGTGATATGTTTGATTCTTTAATTTTAATGTTAGTGAAAATTGATATTGAGGCTAACTTTGTTCAAGAGACATGTCACGTAGTATTAGGTGTATGGGAAAAATGCGAAATGGGTCGTTTTCAAAGGACCTGGCAAGTTTGGTAACTATTAAGTTTCGTACATTTTGATTATCATGGATTAAGTTATGAATTGACCCAAAATTTATTTTATTAATTCAGAATAATTTAGAAGTTGTGGGACCTAATAACCAATTTTGGTTTTCATTGGGTCGAGATCGCTAGGCCCAACTATTATTTTTAATTCTTAATAAATACAGAGGAGTGAAAGACCGGGGATAACAAATACTAAAAAATTTGTGTGATCGGGGTTCGAATTATCACATAATCTGATCTTTTTATAAAGGTAAGATACAACACAAGGCTCAGTGGTTAGACCCAACTATCTTTTGAATTGGCCCAATAAGTTTAATTATTAGTATGATCTCTTAGGTGAATTCCTTGTTTACATCTATATATTGTCCTAACACAATTGTTAGGAATAGTAATTCAATCTAATTGTCCCAAAGATTGATTATTCTCGAAAATCACAACTTGGCACCCATGTGAATGATGAGCATAAGATTCTGCAGAATTAGTGGTAGCATCTCCAAAGATTAATACCAGAAAAGATGGTGCCCAAAATAATCACTGGGATTTTGAAGTATGTCTATTTTTAATGCTTTTAATTATTTCCTATTTATATTGATTTTGACATATATTTCACAAAAGCTTTCGTTAAAATCTGAAAGGTCAAGATAAAGTGGGAATCTTCAAACAATTGCATGATTTAACTTGTCTATTCAGCAACAAAACCTTCGCATACATTAAAACCTTCTGTCTATATTGGGTTTAATTGAGAACTTCAAAATCTCCATAAAACATATCGATATTATGCTGTCAATTTAAGACCAAGTCCTCAAGGTTTTGTTTTTCAACCATTCTTGTCCATTCTCATGCACTATTCACCTGCGGGAAAATATCAAATTTCAGTTCGATAACTTAGACCTTATCAAATTTTGGTGCACTAATTTTATTTTATTTTTTAATTTTGATCCCTTAATTGTCAATTTTTATGATTTCAATTTTTTTATTCGGAATAACCAAAATTACCGTCACGATCGTCGGAAATTCTAACATGGCAGTTAGAAAATCTGATGTGACAACCAAATTCCGGAAGCCACACCAACAATTTTGGTTATTTAATTCAACAAAAAAAGAAGACTAAGATTGGAAAACAATGACAGTTAAGAGACCTGCAAAATAGAAAAAGAGAGAGTTACACTAAAATTGAATAAAGTCTAAGTTATCGAACTAAATTAATAATTATTGACTTCCTTGGAAGTAATTAAATGGAGATAGAGAAAAGAGAAGGCGAGAGTTTAGTGTAGATATGAAGGTGAAAAATGAGTAGAAAATAATTGTAAACATGGTGGGGGATTGAGAATTGATGAGAAATAAGTTGTAAGATCCCATCAAAGTGGGTGTTATTAGTACTACATTTTGATGGGTCCCACAAAGAAGATGTTTGAACTGAAACAATGCAACAAGTGGTTGTGAGTGTAAATGAACAGATGTATCCCATCATTTACGCATCTTCTCTTTTCCACATTTTTTCATCTCTTTTATTGCGATGCACTTCTTTGCTACACACATCTTTCCTTATCTATTTTCACGCTTTGCATCAACTAACTCCTATACTTTTTATCTTTTCTTCGCCGAAAAATCTTAATTTTCTGTCTTAAAAAAATGAATCAAATTTCATTCGAAATGTCAATTTCTGTCTATATTGATATTAGGATTAAAAAATCCACATTAGCAATTTGACATACTCTAGTAAATATTTTTGATTGAAATTGTAAATGGAAAAAGTTTGGTGACCAAAATCGAAACATGTAAAATTGGGTGTAAAAATGAACAAAACATAAGTGATGGGGTAAATCACGATTTTTGGTTTTTGTCCTATAACTCATGAAATTAGTTTCACATGCAATGCAGGTCCAGGATTTTGAAAATGGGGTATACGTATAGTACGAGCAAATAAATAATCAATAATAGAGAAAAAAAACCTCACATAAAATCAGTTCTATATTTATTGTCATACAACCAACAATACACATAAAGCCATGTGAAAACGATTTTCCATCCGAATTATACAGGAGTTTATTGTTAATCAGCATTCATTCATGCATGGAGAATAACATGCATGTAAAAGTAGGGTTTCTCATTCAAGAGATGAACTGAAAAGAATGAATTATTATTTATTCAACAATGGAGAAATGAGTACATCAATGTATTTATATGGATACGAAAATATCAGCTAACTATCTAACAGAATTGGTTACAAAGCTTCTAGAAGAAAGTCAATACAAATGAGCTAATAGTAAACTAAGAATGATGAGCTGGCAGACTTGTGTTGAGCTGGCTGTTGATAATTCTTCATTTACACTCTTTGATATAAATTATGAAATGTTTCATTTTACCTTATGAATTTCTAATTTAATACATTTTATAGTATCTAACAAATTCGAGTCGGTTGATTTAGGACATGTGTATGACTATAATTTGTTCAATGTTGAGATTCTAGTCGGTTCAACATTTCAAATTTTATACAAAAAAAAAGTAAAAATCACGTATAATTTGGATGGATAAGTGTTTTTAACCCTATAAAATATTTTCACAAAACATGCATGAGACGCTCTCACGAATAGTTTTCATGAGACAGATCATTTTTACCCACTAACCTAACTCATTTCCACAAATTTATATATGAATTGTGAAAAATGGGTTGTTATTGACCCGTCTCATGGAAAAAGACCCGTGAGACGGTCTCACATGAGACTTACTCAAATATTTTTAGAAGAAATTAATGAACAAGAATTAAAAAATAAAAAGGAATAAAATGTTACCTTAAATTTCTCCTGAAAATCATTGTTATATAGCATACGATTTATATTTATTATTATTAAAGAAACTAGTTTTGTACCTGTGCGATGCACGGGTTAAGTTTTTTATTTTTATAAACTTAATTATAAATATTTGTAATTTGAAAAACAATATATAAATTTAATAGAATAAGATAATGTGGTTTATATATTTCAAATATTGAATTAATGAAGATTAATTTTAAATAGTGTGAATAAAATAAATTATTATTATGGTTAAAGTTAATTTATAAATTTGAGAACTAAATATTATATAATTATAAAATAAGTATGATCAATCAAATTAATTAAACTCATAATTTAATAAAATTGAAACACTTGTGGTGATGTTTTTTTCCTTAGCCACATATTACCATCTTTAAGTCAAAAAACCAACTAAAAAAACAATCATATATCCACTAAGTAGGAAAAAGAACAAAGAGATGCATCAAAATCTAGAAAGACAATTTCAAAGGATTCTCAATCTTTTTATTATAAGCAGCAATTTTTAATTTCTTTCTTATTGATAGAAATAAAAAATTTATCGTTCAATCTCCTATTCACTTGACTTTTTTTCTCAAACGCTTACACAATTTTAGACAACTTATGAGGTAGATACATTATTTTCAAAAGAACAAATCGAAGAAATATTAATCATGATTATTAATAAATAAAATTATTCTTAAAAAAAAAACTAACCTAATATGTTAGTCGTTTTCAAATTTAGTTTGTTTCAATATGGATGTAAAATCAGGTTATTATTTAACAAAAAACTGACAGAATAACATATAATAACATTTTGATCAATTATTAACTTAACAATTGTTTAAAAGACCTCGTCCATATTGTTAGAACCATTTCCTTGGATACGACTTTGAACAAAACCTTCTTTCGATCAAGATTTCAATATTAAGAGAGACAATATCCAAAATTTCATGCAACTTTATCTTAAATCATGTATAAATACGAAAAGTATATTTATTAATAAAATAAAGAAAAATTATTTTCTTCCAAAATGACTATTATTTAAATAATCAAACAAATACTTACCATTTGTGCTCTCAATTCAAAAGTTGTTTAATCAGATGCTTGATATATTTTTCATCACAAATAGTAAAAATTACTTTGTCAATTTTATCTACCACACCAAGACTACTTTATTTAATTACATAATTCATATTTTTTAAACTTCTAATATATATAATACATAGAATATATTCATTTTAATTCATTATATATAAAAATCTATGAAATAAAATAAAGTAAAAAACCTGTAATGACATAAATATAATAATTTGTATAACATCAATATATTAATTTATTATTCTAACTACATAATTTCATGACTAACATAATGTGTATTTGCTAGTTTTTAGATTTTTTTATATCATCAATATGTAAAATGTGTATATAAACATTTTTATTACTAATATACAATTTTTTATTTGAACGTGTCACCTAAATTGATTTGTTAATCGAATAATTTGTAGAAATATCTTACTCTATAGTCTTCAATCCAATCCAACCTTGCTGTCACCATTAGGGTGATATATCACTTTAGGAGTGTGTTGTTTATAGTAAATTGTGTTTTTCAATATTCAATTGGAACTGATTATTAGAAAAAAAATATATGGTAAGTAAAATAATGAAATTATTTAATTTAAATGGATATTATAGTAAAACAACTTAGTAATATTTAATAAATAAACTCACCAATACGACATCTTAATTGTTATTCTGGTATCAATATAAAGATATTGTACTAACGAAGCATTATAATATCAATATATATGGTGCTAAATAACATAATAAAAAATAATTAAAAACACCATTAATCTTATATGTAAAAATATTAACTAAATTCTGATCATATACAAAATCAAGAAATCACCAAAAGAAGAAATTGAACTATTATCTCATCATCAATTACTCAATTTCTCCCTATTATACAGAATCAATGTAAATGATGAATTGAGCATTTTCAGAAACTCCCATAGTCCCATATACAAAATTTGAATTTCAATAAAATTAAACAAAAACTAAAAAGAGAAAATAATGAAAGAGATGCTCCCAAAATTGCATAATAACACAAAATTGTCATTACAAAAAATATGCATTGTTACTACACTATGACGATGAAAGATTCCTAAAAACATAAAATAGAGATATACATTATAATTGAGAGAAGAAAAGAAACACATGAGACATGGGTGGACATAGAAGAAAGAGCATAGAAGAGTTCAATCCTTCCTTTATAATTATATAAAATATAAATTTGGTATATTAAAAATTACATTTAAATTTGATTGGAAACATTTTCAGAATAAAACTAATGAAACAAATCCTTCCGAATAATAATTGATATAGCCACAATTTACGAGCATGAATTACTATATTCCAGAAATAGATATATATTTATTTCTTAAGTAAACATGTTAGCTGATTTTTATTCTCTCTCAAATAATAGATATGTGTTCATTTCTCAAGAAAATGACATGTCAATAAAAAAAAGATATTAACTTAAATATCGATTTTTTAATCATTAAAACTGATATGGTCATTAAGTCTATTTACTACATAAAATTTATGATTTATTAATATTTTTTTCCCAAATAAAATTATACTTAATATAAAATATCAAATTTACCTAATATATCAAAAGATAATGCAAAATTTATTTTAATGCATTCGTATACGTATATATGCTAAATATTTTAGGAATTCAATTACCATAACATTCCATACTATATAAAATATATACATATATAGATAGTAATATATATTTGAGATAATAATTGAGATTTTTGTCCCATATTTAGGATGGGTATTTGGGTAGGAAAAACATTCTCAAAAATAGATATATTAACAATGTTCTTGTTTTTACATATATAAACATATATATACTTTGAATAATTATTTATTAAAAACTAATTTTATTACAATAAACCATGAATAAATACATATATTATAAAATACATATATATAAAGTGATAATACATATATATATTACATTTATGATATGTTATTTATGATATGATTTATATATTATATTTATGACATGATTAATTGATATTAATAATTAAAGTTGACTTTCCGTATTGACAAATATATTAAAAGGTCAGTTTTCCATAAATTTTTCATATATATATATCAAATATGATTTCCAGAAATATCAAACATAATTAATTAATCAAAGATCAATTAATTGATATCAAAATACCAATTAATCAAAGATTAATTGATTAGAATTACTTACAAATTTAAAAATTAGTGCGTAATAGTGGAATCACACGAAATCATTCTATAATTAGTATGTATTTTGAATTTTATCATAAAGTTTCCTTAAATATATATTATGTGTATATATATCCAATATGATTTATATTTATTGAATATATAATTATAAAACTATGTATAATAAGAAGCATAAAATATATATAATTAGTGTAGTTAGTGCATAAAAATATATAATTAGTATATATATTGGATTGAATTTTATCATAATTAGTGCGTAATAGTGGAATCACGAAATCATTCTATAATTAATATATATATATATATATATATATATTGAATTTTATCATAAAGTTTCCTTATATGTATATGTATATATCAAATATGATTTATATTCATTAAATATATAATTATAAAACTATGTATTATAAGAAGCATAAAAAATATATAACTAGTGCATAAAAAATATGCAATTAGTATATATATTGGATTGGATTTTATCATAATTAGTGTGTAATTGTGGAATCACATGAAATCATTCTATAATATATATATATATATATATATATTGAATTTTATCATAAAGTTTCCTTAAATATATATTTATATGTATATATCAAATATGATTTATATTTATTAAATAAATAAATAAACATTTCTAGTTTTGTTAAGGTATTTTTGGCGGGAAAATATGCATTTTACTTCTTTTTGGCAATGTTTGTGTTTTTATATATATAAAGATAATCGTATTTCTATATTAAAAGGGTAATTTTCGTATGATAATATTTTCCAAATTGATGTACCCATATACCTTAGCTGCAGAGTCAATTAATTATCCACATAGAAAAATTATTTTCACGTGGATTAGTAATATTCTGTAAATGTATTGTAGGCAATTAATTCTTGCTTATAACGAATTATAATTTATGGCCCATTCGATTATTAGAGCCCGTAATTGCATGGATCTTGCAAAGAAGAGTTACTCTTGTATCTATATCATTTACATCCAAGAAGGGCACATATTGTATATCAATCCTGCTAATACCCACCGTGACACATATTAATGTGTGCACCACTGATGTGGTGAAAAATCCAACATATCAATTTATTTGAGTTTCCATATAATTAGGGGATGTGATCATTACACGTCAGTGATGGGCATATTAAGAGATGTCCACAGTGAATATTTTAACATTCTCCTATTGTATATATCTTCAACAAATAGCGCATTATCTCCTTGTACCTTTTTTTAGGTCATAATAATTCCATGATCATATAAAATTTAATGGATTTTTCCATTGCCATTTTGATGAACAAAAGTTGGTTGCGTACACATATATCTTTGCAAACTAAAGTAGTTATGAAGATTACATGAACTTCTTTTACTAGAAGAAATCTAAGTCAAACCCCAAACTGAGTGCCTATAAACACATGCCAATATATATTTTGTAGTAATGAAAAATTAAATACCAAAGTTGGGCATGATACTATCTCTAATTTTCCTCCTTTGCACTGCAATCCTCATGAAAATTTGTTTGTTTTTTTGCACTTCAGTTTCAGATCATTGTTTGCAGGCAACATGAAGGAAACAAAGATGATAAATTGGCGGAAAACGACGTCGAATTAGGACAAGCTCAGACACTACTGAAGAAACAACCTCAGAAGTTGAGTCCAAATGAAGTAAGTTTAGATCACAAGAAAGGATGGAGAAGAGGCTTATTTTGTGATAAAACTATTAAGATCTGTTGGGTCGTTCAGCTCACACTCTCGAGACAACACTCTAATAGACAACGGTTTTGAGAAAACCCTAAAATACTACACTTTGATCGGCCAAATTGAAAATGAAAAACGATCAACACACAAGAAATTTATAGTGGTTCGGCTCGCCTCATCGGCCTACATCCACTGTCAAAAGATCAAAATGAATTCCACTATGAATCGAACGTCAATTGAAGCTTACAAGTGAAAACCCCAAATTCTAGGGTTCTTCGCTCAACTATCAACCCTAAACTCACAGCTCACAAATTACAATACAAAATCGTAATTAACTACAACTGGAAATACATATATATATGGGTAGAAGAACCCCTCAATCAATTTGGATAAACCTCTTCTCGATCGCAACGAATTTCCGTTGAAAGAAACTGACTTGCGCCCAAGCCCTAGCCGTTGCGCCAGAACCCTAATTCATAACTGCCTTGAACCGGCAGTTATGACATTCTTTCCCGAGCCCGGTTCACCCCGAATCCGACCGGTTCTTCATGACCCGTTTCCGGTTCTGAGCTCCTAGAATTATTTCCGAATTGATATGCTTCAATTCTCCTCCTCAACAAGCGAAATCATTCGAACCTGTTAATCTGTTCATCAACTAAGTTTCATGTACTTCGGTCCAGCTTCTTACCTGAACCAAACTCCTGCAAAACACAAACTTTGGTCCTGGAAGAACCTTAGTTAACATATCTGCTGGATTGTCAGCAGTCCCTATCTTTGTTGCTTCAATTATGCCTTTATCTATCAAGTCTCTAACAAAATGCATCTTGATATCTACATGCTTACACCTATTATGGAACATATGATGTTTAGCTAAGTGCAGTGCACTCTGATTATCACAGTGGATTGCTACCCTTTTCTGCTTAACAAATAGCTCATGGAGAATCCCTTTAAGCCATATAGCTTCCTTCACAGCTTCTGCCATAGCCACGAATTCAGCTTCGGTGGTGGAGAGAGCCACTGTGGACTGTTGCATGGCCTTCCAACTCACTGCAGTTCCATAGAGGTTAAAAACATAGCCCGTAGTTGATTTTCTAGTGTCTGGATTACCTGCAAAGTCTGCATCAACAAAACCTTCAAGAGGATTAGTAGTGTTAGTTTGCTGTTTAAAAACCAATCCTAAGTCTAGTGTTCCTTTGAGGTATCTTAGCATCCATTTCACTGCCTCCCAATGCATTTTTCCAGGATCAGCCATAAACCGACTAACTCTACTCATAGCATATGATATATCTGGTCTGCTACAGACCATGGAATACATCATACTCCCCACAGCATTAGAGTATGGAACCCCTAGCATATACTTCCTTGCTACTTCATCTTTTGGTTTCTCCTCAGCTGTAAGCTTAAATTGTGTTCCCAAAGGTGTAGTTACAGCCTTTGATTCATGCATTAGGAACCTCTTTAGTACCTTCTTGATATAATCAGTTTGGTACAAGAATATCCATCCTTTATTTCTGTCCCGCTTGATGTCCATTCCAAGCATTCTCCTTGCATCTCCAAGATCTTTCATTTCAAACTGTGAACTTAGCTTCTCTTTCAGTGCTTTGATTCTCTCCATGCTTTTGCTAGCTATTAGCATGTCATCCACATAAAGGAGAAGGTAAGTGTTAACCATCTTGTCCTCTTTCTGCAAGTAAACACAACTATCATAGTTGCACCTCTCAAGCCCAATGCTCATCATAAAGCTGTCAAACTTCTTATACCACTGTCTTGGACTTTGTTTCAGTCCATAAAGTGATCTTCTGAGCAAGCACACCTTATCTTCATCTCCTGGTTTAGTGAATCCTTCAGGCTGGTTCATATATAGCACTTCATTCAGATTTCCATGAAGGAATGCTGTCTTTACATCCAACTGCTGTAATTCCATGTCTTCTTGGACCACCAAAGTTAATAGAATTCTAATGGATACATGTTTTACAACTGGAGAGAATATTTCATTATAATCTATTCATTCCCTTTGAGTATAGCCTTTAGCAACTAACCTAGCTTTATACCTGATTTGCTCCTTTGCTGCTACCTCAATCTTTCTTTTGAATATCCATTTACACCCTATCAGCTTCTTCCCTTCAGGTTTGTTCACTAATTCCCAGGTTTTGTTCTTTTCTAAGGATAATATCTCCTCCTGCATAGCTTGAGCCCACTTCTCACTATCCTTTGACTTCATGGCAGCTTTATAAGTAGCAGGTTCTTCATACTCAATTTCTTAAGCAATGCATAGAGCATAATCCACAATATCAGCTTGCCCATATCTGATTGGAGGGTTGATTCTCCTTCTTTGTCTATCTCTGGTAAGATTGTAGTTTGACAGATCAGGAGCTTCTTCTTCCTGATTGGCTGGGTGATCATGATCCCTCTCATCCCCTGATTCACTCTCATCTGAGTCTGGATCCTCCTCAGTTCGATTTCTGTCATCAGCTTGAGACTCCACCTGAATCTCAGTTTGGTGGTGATCTTGATTCTCTTGAGGCTGAGTTCCTGAACCTGATGCTCCAGAATTTGATTTATATCCCATGATCTCCTCCTTAAACACTACATCCCTACTGATAAAGCACCTAGGTGTTCCAGATTCCAAACTCCATAACTTGTACCCTTTCACCCCATTTGGATATCCTATGAAGATACACTTGGTAGCTCTTGCTTCTAGTTTATCATTTCTAGTGTGTGCAAAAGCTAAGCATCCAAAAACTTTTAGAAAAGAATAGTTAGGAGTTTTAGAGTACCATACTTCGTTTGGAGATTTGAATTTGATGGTAGATGAGGGACTTCGATTCACTAAGAAGGCTGCTGTGGACACTGCCTCTCCCCAGAATGACTTTGGCAAACCAGCATCCAATAGAAGACATCTCACCCGTTCCAGGAGAGTCCTATTCATGCGCTCAGCTACACCATTTTGTTGGGGTGTTCCAGCTACTGTCCTGTGCCTTGTGATTCCCCTATCCCTGCAAAAACTTTGGAATTCCTCTGACAAGTACTCTAAGCCATTATCAGTCCTTAAGTGTTTAAGCTTCTTTCCGGTTAAGTTTTCTTGTTGTATTAACCATTCTTTGAACTTCTCATAAGCATCAGATTTATGTTTCAGTATATAAACCCATACTTTCCTAGTGTAATCATCTATGAAAGTGATGAAATACCTTCCTCCACCATGAGTTTCAACTCTTGCTGGCCCCCATATGTCAGAATGCACATAATCAAGAGAACTTACAGTGGTATGTATGGACTTAGGGAATTGAGACCTTGTTGCCTTCCCCAAAATGCATTGCTCACACTTAGGAATTTTGAGGTTGCTTCCAGTTCCTAAGAGCCTTTGCCTTGAGAGTTCCAGTAGCCCTTTTTCACCTATATGGCCGAGCCTCTTATGCCACAAAGTTGCTTGATCTTCTTGACTCACAGGAGCAGCACCTCCTTCCACAGTAGATCCTTGCAATATGAAGAGCCCGTTTGATTTGATTCCTTTCATCACCAGCTCCCCAGCTTTTGTGACTTGAATCTCACCATTTTGTGTTCTAAATTCACACCCTGCAGCATTCAAGAGACCAAGAGAGATTAGATTTCTTTTTAGTTTAGGAATGTACCTGACTTTTGTCAATTTTCTGATTCTTCCATCATGAAGTTTCAGATTGATTGAGCCAATTCCTCTAACTCTACATGAGTGATCATCTCCCAATAGCACCAGGCCTCCCTCCTTCATCTCAAGATCATTAAACCACGATCTTATAGGGCACATGTGAAACGAACAACCAGAATCTAATACCCATTCATTCTTGATTTCAGAAGTTAGAACACATAGCATATCCGCACTGTCATATTGCTCTTGTGCCACTGCCGCCTGTTGATTATTGCTATCTGCCATGTTCTTCTTCTTCCTCTCTGGGCAATACTTCTTGATATGCCCTGGTTTGTGGCAAGCAAAACACTTCCTCGTTTCAGAAGCCTCAGATCCTTGCCCAGAGAATGTGTTTTCTGATTTCGATTGCTTTTTGTTTTGATTCCCTTTCTTGAACTTCTTGGACTTCACATTTAAACCTTCACCAAGTTGCTGACTCTTCTTCTCCGTTTCATTCCCCAGAACCCTTGATCTAATTGCCATTTGAACCTCCTCAAGAGTAAGAGGTAAAGTTCTCCCATAGACTAGAGCATCCTTAAAGGATAGAAACGACTTTGGTAGTGCATTGAGTAGCAGTAAGGCTTTGTCTTCATCTTTCTGCTTCTCTTCCACCGTTTCAAGGTCGTCAACAATCTTGTTGAATTCGTCCAACTTCTCCAAGATTCTCTTCTCATCCAATATCTTGAAGGAGATTAATCTTTGCTTCAAGAACAACCGATTTGCGAGAGACTTCGTCTGATATAGAGCTTCCAATCTCCTCCATACTTCGAGTGCTGTCTTCTCCTGGTATACCTCGCGCAATGCCTTCTCCCCCAAGCACAGAATGATCGAACTTCTTGCCTTCTTACAGATCTTTGATTGTTCTTCCGCCGATAGTGTCGAAGAATCGCTGATAGCATCCTCCCATCCTTGCTGAATTAGCACAGCTTCCATTTTTGCCTTCCATAGTGTGAAGTCGCCACTTCCGGTGAACTTTTCCACATCCAACTTCATGCTTGACATTCTAGCGATCGGTGATCGGCCGGAATTCCCACAGACGGCGCCACTTGTTGGGTCGTTCAGCTCACACTCTCGAGACAACACTCTAATAGACAACGGTTTTGAGAAAACCCTAAAATACTACACTTTGATCGGCCAAATTGAAAATGAAAAACGATCAACACACAAGAAATTTATAGTGGTTCGGCTCGCCTCATCGGCCTACATCCACTGTCAAAAGATCAAAATGAATTCCACTATGAATCGAACGTCAATTGAAGCTTACAAGTGAAAACCCCAAATTCTAGGGTTCTTCGCTCAACTATCAACCCTAAACTCACAGCTCACAAATTACAATACAAAATCGTAATTAACTACAACTGGAAATACATATATATATGGGTAGAAGAACCCCTCAATCAATTTGGATAAACCTCTTCTCGATCGCAACGAATTTCCGTTGAAAGAAACTGACTTGCGCCCAAGCCCTAGCCGTTGCGCCAGAACCCTAATTCATAACTGCCTTGAACCGGCAGTTATGACATTCTTTCCCGAGCCCGGTTCACCCCGAATCCGACCGGTTCTTCATGACCCGTTTCCGGTTCTGAGCTCCTAGAATTATTTCCGAGTTGATATGCTTCAAGATCATTTCTGATGATCATTGTATGCAGAAAGAAGAATTAATTTGTTTGTTCAAATCCCAGAAATTGAAAATGTTTCTGCAGAATTATGTAACATGAATATGATATCTATGGATGAGCGTTTCATATATATCAGAAAAATATGATATATGAGGTTGCCATTGGATTTAATTTCATCAATATGTATCAGATGCTATGAAATTTCGTAGCTGCTAAAATAGAAATAGAATGACTTACAGATGAGATTAAAAAAAATGTTGCCATCATTTAATATCTTCATGGATATATGGATGAATTTTTCGCTTATAATTTTTTTTTTGTTAGTCTGATGAAAATCACGTTATTAATTAATTTATGTTGCTGTATCTTTCTTGTAATGCTGCTATTTCAGGATTTTATAAAATCAGGATACACAAATTGGTAATGGGCTACCTTTTTCTTTGGCCCATGTCTTCAGCTTGGGATGGGTAATTCTAAACACAGTCTTAAAATCTCTTATTAAAGCCAACATATCTTCAATTGATTTTTTTTGTCTTCTGCATCAGACAAAAAAGTGATTTAATTGTGCAAATATTGAGAATGTTATCAAAGTGACTTCTATTTCAAATTAAATATAAGATCTTCTTAATTTTCATTTGGAGTATAAAGTGATAAAAAGTTATGCAATTTTAAATTCTTGACTGTGGTAGATCATAGTTGTATAACAAAAGAAAATTGGATTTGAGATGAAAAAAGAATTGGGGTTTGGGATGATGGTGGTAGTTGTGTGCAGTGGAAAAATAAAGGAGGTTGGGGTTGTAAATTACATTGATTGTGATGTTATGAACATATTTGACAATTTACATGTATGTATAATGGTTGTATAGAGAAACTAGTAGTGTAACCCGTGCGTTGCACAGTGTGTTATATATATAATTATTAAAAAAATATAATAACATATAAAATGTAATGATTATTATTTTAACAAAAATATATTGATACTCTTTTAATTTGTATTAGTATAAAGCTAGGTATTTTAACTTTAAATTTATGTCATTATAAATAATTATATTCTAAAATATTAGAAATTTAAAACATATAAAGTAATATATTAATCTATGGATTAAACAAACAAATAACATTACCTGGGTAGTGAAATTTTAAAAAATAAATTTAATATCTAAAAATAAGTTATATGTATTAGAAACGTTATGATTTAAGTATTGAGATAAATAAATTTATATTTTATTAGCATTTATAACTATAAATACACATGTATTTTAATAACTTTTTTTGGTTCAACGCCACATATAACTCATTTATTTTAAATCAAATAAAAAATTATATCAGCTTATCAAATACATGAAATCTCTCTTGCTATCTATTTAAATGAAACAATTCAAAATTGGACTTAATCTACACATCTTGAATAAAAAAATTATGAATAATAATTATAAGATTGATAAGTCAATATATCAGGGACTAAGAATGATGAAATTTTAATTTGTGAAAAACCAGAAAAATTACCTTTGTCCAATCTCTTATGCCACCTCAATTAATCAGAATATAAATATAAATAAAATTTGACAACAAATAAATATAAAATAAGAAAGATAAAATAAAATATTTGTATATTTCAAATGAATAAGTTGGTTAACTTGCAATAATAATTTTAATCTAATTTTTTCGATTTGATATATTTTATATGTGTAATCTATTAGTTACACCTATAATATTTTTTTATTTCTACATTTTAATATCAATTTACAATAAATTAATACTATATAGCATAAAAACGTTTAAAAATGAAAAATCATTGAAGCCCACACACATACATTTTCATATTTCTATTTGATAAATTTTATATGAATATTAAATTTAAGATCATTAAATAATGATTGATTTTATATATTATATATTTAAAATTTATTTAAAATAGGGTAAATTACAAAAAACAACCCTAGCTATCGACTTTTTTAAAATTGCAACCCAATCTATTTTTTTTTTTTAAGATTGTCACCCAATTTTTCTGTGGTTTTGCCGATTGCAAAATTTCCGATCATTTTTTTGGCAAATGAATTAATTTTTTTCACTTTGCAACCCAAACCTTAATTTTTTTGTCCAATCGCAAATCATGATTTTTTTTTCTCGCTTCACACTGATACCTTTATGTTATATATATGAGTGTGACATTTATGTTATATAAGTGTGATCGATATTAATAAAATAAATATCAAGGAAATATTGGTCAAAATTGGTGAAATATATGTAATATCGGTAAAAAATCGATGGAATATCAATAAATATCGGAATATATTGGTAAATATAGGAAAAATAACAATAAATATATGTACATATATTTCCATCGATATCGATATTTTCACGATATTTCCGTGAATTTAAGTTACCTATATTTTCACCGGAATCGAAATTTTCATTTTTGGTTGCAATCTGATAAAAACACAAAGTTCAGGTTGCAATTAGATTAAAAAAAAAGTTTAGGTTGCAAAGTGAACAAATTAATCTCCATTTAGCCGGAAAATTTGCAATCGACAAAACCACAAAAAGATTTGGTGGTTATCTGAAAAAAAAATGATTAGGTTGCAATTTGAAAAAAGTTGATAGGTGGAGTTGATTTTTATAATTTACCTTTAAAATAAGTATTTAAAAATAAGATGAGAGATAATAAATATATAATCCCTCATCTCATCTCATCTTATTTATCTATTTATTTTTTTTATTTGAAATTTCTATACAATAAATACTAAATTGAGTATCATAACTGATTTCTTAAATTAAATATTTATTTATTTGTATTGAATTTCTTAAAATACAATAAATAAGTTTATTTATATTTATTTGTATTGAGTTTCTTAAAATACAATAAATAAGTTTATTTGTATTGAGTTTCTTACAATAAATACAATATGAAAGCAATTAATAGGTTTCTTAAAATAATAATTATTTAATAGGTAGATAATTTATTACAGTTATTTTTAACAGGATATCCTACTTTTATGTGTATATAGATTTATGGGTTGTAAATAGAATCACCCTTCCAATTGGGCTTCGGCCCACTTGACTCCATTCTTAGCCCATTATCATTTTTCTTGATTCCAAATAGTCGAAAGAGATTAATGCAATCTTAGTCAATCTCCAATTACGTACTCAATTTTTACAGTTTTTTATCCACAGTTTCGTAGTTAACTTAACACACTTTTATAACATTTTATTTGATATATTAGAGATAATTAACAGTACAAAGCAAAGTTTAGAAGGCAATAAAAATGTATATAGATGAGGAGTTTTGCAGATTTCCATGTGGTTTTAGGCAAGGATTAGTCACAAACAAACACGCAAGATTATTTTTTTGAGTGTTCAGTGTAAGATCAAAGCTCTGTCTTTTGTTGTCTGAAATTCCAAGGATATCAAAAACCCATTTCGTGCTATGTTGGACTAATGCCAAATTCTCTTTCGAACCTTTCATGAGGCTTTGAAGTGCACAATGAAATGAAACAAATGAAAGTTTGTTCTTTGCATAAATCAAACCACATAACATCATAAATGGACAAGCTAAATCAAGAAAAAGACCAAGCAGCACTATTATTAGTTGAATCTGATCTTTTTTTTTTGCTTTCCCACTATATGAAACCAATATTAGCCTAAAATTCAGAGCTCAAAGCCTTAAAATCGATGGAAAATATCCATCATGAAGAAGAAGATCAAGACCAGAGAAACAAGCATGTTGCAAAATGGCTTCACAACTGCTCCCATTGATGAAACCACCTTATCTTCTGCAAAACCACCACACAAATATATAATAAGCTCATAACATTTCAGAGGAAAAACTCAATTTTCATTCTCTCCATAACTACTATCCTTTTTAACCCTTTAAAAATACATTTTTTTCTATTTGGTCCTATAATTGAAAAAAAAATTAGTCCGATTTTTGTCTTATATTTCCAATTTTGATCCTATAATTGAAAATTTTGTCCAATTTTGATCCTTTCTTGAGGGGATTGTTTTAAATTTTCCGCCTACAGATTGGCGGGAATGTAACTAGAAAATAAAAAATCCAACGCAAAAATGATCAAAATTGTCAATTATATGACAAAAATTGAAAAATGCAAATTTTGAGGAGGACGAAAAATGAGTTTTTCCCAACATTTCAGTACAGAATTACTTATATGCAAGAATTATAACACGAAACTCACTGCATTTTTTCGGGTGGCAAAGGCATCTCAATCCAGCCCCGCAATTGCCATCAGGCTTTTCGCACTGGTTGCAAGGATTAGGAACATGATCTGGAACATCGAAAGAGATACTTGTCCCTAACTCTAACTTTTCACTACTTCTATGAGCCCTAATGTAATGTGTGCAGTTCATCTCTTTAGGATCAAAACTCTTCTCCACTTTCTCCACGTCATCAATAACTGAGCAATAAGAGAATCCCTTGGCTAAAGAATCAGGTATCATGTGAGTTTTGTTGCATGGCAAGAGTGGCACTTTCGGACTCGGATTCGAGCAGTTGAAGAGGACTAATGAGTTGGGCTTCGAGGGAGGAGGAAATCCAGATGAGAGATGGCGAGGAGAGAGAAAGTGGGATGTGGAAGAAGATGAAGTGTGAGAAACAATGAGCAGTTTGTTGGTGTAGTCGATTGAAGAGACTGGGAAAAGGCCAATTGTGGTTCTAAAGTAAAGCTTCTCAGATTTGCAGAAAATCATGTGGCTCAAAAGGGATGAATCATGTGAGGAATTTGGATGCAAGAAAGGTGGTTGAACTCTTATGCTCCCACAATGACTTGCCGATATTTCCTCTGATATCGATGTTTGAACGAAGATTTTTAAGAGGAAGATAAGTTGTAAGAGATGGAGTTTCTTGAATCCCTTCATTCCCAAACATCTTTTCATTTTCGTGTTGATGTTCATCTGTTAGCAGAGAATATAAGATGAAAAGCTAAAAATGAATAGTCATACAGAGAATCTATCTGCTTTTTCCTTAGTGATCTATATACTCTACTTTCTGCATCATCTATCTTTATTCGTATTCATCTGTCTCCAAAATCAAGAAAAGGGGTTCTTGAATAAATTAGCCCAAGTTGCAGATCAAATCTCACAATTTTTTAAATTTCAAATATAACCAAAGTGCTGGGATTTGATAAAAAGAGAGATGCAACTTAAAATATATCTTTGCAATTCGAGTAACCGATTGACTTTTTGTTGTTCGAATGTTGCTATGTCATGACAATACCGACAACTCTGTAGTATATGATGGATGAGTTGTATACGCTCATGTCGAAAGTCGTTTTTTTTTTTCTTTTCCAAATCCCAAAACTATTAAATTTGAAACTAAGCAACGATTTTTTTTAATGCAAATTATGCCAATAACTGCTCTTTGAAAAATGTTGTGAACAAATTATTCTAGCAGGATATATATACTTGCTACAGTTTTTCAGTATGAAAGCAAAATGCAATTCTCTATCTTTGAGCAATTCGAATTCAAATTTCTTGAAGTAATTAGCAACTAACTTTAAGAGATTTAGCAAGTGGCAGACAGGGCGCTGTTAATCTGTCAATAATTTAACTGATCCATCTCTCAAATTATCAACATCATAGATTTGGTTTGCAAAAAAGTCAAAAAAAAAAAAATCATTCAATCACTAACTAGACTTTATGATCTTATCAGAAAAAAAAGGAGCATATCCATTCATTAACAAATGGCAACAACAGATTCTCATACAATGCTGAGAGTCCTCTTCATAAAGTCAAAGGAAAATCATGCAGAAAACAAAGAAAAGAGTGCCAATAATGCACCTAAAAAAACACACATAACACACATGACTTAGCAATATCCACCATTAATTAGCATCTTATATTAATTAGCTTCAACTGATGACCATAATCATCAGGCAGAAGGTTTCACAGTAATAGCTGGGAAATCAAGAAGAACAGCCTTCTCAATCACTGTGGAAAATGTGGATGAAAATTCAAGGTGATTAGGATGGCTAGCAAACGCAACGAAGTCATCCTTGCTCCCGAATGTCATCAACAAAGCATGCGTAAATCCTTGCCTTAGCACTTCCTCGCTCTCCATATCTTGCCCCCTATAACGTAAAAAATAAATCAATCATTCTAATAGTATGAAACGGATTTGGATTATCTGTTGCGCACTGGAAATAAGAATAAAAATCGAATGAGATGTGTACATAGACTAACCAAACAAAGGATTTGACAGTGTCCATTTCAGAAACAAGCTTTTCTAGTCCTTTGAAAACGTCCTCCACGACGGCGTTTTCTTTGAACTTCACAAGCACCAAATGCTTGAATTCAGCCATGCCTTCTTCACACAGCTTATAATGAGTTAGCAAAAATGGCTCACAAGAAGCTTTCTATATATACAAACATAATCTAATAGTGAAAATTGTCACACCAACTTAATTGGTACCATGAAGCTAGTCTCTTCTTCATAAGACCATATCTCACATGCAATATTTGGAAAAGTATAGTGTCTAATGGGACCAAGTTCAACTAGCCCCTCTAGTTTTATACATGGTCTAAACCTAGCAATTTTGCTATGGATTTTTCAAATGAATGGGTCCCTTCTGCCATTCTTGAAATTATTAGTGTTTCTCCAACTACTCTTTTCTTTATTTCATTTTCTTACTTTCTTTGCTGGAATATATACATATATTTATTTAGTCTTCCTTTTTTTTTTAGACAGACATATAGTCTCCTATTACTATGTAATTGTTACCTTAGGCTACATATGGTTGGGACGATCTTTGGGTTGGACCCGATAATACTTGACTCAAGAGCAGACTCTGGTCGAATACGACTGATCACTACAAGAACAATAAGTATTTGTTGATTAGATTTTTACAATAGTTGTCGCCGAAAGTCTAATTTTTACGACATCAAAGTGTCGCGGAAAACACTAATGTAAATTAACATTACACTGTTATAAAAATAATTAAAAAAAAGAATGCTGTCGTAGAAAAACTATTTACGAAAAAGACTTTGTCAATTTTGTAAAGGCTATGTTGCTAGTGGTGTGTCTAGCTAGCTAGGTCCATCGCATGTGCTATCAAGTACTATATAAATAAGGGAGGTTGATGATATATATACAAGGATGAAAATATCTCGATATATTTTCGATATATCTTTGATATTTTCAATTTTTCACCTGATCGAAACAAAAACGGGCTGTAATGATATATCACAGATATTTTCATTTTTTTGGTAAAAAATAAATGAAATATCAATAAATATTGGCTAAATATTGATATCAATTTCGATATCACTGGTTTCAGGTAAAACTTATAGAAAGATTCGTGAATATCAAGGAAATATCGGTAAATATCGGTGGAATATCGGTAAATATTGAGAAATATAGGAAAATATCGGGAATATATCGTTAACTATCGGTAAATATCAGTAAATATCGATAAAAATCGGAAAATATCGGTATATATTCATAAATATCGGAAGAATATCGGTAAATGTCGGGAAAATAAATGTACTGATATTTCCACCGAAATCGATATATCCATCGATATTTCCGTAAAATCAAGGTACCGATATTTATCGAAACCGATATTTTCATCCTTGTATATATAACATCACTTGCCTGAGGCCTCTTAAACTATATATTAATATATCATTTCAACACCTTCATGCATGCCTCATCTTTTGTGTTACAAGAAATGTATTTGTATGTCAAATGAAAATACAACCTACTTAGCTAATTCATGGGCTTATAGATTAGACTCCATTAATCATGATATAGGCATCATTTCAAATCATAGAACTAAATAATGAAGTCCATATAGCCCAAATGGAAATTATATATAGTTACCACTTACATAAATAAACACATATTTTATATATTTTACAGATCCACGAAAAATTGCTTAATTAAATTTCCATCGGTTATCGTTTACTGAGGGAAATAGTGACGAAAAATTATGTTATAAAGCCCTTGTGGGTAAAATTTTTACAGACGAATTAAACAAATTCTGACATCAATTACTGACCAAAAAAATCGGATAAGAATTTTATTGTTGGTATTCCCGAAAAATAAAAATAAAAGTAGAAGACATCGTCTTATAAAAGTCCTCCAATACGACGTCATTTTGCCACAATTTACTGATACATTTTGGTTGGTAAATCCATGTGACGAGATTTTAATCTATCGGTAATTACCAATGAAATATTCTGTCGATAATATATATGTTGGGTTTTTTTTTTTTTTTACCGAAGAAATTCGGTTAATAGAAAATGAGTAACACTTATGTGCCCCAATGACATGGTGCCCCCAAAATTAATCATTATATGGTGTTAAATATATACTTTACAGGTATCATGTATATACTTTTCAGGTATCATATGTATACTCTTATATACATATAATACCTGTAGGGTATATTTATAACACAAAAAAACATAACACCTATAGAGTATATATATAAGACCTGAAGAGCATGTATATAACATTTAGATTTGTGCCCCTACGTGCCATAGAAAATAGTTTTATGGTAGCACACCAAGAAATTTTATGAGTAGGTCTTGTGTGAGACTGTCTCACGGATCTTTTTTCGTGAGGATCAACCCATAACCCACACTTAGTAATTCATATGAAAATATGTTGATATTAATTTAATTTATGGGTAACAAAGATCCGTCTCACGAAAACTATCCGTGAGACCCTTTTTTGTGAAATTGAGTGAGTTTTATGTGAGACCGTCTCACGGATCATCTTATGTGAGACGGGTCAACCCATAATTCACACTCTACAGTTCAAATATATAAAATTGTGAAGGTGAGTTTGATTAGTGGATAAAATAGATCCGTTCCACGAAAGTTATCATTGAGACCATTTGATTCAAGTTTTTGTGTTCAAGTGACTAGAATTTAGAAAGAAAAAAAAAAAAGAGGCAAACAAGGTAGGTATTCACCGACAGAAAAGGGTGAGGCCTCGTGCACAACAACGTGGAAACCTTAAGAATTTGAGTGTGTCCATGGATGAAAAAATCGCGATATTTCGCCGAAATATCGCCGAAATATCGCTGGGAATGAAGTTCCGATATAAAAACGGGGTGTTTTTTTTTTTCGTAAAAATATCGGCGAAATATCGGCGAAATATCGGGAAATATCGGTTTCGGTTTCGGTTTCGGTGAAATATCGGCGAAATATCGGCGAAATATCGGGAAATATCGGAAAATATCGGCAATGAGCAAAAAAATTCCAATTTTCAATCATTTTCTACTCTTTTCAATTTTACCTATTGTTTTAGACATATCGGAAAATTGATATGTCTCCTCCTTGATATATTTTATATCAAGGAGGAGACATATCAATTTTCAAGTCTAAATATTATATCAAAGAACAAATATATCAATTTTCAAATCTAAATATTAGTATATTACTCATTCAAATTTGCCTTCTACAACATGTTCAAGATATTGTTTAAATCAATATTGTTTAAATCAAGATGACATGTCATCTTATTCATTTGAACCTCACAGGAGCTCATGCTATTATTAGTTCATAAATATACTTTGTACAAAATTTCTCATATTATCACTTTATATATTAGTTTATCTCTCATTTTGTTGTAATTATATTTTTTATTTGAAATCTTAACTTCAATTTATGTATGAATGTTAGTTATAACATTATGTAAATTACTAGATATTTTTTCTAATTTTTTCACAATATTTCCGTGATTTTTTTAAAATTACCGATATTTCCACCGAAACCGATAACCGAAACCGATATTTCCGTAAATTCAAGGTACCGATACATGAACCGAAACCGATATTTTCGTCCTTGAGTGTGTCCAAAAGAATTCAGACAAATAGAGATATTAATAATGCAATGAAGATCGATAAAAAAGCTGAAGGCCCATAATAATGTATAGCATCTGTGTTGAGAGTTGAAAAAAGAGGAAGGGACAATGAAAAGGAAGAGTCATTATATATTGTGCCAAAACAACATCATGGATTATAACTGCTAACCCATTCATTGCACAAATCAAAATATAGTTTTTTCAATCCATTCATTCGCAACTCTTTTTTTTTTCAAAACGGTTCAAACTCTTACATTGAAAATTCATGTTCAGTTACATATAAAAAGAATTACAGTGAAACGTTTTTTTTTAATCTTGAATGGTTCAATTAAATTGATAATGGTTTGCAGTATTGAAGAATTGAAATTGATGATGATAACCTTTTTTGAGCATAAGTAGTCGTGTATATATAGCAAATTTGATAGCAATTAATAGATTTTGTTGGCACCGGCCACAAGCATAGTCAAGTCACTTGATCAGAAAAGAATAAATAATATTTTTTGACCTAGTTTAATTCAATTCCATTATATTTTATATTATATATTATTTTTTATTTTAGTTTGGTTCCAATGTTTTGAATCGGGTAGACTACTGTTATGTACACGGATAATTTTATAATACACCTCAACTCATTTTCAGCCATCAGATCTGAGATCATTAAGGTCAAGGTCAACTATGATCTCAGATCTAATGACTGAAAATGATGGAGAGTCTGGTATATTAATACACCCGGTGTACTACAGAAGGACCCTATGTACACTAGCTTGTTTAGGTGACAAGAGAAAGAGGTATTTCAAAATAGAAAAAGGAAAGGAAAATTATATATAGGGTAATTATGTAGTATAGCAGGTGTATTAATACACCAAACTCCCCACCATTTTTTATCATTAGATTTGAGATCATTGTTGACTTTGACCTTAATAATCTCAAATCTGATGGCTGAAAATAGATGGAGAGTCTGGTGTATCAATACACCTACAAAATGATCCTTATATATAACCTTCTTTTGTATATTATTATTCACAAAAACTCATGTAAGACGATCTCATGGATGGTTTCGATGAAACGGATCCTTATTATCCTTGAGTTGAACTCATATCTACATATTTTCATATGAATTGCTAAGTGTGGGTTATGGATTGACCCGTCTCACGGAAAAAAATTCATGAGACGGTCTCACACAAAACCTACTCATTATTATTTGGGTTTTGTCCATTCTTTTACTATTGATTTATATATGTATTTAAAATTTGATTCCTTAATTATCACTTTTTTTTTTTTTTTCAATTTTGGTCCGATTTTCAATTTTCATCTAGGTGGACTATGGACACCAAATTTTTTGATTTGGACCTGCTTATTTCAACGTCTTGTATGCATAAGTTGACATTTGTGAGTAAAGTCGGAACAAAATTGGAAAAAAAATGATATTTATATATTGGATCGAGATATTAAAACACACATTATACAAAACTTGACAATATCTTAGTCCCAGCCTCCCAAGTCGAAAATGGAAATATTTTGGAAAAATTATTATTATATTGCCTAGAGATGATGAATTTAAGTTGTAGCTAACTTTTTTTTTTTCCTTTTAATCATGAGCGACCAAGAAAGAATTGAACAACATTTTTACCATATTTTTTTATCTATTGACACGGTTAGTAGAAGATATTAATTTTCAGCTATAGTGTCTTTTGGATATTAACAAGCTATAATTAATAATGAAAGTTTTAACTGAGCCGAGCCTAGCGGTTTTGCCATGTTATATTAATCAATCCTTATTTTGCACGGTTTATGAGTTATAAAATAACACATTTTACAATTTCATATTCGTTAGACGCTTCGATAAGAATGCCACTCTTCTTCGCAAAGGTTCCCATGAATTCATGGTTTGTACTCATTTTATTGTCAACATTATTAAACATCATCATTGATAGGGTGACTCAAGAAATTGCAATGCAAAATTTCATATGGATATAAAATATGATATTCCCTCTGTCTCAGTCGAATTTGCCTACTTGTCATTTTCGTTTGTCCCAATCCAATTTGTCAGCCCATAAATGACAAAGAAATTATAAAACAAAAAGTATAACAAAAACATTTTTTTAATCAAAAAGTAAGTAAAATATAAAGCAAAAAATATAAAAAAAACATTTTTTTAATCAAAAAGTAAGCAAAAAGTTAACTAAAACAACAAGTCAACTGCATTTTCTTAGGTTCCGTGCCCTGTCCAAGTAGGCAAATTGGACCGGGACGGAGGTAGTATAATGATTCTTACTTAATTTAGTCTATATGTAGCATGTGGTCAGTTCTCAGTGGCCACTTTTTCACCTTGCTTGTTAATTTACTCAATTCAAAATTTTACCCTAGTTTCATTATCCTCATTTCAATAATCACATGTCAAACACAAGAAGGGAAAATTGCATCCTATTTCTGAATTAGATAACTAGGATGACTTTATATTTACCCCTACTTAGGTATTTATTTTGGAAAGTGTATTTTATTTTTACCTTAACCTCAATTGATAAAGTTCAACTGAATGAATTTATGACAAGAAGGTGCGTGTATGAATATACAATACATATTTGGTCAAAAATATTTTATGGGTTTCCTAAATAAATTAAGCAATGAAATGACCTCATGATATGAGGAAAAATGTTTGTTCATAGATCAATAAACACATGTGTATATTAATGCATATACATCTGATCCTAAAATTAAATTACTTCAATCATTGAGCATAAAAAAGAAAAGTGCTTTGATTAGGGTAAGTATCTTAGAGCACCTTCAGCTAAAGTTGTAAAAGAAGCGAATCTTTTTTATTCGATTCGGTATTCGAATTCGAATATAGTGATTCGAATTTGAAAAATACGAATAAGAATTCGAATAAGAATATTTTTTATATTCGTATATTATCCGAATACGAATAAGAATATGATGGTATTCGATTCGAGTATTTGCGAATATATTCGAATGATTATATATATCAATAATAAGAATATATTATTTTTGTTGTGATACTTGTTTGATGAATTTGACTGTGAATTTTAATTATGTTTATGTATTCTCTTGGATGTTAATTTGCACGTTGATTTTTTGTTACGGTACTTGTTCGATGATTTGACAATGAATTTATATTTATGTATTTCGAATCTTGAATGTTAATTTGGTTAATGAATTATTGAACTTGAGTTGATGAATTTTATTGTTTATTTAAGTACTATAAATATATATATATATTTGATTTTTTTTTGAATTTTAAGTTTAAAATTTTCGAATACGAATATTCGAATATGTTTAACGAATCGAATAAGAATTTCATTTGTTATTTGAATAATAAACGAATACGAATACGAATATTCGAATAGTTAAACGAATACGAATCAAATATCATGGTATTCGATTCGATTCGTTTACAACCATACCTTCAGTAAGGCGTTGGGATAGCGCCTGCCCCCAAATCATCCCTCCCAGCAATGACCTATTCACGGCGCTAGAGTAAAGAGAAAAATAGTTGGACGCTACATTCTGCGCCGCACTGTGGATGCGCTACTTTTTTTTTTCCTTTTTTTTAATTGCTAATATATATTAGTTCTATGAAATTTGAGAATATACATGTATTAATTTTTCAATTTGTAATATAAAAGTGACATTAATTAATATGAGTAGTAATTTTAATGATGTGGATGATAATATAATTTTTTAAATGAACATGAGTGGTAATTGCTCAACATGAATAGTAAAAATACAATAGATGAAAAAAACATTTCCAACATATTTTTATCAAAAATATGTTTAAATATGTTTATTTCGATAATTTTCTTTGACGAATTAAAATATTATTGAGATACAATTGATTATATTATACTTGATAGTACAATCTGTTAGTATTGGATTTTTCAATATATAATTATTTTCTTTTTCATTAAATCCTAAATCATCTAACTTTCTTGTTGAGATGTTTAATTAAGGGGATTGTGATCTAATTCTCATGTTAGAATTTACTTTGATTATATTATAACCGAATTCATTGTCAATATTAAATCAGTGGATGAAATATTTTAGGATTCTATTATGATTACCAATTGAGACCTAATAAAATTACACAAAAACTTTTATGCATCAGGTGCATGGATCCTAGATCCATGCACCCGACCCGACCCGCGCGTGTACGCGCTTCCACGCGCGTCTGACGCGCCCTCACGCGCTCCCACGCGCCTGGGCGGATGCGCACCTTTAGGTTACGTTAAGGATACCTTTCAGTTATGTTAAGGATACCTTTAAGTTATGGTAAGGATACCTTTCAGGGATACATTTCAGTTATGTTAAGGATACCTTTAAGTTATGGTAAGGATACATTTCAGTTATGTTAAGAATACCTTTGAAATCCTGATTCCAGGTTACATGTCATGTTATGTTAAGAATACTTTTTAGTTATATTAAGCATACCTTTAGGTTATGTTAAGGATACCTTTAGTTATGTTAAGAATACCTTTTGGTTATATTAAGCATACCTTTAGGTTATGTTAAGAATACCTTTAAGTGATGTTAAGGATATCTTTGAAATCGTGATTCCAGGTTACATACCATGTTATGTTAAGAATACCTTTTAGTTATGTTAAGCATACCTTTAGGTTATGTTAAGGATACCTTTAATTATTTTAAGAATACCTTTTGATTATATTAAACATACTTTTAGGTATATTAAGGATACCTTTAGGTTATGTTAAGAATACTTTTATGTTATGTTAAAGATACCTTTGTGTACAAAATGTGTAACACAACTACCTTATGGATAAGGTATCTCTAACATAACATAAAAGTATCCTTAACATAACATAAATGTATGCTTGACCTAAATTAAATGTATGAAATTTGGGCACAAAGGTATCTTTAACATAACCTAAAGGTATCTCTATACATTACCTAAAGGTATTCTTAACATAACCTAAAGGTATGTCTAACTTAACGTAAAGGTGTGAAATCTGGGCATAATGGTATCATTAAGGTAATCTAAAGGTATTCTTACGCATTACATAAAGGTATTCTTACGCATAACTAAAAGTCATGACTAAAATTGAAAAAAAAACAAGCGCGAAAAAAAAAAAAAAAAGAAGCGGGTCGGATTACCCGGATCCGACCCGGGTGCATGGATCTTAGATCCATGCACCTCATGCACAAGAGACTTACTCATAAAATTATTATATAAAACTATTAGCAATTAAATGAAGTATTTATTGTAGATCCAGACTTGTGGGGTGACCACGCTCCGGAGCAAGTCGTGGATAAGAAAATCTTTAGAATTGCTCCAAAGTTCGGAATTCTAAAAAAAAAATCGGAATTGTTCCGTCAATCGATTAAGTTCTTTCAAAGATTCGGGTATAACGTAGCAGATTGCTCGGGTTTAATTCAAAGATTCATAATTGCACTATTTAAAATATAAATTCTTTCAAACAAAATGTATACATATATCCTACCATATTATTTAATTTAAATCTGAAAACAAGTTACAAACTAAGAAAACAAACTTTAAAATTTACTAAAGTAATCTTCTCTTCCAAAAATTAATATAAATTACATTCAAATTTTATTCTTAAAATCTTCTTAATTATTCACAACTCATAAGTGGACATTAGAAACTTCGTCTCTGAAAAGTGAAATATATATAAGTTTTATAGTAGAATTTGAAGGTACATATAAACTTGAATTAAATATATTTATTATATACTTTATATAATTTATAAACTAATTATTTGATTACTATGTATTGTAATTATTACATTTTGTGTTTCCAAAATTATCAATATATAAATATTATTCTTGATTATTTAATTACTAATTTATTCTATGAAATCTTAAAATTATAATAGTATTAACTAATAAAATAATTCACTTAAAACTATAATAGTATTAATTATAAAATAAGGTTGGGACTAAAGACATCACACTCATTTCTAAGGGCACCACACTCATTAGTGAAATGAGTGCGGTGCCCTTAGAAATGAGTGTGGTGTCTTTAGTCTCACCCTAAAATAATTTATTCATATTTGCAACTAATCTAATATAGCAACACAGAAAAATGAATCAAATGATATGTACATATGAATTTGCACAAAAACTTGGGTGTCTTTTTTACCCATTTACAAAATCCATATCCATAAATTTATATGTGAATTTTAAGGTGTGGGTCATGAATTGATCTGTCTCATATAAAATGATCCGTCAGACGGTCTCACATGAGACTTACTCATGAATTTGTATATAATTTTATTTTTAAATCGGTTCTAATTCGATTCTTCTCTATGGTTCGGTAATGCGAGCGATTCGATTTGGTTTTATACAGAAAAATAATCAGAGTAGTTCGATTCGAATAAAGTCAAACAATCAACGATTCTTTATCAATTCGAAGTCTTTCGATCCGAATTTCTCCACAATTCGACTATCTTACGGAACCATGCTCACCCCATGTGGAACTATATTCTAAAAATCTTGTTGTAATGATTAGGACCTTCTAGAAAGTTTGTATAACATTTAAACTCATTTTATATCAATTCTAGTTTATTTGTGTGAATATGATCCGCCCAATCTAAAACGTTCATTTATTAAAAGTTTTATCCCAAAAAATCTGAAACTCTATAAAAAAGTTAGGCAAAAACTTATATGACCCTGGAGCACATAGGGGCACGGATTTAGGTGTTATATACATGCTCTTCAGGTGTTATATATATATACTTTATAGGTGTTATGTTTCTTGGTGTTATAAATATACCCTACAAGTATCATATGTATATAAGAGTATTCATGTGATACCTGAAGAGTATATACATGATACCTGTAGAGTATATATTTGACATCATATGATGATTAATTTGGGGGCATCATGCCCCTGGGGCACACAAGTGTCACTCATAATTTTTTGCAACAATTTATTTATACGGTGAAATCATATTCATCATTTTTTTTAGAGTAGGTCTTGCGTGCTCCGGGACACCGTGCCCCCAAACATTTATTGTAATACCTTTAAGTAATATGTGTAATACCTTAACATGTAACAAGTAGTACTTTGAATAATATCTTTACTAAAACATATATTTCAATTATACATGTAATACCTTATGAATATGCAACTAATACCTTATGAGTATACCACTAATACCTTCAAGAATATATCACTAATACCTTATGAATACACTAATAATACCTCATGGATATATACCTAATACCAAACTAATTATACCTTTGGGGTACGGTGTATCGGGGGTACGCAAGTTTTTGCCAAAAATTATATGAATTTAATTAATATAGGAGTTTATTGAGGATGGGGAATTATATGAATATAATATTATCATACGAATATATCCAAAAAAATTCATGAATATAATTTCACGAATAAACTATTCCAAAATATCATATAAAAAATCACATAAACTTAATTTAGGGAGTTTACTGAGTAGAACAACCTAAACACGCAATAAATTGTTCATGTACACGTTCACCTATAGTATCTATACTAAAAATCACATGAATATATTTTAGAGATTCAAATATTGGTAGGAGTGAGAGAAACCTACCAAAAAAAGAATTTACAAACAATAAAAAAAAAACACGAAAAGATTAATGAGATCGATGTCTCACCAATTTTATACACATTCTTTTGAGTATTTTTAGTTACATGTTTTGATCAACCTAGTTTATATAGAAAAGATAGAAAAGTGATAGGCTCTTTACAATACTTGCAGCTAACCAGACCAGAGATTGAGATTGCTTTTTCTGTTAACAAACTTAGTCAATTCTTACAAAGTCCTACTATTAATCAATGGAAAGCATGCAAAAGAGTACTACATATCTTAGTGGTTTACTGTTAACAAACTTAGTCAATTCTTAGAAAATCTTAGTGGTTTACTGTTAACAAACTTAGTCAATTCTTAGAAAATCCTACTATTAATCAATGGAAAGCATGCAAAAGAGTACTACATATCTTAATGGTTTACTGTTAACAAACTTAGTCAATTCTTAGAAAATCTTAGTGGTTTACTGTTAACAAACTTAGTCAATTCTTAGAAAATCCTACTATTAATCAATGGAAAGCATGCAAAAGAGCATGATGATAGAAGAGAGAATCCGGTGGGTATATATTATTTAACATGTGAGACGGTCTCACGGATAATTTTCGTGAGACGGATCCTAAATATCCATAAATTGAACTCACATCTATAGATTTGCATATGAATTGCTAAGTGTGAGTTATGGGTTGACACGTCTCACGAGAAAAGATTCGTGAGACAGTCTCACACAAGACCAACTCATTATTTAAATATGATAATTTAAATGTTTGTATTATTATATTTAATCTACATACTAAATATGATATGATTGTAACATATGCATTTAATTCATTTTAATTTTTTTCCAAATGTTTCAGTCGATCTAATTCCCTTAGTGACATGATGATGTCTTCCTTTTAATGTTTGCTAAATATTAATGTTTAATTTTAATTCAAGAAGTTAGACAAATTAATGTATATAGTAAAACTATATGTAAATAAATATAATCATTATAAATTTGGAATATTTTTTTTTTTGGCACATCATTAATAAGAATATATGTACTTATAGTTTTTAGGTCATGTGAATATATAAATATAATTTTAAGAAAAATAAACATTAGTAAATTCATTGAAAAAAATTATTGATTGCTAATTAATATATGTTAAGTATAAAACTTTTGATGAAAATATATGTTAATACTAATATACATAAAATTAAATATTAATAGAAAATGAGATGTTAATTTATGTTAGTACAAATTAATAAAAGAAAACTAAATATATTGTATTTCATGTATTTTAATTTTACTGTAATTTTAATTTAAAAATATGGTTAAAAAGTGTGTGTGTGTGTGTGTGTATATATATATATATATATATATATAAATGTCTTACCTACAAATTGACAATATAAATATATTTTAAGATGAAAATAGTTTTTGTTAAGCAACATTTTTTATTTAACATGTGTTTTCGATGCATTATTAATTTTTACTCAAAATATGTTACATTTTTATAATAATTTTTTAATAACACTATTTTGAAAAATCCAGTATGATACACGAGATATATATTTGTATGAGATAAAATAACAACCATTTTCTAAATTACAAAAATAATCACAACTCATATATGTGTGAGTGTGTCCTTCTCTATGCACAACCATCAATTTTAAAAGAAAAAGGGATTTGAGAAAGAAAAAAAGTTGAAATAATTAATTTTCGTTTGGATTTGTGGATAAAAAATTCATATGAAAAGAAAATCATATTTAATTGCCTCCACTAATGCATTTTATTTTCTACGTTTAAATTCAGAACTCATGTTGATTTAAAGTTTCAAATAGACATAAATTGATAGATCAAATTTTGGGGTTTAGAATTGCGGGGAAAAAAAAGGTACGTGGCACTAGTCTATTTTGGTCAAATCCGAGGGAGAGGCAAATTTGAATAATATTGTTTTGGTCAAATTCGAAAAAGACATTCCACGTTTATAAAAGTCAACTCATAATTTCTGTTAGAGACTCATAAAACGTGTGCAAATGCTCCACGTCACGGATACAATCATTTTTTTATATATACATCACATTTATATATATATATATATTTATATTTATATATGCATCGAATACACAAAATTTTAAACATTTATCCTGTGAGTGGTAGTATTTCTTTTTCTCCAACTCATTGTTATGATACAAAGTGCCGTGGAGAAATTATCTGATTGAATCTTCTATTATATATGATGTTACACATCATATTTCATCACATTTATTAACGTATTAAATAATGATGTTAATAAATACATGTGACATCTTTTGAAAATTGAAAGATATAACACAAAATGTAATAAAACATCCTGTGTGAAAAATGATAAGTTTTAACCAAAATGTCATTGATTTATACTTCAAATGATATTATACCTTTTATCTTTAAATTACGAATATGTGCTATATATTATATTAAAACATATACTTGAGACACGCATACCATTATATTTTTAAGAAATTCAATATAAATATACACATATATATATAAAATATAATAACATTATATATACATAAATGTAATGTGAAAATCAAATTGCATCTTATATTCATCTATTGTAAAAAATATTAATAATTTACATCAGTGATAATAGCCATTTGGTTCAAAACATTTATGAATCTATGGAAAACTTGCGGACTGTCCTAATAAATCACAAAGTTTACTTTAATCCCAATTTTAACCAGAACTATAGATAATGACCATATAAAAAAAAGATGATATTACATTAATGTGGTGAAATGCATTAAATGATCCCTCTGTTGTTCACATCACTTTTCTTATTTAAAAATTAATTTAATCCTTAATAACATATTCAATAATCGTTAAACGGTTAAGAGACATCAAATTTGTGTTCCATATACTCCCAATAAATAATACTGAACACAAAAATAAAAAAACTCGTGCGTCTAGTTCAAAAGTTTTTCAACGTTGACTTTTTCCATTCTATCCTTATCTATATATATATAGAGAGAGCTTAAGCACATGAAAATTATAAAAAGAAAAGAGCAAATGAAAAGGGTCGGTCGGAAACTTCAAGATTAACTCATGCATTCTGAAACTTCAACTCCATCTTCTTCGACCACCAGCCATTCCATGATTAATGCATCAACAACTCAAATGAAAAGGGTCGGTCGGAAGAGCACGCGCCACCCACGGCGGAGCAACGGCGGCGGAGAACGGGTGAGCGAAGTGCATGTGCCCTACGCGTGGCCAATAATATCTAGTGTAGCAACGTCTTCTCCTCCAGTACTACACGCGGAAATGGCCATCGACGGGGCTGCAGTGCACTCTGGCCACCTCCTTCCGCCGCCGGTCAGCTCGTCATCCTCCCACCAAGACATCAATAACGGGGAAGCTCCATTAATAGAATTATGGAGCATGGTAGAAGCTTTAAGCAGTAGTAATGGAGGAGTGGAGTTCGTGGACGAGGAGGCGGTGTTTAACATGCCGTTGCTGGTGGAAAGCATGGCGGAGGCGATGCTTCTAACTCCACCAGCCATGAAAAAAGGGTTCCGTTGGAGCCAAGTGATTTATGATGATGATGATGATGATCTCATTAACTACATCACTCTCTGGAATGATTCATGGATGATGGATTGATTGGATGCTAATTAATTTGTCCGTGAAGATTCAAGAAACTAATAATGATTTTTTTTTCAGGGTAAATTACATTTTTTTTATCCCAACTATACCCTTTTTTCACTTTCGGTATTCCATTTCCTCGAGTAACGGTGTTGATATCCCATGTTCCAATTAAAACTGCACTTCGGATATCTTCCGTCAAGTTTCCGTTCAAATTTGATGGAATTTAACGAACCCTAATTAAATACCGCAATTGAGCCATTTTCTTCCCCATTTCTCTAAAAAAGTCAGTGCTCTCCCATTTTTTTTCATTATTCTTAATCTTCACTAGTTTCTCTACCGATCAATACCACAACCATGAGAAGGAATTACTGTCAATTTTCGAGCTCCATAGAAAAGAACATGCCATATTTTGGTACATATATCATCTCTCTGTCTTGACATCGCAATTCCACCTTGTAGAGTTTGGTTGGTTAGCTTCGAAGAACTTTGATGCAAAAATCAGTGAAAATTGAAGAGGAGGGCCCAATCTAGTGATATGAAATTAGGGTAGAAAAGGGGGAAGAAAATAGCTTAATTTTCGTTGTATTAAATTTGGGTTCATTAACTTCTATCAAGTTTGGATGAAAGCTTGTGGAAGATACCCAATGTGCAATTTTTTAGAAAATGGGGAACCAATATTGTTACTCGAGAAAATGAGGATACCCAATGTGAAAAAGGGGTATAGTTGGGGTATAAAAAATGTACGTTACCCATTCTTTTATTTTTCAAAAGCTAAGGTACATATAATAATACTAATAAGGCCAGGCATGCATATTTTTAGATTTCATACCTGAATCGAATAAGAGAAATTATGTGAAAATATCAAATTGTCTGTTGGCATGATATATGTACAACAATCTAAATTTTATATTATATTTTAACGTTTATCCTATATTTTATTATTTATGTGTAGGAAAGACCTAATAGATTTATTCAGTATGTACGTACAATTCAATTTTTTTCTTTTGATTATACTAGTATTTGCACCCGCACGATGCGCGGTTTGTAATATAATGTCGTTAAATATTAATTATTTGATAATATAATATAAATAATTTTAGTATATAGAAGACAATATAGTATTTAATAACTAAGAAAATCTAAAATTTGCTTAAAATAATTCAATTCACAACAACATATCGATATTATACATATTCAGTTCAATAATTCATGATTAATAATAAAAACAAAAGTATCAATCATGATTTTCAAATAAAAATTGGAAATTTTGCTTGCAAAGTTTATAAGTTTTGGAAAACTTCTTTATGCACTACATATCTAATTGAGACATTTTTTTTGTCACCTGTGTTACAAACTAATATCATCAATCACTTAAATTAGATATATTAAAAACAATAAAATAAATTATGAATTAAAAATCAAAGTCAATTACTTAAATTAAATATGTGTGTGTGAGTATGTATATATAGAAACAATACACAATAAATTAGAAATTTTACGTATGAACTTGATGCAAGCACAATCAATTATATATTTTCAATATTTTATTTTAAAAAAATTTGAATGGTATTAACAATATCTTAGAATTTTATATTTGTATATTTAACAATATTATCCATTCATCATTAAAATATATCGATAAAGGATAAAATGTTGAATGATATTAAATATATAAAATACAAATCTTAATTTAAAAAATACTTAGGATGATATATAATTTCACACTAAATATTATATATATATACATATATGTATGTACACACATCTTTAATGATGTTACATTTATTTATTAACTTGTATTATCCCAAAACAAATTGATATTTATTATTCTAATTATTGTTTGGACAATATCTATTGTTGGTCTTTAATAAATTATTCAATAAAATTAATTAAATTAAGATCAAAAAATAAGCATAAACTAATACAATATTTATATTAAAATCAAATCTATATACAATATTAAATACAATAAAAAATAATAAAAAAGAAAAATTATTAACTAATATATTTGTAATATTTAAAATATGGATTAAATGGATTAAATAATAAAAAATGCAAAATAAGAAAAATGAAAAAAAATTATTGATTTGACACTTTTTTTGGGGGGGGGGGGGGGGGAATGACATTCTGTAATAATCTCCAACTATTCCTCTATCATTATAGATTACTAGTTTTGTACCCGTGCGATGCACGGGATAAAGTTTTATAAAATACAATTATAATATTTTTATTTGAGATTTGAAAAAAAAAAAAGCATATACAAATGTAATCTAATGAAATTAAGTAATTTATATATTATATATTTTAAATATTTAATTGTTGGAGATAATCTCTAGGTACGGTAATAAAATAAGATATTGTAATTTTAAACTTAGTTTATATATAAATAAGATGGATATGAATTCTATAGAAATTATCACATTTCAAGTACACTATTTAAAGATAAAGGAATAATGTTTACTTAAACAAATCACAACATGAAAGCTATGTTCTATATAAGATAGAAGGAATAATTCAACTAACTACTTTTAAGCATGTTATCTTTAAAACAAATAAATTCTATGATAAAAATCTAAAAAACATAAAAGAAATATAAAAACAAAATATATGATTAATTTCCAATTATTTCTAAAAAAAAACAATCTACCTTGTAATGTAAATTTATAGTCTTCTTTATCACTTTTCCATGTAAGTTTTCATTCAGGTTTCTTCACGAAATTCCTGCATAAAGTAAAAATAAAAATAAAAAACAAAAAATACATTAATAATAATCCATATGCAATACCAATAAATAAAACATTCATCTCCAAATATGAATAACGATAGGAACTTTTATCGTTAAGAAATTATTGATAAAGTCAAAAAATTATTAATCGTCCATCCAAACTATATGATGTAGATCAAATAAAAATCATAACCAAATAAAATAAAAACCAAAAAAAAAGAAAAAAAGAACACAATCCCATGAGCACCATGAAAGCAAAAGATTTGTATTGCAAAATTTGTGAAATTAAATAGAAAGTGTGAGTCAATTCTAAGTTTTTTCTCTCATATTTATAGTGTATAATTTGTTCATTAGATATGGAATTAGTGCATTTTGTATGTCATAAATTTAGCTGCTTCCTAATTTATAGATTTTTTTTCCCAATTATAATGATTGCAAATAAATGTTCAATTTCTACTTAATTCCTATACAAATGAATTCAAATCACATCATTTACAATCAATGTGTTTATTGATAAAATCAAAACGTTTTATTATATTACATTATGTTATACATTAAATATTATTTTTATTGAATTTTATTATTTACAAAATAGAAAATTTTGTTCAATATATATAGTATATAAAATCAAGATCAAGATAATATCATAATCTTATTTATTTGTTCATATTATTGTATATTCAATTTTAATAGTGAAATTTAGTAGAGACTTATTTGTATCTTATTTAATGGATGAAAACGATAGCATCAACATCTATTATATTTTTAAAATGACATTTCAAATTATATTAATTTTAAAACAAACCAATATTTAAATGTAATCGATGTCAAATAACTTGATGTATAAGTAATTAAGAAATTTTTATATAAAATCATATGGAATGCTTAGATGAAAAATCATTTAGTTTGCATCTATAAAATAATTTAACATTTTTTTAAATTGAAACATATTAAATTACCATTTTTATTAAATTGAAACGTATTAAATAGAAGAAGGATAGCTAATGGAAATAAATTTTTCCCTAATTTGTAATAATATTCATCCTTATATATAGAAGATTAATGAGGCAATTGACTTTTTTATTTAATGGATAAACATTATATCTTTTCCATAAATATCAAAACAACTTTTGGGTGGAAAAATTATTTAAGGAAATGTTCTTCTTCATATATATATATATATAGATAATTTCACATTATAGAATATTAATATCATAATTAATTAAATATGATATTCATTTTATTATTACATATGATTTATTATCAAATCAAGTGGAGTTCTTTAATTTCTTTCTATATGATATATTATTACAATATATCTTTTAAATTTTATATTTAGAATTATTTAATTGTTGACTTTATGTTTTATGTAGATTTGGTTATCAAGTGGCGAATTAATTTTTATATATCTACTCCTTTATATAACAATTATGTTTTATACGTCAACAAAATTACATAAAATTGTATCTATATTTTGGTTATCTTTTTATATATTTTATTATTTTGTAATGATAAGAATTATATAATAAATATATTTTATGTATATATTTACATGCATATTAAATTATATATAAATATATATTAACATCAAATGAATAATTGTTTTATTATTTATATGATATTATGATTATGATATTATATGATGTAAATCATATATATATATATATATATGTATACACACATTGCTAAATGATATCATAAATATATGAATATAAATTTATAATTAAAGTTAACTTACCATATTGACAAATATGGTAATTTTATTATATCATGTCACTTCCTTTAAAATATATATATATATATATATCATCAATCATGATTTATTATTTATCATTTAACATTTATTTTAATAAAAAAATCATTTCCAATTTTGGTAGGGTACTGTTTTTGGCGGGAAAATTTTAACATTACTATTTGAGGAAATGTTTGTATTTTTATATATATAAAGATAAAGATAAAGATAAAGATAAAGATGTACAATAGAAATCGATAAAAATATAAATTAAAAGATTTATATTGATTCTTTTTTAATAAATAATATCTAATGATAATTCATAATTGTATCGCATTAAAATGTATCACATAGAATTGTTGACATTATCTATGTATGGTAATTATCTCCATAGAATTAGTGTTTTATTTAAGCATACAATATATAATTATGTAATTACCATATATGATATGTATAATTACCATATATTTCAATTTTTATATTTATAAATATCTAATTGTATGTAGAGAATGTATAATAGAAATCAATAAAAATAAATGAAAAGATTTATATTGATTATTAAATTTTTTCATAAATAATATCTAATGATAATTGTATCACATAGAATTGTTGACCTTATCTATATATGATAATTATCTCCATAGAATTAGTGTTTTATTTAAGCATACAATTTATAATTACGTACTATTTAGTAATTTAGTAAACATAATGGAATATATTGATACACCAATTTAGTAATCAATTTGCTAATTAGTAATCAATTAACCGTATAGCATGTGTAAGCCAATCAATTAACCGTAACTAATTAATTAATTGCATATGAGTTATCTAATCTAATGAAATCATTTAATTTTTTTCTATATGATATGTATAATTAGCATGTATTTCACCTTATGTATATAATATTTTAGCAAACTTTAATTGCATGGATATAAATTTATCACATAGAATTTATATAACATAATAATTATAATTATAATTATTGAGATCTAGACATGGAAATATTAAACAAAATTAAAGGTAATTAGATCATGTAATTATAATTAACTACTACATATAATTTCCTTATATATAAATATATTAAATATGACTTATATTTATTAAATAAAATAAAAAAACATTTCCTGATTTGACAATGTAGTTTTGGCGGGAAAATCTTGCTATTACTTTTTTTAGAAACCATTGTGTTTTTATATATACTAGTGATTTGTACATGATATGTGATATCCTCTATATTTTAAATTATATATATATATATATATGTTTCTATTCATAGTTACTAAACTAAAATGATATTCTTTTCCCAGAAAGTAATGTTATGTTTGTATTATTAAATTTAGTGACACAAACATGACTATTCTTTTAGGAAGAGAAAGTATACAAATGTGCGAGTGCGTCCAATTTGATCATTCAAATTGAAATTGTTATAAGATTTCAAATTTTAAAAGTTAAAAGATAAAATAACTAGTTCGAAAAGTTAATGTACTAAGTTACTGGGCAATGTACTCTAATATGTATAATAACCAATGATGAAAATATCGGTTTCGGTAGATATATCGATACCTTGATTTTACGGAAAAATCGATGGATATATCGATTTCGGTGGAAATATCGATACATTTATTTTCCCGACATTTACCGATATTCTCCCGATATTTACCAATATATACCGATATTTTCCGATATTTATCGATATTTACCGATATTTATCGATATTTACCAATATATTCTCGATATTTTCCTATATTTTTCAATATTTACAGATATTTTCTTGATATTCATGAATTTTTCTATATTTTTTACCTGAAACAAGTGATATCGATATTTAGCTCATATTTATTGATATTTCATTTATTTTTTTACCAAAAAATGAAAATATCGGTGATATATCGTTACAGACCGTTTTTGTTTCGATCACGTGAAAAAACGGAAATATCGCAGATATATCGGAGATATATCGGGATATTTTTATCCTTGATAATAACACCCAATAAACAATCTAATATATATATACCTTTAAACAAAAAGATAAAAAATTATACGTGCATTTTACTCACAATTAGAGCAAGATCGTTTTTTTTTCCTTTTTTTGCCCCTATTATTTTATCTCGTGTAAACATAACTAACTTAATATATAATAATCATTGTTGATTTAGTACATTAATGAAACTAAGTCAAAATGAATATAATAATAAGCAGAAAACATAAATTGTGCCGGATTTTTTGGGTTATGAAGGTGCTGGGTCAGTTTTCATTTTATAGGCATACAAAATTGGGTTGGATTATATGGGCCTAAAAATATTATTGTTCAAAGTCCCACTATATGTCTGGCCCAAGACCAAATTTGTGAAGCTAGAATGGATTTGGGCCACGCAAGTGGAAATGATTATACTAAAGTTTACGCCATGTCTTATATAAAATATTAAATAAATGTAAAATTGGATTCATAGTATGGAACATAGATCATGTACTATAACTTGGTTGAGTTGGGCAAATTTTCAATAAGGCCATCCACATTAATCAATTCTCCACGTATTCTTAAATATAATACTAATATTATAATATTAAAAGTTGGAGTTAGTGTCCGAATTCTCCTGCAAGAATGTCATATTAATATTATAATATTAAAGGTTGGAGTTAGTGTCCGAATTCTCATGCAAGAATGTCATTTTAAGAGAGAAATAGATAAATGCTATAAATTGGTGGGACCTACTAAAATGTATATATGATATAATAATATATCCCATAATTTTATTGTATTCTTATTTTTAACTAACGTGGGTGCTCAGAGAAAATTATTCTTGATATTTGGCTTATTTGTGTGAAAAAAGAAAAGAAAAAGGTAAGATACCATTTGAATAGAGTAATTTGAAATTTAAGATTTGAAACGAGTGAATTTCAAATCCTCCCAAGTTGGAGTGAATTTGAAATCCACCAAAATAACTCTGAAATTAGCTCAAAATGAAATCCATAGATTTCAAATCCACATCCATCCAAACACTACTGATGGATTTGCCATGATTTCAAATCCCTTTCCAAATCCACCTATCCAAATGGGCACTAAAGGAATATCAGCAAGATTAATTCTGTAACAACATTGATATTACATCAAGAATTTCTAAGCGTTACATTTTTTCAGTAATTGGTATAGTCTCACACTCAAGACAGCAACAAAAACATCCTAAATTCTGTGTCTCAAACGATCTTGAAACAAAGTTAAAAAAAAAAAAAACATTGAAATCAGTAATAACGAGAGAGCCAAAACAAGCAGTAAATTCTTGAAAAAGGGTAGTAAAAAATTTGTGTCAACGCAGAGAATCAATGTTCTTGCAAAGCTCATCAAGTTTCTTCAATCTCTGTTTCTCACTTTCAGTCACCAACTGCCAAATAATTCATCAAGAGAGAGAAAGAGAGATAAATAATTACAATTCAAGATCTATATATATTGACAAGTTAAAAGAAAAGAAAAGGATTTTTACCTCAACTAGTTTGGCTATGAGCTGTCCCTTTTCCCTGTTCTTCTCATTGAAGGCCTCCAAGGCCTCATTGTATTCTTTTTCCTGCATAATATTAAAATCACATAAAAAAATGAACAATAAAACATAGGGAAAATGAAATTTTTCCTAAGATTGAAAACAAATTACAATAATACTCAACCTTCTTCTGGCAGCTCAGTCCCAATGGCTTCAAGTCTCGATTGATCAAGTCGATTCTCTTTCGAACAATCGCAACATCTTTCCTCATTGGATCATTCATTGCTTCAAGCTCCTACTAGATTACAATTTTACACGTAGAAATCCAATCAGTAAACCATACATGTCTAATTGATTCAATAGCACATGCATGTTGCATTTTGAGGCTTAAAATCATGTTCGTCTCATAATGTTGATCACTTACTTCACGGATCTCAGCTAGACGTTTCGACTCTTCCTCCACACGGCCTAACTGAGCCTCGACTTTCATCCTCACTTCACCCTTTCTTCTCTCGATCTCTTCTTCCTTAGCACGGAATGCTGCTAAGGCGGATCGTGTCATCTCCTCGTCTCTATCTTCGTTCAACAAAGGGCTTCCGACATGATTGATCATTCCTGAGTTCTTGATCCTCAACATCTGTGCTTGCTGTGTTGTCATTAGCTATGGAAGTTTTTTTTGCTTCTAATTATATATATTCCTCTCTTCTTGTGTTCATATATTTAGCTTTTGAATCATGCTTCTCTTTCCCTGTTTACAGATACTTAAGAGCAATTGATATAGTAGCCTTTTAATGTGGGAATCTATGTTTTATTGCTTTGCAACAAATCTTGAAAGGACTATGAAGACCAAACTGCCCAATTTCCTCATAATTATTAATGAGAAAGGCTCATTTACTTTAATTCTTTATCGATGTGCAATAAGTTGCAGATAATTATTGGGCTCTGAAAGATTGGCCCAAGAACTAGAAAATTAAATTATAATTGCAAGTGATATACTCCCTCCGTCCCAATCGAATTTGCCTACTTGCCATTTTCATTTGTACCAATCCAATTTGTCAGCCCATAAATGACAAAGAAATTATAAAGCAAAAAGTATAAAAAACATTTTTTTAATCAAAAAGTAACCTAAAACAACAAGTCAACTGCATTTTCTTAGGTTTCGTGCCCGATCCAAATAGGCAAATTGGACCGGGATGGAGGGAGGTAGTAACTTTTAGCTCAAATTTCAGTTTTTCTGTTATTGCAGACAAAAACAGGAACAGTATTCCCTCTTTTAGTCTTGAATTAAATTAGATTTCCTTGTTTATTCCGAATTAATATGTTTCCTTTTTGTGCAAATATGTTCTGAAATTTCTTTGCCTTTTAATATATTATATGTTATTCCTTCTTATATATGTTTCAAGACTGTATTAATTTTGTTGTTGAACATTAATTATCGATTTAATTAATATTAGGTAACCAATTTTTCAAAATGGACGTTTTATGAAGATTATTGCTTGTATTCCTATTTATCTATCATGAGTGGTTAATTAATGAAAAATCAAGCTTTTCCTTGAAATAGTCATTTTAACTAAAATTTTCATTGTTGGTCAAAATAATATAACTTATATGTCTAGAAAGTTTTTTTTTTGACCTCGGTCACTTTTGAAACAAGAAAAAAAAAGGTCGACTTGTTTTACTACCCGGATGTTGTTAAAAAACTGACGAGTTCAAAAAACATACTATGTATAAGGTTAATTATGTGATTTTGATAAATAGTGGAAAACTTGGTTAAAATGACAATACGAGTAAATGTTGTGATTTTTCCGATAATTAACCCTTAATTTAGCCACAAAATGTTAATGCAGAATTGATTTATTATACATATGTATAAAAACAAGCTCAGTTTATGAATTGAATATTAATTAGTTAGGAGTATGTTTATGGGGTCATCTATTGATGAAGATGATAAGTAACTTCTTTTATTGTACATATGCATGTCATTTCAACTTAAGGAAAAAAAACATAATTCTCCCAAATTAATATTCCACATAATTAATTTGTTGAAGGGTCTCTATAGGTAAATATTCAATTTACTTTATTACTGCTTAGGATGAAAGTCTTGTTGATGAATAGACAGTAAGACTTCAACTACTCAAAGATTAAATGGAATTGATATATAGACTTAGTTGTGAAGACAAAGTAGGAGAGAAATCTCCATTTATTACAACTTAATAATTATAACACTTCATGCTGAAACTTGTTCAAGAAACCTCAACTTTTGCAACTTTTTTTTTCTTTTCTAAAATTTAAATCTACATTTGTTGTCCTAAATACTTGTAATACAGGATGGATTCTAGCATAAGAACCTTTTTGATCAAGATTTTTGATTTTTAATTGGTGGGTTTTCAAGGTAGAACAGTTGAAAGAGCCATGATTTGAAGATATGAATATGTCTATACTACTTTTATAAGAATATTGTACATGACGTTTTTTTAATTGTGAAGTAGTGCTAATAATGTATGAATTGAATTGAGAACTTGTCTTGCGTAAAGCAGATATTATCTTTATTCTATTAATGCAATATATATTGTCCTTTAATTTGGATCATGAGTTCTTTCATCATTATTTAGGCCCACGCATTTATTCTCTATGTTTTAACAAATTTGAAAGCAATTGTGTGACGCAGATTGTCCAAAAATTTAGTAAAAATTATAATTAACTAACAAAGTGTCTCAGATCATCTACCTTTAAGGACGAATTCCGGATACAATTAATTCTAATAATACATTTAAAGTCATCTTTCAATAGCTATTGCCTATTCTATTTCTTTTTCTTTTACTAGATTTTAATATTTAAAGTAAAAGCAAAGAATAAGAGAAAGTGAGACGATTTAAGGATTTGGTGTATATACAAAAATAAGATATATATACTGATGGCTTTGAGTTAAAATAAAAGAAGTGATTGTCCCACATCGAATTTGATTCTAGTTAAATTCCTTTCTTGGTTTTCTCTCCTGCAGAGTGTTGTAAGATAGACGAGAGTCATTCAAGGCTTGTAAGAGTGTGGGAGTGATTGGTGAGGAAGAGTTGAATATTGTGTGATTGTAAAAATTTGTCACATAGTGATATTTTTCTCTTGGTCGTGGTTTTTCTCCGATTTTGAAGTTTTCCACGTAAATTCTTTTGTTGTGCATTGTTGTTTCATTTCTTTCTGTTATTTCTCGTTGGCTTCTTTTTCCCAATAAAGGTGAAGGGGATGATGTATGTTCCCAACATGTACATGTGCTATATAAATTTAATTTAGTACATTTAAGAACATATTACATTATCATCACATCCTTTTATTTGTTTTCTCAGATCTTTAATTTCTTGATATACAAAATTTAAAGCTATTTTATGATTTAGTATTATATATATTTAAATAAATTTTAAAGTTAATTATCTGTTGAATTTATATTCACAAAAACTCATGTGAGACGGTCTCACAGATAGTTTTTGTGAGATTGATTTTTATTACCCATGAATTGAACCCATAAACTTTCATATGAATTGTCAAGTGTGGGTTATGGGTTGACCCGTGTCATGAAAAAAGATTCGTGAGATGGTCTCACACAAGATTTGTTGTTGCTTGCAGTGTGCAACAATAATTGCAGTAGAAAACTTCACTGTATGCTAAGTACACTACTTATTGAATCAAAATCAGGTAATCTAAAATCCTCATAATTACAACATATTTTGTCTCATCAAAATTTAAAAGAATTTATTCTTACAAAATTGAATGGAATAGGAAGAGAAGAAGAGATTTTCCTTTCTTTCTTTTTTTGAAAAATCAGACATGGCAGTTAAAGGGACTAAAATTGGAAAATTAATAGTCAATAGACCAATTTAGAAAAGGTAAAGTTAGCGCACCAAAATTAGAAAAGACTTAGGTTATCGGACTAAAATTGATATTTCCCCTTATCTTTTTTACTGTTTTTTTTATTAATCTTCACCAATTTTCACATTTGTTGTTGTAACATTTTAATTAAAAGTTCCTAATGGTTTAAGAGAGTTCTTGGACTCCATATGCTCATCCAGATGGATGGACAATATTTTAAGGGAAAATGTTCAAATAAGACATTGATATTCAATCAGGTTTATATAATATATGACCTTTTTTGCTCCGTAAATTAAGGACTTTGGTAAATTTGGAGAATAAATTTTTGGGCTGTCAATTTAGAACAATTATTTGTCGGGCTATGCAAATTTTATCCAATTTTAACCCAAATCTTTTAATTGTACTGAACTAACACGTAAAATGCAAGTGCATACCCAGTTTCAGAACTTTCAGATCTAATGTGCTAATTTGATTTTTTAATTATAATTTGATTTTTCAAAAAATATAAAAAAATCGAAAGAATTATCCTCCCTCCCTTAATGGGCCGGTGCTGAACAAAAATAAGGGGATACAGTCCAACTGAAAATCCTCAATTCAAAATTCCTAATTAATTCATGAGTAGATTTCACGTGAGGCGGTCTCATAAATCTTTTTATACAAAACGGATCAATCCGTAATCATACTTAGAAATTTATATGTAAATTCATGATAATTGATTCAATTTATGGATGATAAAAAGGGAAAAACTCAATTTTGGTCTCGTTAAAAGGCCACTATCCAATTTCAGTCCACTTAAATTCCATTAATTAAATGTAGTCCCACTAAGTCGCCATGTGTCCAATTTGAGGCCATTTTCCACCGGAAGTGGCATATTCCGTCGAATCTCCAGCTAGTGTGTCTCACTCGCCCCCATTCTGATCGGAATGCGCTGATGTGGCATTTTCTACCCATGTGGCAGGCTTTTCTCAATTAAAAAAATGGGAGTTAATGCCACATCATAAAATTAATAATTAAAATAAATCAAAAACATAATTATGAAATCAAAAATTTGAAAAAATTAACAAATCATTAATTAAAATCAGAAAACCCTATTTTCCTAAAATTGCCCCCAATCGAAAACACACAATGTTAGGAATCCACTTCTTTCAGTTTCATCTCCTTCTTCCACAACCACAATCACAAATACACTCAAGATCAAGATCAAGAATTTATGGGCTGTGCTTCTTCCACCCTGTGCGCATCTTTCGCCTGCCCTGCGTTCACGTAGGCCTCCATCACTGCCGTGTGCGCTATCACCTCCGGCATGCTCTCTTTGTCCTTGATCTGCGAGAAGAGTTCCAGAGCCTCGTGGGTCAGCCCGTCTTGGGACAATCCGTCGAACATCTTGGCTGCACTGTTCATTAGTCCGTCCTCGCGTATTTTAGCAAACACCTCTTGCAGATTCTTGGGGTTTTCGGAGTCGGAGTCGGAAGGGAGAGAGAAGTTTACGAATTTGGGATTGGGCTTTTTGGGTCCAGGGTTTTCCGATGAAGTGTAGAACTGATGGGGTCTTTCGGCGGCGGGGCGGAGGAATGGAAGAGGAAACGACGAGTGAAGAGAGTGAAAGAAGGGGCCGCCAAAAGCTCTCTGATTTCGAGCAATACTCCAATGAGTTCGATCCCCACTCTCGATTTGGGAATTAGGGTTATTGCATTTGTGTTTAAAATTTTGAGATTTTAGGAATTTTTTGATTTATTTGATTTTATTTAATGATTTGTTGATTTTTCTCATTTTTTGATTTCATAATTCTGGTTTTGATTTATTTTAATTAGTGTTTTTGCTGATTTGGCGTTAATTATATATTTTTTAATTGAGAAAATCATGCCATATAGACAAGAAATAACACGTCAGCGCATTCCGACCAGAATGGGCGCGAGTGAGACGCACTCGCCGGAGATTCGACGGAATATGCCACTTCCAGTGGAAAATGGCCTCAAATTGGACACATAGTGACTTAATGAGACTACATTTGATTAATGAATTTAAGTGGATTGAAATTGGATAATGGCCTATTCAACAGGACCAAAATTGAGTTTTTCCCATGATAAAAATTCCTCCTATGGAAACTACTGTAAAACCATATCTCAAATGAGTTTTTGTATTTTTGTGTTAATTCATAGGTAAGAAAATACACAATTTCTAACAACAAATCTTCCTCTGTTTCTCTAATTCAACAAAACCGCAGCACAACTTTAGAATCAAAGCATGGAAACAAGCTGACTGTATTTACACACTCTCACCTCTCTTTCTTACTCCTCATCACATTTAGCTATTCATCAAAACACTGAAGAACAAAACTCTCATATCTTCTCCATGTCCAACCCTCTCCTTATTAGGACAACTCCACCTCCACAGATTCCCTCTCTATTGTACCTACCACTCTCCCCTATTACGACATCGTTTTGGCCAACCAACCATGCTTCATAGCCGGAAAACTCATTGGCTAAAACTAGACCCTGGACGCCGCCGCCCCTATGAAAACTAGTCAACCGTCGGAGATATTCTCCCCGTCTCGACTCTACTCGTTTCAGTTCATCCGACACGATGAGATCAGGATCAAAGTAACTTCAACGGTGATCTTTGGCGGCAGTTGAAGAAGAATTGCAGTGAAATTAGGTTACTTGAATTGGGGAAGAAGAAGGTATTTGTGAAGATGCTCTCAAAGTTTTTATCCCCTTTTTTTTCTTTTACCCATTTTAATAGAATGTGAGATTTATATTAATAAATTAAACTTGTTGTGGGTTCCAATTTTTAATGGGTAAAATTCTACACACCCCCACGTGATATCGAAATTCGCACGAAACCCCTTGTGTTAAAGAAATTGCAGGAAAAACATCTGGGATTTCATAAATTCGACGCGAAACACCCAATTCTGTTAGACTTGACGGCTGTGTGCTGGACGCGCCTGAAGTGCGATTTTTCCTCCTTTTTTTATGTTATTTGCATGTAAAAATACTTATTTACCCTTTTCCTCCTTACTTTTGCTTATATATGTATGTGCATTAAAAAATACTTATAGTCATATAATTTTTTTTTTAAACAATATCATTTAAATTAGTATCTACTAATATCTCATCCATTAAAATCTAAAAACTCGTGAAAATTGAACAATTTTTTTAACAGAAAAGAAATTATTCAATGCATAATGTAATTCATAAAACATAATCTATTTTGAATTCAACCTATTCTATGCAACACTAATTTGAAAAAAACTTTTACACCTAGAATCTCTTCGTTTTCTTGTTCACCGACTCTAATCAAAACCTTGTATAGCAAACAATTAATGAAATAGTTAAAGAGAGAATCATAATAAATCGAGCCAGAATAGACAATAATTATGCAAATCAACATTTTATTGAATTTTTCTGCAAGAGTAAAACAGACAAAATATGCTGCAGATCGTAGTATCATCTAGGTTTAAACTAAAATATCAAACCAAAAAAAAAAAGAAACAGAGCGAGAAGAAGAGGGTGATCATCTTCTTAAGCTCTTCCGTCTTCTTCCCATCATACTTCCATCTCCCTGATTCATCCACCTCTAAATTTCTTACCATTTCTTCTCGGATCTTATCTTCTTCGCCCGGGTTCTTAGCTAGGAGCCAGAAGAACCAGGTGAGAGCTGCACTTATAGTGTTCTTGCCTGCAAATATCAAATTCAGCATCGTGTCCCTCCATGTTTCCTCTGAGACATCATGAGTAGTAGTAGTACTGGATGCTCTCATCCACCACCTCCTTCCCCTGCCTCAGCTTTCTCTCCTTCCCCATCCCTATCCCCACCCGGCTTTGGAGCTTCCAGACGTGACCCTCAGCTGTGTGCTTCCAGACGTCCGTACCCATTTCAGAAGAAAGGTAAAAAATGGGGAGAAGACCCAGCACACAGCAAGAAATAGAGAAGAAGAAGAGGGTGACGAAATCCCGACCCGACCATTTCCGAGCGAAGAGAGAAGAGAGCAGAGAGATGGGATCCATGATTTCTTGCAGAGGTGGGGCCCGCTCTGGTGGGAGGCGACGGCGAAGAGGAGGAGGAGGGCGGTGGAGTAGAAGAGGAAGAAGAGGCAGTAGAGGTGAGTGATCTCTTTACGGGTGGAGTCGATCTGGGTCTCTTTGAGGATGAGCTCTTCCTCTTTCAGCCATTGTTTCAGGAGAAGCTTGTGGGTTGGGGTTTCTGCGCGCGATCTGGTGTAGTGGATGCACAACCTTTGGGAGAAGATCCGATTGGGTAAGCAGCGAGGCCAATTGGGGGAAGATCCAAACAGCGACGTATGTGTACGAGAGGATGATGTTTCTCACCACTCCATCGGTGAGGGCGGCGCCTCTACCCATTGCCGGCGGTGGCGGTGGTGGAAAATGAGAAGAGAAAAAGGAGAAGACTTATCTGTTAAGAGGAAAGCTTGATGATTTAGAGGAAAGCTTGGTGATTTAGAGGAAGTTTCTAGGGGGGGTTTGGTAATGGTGAGAGGGATTAGGGTTTGGTGAAGAAGAAGACAACGTTTTGGAAAAAAAAATCCCTATTAGTATATATCAAGGACAAAACGGGCATTAACGTGGCAAAAATTAACGCCGTAAGCAACAGTTAGTAAATGTGGGACGTGTGTCAATTTTTTGAAATCATACGTATCTATTCTGCATTTTTCGTCTTATAGAGGGGTCAGATGCCAAATTTTTATATCACAAGGGGGTCTCGCGCAATAAACCCAATTTTTAATTCTATATGTTGACCATTCATATGTTATGTTTCCTACCAAAAAGTTAGTCCCGTGTACAAGTATATGACATATAATAAGATTAAAATACTAGCCAATTCAGCACAGTAGGCACGAAAACCTGAATTAGGTATGCACGTGCATTTCGCTTGCTATTTCAACCCAATTAAGTTATACGGGTGAAATTGGGAAAAATTCATAAATCCAACAATTTATTGTCCTAAATTATTAGTCTAAACTTATTGTTTAAAATTGTCAGATCCCTAATTTGTGGGGAAAAAAAGTAATATACTCTAGATTCATATATCTTGTTGAAGTATTTTTAGTTAAAAAAATGAAAGTGATATATACTTTTAAGTACATATAATCCCCACTTAAGATTTATTTATGTTTTATAATATACATCATCGAACCCAATGGCACCACCGATGTGGGAGGGGAATTGCGAGTTGGAGGTGGCGGCGGAGATGACGTCAATGGAGAGGAAGGGATGGCGGCGTTGTTGCAGGGTGGAAGAGGTTTCACCGAGGCAGAAAACCATCGGCGGAACATTAGCCATTGAACGATGAGATCTGTAACCTTTTCCTTAAATTTTTTGGGAACAAATCAGTTGAATTTCTGATCTTGAAGATCAAATCAAAGATCAAATGAGGAATTTTTGAGATGAAGGAAAAGCAAAAATGCAAATGTTTGTTTTTGTCTCTTAATTTAAAAGAGGATTACAAGGTTTAAAGAATTTAAATGGAAAAATAGTGATGCCACGTACGATAAAAATGTCAGATAAGTAGATTGACAAAAAATTCACAAATTTACTGGGCGTGTGTCCTTTACGTTTCAAATCAGGATATTAAGTCGCCCGAGTCCTTAAATTGGACACTTCAGCGTACATATGAGATCAAAATTGAATATAAAAAATTTATGAGATCTGTTTTGAACAAGCCCTAAGTTATAAAATTTTAAAAAATATTTTCCCCTTATTATATATGTGTATTGTTAATACTAATAATTAATGTTTACGTTGTATTAAATATAGAGATTTAAGTTGTATTTAAATTAAAAAATAATATACCAAATATCAAAATCTTTATCAAAATAAGTTTAGTTGTTTAAAAGCTCAATCTTCAAAAGTGAAAAGCATATATATTTAAGTTCTTTATCAAAATAAGTTTAGTTGTTTAAAAGCTCAATCTTCAAAAGTGAAAAGCATATATATTTAAGTTGTGTTTAAATTTAAAAATATTATCCATAATATCATAGTAAAATTATTATCAAATAGATTTAGTTGTTTAATAAATTAGTCTATATTTAATGTAGAGATTTAAATTGTATTGATAATTCGGGTTTTGTGTGCGTTTCTTATGCTTAATGTGATCGTTTTTGTAATTAAATTATCACTACTATGTTGCATTTACCCGATATTTGTCATACTCGTCTCGGTGACTTTGATTTTGCATTTTCTATGAATTCCAGATTATTTGAAAGACAAATTGAGTGTGAGAATATAAGAGGTGCAGTCGCGTGGCCGAACGGGATGAAGAAGCCCAGCACTGAGGCCTTCAGTGTTGAGAATGAGAATATTAATTGTTGTTGACGTGTTGGAGGCCAAATCCATCAAGCACATTTCTTCTTCTTTCTCTTATTTTGTGAAGTGAGCGCTATATTTGGAAGGAGAAGACAAATGGTACAATTATCATCCATCTTAGAGAGAATCATGTGATGGTTGACTTTCTTTTGTGGAATTGAATGTGATAGACTAGTTTGGAGGATCTAAATTGAGTGAAGAAACAATTGATAGAGTGAGACAGTAGAGAAAATCTGGAGAAGGAGAGAGGAGAATGAGAGAAGAAGAAAGAGAACACTTTTATTTTGCTTTTGGATTGAAGAATGATGTATAGAGGCTAAAGCCACCTTTTCTAGTCCGAGGAGACACCAAACCTTAAATGATTCGCCCATCGTTAATTGAGTAGTATCAATTTCTTACTCTATCTCGATTTCTTTGTTATTTGATTTTATGTTTTGCATGTTTGATTGATGAATTTGTTGAGATTGGCCACCTTAATATGCTTGTTGATCAATTCTAGCTAATTCGCATGATATAATCCGTAATTGTTATATTTGTGTGAATATAATAGCAATTGAAATAACGAAGTCTAGATCGTATGATTCGAACGTTTCGTTTTCATAGTCTAGTTTGCTCTATTATTTTGAATCGATAATGCATCTTGTGAATTGAATCTTGAATACATGTTTTGAGGTTATTCATTGAGATAGTTTGATCAGGGGTCGTACTTTCCAATCAATGAACTTGAGAAATAATTCTAACTAGTTCGGTTGTACCGCTGGTTTAGGGGCAAGATTCGAGATAGGGTGTAGATAAACGGAACTATCTTTTAAATTTGAAGAATCGTTTTAGGTGAGGTTATCCAAGGGCTAGATTATTTAATTCATTGATATCTCCCTCGTTTGTTTCTACTTGCAATTTCTTGTGATGCATGATTTCAATTTTTGCTCAACAAACCAATCACCCCCCATATTTTTATCGCTTCCTATACACGAAATCGTCAATTGAATTACACTATTCCCTGTGGATTCGACCCCTTGCTTATCCTACTACATAAGTGGATAGTCGAGGTGAAAATATTTATTTTTGGGTGCCGACGACAGCACACCATGTATTTAAATTAAATTTTTTAAGATATATTATAATAAAGCATTCCCATGCTTTGGGTATTCACAAGTTTTATAAACATTACACATCTTCAATAGTATAAAAAAAATAATGCAACTTTCCATTATTCTTTTATAGAAATTGATATTTGTATCCAACAGTATGCATTATTTTTTACAATAAAAGAGAATATTCCACAAAAAAGAATAATATAATTTAAGGCGAAATAAATCTCGCTTTGAATCCAATGCAAGGTTGGTTGTCGGATAATTTAGCACAAACTTTTAAAATATTGTTGGAGTAAACCAATTTTAAAATTTTAAAAATTCAACGTATTGCAGGAAGCAGGCCATCCAGAGAATAACCCCTAAAACAAATACAACCAGAGTAAGTCTCTTGTGCATCAGGTGCATGGATCTTAGATCCATACAACCGGGTCGGATCCGGGTAATCCGACCCGCTTCTTTTTCACGCTAACTTTTTTTCAATTTTAGTCATGACTTTTAGTTATGTTAAGAATACATTTATGTAATGTGTAAGAATACCTTTAGGTTACGTTAAAGATACCTTTATGCACAGATTTCATACATTTACTTTAAGTTAGACATACCTTTAGGTTATGTTAAGAATACCTTTAAGTAATGTTTAGGGATACCTTTAGGTTATGTTAAGAATACCTTTATGCCCAAATTTCATACATTTACTTTACGTCAAACATACCTTTAGGTTATGTTAAGGATACTTTTATGTTATATTAAAGATACCTTATCCATAAGGTAGTTGTGTTACACATTTTGTACACAAAGATATCTCTAACATAACATAAAAGTATCCTTAACATAACCTAAAGGTATCCTTAATATAACGTAAATGTATGTGACCTGGAGCGAATTTTAAGGGTATCAAACCAGGATTCAAAGGAACCTAGAATCACGATTTCAAACGTATCTTTAACATCACCTAAAGGTATTCTTAACATAACCTAAAAGTATGTTTAATATAATTAAAAGGTATTCTTAACATAACTAAATGTATCCTTAACATAACCTAAATGTATGCTTAACATAACTAAAAGGTATTTTTAACATAACGTGGTATGTAACCTGGAATCAGGATTTCAAAGGTATCCTTAACATCACCTAAATGTATTCTTAACATAACCTAAAGGTATGTTTAATATAATCAAAAGGTATTCTTAACATAGCTAAATGTATCCTTAACATAACCTAAATGTATGCTTAACATAATTAAAAGGTATTTTTAACATAACGTGGTATGTAACCTGGAATCAGGATTTCTAAGGTATCCTTAACATCACCTAAATGTATTCTTAACATAACCTAAATGTATGTTTAATATAATCAAAAGGTATTCTTAACATAACTTAAAGGTATGCTTAACATATCCTTTTGCTTTAATTCTTCTTTTGAGTGTTTCAATAACATTTATTATTTCATGCAAAAATTTAGATGGGACGTCACACCAAGTTTTGTTAGGGTGAGTTTTATCAGAGATTGTCTTCCGAATCATTTATTACTATCGCTAGGATTAATCGATTATCTAAACTCTATTCCTAATCGATTACCTAAACCCAACTTCTAATTTTATCTGAGTTATCGAATTTAAAAGATATCAAATTAATTATACCAAACAATGATGAAATTAAAATCAAAAGATCAAACAAATATTCTAAGACAGGTTCTAGAACATGATTTCATCCAATTCTCCCCTAGATATCACCTTGATCAATCCGATTTCAATGATTAATTATCTTACATGAGCAATCACAATTATCGAATTAAAAGCTCTCTCGAGTTAGTTAACTGGTTGATTATTATGCTACCAAAGGTATCTCTGCTCAATCTGATAAAACAAAACAACTCCCAAAAGCACCTAGGATTGAAAATCTCATCACATATGTCATTAATCTCTCGATCTAATGCATCATACATGTCACGTGTTTATTCTTCCGTAATTTAATACTCTCTTTCCAATTTTGACTTAATTACCCAAACATGCTCAATTAGTAGCCATCTAATCAACCAAACCATAAACACATGAATAGGATAAGGAAATCAAGAAATTGAATTAAAATCAAAGATTCATCAAGGATTCGAATCGAACTACTAACATATATCCTAAAAACTCATGGAAAACTAGTCAGACATGAATATTAGACAAGATTGAAAATATCATATCAAAACTGAAATTATACAGTAATAGAGGAAAGATAAAGAAAAACTCTATATGAATGATGATCTCTCGATTCCTCTATCTTTGGAGTCTTCTTCTCCTCTCCGGATGTTCTAGAATATGTGTTTTCTCTCTATGAATGTTTCTCCTACCCTAAGAATGGTCCTCACATATTTTTAGGACGATTTTGAGTATATATAGCACTTGGAGGTCTCTTAAATGGTTTAGAAGTGTAAAACACGTCTAAAATAAAGTTTGAGGCGAAATATGAGTCTCTCGCTATATATACAAGTTGTTGGACGGAATGCACCCCGTGTGTGTTCACTATCGGTCTCTCACCCGTATTTAGCCTTGTACGGAATTTACCGCCCGATTGGGGCTGCATTCCCAAACAACCCGACTCACCGACAACGCCTCGTGGTGCGACAGGGTCCGGGCGGGACGGGGCTTTCACCCTCTCCGGCGCCCCTTTACAAGGGACTTGGGCCTGGTCCATCGCTGAGGACGCTTCTCCAGACTACAATTCGGACGGTGTGGCCGCCCGATTCTCAAGTTGGGCTATTCCCGGTTCGCTCGCCGTTACTAGGGGAATCCTTGTAAGTTTCTTTTCTTCCGCTTATTGATATGCTTAAACTCAGCGGGTAGTCCCGCCTGACCTGGGGTCGCGGTCGATGACACGATGGCCGTTGGGTCTATCTTTCGATTCTCTCCCGAACGGACGACGCCTTAGCACACGACAGCACGCGAGTTGAGGAAACAACCACCATTTGTCGGGGCGTGCGTCGCCGGGGGATCGCATTTGGACCGGCTGCGCACCGATGCGCACGGGGGCCGATCTCCGCCCCCCACACGACACCGTTCGAGGCGGTGCGAGGGGGGCGACGCGATGCGTGACGCCCAGGCAGGCGTGCCCTCGGCCTGATGGCTTCGGGCGCAACTTGCGTTCAAAGACTCGATGATTCACGGGATTCTGCAATTCACACCAAGTATCGCATTTCGCAACGTTCTTCATCGATGCGAGAGCCGAGAAATCCGTTGTCGAGAGTCGTTATGACATTCGATAGACGCTCGACCCACCCCGTGCGTGCTCTGCGGACGGGTATATATAGTAGATAGATATCTGTAAGAATATATTGAAGTATGTTTTGATGAGACAAAATTATAGGATAGTAACCCACATTCTAAGCATAACCTATCTTATAAAGGTTACTGCAACAAGCATATTATTTCGTCAATAGTGAAGAAGGAAGATGAAGGTAGCTTGTTAATTGCTGTCTTGAACTCCACTCCCAAGCTTCGAACTAGTAGAAGTGGATTTTTCAGCTTTGCAGACAAGGAAGGAAGGGAGGGAAAATTATTATTTTTAAATTAGAAACAAGAATATTAAAAATTAAAAATTAAATCTAAATTGTTTAAAATTTTAAAAATGACGATGTTGGTTAATAAAAAATTATTTTTGTTAGAAAAACGAAGCACTTGTGTTTTATTTTAAAGAATATTCAAATTGGAAACTCTTAATCAAGGTGATGAGTTTTTTCTGTTATTCCATTTAATATAGATTTGAGTAGGTCTTGTGTGAGACCGTCTCACGGATCTTTTTCGTGAGACGGGTCAACCCATAACCCACACACTTAGCAATTCACATGAAAATTTGTGGATGCGGGTTCAATTCATTGGTAATAAAGATCCGTCTCATGGAAACTATCCGTGACACCATCTCACATAAGTTTTTGTATATAGATTTTATTTAATTAAATTTATTTGTATTTCTGGTTATGATCCAATATTTATCCAAAGCTCAATTATTTTATCTAAAAAATTTTATGTAAGATCGTCCCACCAACCATATTATGATATAAAAGATTTGTCTTACGAATATAAAAAAGATTTTATATTAATAAAACTATTGGTGAGACCATCTTAAACAAAATTTTTCAGTAATGGAATTAGACGGGCTACATACTAATTACTATCTTCATCCCACAAATGAGTCTAGGTTTCATGTTCCATTCATAAAAAAGGATAGTGTATTTTCTTGTTTCTTAAAGTGTTATTAATAGTTTTATTTAAATATTTCTAATATACTCTTACTTAATATCATTTAAAATTATCATCTTTCAAAGTTGAACCAACAATATTAAGATAATAATATACTAGGAATTTTCAAATGTATTAAATATACTTTTTAATTCTAGTAAAGATAAGAAATATGTTATCCTTACATGACATATAAAGTTTAGAGTAAGTCTCTTGTGTATCAGGTGCATGGATCTTAGATCCATGCAACCGGGTCGGATCCGGGTAACCCGACCTGCTTTTTTTTTTTTTTTTGCGCTAACATTTTTTCAATTTTAGTCATGACTTTTAGTTATGTTAAGATTACATTTATGTAATGTCTAAGAATACCTTTAGGTTACGTTAAAGATACCTTTATGTCCAGATTTCATACATTTACGTTAAGTTAGACATACCTTCAGGTTATGTTAAGAATACCTTTAGGTAATATTTAGGGATGCCTTTAGGTTATGTTAAGAATACCTTTATGCCCAAATTTCATACATTTACTTTACGTCAAACATACCTTTAGGTTATGTTAAGGATACTTTTATGTTATATTAGAGATACATTATCCATAAGGTAGTTGTGTTACACATTTTGTACACAAAGATATCTCTAACATAACATAAAAGTATCCTTAACATAACCTAAAGGTATCCTTAATATAACGTAAATGTATGTGACCTGGAGCGAATTTTAAGGGTATCAAATCAGGATTTCAAAGGAACCTAGAATCACGATTTCAAAGGTATCTTTAACATCACCTAAAGGTATTCTTAACATAACCTAAAAGTATGTTTAATATAATCAAAAGGTATTCTTAACATAACTAAATGTATCCTTAACATAACCTAAATGTATGCTTAACATAACTAAAATGTATTCTTAACATAACGTGGTATGTAACCTGGAATCAGGATTTCAAAGGTATCCTTAACATCACCTAAATGTATTCTTAACATAACCTAAAGATATGTTTAATATAATCAAAATGTATTCTTAACATAGCTAAATGTATTCTTAACATAACTTAAAGGTATGCTTAACATAACTAAAATGTATTCTTAACATAACGTGGTATGTAACCTAGAATCAGGATTTCAAAGGTATTCTTAACATAACTAAAAGGTATCCTTAACATAATTGAAAGGTATCCTTAACGAGCGAATTTGAGCGCATCCGCCCAGGCGCGTGGGAGCGTGAGGGCACGTGGAACGCGTGTGGAAGCTCGTAAACGCGCGGGTCGGGTCAGATGCATGGATCTAGGATCCATGCACCTGATGCATACAAGTTTTTGTCTAAAGTTTATAATGTACTGATGCATAAATCAATAAACAACAAATAAGTTCAAAATTTTAAATAAATTCATTTAAGTAGGAGTAGATTCAAAAATGTATCTATACTATCCGAAAATTAGTTCAAAATGAGATAAGTAAACTTTAAATTCAAATATATCCAAACACCAACTATAAATTTATTATTATAACATTCAAATATTTCCTCAAATCTATATCCAAACACAATTTTAGAGAAGAGTGTATATTTGAGATGTTAGTGTTCACCTAATTCTTTAAGCTACTCCCGCAAGTGTACGGTGTAGATCGTAGATACGGCAAGCAAGGTCGATCCCTCAGAGACTATCGTAGAATTAATTAATTACCTAAATTGTATCCCTAATTTTATCTAGGAGTCGAATTCAAAAGATGTTGAATTAATTATACTAACTAAAAATGCAATTAAAAATCACGAGGTTAAACAGTTATTCTAAGACAGGTTCTAGAACATGCTTTCATCCGATTCTCCCCTCAACGTCACCTTGATCAATCCAATTTCATTGATTAATAATCCTATATGAGCAATCACGAATATCAAATTAAAAGCTCTCTCGAGTGAATTTAATCGGTTGATTATTATGCTACCAGAGGTATCTCTACTCGATCTGATATAACACAACAACTCCCAAAAGCACCTAGGATTGAAAATCTCATCACATATGTCATTCATCTCTCGATCTCATGCTGCATATATGTCATGTGTTTACTCTTCCGTAATTAAATCTCCTCTCTCGAATTTTGACTTAATTACTTAAACATGCTCAATTAGGGGCCCTCCAATCAAACAAACAATCAAATCATAAACACATGAATAGGATCGAGAATCAAGAAATTGAATTAAAATCAAAGATCCATCAAGGTTTGAATCGAACTACTTACATATCCTAGAAACCTACGAAAATCTAGCCGGACATAATATTAATCAACATCATAGACAAAATTGATAACATTATATCAAGACCAAAATTCAACAAAAAGTAGAAAAGTAGAAAGTAAAACTCTAAAACGACGATCTCGCGATTCTCGATCTTCGAATTCTCCTTCGTATTTCCTTCTGGATGCTCTCAGAAATTGTGTTTTCTCTCTATGAATGCTTGTGTGTTGATTTCTGGAATTATTGGGGTAGATATATCTTCTTGGGAGTCTTGGAGGTCAAGAAATCGGATAAAATTCATCCAAAAGTCGAATTTTAGATGGATTAGGTCACCCGGGCACGGTCGTGCCCCACGGCACGGCTAGACCGTGCCCCAGTGCACAGCCTCGTTTTTCCTCGTTTTCGACCTCGTTTCCTCCTCGTTTCTTCCTCGATCCTTAATCACATTTGAAATTCATACTTTTTCCACTAAAATCATGAAACTTAACAACCAAAACGTCAAATGCAACTAATAAATGAAAAGTAACCAAATTGCTATAAAAACGTACACAAACGCACTCAATCGATCATAACATTGTACGCAAAACTATAGCAAAATTGACACTTATCAATTTCCCCCAAACTTAAACCATTGCTCGTCCTCGAGCAACATCAAGAACTCTTCTTCAACATAAATCACAAAAGAATGAACCAAGTTTCACAACCAAAGACTCAAAACACTTAATCAAAATCGAAACTTTCTAAACTTAAGCAAACACTCCAAACAATCCATAATCATGCATTTCAAGGAGTAATGAACCTCTCAAGGTAAAAGTGTATCACTCACGCTCAAAAGTGTATAAAATAGGTCGTGTATACGCTCAAATCAATTAATCAAGTAACACCTACCATAAGCTTGCAAATCGTCTCACTTCTCCACCACTTTCGTACATGTGAATATAAGAATCAAAAAGACTTTTATTTGGACGCAATGAGGCTCTTTGGACAAGGTAGGAAAATTTGGATTAAAGTGACTATAAAAGCATATGATTGCAGCTACTTCAACAATTTCTACCTTGAATCACGAATTTTTAAATCTCCATGAAGTTTCTTCAACCAAAATAATCACCTATTTCCACATGAGTTCCAGAAATTATATCAAAAGGACTTACTCAATCGAGTTCCAGAAAAAGGCACAACTCAACTAAGTGTCCAACTTACATCAACAAGGCACAACTCATGCACAAATTTATTTTCCACCAATCACTTCCTCATTCTCTCTCTCTTTTTTTTTTTTTCTAGCCACATTTTTTTTTCTTTTTTCAACACTACCAATTCTTTCAACTATATTTACTTTTCCCAATTACTCAACTCAAAGTCTTTTCACCCGATCACTTATCATCCAAGCTTTACAATCATATAAAATAGGTAGGCTCAAAAGATACGGATTATTCACACGATTATTCGGCTAGTCAAAGAAATAAGGCTTAAAGGCTCAAAGGGGCTAACTAGGAAATTATAATGATTTTGGTAGGGAAATATTTGGCTAAGTGACTAAAAAAAATCAAAGATGGCCTTAGATTATTTTCAAAAATTCACATGCACATGTGGTCTCAAAGGAGATACCAAAGCAAGTTTTAGAGATGTATACAAGACAATTGATACTCACTCAATCAAGAAAACAAGACTCGATGTTATGTCAAGTCACGGCTCAAATCTCACTCGGCTTGTTTTCATACTCCTCAAAATACACAATCATTTCATGCTCAAAATATTCACCAAAATCAGAAAATTCCAACTCAATCAAGCAATAAATCGTCAAGATTATTCAACTCAATTCATGCTTTTTAAAGGTTGAGAATTCAAATCACATATTTTTCCAAAAAAACCAAAAGATCATCATCCATCCTAAAAAATCTAATCCTAAAAAAAAATCTTCCTAAAAAAAAACAATAAACATGCTAAAGCAATAAAATCCTAAATGCAACTAAAATGCAATGCAACATAGGTTACGAAAGTCTATCCAATCAATCAAACCGTCAAATTTTTCAAATTTCCTTACAATCTAAAACATCACAATTCAATCCCCCTAAACTTAAAGTCGACAATACCAAGGGAGATGATTCCAACCGAAAAGAAAAGGAAAAATAGAAAAATCTAACGAAAGAAAAAGAAAGAAAGAAAAGAAAAGAACAAGAAAAAAAAAACTAGGGGACAGGGATAGACTAACTCGAAACCTATGACTCATCATCGGCAGGCGGTGGCGGTGGAGGGTATACGTGCCCCATCGAGATCCTCCAATGGTCCATACGAGCCATGAAGTCCATCATGGTGTCACGGTAGTCATGGAACTCGTTCCGGAGGTTCATCACATTCTGCTCCAAAGCTGTCAACCTATCGGCCTCGTATGCATGAGTCGGGTGCTCTGGTGGTATCTCCTGCTCATGATCAGTTCCTTGCTCGTAGGCGGCCTCCTCTTCAGCTTGTCCCAACGGCTCGTCTGCGATATCCGGATCTGCTGGAGCACCGACACTTGCTGCAACATGTGCAGGTGTATCCAATGACCAGTTGTACCGTGACACTATGTCACCAGGCTTAGTCAACTGTGTGTTCGGCAGTGGGAATGACTCCGCATCCTTCTGACGCAAAAAGAAACCGTGCCCTGTAGGATCCATCAGTATGAAATGCTGGTTAAGGAGTACCTGAAGATCAATGGCAGTCGACCCTAGTAAATCAGCGAGGTCGTCCAGCGACATCCCGATGTAATGAGCCAGGGGGTGAGTATGCCGCCTATCACGATATGTCCTGCGGTCTGATTCGCCACCCTCTTCATCTGTCGGATCAGGTGAATAGCGGCATCAACTTGGTACCCCGTCACCAAACAGTATAGCATATGCAGCTCGTCCAACCGAACCACCCCGTTCTCGTATCTGGCAAATAGGGTGTTGGCGATCACCCGCTGCAAGTATCGGAACACCGGGTTCCGGATCAACGTTGCCTTGGCCGTCCTCGGGTTCCATGGCACTGCCTCCCTACCCCGGCATTTGGTGATAAACTTCCAAAACTCGTCCGGTTGGAATCGCTGGCTGTGACGGAACTCTAGTCTGTCTGTCGGCATATGATATATGGCTCTAAACTCATCCAAAGACAACTCGTGTTGCCTGTTGTTCAGTTGGAACTGGATGTGGGTCGGTTTTGATCGCCGTTCCTTCACCGTTAGAGTGCTAGGATCTCAAGAACGACCCTCGGATATGTCCTCCAACGACCCCTAAACAACTGCGTCCATTCTAAATTCTCCACCAAACGCCAAAAATCGTCGTGGAGACCGAGGTGCTGTAGAGCTACATCGTCTGCATATCTCGTAGGCTCCATGGGCCTTGTAACCAAAGCCGCCCATCTTTTTTTGTGCTCGTCTGAACGCAGTGTCACCCTATGATGAGAGGGTGCCACCGGAGCACGAATTGGCGCTTGGTCCTGGGCTCCTGATTTGGAGGCGCCTCCTACAACTCGTCGTTTCTTACCACCTGCCATTTCAACCTGCAAGCAACGCATAATCAAGTTCAATTCACCATTCGAATATTGCACTAATTACTCCTCGACTCAAATGCATCCGAATCCAAAATTCATCACAAAATTCGGTCATGGAGTTATGTCAATTTTCCTAGTTCCATTCACCATCACAATTTGCCCAATCTATACCATGCATTCAACAATTAACCTCAATCGATCCTAACGAGAATTATACAACACTCCCCCAAACTTGATTCGAACCATATCAACACATCAATTCTATCAAACGAATATCAAAAAAAATTCGAATTCAATAGACATTCCACTAACATTTCAAGAATTTGACATGTATTCATTCTTAGAGGAACAAATTGAACCAAACATGCAACTATATTGAATAATTTCACAGTTAAAACATATGCATGCCAAGTGTTCGATAAAATTCCCCAATGAAAAACGACATCAAATAGACAATGTGCTCCGATTAAATCATCACCCAAGTCTCAAACAAGCATTATTTACAAAAATATTGGAGAAAAATTGAAGAAAACGTACCTTTTGAGACGAAAATCGAAAATTGTGAACTTGGAGCCCTAGTTGTGAAATCCTTCTCAAAACTTCAAATTTCTTGTGGAATTGATGTTAGAATGTAGTGGGGAAGTGTTTGTGATGCACTTGAAATGGATTAATCGGTGAATTTTTGGGAAATTTGGAGAATTGGGAGATTAGGGTTCGAAATTGGGGAGAAATTGTGAGAATTTCGCCCCCAATTTCACCCTTTAAAGACACTGTGCACTGGCGCACGACCGTGTCCCAGGACACGGCCGACCGTGCGCTAGTGCTCCCCCCGTTCTGTGCAGTCGCGCACGACCGTGTCCCAGGACACGGCCGACCGTGCGTGACTGCATCTCCTTCTGGACATTGGTGCACGACCGTGTCCCAGGACACGGCCGACCGTGCGCGACTGCATCTCCTTCTGGACATTGGTGCACGACCGTGTCCCAGGACACGGCCGATCGTGCGCCAATGCATCGAATTTTTTTTCTTTGTTTTTTGATTTTTTTTAAATTAAAAGAAACGAACTTTCCTAATCTAGATATTGGGTTGCCTCCCAATTAGCGCTAAGTTTAACGTCTTCAGCCGGACGTGATAAAAAAAAAAAACTTACCTCTTAGGGATCCGTCAAGTAGTATACACACTTTGCCATCTCTTTGTTTCCACTTCCATAATATAGTTTGATGCGTTGGGCATTGACAGTGAACGTGGTCCCATCCTTTGCTAACAGTTCTACATATCCCGGATCGAACACCTTTTTGACCAAAAATGGTTCGGACTATCTTGACTTCAACTTACCGGGAAATAAACGGAGTCTAGAATTAAACAACAATACTGGATCTCCCGGTTGGAATGTCCTTCGTTGGATCATCTTGTCATGAAAGTGTTTCGTCCGTTCCTTGTAGATTTGGGCATTCTCGTATGCCTCGTTACGAAATTCATCCATCTCCAAGAGATTTCGAATTCGCTCCGAACTTGACCGTGAATAATCCAAATTTATTGCTCGTGTTGCCCAATACGCCTTGTGCTCCAATTCGACCGGGAGGTGGCAAGACTTCCCAAAAACACGTTGGTATGGGGACATACCTATGGGCGTCTTATATGCCGTTCGATATGCCCACAGTGAATCATCAAGACGAATTGACCAATCCTTGCGATTTACACTCACTGTTTTTTCCAAGATTGTTTTTATCTCCTGATTTGAAACTTCCGCTAATCCATTGGCTTGTCGATGGTATGATAACGTCATCTTGTGTCGAACTCCATACTTCTCCAACAACCTAGCAAAAATTTTGTTGTGGAAGTGCTTTCCCCCATCACTAATAATTGCCTTAGGTGTCCCGAATCTATTGAAAATGTTTTTCTTCATAAATTGTAGAACCACTTTAGCATCATTAGTTTTGGTGGGAATGACTTCTATCCACTTGGAAACATAGTCAACCGCTAGCAAGATGTAATTATAGCCATTGGACGGAGGAAACGGTCCCATGAAGTCTATGCCCCACACATCAAAAATTTCGACTTCAAGAATATTTGTGAGGGGCATTTCATGTCTTCGAGATATGTTTCCCGTCCTTTGACAACGATCACATCCCGCAACAAAGTTATAACAATCTTTAAATAAAGTAGGCCAATAAAAACCTGATTGTAGAACTTTGATAGCTGTCTTCTTTCCACTATGGTGCCCACCTACGGGTGATGAGTGACACATTCCCATGATGTCGTCCCACTCCTCCATTGGTACACATCTTCGAATAAGCGAATCTGCACATCTCCTAAACAAATATGGATCATCCCACATATAATAATTTATATCATGAAGAAACTTTTTCTTTTGATACGCATCTATATCCGGTGGAAGAACCCCTTTTGCTAGGTAATTTACGATGTCCGCGTACCATGGAACCGGTGCATCATTAATGGCAAGTATGTACTCATCGGGGAATTTCTCCTTGATTTCCCCATTTACCTCAATTTCTGGATTTTCAAGTCTCGAAAGATGGTCCGCCACCACGTTCTCACATCCCTTCCGGTCCTTGATTTCCACGTCAAATTCCTGCAAAAGCAAAATCCAACGAATTAATCGAGGTTTAGTATCTTTCTTTTCAAAAAGATAACGAATTGCTGCATGATCAGTATAAACTATTGTTTTTGTGCCAATCAAATATGATCGAAATTTGTCGAACGCAAAAACGACCGCCAACATCTCTTTTTCCATGGTGGTGTAATTTTCGTGCGCCTCGTCTAATGTTCGACTTGCATAATAAATTGGCCTCAACAACTTGTCTCTCTTTTGTCCTAGCAGCACTCCAACCGCATAATCACTAGCATCGCACATCAACTCAAATGGTTGTGACCAATCCGGGGTGATCAAGATTGGTGCACTTATCAACGCTTTTTTAAGAGTTGCGAATGCTTCGTGACATTCATCAGTGAATTTGAACTCTGCCTCCTTTTCCAATAAATGACTTAAAGGCTTGGATATCTTTGAAAAGTCTTTTATGAATCTCCGGTAGAATCCTGCATGTCCAAGGAAACTCCGGATAGCTTTCTCCATCTTCGGTGGTGGTAGCTTTTCAATTGCCACTATCTTAGCTCTATCTACTTCGAGTCCTGCGGCTGATATGCGGTGACCAAGTACAATTCCATCCTTCACCATGAAGTGACACTTCTCCCAATTGAGAACTAAATTGGTCTCCTCGCATTGCTGCAACACTTTAGCTAAATTAGCCAAACAAGAATCGAATGAAGTTCCAAAAACAGAAAAATCATCCATAAAGACTTCCATAATATTCTCAATCAAATCATGAAAAATAGACATCATGCATCTTTGAAAAGTGGCAGGGGCATTACATAACCCAAATGACATTCTTCGAAAAGCGAAGGTGCCATATGGACATGTAAAAGTCGTTTTCTCTTGGCCTTCCGGTGCAATCGCAATTTGATTGTACCTGGAATATCCATAGTAATCGTATCCTGCAAGTCTATCTAACATTTGATCAATGAAAGGAAGAGGGAAGTGATCTTTTCGGGTGGCGGTATTTAATTTTCGATAATCGATGCACACCCGCCACCCTGTTACCGTTCGAGTTGCGATGAGCTCTTCGTTCTCGTTTTTCACCACTGTCATTCCTCCTTTCTTTGGCACCACTTGTACTGGGCTCACCCAACTGCTATCCGAGATAGGATATATGATCCCGGCATCTAACCACTTCAACACTTCTTTCTTGACCACTTCCTGCATAATTGGATTAAGTCTTCGTTGGTTTTGGATTGAAGGTTTATAAGTCTCTTCCATCCTAATTTTGTGCATCACGATGGCTGGACTTATTCCCTTCAAATCCGCTATAGACCAACCAATAGCCGATTTGTGTTCCCTCAAAACCCGTAATAATTTTTCAAGTTGAACAGAGTTTAAAGAAGAGGAAACGATTACCGGATTTGCATTATTTTTACCCAAAAATGCGTATTGAAGATGGTCGGGTAGTGGCTTGAGTTCCGGAGCAGGGGCGTCTTGAACGGGACTCAAATTTTCCTCGGGGCATTGGCGCACGGTCGTGCGCCAATGCACAACCTTCAGTGCTGTCGGGCACGGCCTGGCCGTGCCCCAACGCACGGTCGTGCCCCAATGTCCAGAGAGGGCTGCAGCCGGGCACGGTCTGACCGTGCCCCAGCACACGGTCGTGCCCGGCTGCACAGCTTCTCGATTCTTCTTTACGATCCCGTTTTTTCGCCTTTCCTCCGTTTGTCTTCATTGAAATTTCCTGCAAGGCATCCAAAGAATACATTTCATCAATTACATCATCATTTTCTAAATGTAAAATTTTATCATGAGTAGTAAGAGATTTTGATAAACAAAGCTCCAACGAATCTTTCATCAAGATGCGATCCACTTGCTCCTCCACACAAAAGTCCACAACATCAACAAAGCTACACGTTTCTCTATCATCGTGAAATTTCATTGCCTTGTAAATGTTGAACAACACATGTTCATCATTCACTCTTAACGTGAGCTCGCCTTTTTGTACGTCAATTAACGCTCTTCCCGTGGCTAAAAATGGACGTCCTAGAATCAAGGGCACGTCGTGATCCTCCTCCATGTCTAGAACCATAAAATCCACCGGAAAAATAAATCGATCAACTTTCACTAACACATCTTCAATGATTCCCTTAGGATATGTTATCGACCTATCCGCTAATTGCAACGTAACCGTTGAAGGCTTCACGTCTCCAAGCCCAAGCTTTTGAAAAATTGAGAACGGCATAATATTGATGCTTGCACCTAGATCACACAATGCCTTATCAAAATAAGATTCACCAATTACGCATGGAATTGTGAAACTTCCCGGATCCTTCAACTTTTGTGGTAACTTCCATTGTAGGATTGCACTACATTCCTCCGTTAGATTCACTCGTTCAAAATCTGCTATCTTTCTCTTCTTTGACATCACATCCTTCAAGAATTTTGCATAATTCGGCATTTGTTCCAAGGCATCTGCAAAAGGAATGTTAATGTGAATTTTCTTGAAAATTTTCAGAAATTTTGCAAATTGTGAATCCAACTTTTTCTTTTGGAATCTTTGAGGAAAAGGAAGAGAAGTAGTAGTAAAAGGTAATGGAGAGTTAGAAATTGATTTTGGCTTCTCAGCCCCTTTTTGTGGTCTATGATCTTTTTCTTTCTCCACCACCGGATTTTCTTCTTCTTTCTCCATCTCTTGTTCTTCCTCGATTGGCATGCTTGACCCTTCATAGTTCGTTCCACTTCTCAAATTGATGGCTTGACATTGCTCCCTCGGGTTAATCTCCGTCGTACTTGGATATTGCCCTTGCTTGTGTTGGTTTCCCAACATCGTAGCAAGCTGTCCCATCTGCACTTCCAATGCTTTGAGACGATCATCCAATTGTCTTTCCGAAGATTTGGCTTCTTTAAAACACTCATCCGTACTTTTTATGAATTCCCTCATCAAATCCTCAATTGGCTGCTTCCTTGGCTCATTAATCATTCCATTTGTAACGGAAAAACCTAGAGGAGGTTGCAAACAATTATTATTGTTTGCATATGAGAGGTTCTCGTGATTCCTCCCACCGTGCTTGTACTGATACATGCCTCTGTTTCGGAAATTGTTATTGTAATTTTGCCCGCCCAAATAGTTGATGTCCTCCACTTCTTCTTGCGGTGCAACTTCACGACTTTGATTTCCTACTTGCGCTCCATTTTGATTTTTAAACTCGGTCATCATCGATACTAGAGCTGCCATTTGTGTAGTCAAGGCTGAGATTTGATCATTACTTTGCACTTCCGCTACTTTTTTATATGTATTCCTCTCAGACGGCCATTGGTAGCTGTTGGTTGCCATCTCTTCTAGAATGTACATAGCATCTTCCGGACACTTTGCCAACAGTGCTCCACCTGCTGCAGCATCAATCATTGCTCGAGTAGGCCCAAACAGTCCATTATAAAAGAAACAGACTTGTTGGTCATCCGGAAAACCATGTTGTGGGCATCTTCTAAGCATGTCTCTAAATCGTTCCCAAGCTTCTCCCAAAGACTCTCCATCAAGTTGTCGGAATTGTGTGATCTCACTTTTCAGTCTCAACGTCTTACTTGGGGGAAAGTACTTAAAGAGAAAACGGTTGCTCAATTCTTCCCATGTAGTGATTGATCCGGGTGGAATGGATGACAACCACAACTTTGCCTTATCTCGTAAAGAGAACGAGAATAATCGAAGTCTGATTGCATCTTCAGAAACTCCGTTGAACTTGATCGTGTCACATACTTCCAAAAATTGCGCCAGATGCGCATTCGGGTCTTCCAAGTGGCTTCCACCAAACTGATTTTGTTGAACCATGTTAATCAATGCCGGCTTCAACTCAAAATTGTTTGCATTGATAGGGGGTCTCACAACCCCCCGTCCATTTCGTCTCGGTTGGAAGTAATCTCGGATGGCCCTTTGGTTGGGAGCTCCTTGTGGAATATTGTCTTCCATTTGACTAAATAACTGTCTCCGTGTTCTATTACGTCTACAGGTAGCTTCAATCTCTGGATCAACTGCAATCAACGCTGCCTTTTTAGAGCGCGTGTTCATGCACTATTTGCAATATCCACAAGCAAATATCAAACACTCACAATAAAATAATGACAAGCTGAAATAAAATATAATAAAAAATCCTAGATTAAAATCAAAAAAAAATAAATCTAGATATCAACTATCCTAACGTCTAGCCCCCGGCAACGGCGCCAAAAACTTATTCACCTAATTCTTTAAGCTACTCCCGCAAGTGTACGGTGTAGATCGTAGATACGGCAAGCAAGGTCGATCCCTCAGAGACTATCGTAGAATTAATTAATTACCTAAATTGTATCCCTAATTTTATCTAGGAGTCGAATTCAAAAGATGTTGAATTAATTATAATAACTAAAAATGCAATTAAAAATCACGAGGTTAAACAGTTATTCTAAGACAGGTTCTAGAACATGCTTTCATCCGATTCTCCCCTCAACGTCACCTTGATCAATCCAATTTCATTGATTAATAATCCTATATGAGCAATCACGAATATCAAATTAAAAGCTCTCTCGAGTGAATTTAATCGGTTGATTATTATGCTACCAGAGGTATCTCTACTCGATCTGATATAACACAACAACTCCCAAAAGCACCTAGGATTGAAAATCTCATCACATATGTCATTCATCTCTCGATCTCATGCTGCATATATGTCATGTGTTTACTCTTCCGTAATTAAATCTCCTCTCTCGAATTTTGACTTAATTACTTAAACATGCTCAATTAGGGGCCCTCCAATCAAACAAGCAATCAAATCATAAACACATGAATAGGATCAAGAATCAAGAAATTGAATTAAAATCAAAGATCCATCAAGGTTTGAATCGAACTACTTACATATCCTAGAAACCTATGAAAATCTAGCCGGACATAATATTAATCAACATCATAGACAAAATTGATAACATTATATCAAGACCAAAATTCAACAAAAAGTAGAAAAGTAGAAAGTAAAACTCTAAAACGACGATCTTGCGATTCTCGATCTTCGAATTCTCCTTCGTATTTCCTTCTGGATGCTCTCAGAAATTGTGTTTTCTCTCTATGAATGCTTGTGTGTTGATTTATGGAATTATTGGGGTAGATATATCTTCTTAGGAGTCTTGGAGGTCAAGAAATCGGATAAAATTCATCCAAAAGTCGAATTTTAGATGGATTAGGTCATCCGGGCACGGTCGTGCCCCACGGCACGGCCAGACCGTGCCCCAGTGCACAACCTCGTTTTTCCTCGTTTTCGACCTCGTTTCCTCCTCGTTTCTTCCTCGATCCTTAATCACATTTGAAATTCATACTTTTTCCACTTAAATCATGAAACTTAACAACCAAAACGTCAAATGCAACTAATAAATGAAAAGTAACCAAATTGCTATAAAAACGTACACAAACGCACTCAATCGATCATAACATTGTACGCAAAGCTATAGCAAAATTGACACTTATCATAAATTTATTAGTGATGCATAAATCAATAAACAACAAATAAGTTCAAAATTTTAAATAAATTCATTTAAGTAGGAGTAGATTCAAAAATGTATCTATACTATCCGAAAATTAGTTCAAAATGAGATAAGTAAACTTTAAATTCAAATATATCCAAACACCAACTATAAATTTATTATTATAAAATTCAAATATTTCCTCAAATCTATATCCAAACACAATTTTAAGGAAGAGTGTATATTTGAGATGTTAGATTGAACAAAATTACATGATATTATTATGAGTATAACTACTATATTAGGACTTTTATTTACCTATAATTTTTTTTCTTAATTTCGCTTCATCTATACTACACTAATAGCAGATCCACAGTTTTACTATAATTTTTTTTGTATAAATACACACGACATAAGTAGATGAAATTGCCTTCTATAGTACAAACTTTTTCAAATACCTTTATCATGAAATTGTCTTCCGAAATAGTAAAATTATTCTTATCATAAAATTTAAGCAAAATAAGATTAATAAAAACAATCTAAACAATAGTTCTTAAATAATATATCACCACAATCTTAGTGGATATGTACTATGTACAATAGCTGCAATTGGATCCATCGAGCTTCTCAACAAAATATCATAAGGTATTTCAACCTCGAAAAAGTCATCACGACGCACCCCGATTGTACCATCACCAATACCAGCAATCCAATCTGAAAAATCGTGCAACTCTTTTAATTCAACATCTGAAAATGACGGATTATCAAGTCTCATATTCCATGTCAAACGAAGAACCCGACAATGCTGCCAAATCTTAGATGAATTTATTGTTGCATGAACAATGTCCTGTCGAGTTCCCTTTGGTATGACAGACAATATTTGGCGAAAGTCTCCCCCAAACACAACAGTCTTACCACCAAATGGTCTATTTTTATTACCAGGATCTTGCACCTGCATGATATCTCTTAAGCTTCTATCAAGAGCTTCAAAACAGTGTCTATGCATCATGGGTGATTCATCCCATATGATAAGTTTTGATCGAATAAGAAGTTCTGCCAGCGGACCACCCTGCCGTATATTACAGGTAGAGAACTCATCAATATTGATCGGTATAGCAAATCGTGAGTGTGCAGTCCTTCCACCAGGTAATAGAAGTGATGCAATGCCACTCGAAGCCACATTAAGAACAATATCTCCTTTAGACCTAATTGCCGCAGACAATGTCTTCCAAACATATGTTTTCCCAGTTCCACCATATCCATAAACAAAGAACACGCCTCCATTCGATGAATAGGCAGCATCCATAACAATATCATAAACTTCATGTTGCTCTTCTGTCAACCTAACGAACAATGTATTCTGCTCATCCAACAAAGCAATACGATCATACTGGAGCTCCATGTATACCAACTTGTTTTGTAAGTATGAAACAGTGACCATATCTGGAAATGGCATTGTATCAAAATCTCTCAAACTCTTGCCAAATTTCTGCATCATCTTCTCAATCTCTACCAAAGAAAGATTCTTGATATTTTCTTCACTCAAAGTCAAACCTAAATGAGAACACTACCACATTATTAACAAAAAAATACAAATAAAATTTCAACAAACATTAAACCTGCATAGGTACAAAACAAATAGTAGACTATACCTGCATGATTCAATATATGACTATGTCGATGTAAAATATCGTCTGACAAATAAACCCAACACTTGTCCCATACATCTCTTGGTTCACTCAAGCTATCTGAAGCAAGTAATGTCGTAAACAAATACCACAATGAATGTGCAGAAGCCCAATAGCTTGCCTCAGTTATCCCATCCACATATTCTCTATCATCATCCAGTATACCGTAAGCATAACATGCCTCACGAAAAGTGTTATATATAACGCCATCAACTGTTCTTATGTCCTTATAGCCAGTTGGACCCTTAACAATATTAAGAAGACACCTCAAATAATACTTCTCCCCACTTCCAGGTGCAATGTAAAATATTTGACCCAAAGAGAATCTTCTTTTCCTAGGTGTCCATTCTCGTCCATCCCTCTTCCAAACAAATTTCTGTGGAAATTCTGTATATGTAAGCTTTCTTGCATCTTCGTACTTCTTGTTCGCCTCAAACCAAGCTAAGAACATACTATGACCAACAGATGGACGATTAACAACACCTTCAATCTCATCTTCATCGGAGAACAAAACTGTCTGCTCATCTGGAAGATGAAAACTCAAACGCTCCACTGGAGTGCTCTTATACTGAATTTCAAATCCAAGTATCCTCCACATAGCCTCACATGGAGATATGTAACGACAATCATAATATATATCAATCTTATCCACAGTTTGACCAATCTCACCATCAACTGCATTGTTATAGAAAGTGGTTGAAATTCGATCATGCCCCTTATTCACATACTTGAATAGATATTTGATTGCTCGTGACTGATTACACCACTCAACATTTAAATGAGCTTTGTACTTGAGCAATAAATATCTATTGTGTGGAACAACAAATCTATTGTCAAGCTCCACACCATTTCTCAATATCTTACGACCATTATCTCTCCTACGATACATTGGATAACCATCTTGATCAATTGTTGTTGTATCAGCAAAACGCTTAGGAAAATGCTTCACACACTTGCCTTCTCCATGCATGGAGAGTTTGGATTGATCACACCACACGGGTCACGTACCACATCATAGTACATAGGATCATCTTTCATAGTAGGTATTTCAGCCGAGATTATAGTATCAATATCATCTGGTGTCGGGTATTTATCACGTTGCTCCAGAAATAGAAGAATATGAGCATGTGACAATCCACGTTTTTGAAACTCAACAATATAAATAATTGCATAAAACAAATCAATTAATTCAAAACAAAATAAAAAAACAGTGCATACGTGTGACTATGTCTATATATGTACGTAATTTGTATACCTGATCTAACAGAACCAAACATCTTAATAGATTTGAGGTCCTTGATTAATAACTCCAATTTCATTTTAAAAAACACGACACACTATATCAGCACGATCTTCAGCATTCACACCTCTTTTATCAAGAAAACGTACAATTTCAGGCCATTTCGGATTACACGTAAATGTCAAGAATAGGTCGGGGTACCCCGCCCACTGACAAATTGTCATGACATCTTGATAATTCTGAATCATATACCTAGTCCCACCAGTAAATGAAGGAGGCAGTATAACCCGTTTTCCCAAAAATCGCATATCAGTGTCACCTCGAAGAAATGACTCAGCGAGACCCTTATACATCTCGCAACGCAACTGTTTTTGATGCAAACGAATATAAGTTAGTCTCGCAGACTCTATCATAGTGAATGCATCAACTATAAATTGTTGTGTTAACCTTCTTGAACGAAAAATCGTAATAGGTTGATTCTCCCTCTCGTGCAACCGATAGGAGAACCACTCCCTATTACTAACCCTCTTTCTACCCCCACTTTCTGACCCTTTCACATCTGAAAACGCAATGTCCTCTCTATACCCATCCTCTCCATACGGGAACAACAAAGGATATTGAAGAGCTAGGTACGCAACATGAAGTTCATTTATCCTTTTCAATCTACCAGTCTGTGTCTCGACCATTATGTCCCTCTCGCCAAGACATTCATCAAAATCTCCAACTACTATGGCTGCAACTTCAGAAATCGATGGAAGGTTATATTGTCGACCATCTCGACCTCGACGACCAAATAACTTCAGTCTAATATCCGATAAACTACCTTCTACTAACACATTATGTTCATCAAGCATACTCCTCAACTCTGACACAATAGAGCCATGTAAGCTTTACATATTATCATTACCCCTGCTCATGTAGAAAAAACATGAAAAATAAATTAGAAGAAAATTAATATATATCATCGTAGATAACTACAATTTTTCCAAAATAAAATGAAGTTGCAATAAAAATTAATACAAACCTAACACACTTGATTCGATTGCTGATTTCATTTTCAGTGTCATAAATGTAGAGTTGACCAAATTTCGGAGCTGAACCTTCTACAGGTAATAAACTACCAATTAGATGATAATTTTGCCCATGTAGCTTGAAAATTGGCGGAGACTTCCCCTGGTTAGTAGAATAATCAATTTTGCCACCCATTGAGGTAAAACTGAACATATTATTGTAGGATCTTATATTATCCAAAAAATGTTTGCTTCTCTCATCACTCCCATGAAGTAAATCATGGAGCACCTTAGGAGGTTCCATCAACGGAGGAAGTTGGATCTTCCCTTGATTACAACACAGAGAATATTTTGGAAATCGGGCATTAAAATATGACCTCAGCCGCTCGTCATACCAAAACAAAGCACCACAAAACTCACATGTGTATATTGGATCACCATTATCAATATAATCTGCAACATTTTAACATATTAGAACAACTATGTTTACCTATCATACAAATACAAAAAAAAAATACAAAAATTCAATGTTAAAAACTCAGGCTAAGAATGTAAACTTATTCTCCCTCGCTCAACCGAAGGCTGTACTCTATCACCTGCAAAGTCATCTTTTGTCAATTCAATCATAATAGACGAATCAATGACTGAGGTAGAACCACAATTCTCCTTCAATCGATCTTTATATATATGTGTAGATACAATCCGCACTAAACCTGTAGAACCAACTACCACATGCAACACATAAATAATTCAGCAAATAAATTCAAGTGAAAACAACATGAAAACGATATGCAATTACAGACCAAAACATATTAAAAAATAACTCACCACCATTATTCACATCACCGGGCAAAGTTAACGAAGGTGTAGATACAACATTTTTCGACACTCGATTTAAGTCATGCTCTTGATAAATGTCTAAAACAAAAAAAAAAACCAACCACACTTCATGAGCATACCATGTTCTTTAACACACCACATCTAATTTCATTACACAATTTAAAAATATAATCCCAACAAAACCAACAATCAATTTATTTAATTCTACAAAAATACAACAAAATTGAAAATAGGTAATGATGATTAGGGTTGACCTAATCACAATCAACCTAATTAACCCCACCATTAAACTACACTGCTCATTAACTTTGAGACACAAAAACCTAGACACAAAGTAAACCCTATCTGCGCCCCTTCACTCCAGAGTCTTCCACTCCCACTCACCACTGCTGTCGGCGCCTCCACCATTCCTTCATCTCCCACCTATCTGAACAGATACTACAGATCTGAGGAGATATTCACTTATCTCCGGTGAAACCACATACCCCTTCATAGATCTTCACCTCACCTGGTTCAGAATAGACGAATCGGTGAAACCACACACCCCCTCATAGCTCGTTGCACCGATAGTAGCTCATCGTTGCCTATATGCTGAAATTCTATGGAAATCTTCTGCCCGTAACACAAAAATGTTGGGTATCTACTGCATGCATAGACTATGAAGATCTCTGTTTTTTTAGAGTATTATATATGTTAGGGGTTTGCAAATAGAACAAAACTTATATGTACCTGTGGCACGGATCCTAGATCCGTGCCCCTGACCCGACCCGGCGCGTGGGCCGCATCCAGGCGTGCCCACGCGCCCCCACGCGCACCCCCACCTGATCTGGTGTGCGTCCACGCACACCAGATTTCACACTATGTGATTCAGTGATAGGTGTTATATATGTACTCTATAGGTGTTATATATGTACTTTGTAGGTGTTAAAGTTTTATTATATGATTCAGTGATAGGTGTTATATATATACTCCTTAGGTGTTACATCTATGTTCTTGAGGTATTACATATATAGAAGATTTCATATTATGTGATTCAGTGATAGATGTTATATGTATACTCTATATGAGTTATATATATACTCTTTATGTGTTAAATGTATGTTCTTGAGGTATCACATATAAAAAAGATTTCATATTATGTGATTGAATGATAGGTGTCATATATATACTCTATAAGTGTTATATGTATGTTCTTTAGGTGTTATAATATTTTCATAATACCTGAAGAATTGTGTTTATTATATATCATAGATGCATGTAATTTTATATCACCTATAGAGTATCTTTGTAATACCTTTAAAATATTTTCATAACATCTGAAGGAAGAATTGTGTTTATTATATCTTATAGATGCATGTGATCTTATATCACATATATAGTATATTTGTAATACCATTAGAATATTTTCATATTATATGTCTGATATGTTTAATATATACTCTATAGGTGTTATATATATACTTTTTAGGTGTTAAATGTCTGATCTTAAGATTAAGTGATATGTATATATAATATGCTTAATTTAAGATTCCTCCCTTCCCCCTTCTCCAAGACTCATCGCCCAGCCCCTCATTCGCCGCTGCACAACTGCCGGAGACGAGCAGGTCGTCGGCGATCACTACAGACCCACCAACACACCCAACTCGCCCAAAACCGCAGCCCACAACACCCATGAAGAAGAAGAAGAAGAAGAAGAAGAAGAAGAAGAAGAGGAGGAGGAGGAAGAGGAAGAGGGGGAGGAAGAGGAAGAGGAAGAAAAAAAAAGCTGCGTGAAGAAGAAGAGGAAGAGGAGGAGGAGGAGGAGGAAGAGGAAGAAAAAAAAAAGCTGCGTGAAGAAGAAGAGGAGGAAGAAGAAGAAGAAGAAGAATTTTTTTTTAATTAATAGGGGCGGGTCAACGGGCCCGGCACATAAGTCCTACTCTTGGAAATAAGATGACGATCTGAGTCTATATGGCAATATTGTGCTGATATTCTTCTTTTTATGAGTTTATTTCCTACAGCATGTCCAAATATGTTAGATCTGAGTTTTGAAGCATATTCTTACATTGATCCAAGTTTTTTATGTGTGTGCTTGCCTAAATAAGCTGTTCAAAAAATTTCATCGTTGTTTCTGATTAACAAATGTTGAAAATCTGAACACTATGTTCAAAATCTGGGTGAATATGCAAAAAAAAACTGTGATACTTCCTAATCTGAAAATCTATAAGCTCATGATGTCCAATGATGTAAACTGAGGCATGTTGTCATATCCAAAGAAAAATCCAGTGCATGAAATAGAAAATAAATACTTTTGTGTATAATTTTATTGTCCTGAAACTTAATTGGTGCATATTGATAATTTATGGACTAAAAAACTAAGAAAATATTGCTGATATTACTCTACAGTTGTTGCATGTTCCTGCCTATTAGATAAATGTTGGATATATACGACATGACCAGACGATGATGATTTTCCTTTTATTCTAGGTTAAATCTGTTTGGGGTTTGGAAATATGACAGTCATCTGAGTCTATAAGTCAATACTGTGCTCATATTGTTCTTGATCTGAGTAACTATCCTATGTCATGTTCAAATATGTTACATATGAGTTCTGAGGAATATTCTTACATTGATCCATGTGTTTTATGTGTTTTCTTGTCTATAAGAGTTGTTCAAGAAATTTTATCTTAGTTTTTGATTGACAAATGTTGGAAATTTAAGTCAATATGCCTATAGAAACTTGGGACACCTCATAATCTGAAAATCTATTTGTTTATCATATGCAATGATGTTACCTGAAGGAATATATATATATATATATATATTTCCACTGCATGACATAGGAATTAATTGTCTCTGTGTATAATCTTATTATCTACACATATGTTAGAACAATGTGTTTTGCTATGTGAGGATCTAATTTTCCACTTCTTGTTTGTTCCTGCCAATTAGATATGCTTAGAAAACTTAACCTGTCTTGCTTAGGAAACTCAAATACTCATTTGCAAAGGATATCATATCTCAGGTATGTGTATGACATATAAAAACAAATTTGTATTTACAGCCTATATGCTCATATTGTAATGATAAAAATTTTATCTGAATCTATTTCCCATATCATATTCAAAAAAGCTAAATCTAAGTTCTGAGAAATATTCTTACATATATCAATGTGTTTCTACAATCTGAAAATCTAACATTCTAGCTCATATGTGTGTTTGCCTATAACATACTTAATTTTCTGAGTATATATTCCCTTAGCTTTAGCAAATTATGTCTATTAAATGAAATTATACAATGTCCATCCCCAATATAATCATTTATCTCAGCTATATCTGCATATAGCATGTGAATCACTTTTCTGCATATATTTAATGTTTTATATGTTAGACATTCTGGTGATTAGAGTGAGATTGCAAAGCTAACATATATTTTTTAATTTATATATTTATTTAAATTTTAAACTCTAATACTATTATAAAATATATAAATAAACTAGTCCACAAACACTAAACGAATATGTTAACGAACTCTTCACGAACCTAACGAACATGTTCGCGAACGGGTTCGTCAGACACTCTCGCGAACATGTTCGTGAACTGTTCGCGAACAGGTTCATTAAGCAGGCTCGCGAACAGGTTCGCGAACATGTTAGCGAGCCTGCTTAACGAACCTGTTCGCGAGCTTTCGAATCAAACATGCCCAGGCTCGAGTTCGGCTCGTTAAGTATTCGAGCTCGAAATTCGGGCTCGAGTTCGGCTCGTTAAACTTCACAAACGAACTCGAACGAATATTTATCGAGTCGAGCCGCTAATATTTCGTGAACGGCTTGGTTCATTTACATCCCTAATGTCAATCCCCAATATACTCATTCATCTCAGCAATATCTACATATATCATGAGAATTACTTATCACCTTTTTTATGAATCTATTTACTATATCATGTGAAAAAAAGTGAAACATGATTATAAGGCATGTTCTTTAATCAATAAATGGATTTTTAAAATGTCAAAATGTAATATTCTACTTACTGTTTCTTCTTTCATGCTTGATATATTGGACATTCTGGACATTACAGTAACATGACCACACTAAAATGAAAATCCTCCAATTCTAAGTAATATGTCTATACTAACTTTCAAGTTTCAGTTTGTTGAACTCAAATGCTCAACTGCAGATGATGCGTATTTCACATGTATGTGTCTGGTATATGAATCAATCTTGTTTAATTATTATACTAAAATGATGCATGTTAATAATTTCTGCATATAGATAATCAAAACAAATTTTGCATAACTGCCTTACATTGATCCAAGTTTTTTATGTGTGTGCTTGCCTAAATGGGCTGTTCAAAAAATTTCATTGTTGTTTCTGATTAACAAATGCTGAAAATCTGAACACTATGTTCGAAATCTGGGTAAATATGCAAAAAAATTCTGTGATACTTCCTAATCTGAAAATCTATAAGCTCATGATGTCCAATGATGTAAACTGAGGAATGTTGTCATATCCAAAGAAAATTCCAGTGCATGAAATAGAAAATAAATACTTTTGTGTATAATTTTATTGTCGTGAAACTTAATTGGTGCATATTGATAATTTATGGACTAAGAAACTAAGAAAATATTGCTGATATTACTCTACAGTTGTTGCATGTTCCTGCCTATTAGATAAATGTTGGATATATACGGCATGACCAGACGATGATAATTTTCCTTTTATTCTAGGTTAAATCTGTTTGGGGTTTGGAAATATGACAGTCATCTGAGTCTATAAGTCAATACTGTGCTCATATTGTTCTTGATCTGAGTAACTATCCTATGCCATGTTCAAATATGTTATATATGAGTTCTGAGGAATATTCTTACATTGATCCATGTGTTTTATGTGTTTTCTTGTCTAGAAGAATTGTTCAAGACATTTTATCTTAGTGTTTGATTGACAAATGTTGGAAATTTGAGTCAATATGCCTATAGAAACTTGGGACACCTCATAATCTGAAAATCTATTTGTTTATCATGTGCAATGATGTTACCTGAAGGAATGTATGTCATATATATATATATATATATTTCCACTGCATGACATAGGAATTAATTGTCTCTGTGTATAATCTTATTATCTACACATATGTTAGAACAATGTGTTTTGCTATGTGAGGATCTAATTTTCCACTTCTTGTTTGTTCCTGCCAATTAGATATGCTTGGGAAACTTAACCTGTCTTGCTTAGGAAACTCAAATACTCATTTGCAAAGGATATCATATCCCAGGTATGTGTATGACATATAAAAAACAGATTTGTATTTACTGCCTATATGCTCATATTGTAATGATACAAATTTTATCTGAGTCTATTTCCCATATAATATTCAAAAAAGCTAAATCTAAGTTCTGAGAAATATTCTTACATATATCAATGTGTTTCTACGATCTGAAAATCTAACATTCTAGCTCATATGTGTGTTTGCCTATAACATACTTAATTTTCTGAGTATATATTCCCTTAGCTTTAGCAAATTATGTCTATTAAATGAAATTATACAATGTCCATCCCCAATATAATCATTTATCTCAGCTATATCTGCATATAGCATGTGAATCACTTTTCTGCATATATTTAATGTTTTATATGTTAGACATTCTGGTGATTAGAGTGAGATTGCAAAGCTAACATATATTTTTTAATTTATATATTTATTTAAATTTTAAACTCTAATACTATTATAAAATATATAAATAAACTAGTCCACAAACACTAAACGAATATGTTAACGAACTCTTCACGAACCTAACGAACATGTTCGCGAACGGGTTCGTCAGACACTCTCGCGAACATGTTCGTGAACTGTTCGCGAACAGGTTCATTAAGCAGGCTCGCGAACAGGTTCGCGAACATGTTAGCGAGCCTGCTTAACGAACCTGTTCGCGAGCTTTCGAATCAAACATGCCCAGGCTCGAGTTCGGCTCGTTAAGTATTCGAGCTCGAAATTCGGGCTCGAGTTCGGCTCGTTAAACTTCACAAACGAACTCGAACGAATATTTATTGAGCCGAGCCGCTAATATTTCGTGAACGGCTTGGTTCATTTACATCCCTAATGTCAATCCCCAATATACTCATTCATCTCAGCAATATCTACATATATCATGAGAATTACTTATCACCTTTTTTATGAATCTATTTACTATATCATGTGAAAAAAAGTGAAACATGATTATAAGGCATGTTCTTTAATCAATAAATGGATTTTTAAAATGTCAAAATGTAATATTCTACTTACTGTTTCTTCTTTCATGCTTGATATATTGGACATTCTGGACATTACAGTAACATGACCACACTAAAATGAAAATCCTCCAATTCTAAGTAATATGTCTATACTAACTTTCAAGTTTCAGTTTGTTGAACTCAAATGCTCAACTGCAGATGATGCGTATTTCACATGTATGTGTCTGGTATATGAATCAATCTTGTTTAATTATTATACTAAAATGATGCATGCTAATAATTTCTGCATATAGATAATCAAAACAAATTTTGCATAACTGCCTTACATTGATCCAAGTTTTTTATGTGTGTGCTTGCCTAAATGGGCTGTTCAAAAAATTTCATTGTTGTTTCTGATTAACAAATGCTGAAAATCTGAACACTATGTTCGAAATCTGGGTAAATATGCAAAAAAATTCTGTGATACTTCCTAATCTGAAAATCTATAAGCTCATGATGTCCAATGATGTAAACTGAGGAATGTTGTCATATCCAAAGAAAATTCCAGTGCATGAAATAGAAAATAAATACTTTTGTGTATAATTTTATTGTCGTGAAACTTAATTGGTGCATATTGATAATTTATGGACTAAGAAACTAAGAAAATATTGCTGATATTACTCTACAGTTGTTGCATGTTCCTGCCTATTAGATAAATGTTGGATATATACGGCATGACCAGACGATGATAATTTTCCTTTTATTCTAGGTTAAATCTGTTTGGGGTTTGGAAATATGACAGTCATCTGAGTCTATAAGTCAATACTGTGCTCATATTGTTCTTGATCTGAGTAACTATCCTATGCCATGTTCAAATATGTTATATATGAGTTCTGAGGAATATTCTTACATTGATCCATGTGTTTTATGTGTTTTCTTGTCTAGAAGAATTGTTCAAGACATTTTATCTTAGTTTTTGATTGACAAATGTTGGAAATTTAAGTCAATATGCCTATAGAAACTTGGGACACCTCATAATCTGAAAATCTATTTGTTTATCATGTGCAATGATGTTACCTGAAGGAATGTATGTCATATATATATATATATATATATATATATTTCCACTGCATGACATAGGAATTAATTGTCTCTGTGTATAATCTTATTATCTACACATATGTTAGAACAATGTGTTTTGCTATGTGAGGATCTAATTTTCCACTTCTTGTTTGTTCCTGCCAATTAGATATGCTTGGGAAACTTAACCTGTCTTGCTTAGGAAACTCAAATACTCATTTGCAAAGGATATCATATCCCAGGTATGTGTATGACATATAAAAAACAGATTTGTATTTACTGCCTATATGCTCATATTGTAATGATACAAATTTTATCTGAGTCTATTTCCCATATAATATTCAAAAAAGCTAAATCTAAGTTCTGAGAAATATTCTTACATATATCAATGTGTTTCTACGATCTGAAAATCTAACATTCTAGCTCATATGTGTGTTTGCCTATAACATACTTAATTTTCTGAGTATATATTCCCTTAGCTTTAGCAAATTATGTCTATTAAATGAAATTATACAATGTCCATCCCCAATATAATCATTTATCTCAGCTATATCTGCATATAGCATGTGAATCACTTTTCTGCATATATTTAATGTTTTATATGTTAGACATTCTGGTGATTAGAGTGAGATTGCAAAGCTAACATATAAATATTCCACTAACATGAAAATCTTCCAATTCTGAGTAATATGCCTAAACTAACTTTCAAGTTTCAGTTGTTGAACTCAAATGCTCAACTGCAGATGATGGGTATTTCACAAGTATGTGCCTCATATATGACTCAATCTTGTTTAATTACTATACTAAAATGATGACATGCAAATCATTTCTGCATATAGACAATGAAAACAAATTTTGCATAACTGCCTATAAAAACAAATTTCAAATTACTGACTATATGTTTTTAGTATATTGCCATAACCTTTTTCTAAGTCAATTTCCTATATCATGTCAGAAAGTGTTTGATATCAGTTCTGAGGAATGTTCTTAAATTTATCCATGTGTTTCTACAATATCATATTTCGCATATCAGGTATGTTCTTTAGTCTATCCATGTGTTTTAACAACGTATGTTCTGCATATTACATATGATCAACAAAAATTCTTATCTCTTTCAATGATAAATGTTCTAATTTATGAAAATATGCTGGAGATTTGAGTTCTAAGCTAAATCTAAGTTCTGATAAATATTCTTACATATATCAATGTGTTTCTACAATTTGAAAATATAACATTCTAGCTCATATGTGTGTTAGCTTATAACATACATAATTTTCTGAGAATATATTCCCTTAGTTTTAGCAAATTATTTTTATTAAATGAAATTATACAATGTCAATCCCCAATATACTCATTCATCTCAGCAATATCTGCATATACCATGTGAATTACTTATCACCCTTTTTATGAGTCTATTTACTATATCATGGGAAAAAAAGTGAAATATGATTATAAGACATGTTCTTTAATCAATAAATGGATTTTTAAAATGTCAAAATGTAATATTCTACTTACTATTTCTTCTTTCCTGCTTGATATATTGCACATTCTAGACATTAGAGTAACATGGCCACACTAAAATGAAAATCCTCCAATTCTGAGTAATATGTCTATACTAACTTGCAAGTTTCAGTTTGTTGAACTCAAATGCTCAACTGCAGATGATGGGTATTTAACATGTATGTGTCTGATATATGAATCAATCTTGTTTAATTACTATACTAAAATGATGCATGCTAATCATTTCTGCATATAGACAATCAAAACAAATTTTGCATAACTGCCTATAAAAACAAATTTCAAATTACTGACCATATGCTTTTAGTATCCTGCCATAACCTTTTTCTGAGTCAATTTCCTATATAATGTCAGAAAGTGTTTGATATCAGTTCTGAGGAAAGTTCTTAAATTTATCCATGTGTTTCTACAATATCATATTTTGCATATCAGGTATGTTCTTTAGTCTATCCATGTGTTTTAACAATGTATGTTCTTGCATATTACATATGATCAACAAAAATTCTTTTCTCTTTCAATGATAAATGTTATACTTCATGAAAATATGCTGGAGATTTGAGTTCTGAGCTAAATCTAAGTACTGAGAAATATTCTTACATATATCAATGTGTTTTTACAATTTGAAAATATAGCATTCTAGCTTATATATGTGTTTGCCTATAACATACTTAATTTTCTGATTATATATTCCCTTAGCTTTAGCAAATTATGTCAATTAAATGAAATTATACAATGTCAATCCCCAATATACTCATTTATCTCAGCAATATCTGCATATACAATGTGAATCACTTATCACCTTTTTATGAGTCTTATTTACTATATCATGTGAAAAAAAAGTGAAATCTGATTTTAAGGCATGTTCTTTAATCAATAAATGTGTTTTTAAAATGTCAAAATGTAATATTCTACTTACTGTTTGTTCTTTCCTGTTTGATATGTTGGACATTCTGGACATTAGAGTAACATGGCCACACTAACATGAAAAGCTTCCAATTTTGAGTAATATGCCTAAACTAATTTTCAAGTTTCAGTTTGTTCGAAATCTGGGTAAATATGCAAAAATAAAAAATAAAAAAATGAGATACTTCCTAATCTGAAAATCTATAAGTTCATGATGTCCAATGATGTAAACTGAGGCATGTCTGTCATATCCACAGAAAATTCCAGTGCATGAAATAGAAAATAAATACTTTTGTGTACAATTTTATTGTCCTGAAACTTAATTGGAGAATATTGATAATTCATGGACTAAAAAACTAAGAAAATAATGGTGATATCACTTTCCAGTTGTTCCATGTTCCTGTCTATTAGATAAATGTTGGATATATACGGCATGACCAGACGATGATGATTTTCCTTTTATTCTAGGTTAAATCTGTTTGGGGTTTGGAAATATGATAGTAATCTGAGTCTATAAGTCAATACTATGCTCATATTGTTCTTGATCTGAGTAACTATCCTATGTTATGTTCAAATATGTTACATATGAGTTCTGAGGAATATTCTTACATTGATCCATGTGTTTTATGTGTTTTCTTGTCTATAAGAGTTGTTCAAGACATTTTATCTTAGTTTTTGATTGACAAATGTTGGAAATTTGAGTCAATATGCCTATAGAAACTTGGCACACCTCATAATCTGAAAATCTATTTGTTTATCATGTGTAATGATGTTACCTGAAGGAATGTATGTCACATATATATATATATATATATTTCCACTGCATGACATAGGAATTAATTGTCTCTGTGTATAATCCTATTATCTACACATATGTTAGAACAATGTGTTTTGCTATGTGAGGATCTAATTTTCCACTTCTTGTTTGTTCCTGCCAATTAGATATGCTTAGGAAACTTAACCTGTCTTGCTGACTGATATGTCTTGCTTAGGAAACTCAAATGCTCATTTGCAAATGATATCATATCCCAGATATGTGTATGACATATAAAAACAGATTTGTATTTACTGCCTATATGCTCATATTGTAATGATACCAATTTTATATGAGTCTATTTTCCATATCATGTTCAAAAAAAGCTAAATCTAAGTTCTGAGAAATATTATTACATATATCAATGTGTTTTTACAATTTGAAAATCTAACATTCTAGCTCATATGTGTGTTTGCCTATAACATAATTTTCTGAGTATATATTCCCTTAGCTTTAGCAAATTATGTCTATTAAATGAAATTATACAATGTCCATCCCCAATATAATCATTTATCTCAGCTATATCTGCATATAGCATTTGAATCACTTATCACTCTTTTTATGAGTCTATTTACTATATAATGTGAAGAAAAGTGAAATATGATTTTAAGGCATGTTCTTTAATCAATAAATGTGTTTTTAAAATGTCAAAATGCAATATTCTACTTACTGTTTGTTCTTTCCTGTTTGATATGTTAGACATTCTGGTGATTAGAGTAAGATTGCAACACTAACATATAAATATTCCACTAACATGAAAATCTTCCAATTCTGAGTATTATGCCTAAACTAACTTTCAAGTTTCAGTTTGTTGAACTAAAATGTTCAATTGCAGAGGATGTGTATTTTCCAGGTATGTGCATGATACATGACCAGAAAGTTGTTAAATTACTACAGTTAAATCATCACATGCAACTCATATAGGAATACGAATACTTAATACAAATTTTGCATATCTGATATCACTTTTTATGACTCTATTTCCTATATCATGTTTTAAAAAATTAGATATCAGTTCAGAGGAACGCTCTAACATGTATCAATGTTTGCTTACAATGAGAAAATCAAAAATTCTAGCCTATATGTGTTCTAGCCTATAAGATCTGTTCAACACATCTCCGACTGTTCTTCAACTAAAATGTGTTAGAATTTGGGACACTATGTTGGAGATTTAAGTAAAAAGGCCTACACTAACATGCCAATTACATCACTTTTTTCTGAGTCTATTTCTATATCATTTGAACAAATCTTAAATCTGATTTGTAGGCATGTTTTTTAATATATCAATTTGTCTATACAATGTCAAAATCTAATACTCTACCTCATGTATGTCCTTGCCTATCAGACATGTTCATATGTCCTTGCCTATCAGACATGTTCAACACACATTGCTTTTTTTTTAGACATGCCTATACTAAACTGCAAGTTTCAGTTTGTTGAACTCAAATGCTCAACTGCAGATGATGGGTATTCCACAGGTATGTGCCTGATATATGACTCAATCTTGTTTAATTACTATACTAAAATGATGACATGTAAATCATTTCTGCATATAGACAATCAAAATAAAATTTTGCATAACTGACTATAAAAACAAATTTCTAATTACTGCCTAAATACCTTTAGTATCCTGCCATAACCTTTTTCTGAGTCAATTTCCTATACAATGTTAGAAAGTATTTGATATCAGTTCTGAGGAATCTTATTAAATTTATCCATGTGTTTCTACTATATCATATTTTGAATATCAGGTATGTTCTTTAGTCTATACATGTGTTTTAACAATGTATGTTCTTGCATATTAGATATGATGAACAAAAATTCTTTTATCTTTCAACGATAAATGTTATAATTTATGAAAATATGCTGGACATTTGAGTAATATGTTCATACTAACCTGTCAACTTCCCTACTCTGAGTATATTACTTTACAATGTGCATACATGTTAAATCTAAGACCTCTTGCAAATTATCTATCTTTATATCTCAAATGACTCCATTTCCCACATCATGTGAAAAATGTTTAATCTGATCTCTACAAATGCTCTTACCATATGTTCTTACAGATTAGATATGTTAAACACAAATATGCTTTTCTTTAAACTGATATAAGTTAGAACCTTGGCCACTATGTTCCAGATTAGAGTAATATGCTCATGCTAAACTGAAATACTCCATGTTCATGTGAAAAAATGCTACCTTTAAAACTCCATTTTTTTTTTTACTCTATTTCCTATATCATGTGGAAAAATGTTACTATGAATGTCCTTATACATGACATTTTTCAATCTCAGGAAATGCTTATCACAAAATGGATTCAGATAAAGGAACAAAAGAAAACAAAGCAACGAAAACAACAGTCTGGATCAAAAATAAGAGGTAAGAACTGTACTATGTTCCTCTAATTCTTATCCATACAGAATTCTAAAACTGAAATGAAACTTAGATCAATGAAGAATCTACATCACTTGAAAAAACACATTAACTCACTACATAAATAATTTAGGACATATCTGTTCAGTGTAAATGTCTACACATACATTCACCAATATACACAACTGTTTGAACAAACCTTCTGTTGATCGTTGTTCCCTACCATGCTTCTTGTTAATCACTGTGCTTTGTGTAAGCTTTCTCATGTAGCTTTGACTGTAACTTATATCATGACAGTTCAAAAATCATCAGTTCACAATGGTTCATCTTCTTAGATTACTAAGGGTTTAATAAAAAAAAAAAGGAGAACACTACCTTCAAAACCTCTCCTCTATTGCCCAGATGATTACAGAAATGAGAAGATAAAACAATCACTGTGTGAAAAAAACTGTTTAGTTGATAAACTCATGATAACTCACCTAGGAATACGAAAGGTTTATATTTAAAAATAAATTAACTCAACTGACAAAATGTAGTGGTGTTCAATATGTGTATTTATTAGAAACCTGACAATAAACAATCATAACCTACAAAATACCCCAACCCTAGCAGACACATTACCAAAAACATTAATTTTCAGTGAGCATTTTCCAAATAAACTGCTTAAAAATGTTTGAACAAAATCCATTTACCATATTTACAAAAATTGCTTAACTAATTGATGTCATACTAACTTGTTTATTTATTACCTATGCAGGACAGAAGAACAACAATGGCTGCATTGGCATACAAAAAACACATTTCTTACAAACCAGCTAGTGTTATATAAATAATCGAGGTAATTATTTCAAATCCTAATATAAACAACATGCATAAACACAAAATATATAATAATGGCTTAAATAGTGTAGCAATTGTTGCTGTGAATTGGTTGAAATATGGCAATGTCATATAATATCAGTTAACATATGTGATCATAGGATTAGAAGTTCATTGTATAAATCTGAGAATTATTACTACATGGTGTGATAATATGATAATAAATTCTTGGTTATATCTGATAATTCCTGTGCTGAACTCAATTAATCTAATAATGGCTTAAACAACATGAAATGTTGTTGGAACTGATGCTGTGAATTGGTTGAAATATGGCAGTTGCATGTAACATATGTGATCATAGGATTAGAAGTTCATTGTGTAAATCTGAGAATTCCTACTACATGATGTGATAATATGATAACAAATTCCTGTGTAGATCTGAGAATTTTTGTGCTGATCCATGTATGATAGATTGAATTTTCTGTAATTATGATACATTTACATGCATCAGATATAATTCATTTCAAATGTGCATTTGAAAATCCTATACATGCCACAAAAACATGTTACATGCATCTGCATCATGTGCAACTGGAAAACTTAATATTGAGTACTAAGAGTTATAAATTCATAAAACCATAACAGCTAAAACATAATACATAAGCAGATTCATTGCCCAAAAAAACCAAACATTGTTTGCAAATAAATGGTACCAACAATAACTTTTTTTTAAAAAGAAAGACATTACTCATAAAAAAAAAAAACAATATGGAGTACCACTGAATTGTTCACTTAGCCAAAAAGATTAAACCCTAGATATTCCACATCTAAACATCCTCACAATTCTCCTTCTTAACAACAAAATGCTCTTCAACAGCATCTGTACTTAAGAACTCATCAGCCAGTTTACGCTTTACGGATCTCGTCATAACTCTATCTTCCTCTTCCCCTTTATTAATAACACATTTATCACTTGGAGTGCTCAAAAATAAAGTTGAAGAATCAACCTGTAAAAAATATACAAAAACTTAGAAACACAAATATTATCAAAAAAAAAAAAGATATACATTTAAACAAACCAACCATCTCAGATTCATCTTTAACCCTAAAGTTATATATCAAATCTGTTCCCTGTAAAATAAATTCAGACCATGACCAATAAAACTGAAAACTTACAACTGCAACACTAAAACACTCATATACAAATGGCAAAGTACCTGATCTGCATCAACTGAAACAGCAGTAGGATCCACATCACTCTTTATATCTTTAACAGTATAGGCCCCATTAAACCTAGATACCTGATTTGGTGCAACCTAGACCTTAAAAAAAAGTTCTTTGTCCAGCAAATTGGCTATTTCAATTGGCAGTAAATGATCAGTATCCATAATCTGCTTAAATTTAAATCCAAAATTCAATACAATTCCAAAATATTTTCAAAATTCCAAACCAAGTTCTTTAAATCTGTTAAAATATATCATACATATTGTTCACGTAACTCCAGAGCAGTCCTCCCTATCAATTCAACACAATGCTTATCCAAAAGAATGAGATATGTATTATCAGTTGAATCCTGAACCAACACCTTAATTTTGAACCTACAAACAAGAAAAATCAAATCAGTTTACATTAATTAAGAATTTGAGTTACCTACACAACAATTTTACCAAATAAACATATCTCTTACTTTAAAATATAATTAACAAACTACCTTACATTACCAGCTGATAAAAACTCATCACAGATAGTGCAATAAAACCTTTCATCCACCTTAGTCAGACCCTTGAAACACTTAGGGTAGGCAGTGTACCACCAATCATCCAAAGACTCAATACATAGAATCTTAGCATTGATCCAAAAAGTCCCCACCTAATACAAATAAAAATTAAATCAATTAAACAACACAACTTAACAGATCCAAATTATTATAGTAAAACTAAAGTACTTTATTGACATTAACTTACCTTCCCACTAATCCGGACCTTGCTCAATTGTACGCACTACAAAATCCTCTTCCAAAGACTGCCCACCACAAAAAATAACAGTTCCAAATTGCTTGCATTTGGCTGCTCCCTCAGTACACTCACCAACAGCAAAACTTTAACACAAATACATTTAAAGTTTAATTAACAGAAATGAAAACAAACAGGAAATTAATTTCAGTACAAACCATAAGATAGTTAACATACCCAACCTTAAAAACAGAAATTTCTTCAAGATCACCATCAAGAATCAGCCTTGTAGCATTATACGTAGTTGAAATAGAGACAGAATCTTACACACAAACAATAAAATAGAATTTCAGGCTCCCAAATACTATAACACATAACATAACATAATAAATTAATTTATCCAATGCACAAAAATTATACCCCTAAACAGCTTTCTACGGCAGAATTGTACAATCATAATAGGAGCTTCACCTCCTCTTTCAACCCTCTCCATCATTTGATCAACAAAATGCTCCCATAAAGTGCAACTTAGACGATTACCACTAAAGAAAAACAATAACCAAATTAAGAAAAAACAGTCTACAATAAACTAAATAAGTTCCATTCAAACAATACTAACTCATGATCTTCCAAAACAACTTCCATCCTCTTTGTCTCATTTTCATTGTTACTACGAACACAAGGTCGATTCAAACTAACAACCCGACCAATCACATCTGCAAATAATATACCATATATATTCAGTCAAACATAAAATCAGATCCAACAGTAACAATCAACAAAAAAAAAAAAACAAAGAAACTCACCAATCAACACAATTTCATCAATATCCTCAGCATTGCATACTTCATTAAATGGTCTGAATAAAAACATATATCTTGGGAAAGAAACATCAATGAACTCAGTGACCCTAGTATCATTGATAAAGACCAGCATATATCTGTTTGTTGTAGTCTTGAATCTCATCTTGTTGTTAGCCACAACGAAGTTCTTCACAGCACACAAAGCACCTTATTTTAAGTTCATTCCCAACCTAGGAATTAAATCATTCCTGATGCTTGCATGGATCCTCTGTCCCTGTTACAAAAAAGAAAAAAAAAATCAGCAACTAAAAACAGCTTTATATATTCATACAACATAAACATTTTGATATGGAATAAAAAAAATTGTCCATACATCATTGTCATGGAATATGCATTCAACACTACGAATCTTATTACGATTTCCAAATGCAGGCATTTGATACCAACGAACTACACGAAGCTTTAGAGCCCATTGAGTCCTCCATGGACCAATGTCACGCAGCAGGTTGAAATATGGAGCCCTGAAAATAATGAACTCAAATCAGACATGAACATATAAACATATGTGCTGAAAAAAGAGAACAAATGTACATACATTACACCCTATAGAACACTGCAGATGAACCTGACTTCTTATAAACTGAAATGCACTTCACTTCTTATAAACTGTGTATCTTGCAGGTAGTTCTCTCCTTGGTCCCAACTGCAACAATTTATAGGTCTTCAGTACTGGAATTCGAGCAGTCCCTAAACACACCAATGCAGCTAATGATAGCCTATCCATGGAGCTCTCAACATGCTGCATAAACAATGCAACATGGTTCCAAACTAATTTCAGTTGAAGTGTGCTGCATTTACATGTACAGAGTAATGATTGCCTACAAAATCTAATTAATTAGCTAGTAGTCCCTTTTGTGATTATTTATTGTTTTTGTATTGCTTATTGAAATTTTTTTAACTGTTGCACAAAATCCTGATTGGTTGCAACATATTTATTGAGCTTAAACTTTATTACTAATGATTGCCTACAAAATCTCATTAATTAGCTAGTAGTGCCTTTAGTGATAATCTACTGTATTTGTATTGCTTATTGAATTTTTTTAAACTGCTGCACAAAATCCTAATTGGCTGCAACATATTTATTTAGCCAAAAATACTGCAATAAACATCATTCCAATGCATCCTAGCAGCCCTCGAAAACTGAACAGTTTCAAAAAGGTTGCAAAAAGAAACAACTACACTTTCTACATGTACAAATAATGCCTGCATTGAAAAATAAACCCAACAATTTAACAATTTTTACAACATTTTTAAAAGGAAAATACTGCAACCAACACAACAATTACACCTGGACGAATCAAAACAGGACAACACAGAAGAACAAAGAGGCGGGAAAATGGCAGTATAGTAAATATTACAAACTGTCTTGCTATTAGTATAGTATAGATTCCTGAAATTTTCAAATTTTTGATTGAGCTGAGTAACACTGTGAACTCAATCCTATAAAAGGAAAATTAATTAATACAAAAATAATAATATACTCATTGAAATTCAGGCCATGTTTAAATCAAGTACACTCAACCAATTATTTGATATGTGCAAGTGTATGTTACCTTATCTTCTGAAACGAAACGACACAACATCCTCCAAAGAATGATGACCAATGGTGTTCACAATTTTTTTTAGGTGATTGAAAGTGTTATTTCATTTGACATTGAAAATATCTCATCATAAAAATAAAAGCAATTTAAATCCTCATTTAGTGTTTCATCTTTATATTTTACATATCTGATATACATAACATTCGAATTAATAGTGTGCCATTTACCACACTTAACATTTAATAATTACTATAAAATAGAAATATGACATTTAAATATGACATATGAAGAAGTAAAAGAATGATCTTGCTTTGAAGGGCTGTGCTGCATTTGCAGTATGAACCGCAAACTAACTATCCCTTACCAGATAAGATCGATGCCACGTGGCGCTCTGTTAAGGGTGCCCAGCGATAAGGCACCAATCCATGTATATGTGGCCACAAAACTGAAATGGGAGATCCAATGGCCCCAATCCTTCCAGTTTCAAAAGGATTAAACCGTGGCCGTTGGATGAAAATCCAAAACAAATGATTTTAATTGAAAAAATGATTTAATTAAAGATTGTGATTTATATAAAATACAAAAAAGAAAGACAAAAATAACCTACATAACCTACCAATAGACTATAACCCAACTTCTAATTTTATCTGAGTTATCGAATTTAAAAGATATCAAATTAATTATACCAAACAATGATGAAATTAAAATCAAAAGATCAAACAAATATTCTAAGACTGGTTCTAGAACATGCTTTCATCCAATTCTCCCCTAGATATCACCTTGATCAATCCAATTTCAATGATTAATTATCTTACATGAGCAATCACAATTATCGAATTAAAAGCTCTCTCGAGTCAGTTAACTGGTTGATTATTATGCTACCAAAAGTATCTCTGCTCAATCTGATAAAACAAAACAACTCCCAAAAGCACCTCGGATTGAAAATCTCATCACATATGTCATTAATCTCTCGATCTAATGCATCATACATGTCACGTGTTTATTCTTCCGTAATTTAATATTCTCTTTCCAATTTTGACTTAATTACCCAAACATGCTCAATTAGTAGTCATCTAATCAACCAAACCATAAACACATGAATAGGATAAGGAAATCAAGAAATTGAATTAAAATCAAAGATTCATTAAGGATTCGAATCGAACTACTAACATATATCCTAAAAACTCATGGAAAACTAGTCAGACATGAATATTAGACAAGATTGAAAATATCATATCAAAACTAAAATTATACAACAATAGAGGAAAGATAAAGAAAAACTCTATATGAATGATGATCTCTGATTCCTCTATCTTTGGAGTCTTCTTCTCCTCTCCGGATGTTCTAGAATATGTGTTTTCTCTCTATGAATGTTTCTCCTACCCTAAGAATGGTCCTCACCGATTTTTAGGACGATTTTGAGTATATATAGCATCTTGGAGGTTTCTTAAATGGTTTAGAAGTGTAAAACACGTCAAAAATAAAGTTTGAGGCGAAATATGAGTCTCTCGCTATATATACAAGTTGTATATATAGTAGATAGATCTGTAAGAACATATTGAAATATGTTTTGATGAGACAAAACCATAGGATAGTAACCCGCATTCTAAGCATAACCTATCTTATAAAGGTTACTGCAACGAGGTTACTGCAGAAAGATATGACAGAGAAAGATTCAAAAGAAGGATACTGAAGAGAAATGGTGAAAGGAATCTAGTAGACTAAAAAGGATACTGCTTACTGCAGGAAGCTACCTGAAATAGACTATGCTTGAGCATACTGCAAAGCAGCAAGCTACCTGACAGGAAGCTACCTGGAAGAAACCATGCCGAAGTAACCCCGTTGCAGTAACCTTTTGAGCTTGGTTATGCGTATAGAGTTAGGGTTACTTTCTTAAAGTGTTGTCTCATCAAAACATACTTAAATGTTTCCCACAATTTCCCCCTTTTTTATGATGACAAAACCTTTACAGAAGATCAAAAGAACATAATCTTTTAAGCACACATAAAGCAGATATATGATTTATAAATAACAATGATAATTACACCCAGCAACATTCTTGCAGCGATCATATATGTATGCTCTATGAAATCCATGCCCCGCGTAGGTGCTATATGTGAAATCGATGGAGAGGGTATTTATTTTACAATTTAACTCGACAGTTAAGATTATCATCGACTATTCCATAAATCAAAATATCCTGCTCACATGGTGGTACCGTTCTCTAATCATGACCATTCAATTTAAATACAATAGTAGTAACTGCTGAAATTATTAGCTGCATGCTGGTGGCATCAGGTAGATCACAGACCAATTAAAAAGGACTATTGTGAACCATGTTTTCACTATAAATAGAAGTTGCTCTTATGCCACATTTAGTCCACCACCCAAGAAGCATATTTAGCAAACTAGATAAGAGCAATCATTATCAGCAATGGATAGTGCAGGCATGAATGGCTCTAACAGTTGCCGCAGGGATGTCCGTCCTCCCATTGATGCTTATAGCCCCAGCATGTGGGGTGATTTCTTCTCTACCTTTTCAATCGACAATCAGGTATGTACTATACCCTCTCTCTCTCTCTCAATATAGTTGTATATCCTTGTACTACAAATAAATATTATTAATTTCTAAGAATATGCAACATGCGGATCATTTAATTTATCACGAATCCAAACATGTGTGTATTTAGTAGCAACATTATTTAATACACGACGTGCATTAAACGTTAAATGAAACATGGGATGTAATATTAAATGTAACAGGGGATTCATTCCGAAAAATTTATCCTTCTAAAGAGTTGTTACCAGATAGAGCGGGAAACACTACTCATTAGTAATCTTACCATGTAAAATATAAGATTAACTGAATTGAATCCCCCCCCCCCCCCCCACACACACACATGTGTGCTTATGAGAGGAAACATCCCTGTGGCAATAGATTTTAAAAACCTAGCACACATCTGAATTTGGATCTTTCATTACATTTTGTAACATCATACGTGAAACATATATTTGAAGATTACATTTGATATTACATTTTGTATAATCATACATAAAACATATATTTGAAGATTACATTTGATATTACATTTTGTATAATCATACATAAAACATATATTTGAAGATTACATTTGATATTACATTTTGTATAATCATATATGAAACATATATTTGAAGAGAACATGTTTGAAGCTCATTACTTTTTATAGTTGTAAACATTAATCTCATAGCACCAAGTGAGATTAATTTGAATCTCATTATTTTTTATATTTGAACTCTCCGCATACTAAAATTTTCAGGTACAAGAAACGTATGCAGAAGCCATTGAAACTTTGAAGGGAAAAGTAAAAATCATGTTAATGGCTGCAACATCTAATAAATTAATAACATTAATCAACACACTTGAGCGCTTGGGATTTGTTGTGTTGAGTGAAAACACAATACAATTATAAAGATGCGAAACTCAGATAAATCACTAAAGATATATGCAAACCAGATAGATATAATAACTTGCAGAAGAATATAAGAATGTGCTTGTATTTCTAAAGTGTGTAAGCCCCCCTTTGATGTATACAATTTCTCCTATTTATACCCCTCTCTTCTAAGGAGGGTATTTCAGTCATTTCTCTTCTTGTTTTCTTGTTGGCTAAACTATCTTTTATATATTTTTCTCAATGTACTTTCTTGATTGCCTAAGGTGCACCATTCCTTCTCCAGAATCTTCTAATTTCTGTTGTGTGTGGAGATATTTTCCTTTTGTCCTTTATAGCCATGTCAGCTACTCTCCTAGCATGCTCATCATTGCTCCTTCTGAGTTATTATCCTCTCTTTCGAGCGTATAGAATTCGTTCGGCTGCCTCCTGGTACGGGGTCGCCACTTCTGCTTCGTGAGATCTTTGGAAACTCTACGGCCTTTTCTAGTTGTGCGATGTGTCCACTTCTGCTTTTCATCCCTTTTACTAGTTCTACCTTTCTGCTCGCATGGAGTCTCTTCGCTTTCAGCCTTTATTCACTTATTCACTTCTGCCTTCACGTCTGCGTCCAAGGAGCTCTGCCAACTTATGGTTATGCGGAGTCTCTTCGCTCTCAGCCTTTATTCACTTCTGCCTTCACATCTGCGTTCAAGGAGCTCTGCCAACTTATGGTTATGCGGAGTCTCTTCGCTTTCAGCCTTTATTCACTTCTGCCTTCACGTCTGCATTCAAGGAATAGTTCTGCATTTGTATGATAACAATTCTGCCGGATTGTTTAAATTCTGGGGGTGAGGTGTTTCGGGATAGTGATGCAAGAGTTTTCTATAATCTTATCCTTCCCACATCGATAGGCTCATCCTTCCCACATCAGCTACTCCCCCTGGTGCGGTCGAGCAGATCTGGTTTGGCGGAGCTGCTCGATTGCAGCACTTCTTGTTTTTCTCTCGATCAGAGAGCTAATTTTCCCCTTAGCTACTCCCCCTGGTGCGGTCGAGCAGATCTGGTTTGGCAGATCTGGTCGATTGCAGCACTCCTTATTCTTCTCTCGATCAGGGAGCTAATTATCCACTAGGGTTTCTTCTCCCATGGAGGAGGAGACTTCTGCAGCAAGTGTCGACCCCATAAGCTATAGTGCCTCTGACCCAAATTTCAATTTTGTCAGCCAGCGTTCTGCTTTTTCCCCCGATCGAATTGATACCCTTCGCCTAGCTTTCGACATCCCTCAAGACTTCTGCATATATTGCCCCGCTGGGCATCATAGGCCCAACTTCCTCTCTGGGCGTAAGTTGGCCTTCTGGTCTGCTCAGTTGAGGGCTGGGGTGCGCTTCCCTGTAAATCCTTACCTCTATAAACTATCATTCTTCTACCAAGTTCCTTTGAATCAATTTACTCCTTCTGCTATACGGCTCATGTTGGGCTTCTTCATAATCTTGAAGGGCAACGGTGGTAATCCTACTGCAGAGCTCTTCTTTTCCAATTTCCCCCTTAAATTTAAACCCCCATTCTTTTATGTCACCGCTGATCCCGTGGTCTAGTGCATTTCCTAGGAAAGCCACAGAGTCGTGACAAACACTGGAAAGAAGATTACTTTTTCATTTCCGGCACTGATGCGTGGGACTTCCCAGTAGGTTCTTGGGTGTACACAAAACCCGTAATAAAAAAGGAATTTTTTGTTAGTTGTCCAGCTTCTGATCGAGAAATAATGGAGGCCCTAAACACCTCTGTACATGAAGTAGGGCCCTTTGACGTAGTTAGTATAGTAGAGCAGTCCTCTATCTTATCTTACTTTGGTCTCTGTTCTGGCGAGGCTGCTTTCCCTTCTGAGTTTGGTACTTCTTCTGCTTTCTCCTCTGAGTTTCACTGAGTGATCTTGGTCCTGCAGAGCCTGCATGGAGGAGGACTGTCCCTCGCAGGGAAGCCCATTCTCCTCCTCGTTCCCTTCCAGAGATGGCTATTACTTCAGAGGTCCCGACTTCTGCCCCTCCTCCAGCTGTTACCAGAAGTGACAGAGGGAAGCGTCCTCTGAATTCTTCCGAACCTTCTGGAGAGCCCCGACGTCCACGTCTGCAGTCCCCTAGCCGAGGTGGCCATGAAGGGAGAGATCGTTCTCGATCGAGTCGAATAAGAGTTTCTGCTAACAATGCTTTTACTCTTGAGCTCCCGAAGTCTCTCCTGGAGCTCTCTGCAGAAGAATCGCGGCAGTTTCTCCAGCTTTGCTTAACTCCAGCTGAAACTTTTATGCTGACCAAACTCTCTCTGGAGAACGAGCTAGCCATGGGCGCTCACCATGCCTTGAAGGTACTTTACAGTTCCTTCTCTTTTTCTACCTTGGAACCTCTTATAGTCATTTGCTAACCTTTTTACCCTGGCTTTCGCAGAGCTTCATCCACTTCAGTCGGCTTCAAGCTAAGACTGCCTCTTCTGTGGATCCTGCTCCTGCGCTTCAAGAGAAAGATAATGAAATTTCTACCCTGAAATTTAAGCTGGTGGAGCAGGAGAAACTGCTCAAGGAGCAGCGGAAGGAAACGGAGTTCTGGAAGAAAAAGGCTGCAGAGGAGAAAAGTCGCTGCAGAGATTATGGGACTCGGAAGTTCTCAGAGGGGGTCGAAGCGTGCAAGAAAAACTTGCATATGACGGCAGCGGGGCAGAGCTTCCTTGAGGAAGTGATCACAGGGTTGAAAGAGACTTACCTCAGGAGCACCAGTTCTCTGTTTGATTTCGGACCCCATATAGGCCATTATTATGGCTATAGGTTTGATGCAGCTCAGAAGCAGGCCCAAGACCAAGGCTTTTCTGGCGTGTTTGATTTCAATGGTCCCTTGGACGAGCTACCGGCCTCCCCTTATTTTGAGGGTGACCATTTGGAGGATCCAGATTCTCCTTGGTGGCTGCCGGTTCTGCAAAGGGCCTATGCCAAGCTCTGCTCAGCACCCAATGATGCCTTCACTCCAGTTGATCCCTCTTCCTGCAAGTTTCCTCTCTTGCCTGCTCCACCTCCTGTTGAACCTTCCACTGTGGACTTAATAGTGCTGAGTGGAGACTCTTCTGAGATGGTGACAGAAGTATCTCCTCAGCCGCCTTCCGGGGCCCTTCCAGAACTACAGGGAGCAGAGGACCCAGCTGCATCCGATCTTCCAACTGAAGTCCCTCATCCCGAAGAGTGATTTTTCCTTTTCAGATTTTTATATCATGCTTTTTTCCACAAACAATTTATATTTTCTGTTATGTATTTTGGGGTTGAACATTTGGGACAACTTTTATATTTCTTTTATTAGTATTATCTGTTGATTGCTTTCTCCAGATGTCTGAATATTTTAACTTTAATATCTATGATTGTGAATGTTGGCTATATGTCTATTTCATGGCTGTTATGATCTTGTTATTCCATGCTTATGTAACTTCTAAATTTAGCAAAAATTATTCATGGATGCTAATTTTAAACCAGAAAAGATAATTGTAAGACAATTTAAATCATGTTGCTTGTATTAGAAAAGAAAACTGCATTAGAAATGATGATACTTGTAAGACAATTTTGCGAATAGTCCTCTCCTTTTCCATCTTTTTACATAAGTAACTGATTTTTAGGAAACCCCTTCTTTCCTTTTCTTCTGCCTGCCTTCAGTTCTGCAAGCTTTTCCTTTCAACATCGAACTCCATCTGCAACAGAGTATATCATATTTATCATTGACAAGTAAATCATACTAATTTCTTTTTAAAATCAAACCGAACTTAGCTTCACCAACTCTAGCCAGAGACGCGCTAGACCCGGAGGTCAGGCTCTGCCAAGGTGGCTGCTTTCTAGGGCAGTTTTAACCTCTGGCCCCACCGACCTTAGTCAGAGATGTGCTAGACCCAGAAGTCTGCCTCTGCTAAGGTGGCTGCTTTCTAGGGCAGTTTTAACTTCTGGCCCCACCGACCTTAGTCAGAGATGCTGCTAGACCCAGAAGTCTGCCTCTGCTAAGGTGGCTGCTTTATAGGGCAGTTTTAACTTCTGGCCCCACCGACCTTAGTCAGAGACGCGCTAGACCCGGAGGTCAGGCTCTGCCAAGGTGGCTGCTTTCTAGGGCAATTTTAACTTCTGGCCCCACCGACCTTAGTCAGAGATGTGCTAGACCCAGAAGTCTGCCTCTGCTAAGGTGGCTGCTTTCTAGGGCAATTTTAACTTCTGGCCCCACCGACCTTAGTCAGAGATGCTGCTAGACCCAGAAGTCTGCCTCTGCTAAGGTGGCTGCTTTCTAGGGCAGTTTTAACTTCTGGCCCCACCGACCTTAGTCAGAGATGTGCTAGACCCGGAGGTCTGCCTCTGCTAAGGTGGCTGCTTTTTAGGGCAATTTTAACTTCTGGCCCCACCGACCTTAGTCAGAGATGTGCTAGACCTGGAGGTCTACCTCTGCTAAGGTGGCTGCTTTCTAAGGCAATTTTTACTTCCGGCCCCACCGACCTTAGTCAGAGATGTGCTAGACCCGGAGGTCTGCCTCTGCTAAGGTGGCTGCTTTCTAGGGCAGTTTTAACTTCTGGCCCCACCGACCTTAGTCAGAGATGTGCTAGACCCGGAATAGATTTTAAAAACCTAGCACACATCTGAATCTGGATCTTTCATTACATTTTGTAACATCATACGTGAAACATATATTTGAAGATTACATTTGATATTACATTTTGTATAATCATACATGAAACATATATTTGAAGATTACATTTGATATTACATTTTGTATAATCATACGATTATATGAAACATATATTTGAAGATTACATTTGATATTACATTTTGTATAATCATACATGAAACATATATTTGAAGAGAACATGTTTGAAGCTCATTACTTTTTATAGTTGTAAACATTAATCTCATAACACCAAGTGAGATTAATTTGAATCTCATTATTTTTTATATTTGAACTCTCCGCATACTAAAATTTTCAGGTACAAGAAACGTATGCAGAAGCCATTGAAACTTTGAAGGGAAAAGTAAAAATCATGTTAATGGCTGCAACATCTGATAAATTAATAACATTAATCAACACACTCGAGCGCTTGGGATTAGCATATCATTTTGAGAAGGAAATTAAAGAGAAAGTTGAAGAAATTTATTTTGTTCATACCAATGGTAGAGATAGGGATGAAAACTATGACTTGTTCACTACTGCCCTTGAGTTTCGCTTGCTCAGACAACATCAATATAATGTTTCTTGCAGTAAGTTATTTAATCTTTACCCATCTTTTTTGTACGTTTGTCCAATTTTATCATCTAATTTATATATGCTTTTCTGGTTATGGCCGTAGATGTGTTTGAAAAATTCGTGGATGAAAATAAAAAATTCAAGGAATCCATCAGTTCTGATGTTGAGGGCCTACTTAGCTTGTACGAGGCATCCCATGTTCAGCTTCATGGTGAAGACATCTTAGAAGAGGCTGTCGTATTTACGACACATCACTTGACTCGTCTCGTACAGCAATTAGAATCGCCCTTGCTAGACAAAGTGAAACAAGCTCTGAAACATCCTCTTCATAGGAGCGTGCAAATCATTCAAGCTCGCGCTTACATTCCTCTTTATGAAAGTGATGGCTCCAAGGATGAGTTGATTCTGAAATTGGCAAAACTGAATTTCAACTTCTTGCAAAACTTGTACAAGAAGGACCTCGGCGAACTCTCAAGGTAAATATAATATTCTTCTTCCTCCTTATTTTGTGAGTTAATAATTTTAGTAGCCTGTTCCTTTTTACATTAATAATTCTATGAGTTTCTATGCATGATGGTTCTTTAAGTTTTTTAGTTCTTTTAAAGGTGGTGGAAGAAATTCGACTTCAAGACAACATTACCATATGTGAAAGACAGATTGATAGAGAGCTACATTTGGGGAGTGGCGTTCCACTTTGAACCTCAGTATTCTTATGTTCGAAAAGCTGTTGCCATAAGTATACAAATAATCACAGTTGTGGATGATACTTTTGATAACTATGCAACACTTGAAGAAGCTCAACTTTTTACTGATATCGTGGAAAGGTAACAAAGGGTGTTTGGCTAAGCTTATTTTTAGAGCTTATAAGTTATTATATCTTATAAGATGTTTTTAGAGCTTATAAGATGTTTAATTTAAGTTTAATATAAGTTGTTGAAGTGTTTGGGTAAATAAGATGGTGGAGCTTATAAGTTGTTAGTAATGGCACTTGTGTAATTTCAATGATTAAATTTGAAGGTGTTTTGAAAAATAAGCTCTTATTTTAGAAATAAGTTGGGATTTCCCAACTTTTCAAAAAGGAGCTTATAAGCACTTAACATCTTATAAGCTCTTTTAAGGAGCTTATAAGCTTAGCCAAACACCTTAGAGGGTGTTTGACTAAACTTATAAGCTCCTTAAAAGAGCTTATAAGATGTTAAATGCTTATAAGCTCCTCAAAAGTGTTTGACTAACTTTTAAAAATAAGATCTTATTTTATGAGCTTATAAGATGTAAGGAGCTTATAAGCTCTTTTTTGAAAAGTTGAGAAATCCCAACTTATTTCTAAAATAAGAGCTTATTTTTCAAAATACCTTCAAATTTAATCATTAAAATTACACAAATGTCATTACTAACAACTTATAAGCTTCACCATCTTATTTACCCAAACAGTTCAACAACTTATATTAAACTTAAATTAAACATCTTATAAGCTCTAAAAGCATCTTATAAGATATGATTGCTTATATATAAACTCTAAAAATAAGCTTAGCCAAACACCCCCTTAATCTTATTTCTATTTGATTGATCTTCAGGTGGAATATAGATGAAATTGGACATCTTCCTGATTATATGAAGCTTGTTTATCACTTCCTTATGAGTATATACGAAGATTATGAAGGTGAAGCTGCAAAAGAAGATAAATTGTTTGCAGTTCCTTATTTCAAAGAAGCGGTAAAGAACCAATATTGTCTACTCGTATTTGTTTTTTCCGGGCATTTTTTTTCCTTTATATATATGAAAGATAACATGTACATAAGTTTGTTAATTCAGGTGATAGACCTGTGTAGAGCCTACAACGAAGAGCAAATTTGGGTTAGGGAAAAAAGGATTCCTCCATATGAAGAGTATTATGCCAACTCTCAGATTACCAGCTGCGTCTATATAATATTAATGACTCTGATTCCAGGCATGAAATCCGTTACGAAAGAAACCATTGATTGGGTGTTGAGTAAGCCTACTGCTGTAGCTTCCACTGCTAAGATGGGTCGATGCTTGGACGACTTAAGCACCCATCAAGTAAGATCACTTCGATCTTTATTTTCCATTTAAATTATTAGAAAGTGATGCACATTTCTAGAATTCTCTAGAATTTTATAGAATGATCTAGAATTTTATAGATGTATCTAGAGTATTCTAGGAAGTAAAAGAATAATATAGAAAAGAAAAATACTCTAGAATATTCTAGAAGTAGAATAAATAAAGAGAGAAGAAGAGTATTCCAGAGTAATCTAGAAATAGAATATGAAAGAATACTCTGGAAACTTCTAAGACCTCCTATAAATATGGGAGGAGCTCATTTGTAAGAAGTGAACCAGAAACCAAAGCAATAAAGTGAAAGTATAGCTTTCAAAATCCTTATCACCCTACCTCAAAACTTTCAACTATTTCCTACTAAATCTTTCCTAAAACCTTCCTCCTATCCTAAGTTCATATTTACTAAAACACATCTCTCACCAATATCCAACCTTCAAATACCATCATAAATATTGAACGAGAAAAATTCATTTAGCATCCACTTAAAACGTTACTGTTCTGCTCCATCCATTTATTTTTAGGGTTTCACATTTAGTCCAAATTAAACCAAAATCGACCAATTTTGGTCAATTGGGGGCGATTACATCTAAATCGCCCCCAATTTTGAATTTCTGATAAGTCACGTCAGCTGTCACGTGTGCTTCGATAAGCCATGTAGGCTCCGATAAGCGAAATCAGTTGCCACGTGTGCTCCGATAAGCCACGTCAGCTGAACTCAGCCTGAAAACAGATCTCCGCGGCCAAAGGACCAAAATTGGTTGATTTTGATTGTAATTGGACTAAATGTAAAACCCTAAAAATAAATGGACGTAAAATGAACAGTAGCATTTTAAGTGGACGTAAAATGAAAATTTTCCCAATATTGAACTTATTTGACTGCCTAGTTCTTAATGTTTCTATATTTGATTGGACTTGAAGCGCGAAAACAGAGGAGTGTTACTCACAGCGTTAGATTGCTACATGAAATATTTTGGTTTATCAAAGCAAGAGACGTTGTCGAAGTGGGTTAAAGATTTTAGAGAGGGATGGAAGGATTTGAACTCGGAATGGATTGCAAGAAAGATTTACAGCATCCACAGTGACATAGTTGAGCTACTCTTCAACTATGCTAGGGCTTGTGACCTCACTCTTGGCATTGGCGATGATGGATACACAAATCCTAAAAATATTTTGGGGCCACATATTGCAACCCTATTTGTGGATTCCTTGATCATTTGATTCGCTAGCTTCTAAGCTCACATTTCTTGCTATTACTGTTGTTAGCTTTTAATTTAGTTAGGTTTGCTAACTTAATTTCAGTTGAGTTAGCTGCCACTTAGATGTTGAGTCAGCTTTCGGTTGTTTGTCAGTTAAGCTATGCAGTTGTTTGTTAACCTAGAAGTTGCTACTTCTCTTCTAGTGTAATCTCCCTTCTCTTTTAAAGTAATGAAGAATCAAAAGTTTTACTTAGTATCATATAAGTTCAAACACTAGCTAGTTACTGCCTCAAGTATATAATTGTGTATCTAATGAGTGGTGCATTTATGAATGAAAGTTTTTTAAATATAATAGTGTTATTTTAAATTATAAAAAGATTCTAAACACAATTATATATGTGAAATACAAAATGAAAGACATCACAGTGACGACTAAACACAGATAGAAAGACTAATTTTTAGAGTTTATAAGCTATCATATCTTATAAGTTGTTGAAGTGTTTGGGTAAATAAGATGGTGGAGCTTATAAGTTGTTAGTAATGACATTTGTGTGATTTCAATGATTAAATTTGAAGGTATTTTGAAAAATAAGCTCTTATATATTTTAGAAATAATTTGGGATTCCCTAACTTTTCAAAAAATAGCTTATAAGTTTCTTACATCTTATAAGCTCATAAAATAAGACCTTATTTTTAAAAGTTAGCCAAAAACTTTTGAAAAGCTTATAAACACTTAACATCTTATAAGCTCTTTTAAGGAGCTTATAAGTTTAACCAAACACCCCATAAAGCAGCATTTCTAAAAAAGAAATCTCCCATACTAATTAAAACAAATCAGTCTCGCAAATAAACTGATTGACGAAATGAAGAACAAAATGTTAGACAACTATTTGAACATATTGTCACACCTCAGCAAGTAATATTTAAAAGTAATATATAAAGCTGTTTTTGCTCCTCACAGGGTGAAGGTTTCTCGAGATGACTGTATACAGGAAAATTGATAATATGAATCCATTCACATGAATCTATAAAAGAAAATAGAAAAAGAAAAAAAAAACCTTGAAAACAGGAAACATTGATTTATTCCAACACAAATGAATAGCAATGTAATTATAATTAAGACAATGGATGGATCTGCTTATAAAATTCCCTAGCCACACACATGCAGCCAACCAGAAATACAAAAAACTAGAAACACAAAGCATTAATTAAATGAAGTTCACATGCATTTAAGCATTAATCAAATGAGTATTGGATCCTTAAGTAGAGCAATAATGTGTGGTGCCATAATATTATCTGGATTTGTAAATCAATCTCTTCTTTTGTTGTAAGTCACCACAATTGCCTTAGCAAAGCTGGAAAACAGTTTCACCATTTCCTTTGGCACATTTGTTTCTGAGAGCTGTTCAGTGTTCAAACCCTTCCAGCATTCCTCGCCAACTTTCGGGAAAAGTGGTAAAAATATCCCGTATATATACCACATTTACGATCTTATCCTTTAATTTTACCACTTTCTAAAATTACCCTGTAAATTACATATTTTTACCAAAAATTACACGTATACTCGTGTTACGGATATCGTTTATCGTCGGCGGGATAAGGCGCGTGCGTAGGCGGGCCTTGCTGCAAGGGATGAGGCTGGTTGCATGGATGTTGTTTAATTATTAGTTTACACTGTAATAGTTAGAGATAATATGTATATTTACTTGGTGTGGGTGGTTATTTTGTGTAATATGTTGTGTAATTTGCTGGTTATAAATAGGGGGGAGGTTATTTCCTTGGGGATCATGTTTTGGAGAATATTGTAACTCTTGTACGGTGCTTGCGCTTGGAATAGCCGAAGTTCTTCCTCTGAAATTCTTCCAGAATCCATATAGTACAGTATTCAATAATTTCATTCCAGTTGACAAAGTTATTTCCCTTTACTCTAACAATTTGGTGCGGTGAACGTGGACTTCATCTATGCCGCAAACTCGATTAGGACACAGCCTGGGCATGGACGAACGGCTAGAGTCGTTGGAGAAGGGGAATGAGTCGTTGAGATCAGATCTCGAACAATTGCGATTAACGTTGAACAAAATTGACGTGATTGATGAAGTGCAAGGAAAGATGGAGAAGTTAAGCCAAATGGTGGCTTTGCTCCTCCGAGATCGTGGCCTGACGGCGAGCGGAGATACTGAAGTGGTAGGAGAAGTCGATGGTGGACGGAGAGCACGGGACTTACCGGAGCAAGGGGGGAAAGTCCCTGATTCGGATTCTTGCCGAGCCAAGGACACACTGCCTCACTATGAACAATCATTTGAGGCTTCGCTGCCACACGAAAGCCTACCAGGAATTGGGCGATTTAATCTACCTTTGTTCGATGGAAGCCACCCGGAAGCGTGGGTTGCTCGAGCAGAGCAATATTTTCAGATTCATGGTACTCCAGATTCTAGCAAAGTGGAGGTTGCATTGGTTGCTATGGAAGGAAGTGCCTTGCATTGGTATCAGTGGCAGAAGGCAAAAAATCCCGGTGTGACTTGGCCCCAATTGAAATAGGAACTTTTGCGGATGTATGGGCAGGACCCGATGGCGAATTCGTTCGAGGCACTCATGTATACTTCACAAACGGGTACAGTGAGTGAATATGTTGACACGTTTATTGCACGTCTGGTACAGGTGCCGGAGTTGGAGGACCAGTACTGCTTGGGATTATTTCTTCATGGGTTAAGAGATGATATACGTCTTCGAATATGTTCGCGGGACGCTAAAGATCTTTTTTGAAACAATCCATTTGTCAAGAGAGATTGAAAGGGAATTAGGCGGCATAAGGGGGTATGGAGCAACCGCTGGTGGGGTCACCAATCGTTCTGTGCCGAATTTTACGGCAAACGCTTGGAATACCCATGACAACCGCAGTCAGCAGAAATTTTCCTCAGCCCCTGGACGTGCTGGGGTCATGACGGGAAATAGGACGGTAACCCAACCAATAGTGAGTAGCCAGATTGGGTCTAGTAATAATCAGACGCGTGGCCGAACTTTCCGCCATATCACTCAAAAAGATTATGCAGCAAAGAGAGCAGCCGGTCTTTGTTTCCGGTGTGATGAAAAGTATTTTCCGGGACATCGTTGCGCAGATCGTTCGTTGCAAATTATATTGATTGACGATCCGGGGGAGGATGGAGCACCGGTCGGAGATGAGGGTGAACACCAGGAGGTGATACAAGAAGACACAGAAGCCGGAGTCCAATTGAACAATCTGGAATTAACCCATTTAGCAGCTCGGGGATTTGACGGACCCCAAACTTTGAAATTGGTGGGACAGCTAGTACATTCTGAAATATTAGTGATGATAGACAGCGGTGCGAGTCATTGCTTTATATCCAATTCAGTTGTTAAGCGACTGGGGCTCGAGGTGGACTCATCTCACAAATATTCGGTGAGATTGGGGGATGGACGGCTGGCACACATTGAGGGCATTTGCCCCAAATTGAACGTTCGGTTAGGAGGTGTGAAGTTTGAAGTGGACTGCTATGTCTTTGGATTGGGGAATGTTGACTTGATACTGGGGGTATCGTGGTTGGCGTTGTTGGGTGAAGTACGGGCTGATTGGAAAGAGATGACAATGAAATTTATTTACGACGGGCAGCCGATCACCCTTATTGGCGATGCTGGTCGTGTCCGTCGAGAGCTTTCATCGATTGAAGTTAGAAAACTCAAAGAGGTGGACGGCAGTTGGATGGTTTGGGTGTATCAACCAGCGTCAGTAGGCGAGTTGTCAAGGGTAGATCTGAACCTTGAAAAGGGAGCAGCAGGTGACGCGCCAGGTGATTCAAATGCTGCCAGCGAATTGTTGCGAAGGAGAATGGAACAAGAATTTCCATCGGTCATGTGTCCCCCGTCCGGATTGCCCCCGATTCGCCGAGTGGATCATCATATACCTTTGCAGCCTGGAGTACTCCAGTTTCAGTTCGCCCATATCGCTACAGCCATGCGGCGAAGGACGAGATGGAAAAGTTGGTGCAAGAAATGTTGGAAGCAGGGATTATTCAACCAAGCTCAAGTCCTTATTCGAGCCCGGTGCTTTTAGTTCGAAAGAAAGATGGGAGTTGGCGATTTTGCGTGGATTATCGTGCGCTTAACAAACAAACCATCCCTGACAAATACCCTATTCCAGTAATCCAAGAAATGTTGGACGAGTTGCACGGAGCACAATGGTTTAGTAAATTGGATTTGCGCTTGGGTTATCATCAAATTCGAATTGCTCCGGAGGATGTTTCCAAAACAGCTTTCCGAACTCATTCAGGGCATTATGAGTTCCTTGTTATGCCGTTTGGACTTACTAATGCCCCAGCCACGTTCCAATCGGCCATGAATGATCTATTTCGCCCACATCTCCGTAAGTTTGTACTTGTGTTTTTTGATGATATTTTGGTGTACAGCAGTTGTTGGTCGGAACACATTCAGCATGTCCGAGTCGTTATGGGGTTGTTACAGTCGGAAGCCTATGTCGTCAATCCTAAGAAATGTTCGTGGGGGCAACCTGAGGTCGAATACTTGGGGCATGTCATTTCTCTTTCTGGTGTGCATATGGACCCAAGTAAGATATCCGCCATTCTGCGTTGGCCTATTCCTACGACAGTGAAAGGAGTTCGAGGTTTCTTGGGATTGACCGGGTATTATCGCCGGTTTATACAAAATTATGGTCAGTTGGCGAGACCGCTTACGGAGCTTCTCAAGAAGGATCGTGTGGGAAAATTTGTATGGACGGCCGCCGCTCAAACAGCTTTTGAGGTGTTGCAAAGGGCTGTTACTTCAGCTCCGGTTCTTGCTACTCCAGATTTTTCTCAACCATTTATTGTTGAGTGTGATGCTTCAGGTCATGGGCTCGGAGCTGTCCTAATGCAAAACGGACGCCCAATTGCATATTTCAGCAAATCATTGGGTTAACGAAGTTTGGCTAAGTCGGTGTACGAGATGGAATTAATGGCTTTGGTTTTGGCTGTCCAACATTGGCGTCCGTATTTGGTGGGTCGAAAATTCACCGTTCATACTGATCAGCGAAGTCTCCGGTTTTTATTACAGCAATCAGTTTCGACTCCCGCCCAACACTTTTGGGTGGCGAAGTTGCTGGGATATGATTTTGATATTGAATATAAGGCCGGGGTCGCGAATCGGGCAGCCGATGCTTTGTCTCGCCGCCAAGATGACGTGGAATTGGCCGCAATTTCAGTTCCCTTATGGCTTGGGTGGCGTGCGGTTAAGAAAGAGGTTCATCAGGACCCCAAGCTTTCAGAAATTGTTCGTGTTTTGGAGACGGGTTCCACAAATCTGCCTGATTATACTTTAGTTAATGGGCTGTTGTACTTTCGGGGTCGGTTAGTGCTTTCCAAGACTTCTTTGTTTATTCCGCGATTAATGTTGGAATATCATTCTTCTCCGCAAGGTGGACACTCCGGGGCATTTCGTACCTATCGCCGTCTTGCTTCTAGTGTGTATTGGCCGGGAATGATGAAAGATGTGACCCGTTTTGTGGCCGAATGCCTTGTTTGCCAAAAAAATAAATATGAAGCCCGTTCCCCTGCGGGACTTTTGCAACCTCTTCCTATTCCTACGCGGGTCTGGGAGGACGTGAGTATGGACTTTATTGAAGGCTTGCCACGTTCGGGGCCTTTTGATTGTATTATGGTGGTTGTCGACCGGCTTACAAAATATGCTCATTTTCTTGGGTTACGACACCCGTTCTCCGCGAGAGATGTCGCTAATGTGTTTGCTAAGGAGGTTGTGCGGTTACATGGGGTGCCTTCATCGATTGTTTCGGATCGGGGCCAGATCTTTTTGAGTGGATTTTGGACTGCCCTTTTTAAAGCCATGGGTACAAAGCTTCGGATGAGTTCTGCTTATCACCCCGAGACTGACGGGCAGACAGAGGTTGTGAATCGGGGCTTGGAAACTTACCTTCGTTGTTTTGCTTGTGAACGGCCACGTCAGTGGAGTAAATGGTTGGCATGGGCCGAATACTGTTACAATACGAATTTTCATTCTGCCACAGGTACTACCCCCTTTGAGGCAGTTTATGGAAGGGCTCCCCCTAAGATACATGATTATTTGCCCGCTGAGATTCGTGTCCGGGCTGTGGCGGAGGAGTTACGTGACCGAGATGATGCCCTTCGTCACTTGAAAGACAATCTGGTTCGAGCTCAACAACAGATGCTTAAAGCGGCGAACCAATACCGCCGTGATGTACACTATGAGGTAGGACAACAAGTCTTTCTCAAATTACGAGCTTATCGGCAACACTCTTTGTTCCGCCGAGATTATGCAAAGCTGGCTGCACGGTTTTATGGGCCCTTTCAGATTATTGAGAGAGTGGGTTCCGTAGCATATCGTCTTCGACTTCCGGCCCATTCGCGACTGCATCCTGTATTTCACGTCTCGCAATTGAAGGCTGCCGTGGGTGATCATTCTGTCGAACAGGACCTGCCTCCAGACTTGTGGCTCTCAGATTCTGATTTTGAGCCGGAGTGGGTGCTTCGGGACCGTTGGGTGTGGCATGGGGATGAGCGGGTGCATGAGTTTTTAGTGCAATGGAAGAACAAGACCATTGATGAGGTGATATGGGTTTGTGAGGCGGAATTGCTAGCTCAATTTCCACATTTCCGCCTTGAGGACAAGGCTCTTTGGAAGGGGGGAGGAGTTGTTACGGATATCGTTTATCGTCGGCGGGATAAGGCGCGTGCGTAGACGGGCCTTGCTGCAAGGGATGAGGCTAGTTGCATGGATGTTGTTTAATTATTAGTTTACACTGTAATAGTTAGAGATAATATGTATATTTACTTGGTGTGGGTGGTTATTTTGTGTAATATGTTGTGTAATTTGCTGGTTATAAATAGGGGGGAGGTTATTTCCTTGGGGATCATGTTTTGGAGAATATTGTAACTGTTGTACGGCGCTTGCGCTTGGAATAGCTGAAGTTCTTCCTCTGAAATTCTTCCAGAATCCATATAGTACAGTATTCAATAATTTCATTCCAGTTGACAAAGTTATTTCCCTTTACTCCAATAACTTACACAGATTTCCAATAACTTACACTGTGTGACAGTATATTTTACATATGACATTTATTATTATAATATTTTATCACTAAAATTCCACATCATCCACCACGTCATCTAAATGGAAAAAAAAATGAATAAGATATATATAAAAAGAAAGAATTAAAGCACTGCTCTTTCCATTTTTGCCTAATTTGTTCATCGTCATCATGCATATATATATCATCTTGCCCTAATTTGTTCATCATCATCATCATCATCAATTGGGTACTTAAAGAAGAAATTTGATCATTGGGGCACAAATCTTTTAGGAGGCGGAAGTATGTGCATATGAGATGCATTGCTCATATTGTGAATCTCATTGTGCAAGAAGGGTTGAAGAACAAAAAAGAACATGTAGTTATATCTTGTATCAGAGGAGCCATAAGGTATATTCGAAACTCTCCAGCTAGGTATAAGAAATTTGTGGAATGTGTTGGATTTGAGAAATTGGATACAAAAAAACTCTTAAGTTTGGATGTACCTATTAGGTGGAATTCCACCTACTTGATGTTGGAATCTGCAGTATGCCTTAGGAGAGCATTTGAAGCTTATCAAGAAGTCGATCTTGGTTATGTAAGTGAACTCACAAAGCCACCATATGATGGAGTTCCTTTGGACAATGATTGGGAGCGAGCTATACTCTTGTAGAAATTCTTGGGGCATTTTTATAAGCTAACATTGTCGATTTCTGGCTCCTTACATGTCACTTCTAACAACATGTTTCATGAAACAAGTGGAGTAGAAATGCTTCTTAAGCAGTGGTTGGTTAGTGATGACTTTGAATTGATGATGATGTCACGAAGGATGAAAGAGAAATATGAGAAATATTGGGGATCAATTTATAAGATGAACATGATATTGTATTTGTAGTGATTCTTGATCCACGTCATAAATTGGAGTTCGTAGAGTTTTCTTTCGATAAAATGTATGACAAGTGTGCTATGATGAAAAACAAGGTTAAGAGTGACATGCAAGAGTTGTTTGATGAATGCACAAGGATATATGGACCTCCGATCCAGGAAGTCCAATTGCTCATACATCGAGTTCTTCATCATCTGGGCAAAATGTCAAGATTTATCAATTTCCAATTAGCACATTGTTAAAAGATGAGTTTAAGAAGTACAAATCTGGAGGGAGAAATGAGCACGTGAAATCCGAGTTGGAGAAATATCTTGGTGAAGATTATGAGGATGACAGTGAAGAGTTTGATGTACTAAAATGGTGGAAGATCAATTCTCATAGATTTCCCATTCTCTCAAAGATAGCTCGTAATGTATTTGCGGTTCCGATCTCTACAGTTGCTTCAGAGTCTGCATTTAGTACCGGAGACAGAGTTCTTGATGTATTTAGGAGCTCTTTGTCAAGTAAAATCATTCAAGCCCTTATTTGTTCTCAAAATTGGCTTCGTTCAAATTCTACTCCTATAAATGTGGAAGAGGACTTGGGTGAGCTTGAAACACTTGAGAAAGGTATATATTATTTTCACTTTTTAATTACTTGATTAGTATTCATTTATATATTTATCTTCATCTCACTCTTTATTATGTTATTTTTTTCTTATCTTATAGAGCTAACAAAGTTGGGGATTGACTCGACAATAGTTGATGTTTGATTGAGCCGTACTTCTTGAATTATAGGTTCTACCACCACATTTTGATCGAATTATTGTTCATTAATAATTCGATATTTGGTGCTTCGACTAATGTATTAGTTTTAATTAATCAAGACTTGATTTGTGAGAATTGATATTTAATTTGTGTATTAATTGTTGACCGCGCTGTCGTGACGCGATAAAATTAAATAAAAATCCTTCATAACCTAACTAACTAGTAGATAGGGCAAGTCGGAGTCGATCATACGGAGAGTGACAATTCAATTATGTTACCTATGTCTAATTTCAAGAAAACAAGAATTATGGGATTCTCAGATTGATTGATAATTAAACTAAAATTAACTAAAGATCTAGAAAACAAATTAAACAAAAATCAATTGATGAAAAACATTCCAGTCAACAGTTTAGTTATCCCCCAATATCAGTATTAATCAATGTTACACCCTCTCTCAGATTATCATAGAATTATCACCCCTAGTCTAACAACAAGCTCTATCGAATCGTCTCTTAATATTAGTTAAATTAGGATAAGATCACTAATTAACTCTATTTAATTGAACAACCCAAAATAAGCTCTCTAAATTTAATTCATTAAATGCATTAATTACCAAGACAATAGGGTGAGCTAGACTCCAAATACACAAGCTCGATTTGATAATCTAGAATTGTGTTACCCTAGAGATGTGAAACCTCTAGTTTACTACCATTGAAAATTAAACCACAATAATTAGGATTCATGATTTAAGATTCTAGCAATCAATTATCAAACACTCAACCTAGGTGGCCAATCTAAATCAAACATCAATAATTGAAATCATTCAACACAGATAACACAATCAATTTCAATCAAAACATCGAGAGGGAAAAACGAGATTAATTAAAACATAAGTAGATAATTGGGTTCAAACATCCCTGCTAACCGGAATTAAGAAATTAGTTGATCATCATCTCGATCAAATCCACAAAAGTTGTTTATTGATCCATCTAAGAAATAAAATAAAGCAAAGAATTATGTGGATCCCTCTTTCTCTCTCCAAAAATCTTCTCCTCTTCTCAAAATTACGGTGTATGTCTTTTCTTGTTGCCAAAGCAATTCAATTCCTCGTATTTATAAATCTTTCTAGAGGCCCCTGCCCAACTTACCACAAAAATTTAATTTGTAAACAATTCTACCACATAATATAACAATTTAAACTTTTATACCACAAAATATAACTTTTGATACAAAACTACCACAAATTCTGCAACATTCTGCAAAAGCAAAAATTGTGTCAGTCACTTTTCAACACCCAATCATACTTTAATGAATTTTGTGCATTGACCAAATATTTTATGATTTGAATTGAATTTAAATGTAAAATTAATTAAAAATTAAATAGCATAGTAGCCGATTGACTCAAAATTTTTCAAAAAAATTTCTTCCCCTTCTCCCCCATTTCAAAACCCTAGCCGACACACTCTTCTTTTCTCTCCCCTCTCTCAAATTTTCCTCCACCTCTCTACCATAGCCGATTAACTCTAAGTTTTCCACAGTAAAAATTTCTCCCTCCTCTCTCAAATTTCTCCCACATTTCTACACCATAGCTGATTAACTCCCTTTGTAGGAGGGTCTCGATTTATAGCCGATTAACTCCACATTTCTCCCACATCTTTTGAGGAGGGTCTTGATTTAGTTCATCAAGATGGGTGACGAGGTTAGTCTCTCTTATTTTTACAGTTTATGTTAGTATTGGAAGTAGTTTATGTTAGTATTGGAAAGTGATTTGTTGGTAATTTGAGAGTTTGAATTTGATAACACTAGCCGAGTGACTATGAATCTATGAAAGTAGTCTAGAGATTTCACAATTAGTCGAGAGAATGTTGTGTGGTGACCGAGTAAATGTAGCAATTAGTCGAGTGACTATTTGAGAATTAGCCGAGTGACTCGGGCTGATGATCGAGTAACTCAGTCCAAGGGGTTAGCCGAGAGAAATTGGGTGGTGACCGAGTAACTCACTCCAAGGGTTAGCCGAGTGACATGGTTACTCGGTCAACAATAGTGCAAATTGGGAAAATAATTCAAAGCAAAAAAACAATAAAGCTTAATTGCAATCATTAGTCAACAAATTAAACAATTCAAAGCTATAAATCCCCAAGTGGATCGATTGATACTTCAACAATTCAAAGCAAAAAATATTTGGGATAAATACCTTGTCACCCATTGCACAATCCCTTCAAGAAATTCTTCAATCTTCTAGCCAAATTTTCAATTACCAAAACTTGTTAAAAGCCAATACTTTTTTTGTACACAATTCACCCTAAAGACATGTTCGAATTTTATTAAAACGAAAGACTTTAAAATAATTTCAACATTTAATCGTATTAATCGAACGACTTGTACAAAAAAAAAAAACTTACCAATCGACTTCAAGGTTTGAAAGAGAGAAGAAGAAAGAAGATTTTTGAGGAAGGAGGCGCCCAAAAGAGCAAGATTCTTTGTCAAATAGTGCTAGGATTTACATTTGGTTTGGGGTAAAATGTAATAAAAAAAATTTTTCATGGGGTCAAACTGAAAATAAAAAAAATTGGCATAGTGGTTCGATCACTTTGGAAAAAAATGGTTTTTTACACTAGTGATCGAACCACTATGAATTTGACATAGTGGTTCGATCACTTTGGAAAAAATTGGTTTTTTTCACTAGTGATCGAACCACTATGAATTTGACATAGTGGTTCGATCACTTTGGAAAAAATTAGTTTTTTACACTAGTGATCGAACCACTATGAATTTGACATAGTGGTTCGATCACTTTGGAAAATATTGGTTTTTTACACTAGTGATCGAACCACTATGAATTTGACATAGTGGTTCGATCACTTTGGAAAAAATTGGTTTTTTACACTGGTGATCAAACCACTATGAATTTGACATAGTGGTTCGATCACTTTGGAAAAAAATGGTTTTTTACACTAGTGATCGAACCACTATGAATTTGACATAGTGGTTCGATCACTTTGGAAAAATTTGGGTTTTTACACTATTAATTGAACCACTCGAACCACCTAAATTATATTCAGTAATTCTATTAAATTAAGTATAAATTATTGTGCTTCGATTAACATATTACAGTGGTTCTCGTACTAATTAATCGAACCATTATAAATTATATAAATTACTAATTATATAAATTATTGTTGGATAAAACAATTGTTAAATAAGTATAAATAAAATAAAATTGAATATATCATCAAACCATTATTACTTAATGATTTCTCCATGACCGAGTCACAAATAGTGTAGAAAATGGAACTTTCTTATATTTTGTGGTAAAAAAGTACTTTTGTTATATTCAATGTTAGAAAAGTCAATTGCTTAAAAAAAATTTGTGTAATTTCGGGTGGGCTCTCATTAGACTAGATTCATTGACAACCCCCACCATGGGTTGTTTGAATAAGGCAAAAAAAATTTTAAAAAAAAAAGATAAATTCAAATGGAATGGACGACCGGTTGGGGGATTGTGGGGGTGGACCAACCCATACAACAACCCACTCCAACATCCACTTTTGTGACAAATGTCATTTTTTTATTGGTTGTGGTAAAATTTTATGGAATTCATTTAGATTTTTGATAAATGAAATTTATTTTACTTTATTTTATTTTTTAAAAATAACCAAAATTTCTATCTTTTTTTTTTTGAGTAGGACTTGTGTGCCCCCGGGGTACGGATCCAGGATCCGTACCCCCAACCCGACCCAAATTATATATATATTTTTTTTTCTTTTTTTTTTCCATCTTCTTCTTCTTTTCATTCTCCTCCTCTGATCTTCTTCTTCTTCTTCTTCTTCTTCTTCTTCTTCCTCCTCCTCCTCCTCCTCTTCTTCTTCGATCCTCTTCCTTCTTCTTCTTCTTCTTCTACTCCACTATCTTAAGCGGCGACTGAAACTGCAAATCACTCGCTATTCCAACGCATAGCATAATTTTACAGACAAATTAGCAGTAATTTTTTGCCCTCAAACTCTTCGAAAACGAGAACCTTGGGAATTGAAAGGGAAGAATTGAAGTGGGTTTACGAGAAAACCGCAAAGAATTGAGCGCGGATGATGAGGCAATTATACACCGTCCCATTTTTGGAGAGATTGAGGATTCTGGTCTGGTTTTCTGTTTCTTTCTGCGAAGTGTTTTTGACTTGTTTCCTTTTGCAATGGGGCTACAGCACAAAAATGGTGGAATGTCTGAGTGAGGGCGGCGATATGGAGGTATGTCGTCGGAGAAGCCATTATCACATACGAAATAGCTCAACGAAACGGTTGCTCAATATGTCTGTCTCATTCCAGTTTCTGTGGTGTATGCATGACACAAATTTGAAGTTGAGAGATGAACAAAAATTGTGGAATTAATGTAATACCATTAAGGTATTAATGTAATACCATAAAGACATTTCTGTAATACCATTAAGGAATCAGTGTAATACCATAAAAGACATTTCTGTAATACCATTAAGGTATTAATGTAATACCATAAAGACATTTTTGTAATACCATTAAGGTATCAGTGTAATACCATGAAAGACATTTCTGTAATACCATTAAGGTATCAGTGTAATACCATAAAGACATTTCTGTAATACCATTAAGGTATCAGTGTAATACCATAAAAGATATTTCTGTAATACCTATAGGGTATATGTGTAATACCAATAGAGTATAGGTGTAATACCCATCACTGAATCATCAACTAGGTAATCAGGTGTGTGTGGGGCGCACACCAGACTTGCTATGGGCGCGCGTGGCGGTGCGTGGGCGCGCGTGGAGGCTGCCCACGCGCCGGGTCGGATCTGGGGGCACAGATCTAAGATCCGTACCCCCAGGGTACACAAGTTTTTGCCTTTTTTTTTTTATCTATAAATAGAGTGTAATATTGACATATTTTGAATCACAATCAAAAAATCTTTATTTTCTCTCAATCTAAAATTCTTTCTTTTTTTACATTTTGAGATTCACTCTTTTCTCATATTATTTCCATAATCTCTTTCTTATTATGGATTCAAACAATCCTAATTACAAAAAATTGGTAATGATAATTGATTATATAATTTGTATCTTTTATGTTTGTAATTTAATATCTCATGCATCTTTTTTCATTTTTCGTATTCCCATTATTGTAATTTTAATATAATTACTTTAATTTTAATTTAATTATTGTGTTAGTATATTATTTTTCGTGTATTATCGAAACAAATTTTCTTACTATAATTGTTGAATTAAAATACAATTATTATATTTTTGAATATAATTAAAATATTCTCAAAATAATATATAATTTCATATTAATTATTGTAGTGTATATAAAAATGAGAGAAATATATAAATTTTCTTACTATAATTGCGGAATTAAAATACAATTATTATATTTTTGAATATAATTAAAAAATTCTCAAAATAATATACAATTTCATATTAATAAATGAATATAGATGAGAGATAAATGAATATTTTATTAAAAAGTTAGGTTGGGTTGGGTTGGGTTGGGTTGGGTTGGGTTGTTGATAAAGTATAAAAATATTGAGATTGGGTTGGGTTGTAGATTGTGTATGTGGATGAGAGAGAAATTAATATTTTATTGAGAGGTTGAGTTGTGGTGGGTTGTTGATAAATGTAGTCTTATAGCTACATACAAGTTACAACTAATACTTTTCACTTAAGCATTTATGTGGAATCACGTGGCACCTGACACACACCAACTAAGGTGTGGTCATGCATCTAGGGAAGAACAAAAATCATTAAAAACGGAAAACTAAACCGAATTGAATCAAGAATACTAGTATTTTCTTTCGACTTTTGAACAACATTTGATTTCGTTTTTGTTCTTTTTCAAAATTTTGGATTTCAGTTTTCATGTTTAGAAAACCGAATAATCGAAAACCGAACCAAAATTTATGACAAAAATATAAATTTAATAAATATTTACCACTTCCATCCTTATTTGCTCCTATCATATAAAATTATCATTATAATTAAATAGGATATATTTGGTATTACTATTAATTTTCTTAATTCATATGAAAACCTCTAAAATGACACTTATTTTGAAACAAAGTTAATATCCATAGTATAGATTCCATCTCTACTAGTATGTAAATACTACTTATCACTTCCTTCAAAGCAGTTCTTTTTCTTTTTATCTTCATCCAAGAAAGAGGAGATGCTTATGGAAAACCTTAAAGTAATTACCATGTAGTAGCATGTAATTGGTTAATTTGGTATAAAATTATATACCACTTTCTTCGTTATAATATATATCTGGGCTTATAGTGGCTTTATAATTAAGAGGAAATGGCCAGATCTACCCAAAAAAACAAATAAGATAATACAAATATATCCATAAATATAGTATATGTAAAAGAATATCCACAATTATAAGGTTTATTTCTACCCAATTCTTTTTAACTTTGACCATAATGATTATACAATGATTATTTGTAATCATTTACATCTTCTTTACTCTAAAATTCTCGTGTGTGGACTATACTTCTTTTCTTTTTTTTATTGTGCTTTGTTTTATATTTTTAATATATGACTAAATTAATAAGAATTCACTTTATATTCTTTCAAAAATTTCGTTTACCATTTATAACTATATTTTCTAATTTGTTTTGAAATATCAATTTACTTAAAATAAATTTAAAAATGAAAATTTTAAAAAGATTCGTGTAATGTTTTTTTGTATTTTTCTTTCTTTTTTAATAGTGAATTATTAGGAGTATTGAGGATAAGTTACAAAAATATATACCATATATTTTATTTTTGTAACTTAACCTCAATACTCCTGATATGAATTTACTTTATATTGTTTAAGAAATTTCGTTTAGGGGTTATAATTATATTTTATAACTTTTATTGAAATATCAATATAAAACCATCAATTCAATTTTAAAAAATTGAAAATAAACTGAGAACGAAATTTAAAAAAAATCATGCAACATGACTACTTTATATGTTTTTTTAATGTTTTTAATACTTTATTTCATTTTTTAATAGTCAATGTACTCTATATTCTTTAAAAAAAAAATCGTTCACTACTTTTTATAACCTTTATTGAAATATCAATATTAAACAATCATTCAAATTAAAAAAATTGGGAAAAAATGGTGAACGAAAATTTTTAAAAATTTCATGCAACATGACTTTATATGTTTTTTTTTCTTTTTTTTTTTGTGTTTTTAAGGCAAAATATTTTATGCAACTGGGATCCATGCATCCGGGTCGACCCACCCCACGCGCCTCTGACGCGCATTTTCACGCGCCCCAACGCGCTCTCACGCGTCTGGTGGGTGCGCTCAAACCCACCAAGATTCGCTTCAGGCAGTCATACTCTCATGTTATGTTAGGATTACCCTCATGTTATGTTAGTGTTACCCGTGTTACCCGTGAGGGTAACACTAACATAACATGAATGTAACTCTAACATAACATGAGGGTAACTCTAACATAATATGAAGGTATGATTAACATTTTAGTTCAGTGATTTTAAACTAAGGGTATGAAATCTGGAGATGGGGTCACATTAACATAACTCGAAGGTAACCCTAACATAACACGAAGGTAACACTAACATAACATGAGGGTAACGACCAAAACACACGAAAAAAGTAAAGTGACACGGACTGGATGGCCCGCGCGCGGCCCAGTTGCACGGACTGATGCACAGGAGAGTAACTCATTTTTAATACTTTATTTTCTTTTTTAATAGTCAATTTACTCTACATTCTTTAAAAAAATTCGTTCACCACTTGTAATCATATTTTATAACCTTTATTGAAATATCAATATTAAACAATCATTTAAATTTAAAAAGTAAATTGAAAAAAATGGTGAACGAAATTTTAAAAAAAATTCATGCAACATAACTTTATATGTTTTTTTTGTGTGTTTTAATACTTCATTTTCTTTTTTAATAGTCAATTTACTCTATATTCTTTAAAAAAATTCGTTCACCACATGTAATCATATTTTATAACCTTTATTAAAACTAGTACTTGCACCCGCGCGATGCGCGTTTTATGATATAATGTTGGTATTAATTAGTTTATAATATAGTAGGTAATTTTAGTATATAAAAGATAATATAATATTTAATAACTAAGAAAGTATAAATTTGCTTAAGATATTCAATTCACAACAATGTATTGATATTATACACATCCAATTCACTAATCTATGATTAATACTAAAAACAAAAGTATCAAGATCATGATCTTCAAATCAAAATTGGAAATTCTACCTGTAAAGTTTGTAAGTTTTTTAAAAACTTCTTTATACACAACAATTATAGTCGAAACATTTTTTTTATCATCTGTGTTACAAATTAATATCTTCAGTCACTTAAATTAATATACTAAAAAACTAAAAAAAATTATGAATTAAAAATCAAATTCAATTATTAAAATTAAATACATGTGTGTGTGAGTATGTATATATAGAAATATTACACAATAACATTAGAAATTTTACGTAGGAACTTGATGCAAGCACTGTCAATTATATATTTTCAACCTTTTATTTCAAAATAAATTGAATTATAATTTTTTTATTAATATCGCTTAACATCGAAGATAGCAGTAATTATTCTTTTATAAGCATCACATAAATTAATTGATATAGCAAGACATTGATAATTGATCATTACAATTTAAGTTCAACACAGAATCAAAATGTAATAGTAGTCTACGATCATGATGATGACAATATAATTAGAAACTAAACATATAATTTAAATAATCAGGTGGGCCATATAAATTCTAAATGTGCACCCTCATATAAAAATATACGAAGTCATAAGTGTAAAGTAAAAGACTAAAATTTTATTTGATTATGAGATATTTATAATTTAAAAAATATTTAAAATGATATAATTCAGACTAAATACATATTATATACACATATACGTATATACACACATCTTTAATTGTGTTATATTTATTTTTTAATTTATATGATTATGGTATAATTATCCCCATGTAAATTAATATTTATTATTGAAATTATTGTTTGGATATCTATTTTTGTTTTTTAATAAATTCTTCAATAAAAATTAATTTAATTAAGATAGATAAAATGAGAATAAATTAATGTAATATTTATATTATTAGATCAAATGGATTAAATAGTAAAAAATGCAAAATAAAAAATTTGTTGATGGGACACTTACAAATATTAATTTTAAAAATACTTAGAATGACATATAATTTCACACTAAATACATTATATATATACATATATGTATATATACGCATCTTTAATAGTGTTACACTTATTTATAAATTATATTTATATTAAATATGATACAATTATCCCCAAACAAATTAATATTTATTATTGAAATTATTGTTTGAACATTATCTATTGTTGGTGTATAAGAAATTATTCAATAAAAAATAACTTAATTAATATTAATAAAATAAGAAAAAACGAATACAATATATATATATATATATTATAAATTGAATGGATTAAATAATAAAAAAATGCAAAATAATAATATTGTTGATGTGACACTTTTTTGTTGAGAAAATAGTATTTATGTAAATATCTCAAAATTTTCCTTTATTATTATAGTATAGAAATATATAGATAAATTTATATATTTACTTTTTCTTTTGAGTTTCTATACAATAAATATAAAATTAAATGTATTAAATATTAATATTTATGTATTTTTTTATTAATAAATTTAAAATAAAAGTTATTAATGATTTCTTAAAATGAAAATATTTAATAAATGAGACATTTATTATAGCTATTTTTGGCAGAATATTTTGCTTATATATATATATATATATAGATATAGATATCAATACTAAATCATCATTTAAATTAAAAATACATCATTTTCTTTTTTAATAGTCAATTTACTCTATATTCTTTAAAATAAAATCATTCGCCACTTGTAATCATATTTCATAACCTTTATTAAAATATTAATATTAAACAATCATGTAAACTAAAAAAAAATTGGAAAAAAATTGTGAACGAATTTTTTCTTTAAAATTTCATGCAACATGACTCTATATGTCTTTTTGTGTGTTTTTAATACTTTATTTTCTTTTTTAATAGTCAATTACTTTATATTCTTTAAAAAAAATCGTTCACCACTTGTAATCATATTTTATAACCTTTAGTGAAATATCAATATCAAACAATGGTCATCATAAATTTCGGATTGGGGGCGAGTGCAAGGAAAGTTGTCGGAAAATCGTTTTTCCGGTAGTGAAAGGACTGAAATTGGACAGAATTTGACTTAATTGACTAAATTTGATTTTTGAATTTTAAAGGGACCAAAATCGAACATTGGCCTTTCAACGGGACCAAACAAAAGTTTTTCCCCTTTCCTAGTGACTCCAACTCGTTTATTGTTCCAGTAAACCTTATGTCCAACCGTTCTAGAGTTTATCACTTCATTTAACTTTAGTTTTGTATTTATCTGTTAATTAAAAACATATTTTTTGTCCTCTACCAAAGCTACTGTACATTTTTAGTTATGTATAAATACCATAAATTACAAACAAAGAATAAAAAATAAAAAATGCGACTAATGACCCCATCCAAATTATAATTACAGTAAATCTGATCACTATGTAAGAAAAATCGGATTTTGATTTTTCCAAAAAAAATCTGGATTAGAAAAATATGGTCACTACGCAAGAAATCCAATTTCTCCAAGAAATCGGATATTAATTAGATGCAGTAGGAAAAACAAGGCAAAATATTTTATGCAACTGGTCCATGCATCCGGGTCGATCCGTCCCACGCGTCCCAACGCGCTCTCACGCGCCCCCACGCGCTTGGTGGGTGCGCTCAAACCCACCAAGATTCGCTCAGGCAGTTATACCCTCATGTTATGTTAGGGTTACCCTCATGTTATGTTAGTGTTACCCGTTACCCTCACGAGGGTAACACTAACATAACATGAAGGTAACCCTAACATAACATGAGGGTATGATTAACATTTTAGTTCAGTGGTTTTAAACTAAGGGTATGAAATCTGGATATGGGGTCACATTAACATAACGCGAAGGTAACCCGAACATAACGCGAAGGTAACCCTAACATAACATGAGGGTAACGACCAAAACACGCGAAATAAGTAAAGAGGCACAGGCTGGGTGGGCCAGCCCAGCCCGCGCGCGGCCCAGTTGCACAGATCCGTGCAACTGGTGCACAGGAGAGTAACTCAAAAACAATGACAACCAAAAGTTTAAAAAAATTGGATTCTTGGGAGCAAATTGGTGATTTGAGTTTTCTCTTTATAAAATTTTATGATAACGTCTCTTGTGCAATTGGTGCGTGAATCTAAAATTCATGCACTCTGGTCGGATTCAGGCCGACCCAACCCATATTCCTTCTTTTTTTTTTCGAACCTCAATTTTGTATTTTGATCGTCACTTTTATATTATGTTAGTTATACTGCTACATTATGTTAGTCATACATTTATGTTATATTAATTTATACCTTTAATTAGGTTATATTAATCATACACTTATATGTATTACTTATAGTTGTTCACCAATGTCTTTAGGGCTACTCCCGTAAGTATACAATGTAGATTGTAGAAGTAGTAAGCAAGATCAATCCCACTGAGACTATTATCTAGACACAATCAATTACCCAAATTCAATTCCTTATTTTATTTAGGCTATCAAATATCAAAGATTTCAAATTAACTAAACAAAAATAAAAACAGATATAACAACTCTCTCAAATCTATGGAGACAAACATATATAACTGAGACATGTTGTAAAACATGTTTTTTGTAATTGTCATCATGGTATCACTTGACCAATACAATTAATGATTAAATAACCTATATGAGCAATCACACATATTGAATTAACAACTCTCTCAAATCAATTAACCGGTTGATTATTATACTATCAAAGGTATCTATACTGAATCTGATAAAGCAAAACAAAAAGCATATAAGATTGAAAATCTTGTCACATAGGTCATTAATCTCTCGATATAATTCCACCTATATGTCATGTGTTTACTTTTCCATAACTAAATTTCATCTCTCGCATTTTAACTTAATTATTCAAACATGCTCAATTAATGGCTACATAGTCAAACAAACAATCAAACCATAAACACATGAATTTGAGAAAGAATTAAGAAATTCAATTGCAATCAAAGATCCATCAAGATTCGTGTTAAATTACTAACTCATCCTAGAAACCCATGGAAAATTAGTTAGATATGAATAAAAACAAACTCGTAGACAAGATTGAAAATATCATATCAAAACTGAAATTATCCAACAAAAAAAGAAAGATTAAGAAAAACTATATATGAACAATAATCTCTCGATTCCTCTATTTTTGAAGTTTTTTCTCCTCTCCGAATGCTCTAAGAGTATGTGTTTCTCTCTCTATGAATGATTCTCCTACTCTAAGAATGGTCTTCCTGATTTCTGGAACAATTTTGGGTATATATAGCATCTTGAAGGTCTTCTAGATGAGTTAGAAGTGTAAAATGCGGCAAAATCGAGTTTGGGAAGAGATAGGATTCTCTCGCACACGACCTTGCCCAACTGCACACAAGCCGTGCTCTGGGACACGGCCGTGCGCCGATGTACAATACCAAATTTGACTTCAAGTTCTTCATGAAAGTTGTAGTGTTTTTCAATGCTACAATTTTACCTCAATAGCAGTTTTCTAGAGGGAAAAATACTTTTTTAAGTCCCATAAGTTAGGGTGTGTCCAAAAATGGTCCCATAGGTTCATGATGTCCAATTTTGGTCCCATATCTACGCATAAGTGTCCAATTTAAGGACTCTGACAACTTTAGTTGCCGGATTTCAAGACGTGAAGGACAGACACCCATAAAATTTGGGGATTCCCGACCAGTATGCTGACGTGGAGTTTTCTTCCAACTTGGCATGCCACCTGTTTTTCTTTTAGCTTTTTTCACAAAAAATCAAATGATAAAAAAAAATATTTATTGGGGATAATACACATTTTTGGGGGAATTAAAATTGAAATTAGGGATTCCATAAACCCCCAATTTCAGAGTAGAACAAAATCGAAATTCACCACCAAAATCCCTTCCTCATCAACAAAAATCGAACTTCACCAGCAAAATCATCGGTGTAGAAGCAATAGAAGTCCTCCCTCGCTGCAATGGTCGAGATACGACACAGAGATGCCCTGGACAAACCAAATCCGCAATACAGTAAGTAAATCGCTTATCTTTTGGTTGATTGTGTTGGTAGAGCAAATTTATTGGGGAAAACTACATATTGATGTGGTTGTTGAGGAAAATTTAGATTTATGGAATTCCAGTTTTGAAATATGTTGAAGAATGTGCACAAATGGTGTATAGTGTGCAAATATGTTGAAGAATGTGCTTTAATGTACCCTTTTATGCTCTTTATGTTGTCTAATGCTTAAATGGTGAAGTCCACCTCTGAAATTTTGTTTGTTTATGGTGAATTTTATGCTTGTTGAAGTGTGCATAAAAGTGTGTTGTATTTTGTTGGTTTTTTTTCTCATTTACAGATATTAAGTCACGTGAATTGACTTTTATCATGCATTATGGTGGGGCATTTAGGTCATTGCCCAAAGCAGAGTATATAGGGGGTCATAAGCTAGTGTTTGACTATGTGAATGTTGATATAATTAAGATGGGTAACTTAGATGTATTTGGTGGGCTTCGGGTGAAAGGTGAATTAAGATATCATTTTCTCACTCTTCATGGGTTTAAGTTAGTTATTGATACCAAATATTTGAAGTTGTGGGCTAAGAGATCCCTTAAAGATAGGGTCCTTCATGTGTATATATATAGAACCAATCATTCTTGATGAGCCAACTGAAACTAAGAATGGGGGTAATGAAAGTGAGTGTGAGGGTAATGAAACTGATGCAAGTGAGAAAAAAAATGACATGCTTGAGTTTAGCATAAGGAATGAAATCAGTGATGGTGAAGAGGGTGGGGGTAGAAGTGGAATAGATCCTGTATATACCGATGATGTTAGCCAACCTCATAATGAAGAGTCAAGTGAGGAAGAGGATGATGAGATGCATGTTGTAGATGATGATTTTAATGAGCATAGGGTTAGTGACGAGGAGTCCACCCAACCACAATATCCTTCCTTTAATCCAAAAACAATCTTTGACCCTACTTTCACCATAGGACAAACTTTTAGTTCTAAGCAAGAGTTTAGGAAGACAGTCCAGTCTCATGCAATCCTTACTAGAAGGCCTCTAAAATCTGTGAAAAAATGATGAGAGGAGGGTGTATATACAATGTTAGGGAGTCAATTGTGAATGAAAGATGAGGTTGATTAAGATGGTGGGGGAAGAGCCTTAGCAGTTGAGAGAATATGTTAATGAGCACAATTGTTCACAAACCTACAATGTGAAAATGTTAAAGTCCACTTGGTTGAGTGAAAGATTCATACAAAGGTTCCAAAGTGATAATAAGAGAAATGTGGTTCCATTTAGGGCTGATATCATTAATGACATGAAAATTAATGTGTCAAGTCAACAAGCTTATAGAGCAAAAAAGATAGCCTTAGAGAAGATCATGGGAAACCCTGATGCCTAATATTAAAAACTGTGGTCCTATGCAGATGAGCTTAGAAAGACCAACCCTGGGAGCACTATCATTGTGGGGGTAGATGATGAACAGAGATTCACTAGATTTTATGTATGTTTTGAGGCATTGAGAAAGAGATTTCTTGGGGGCTGTAGACCTTTACTTGGGGTAGATGGGTGATTTCTTAAGGGGGTTCATGGAGGTGTATTATTGTCTGCAGTAGGAATAGATCCCAATAATAATCTTTATCCAGTGGCCTATGCAGTAGTGAAATCTGAGAGTACAGAAACTTGGGAATAGTTTCTAATAGTTCTGAAGTAGGACCTATTCATTTCTTTTCCATCAGATTTCACCTTTATATCAAACAAGCAAAAAGGTCTGATACAAGCTATGAGCATGGTTTTTCCAGGTGCTGAGCATCGTTTTTTGTGAGGCACTTACACAATAACTTGAAGGTAAGTGGTTGGACTGGTTTAGCTTTTAAGCATATGCTTTGGGGGGTTGCACAAGCGACAACACCAGGTGAGTGGAGGGTGAAGATGAAGGTTCTGAAAAATTATAATCAGAGTGCTTGGGAATGGTTCACAGATAAGCCACCTACTCAATGGTCTAAAGCCTTTTTGAGATATAAGCCAAAATGTGACATTTTGCTGAATAATCTATGTGAATCATTTAACTCTTGCATCCTAGAAGCTAGGGACAAAGTTTGGAAATAACTCAAGACAGTCTGGTAGTAGATTGAAAAGACAACAGATCACTATAAGATGTGGCAAATGCAAAACACCTGGCCATAATGCAAATAGCAGAAAATTTCCCCTCAATGCAAATGATGCAGGTCCTTCCAATGATGAGCAATTAGAGTTTGATGAAGCCCCAATGCAGCCCCAATGCAGGTAAATTCTTAATAGTTTTTTCAAAGTCATTTGATCACTTTTTTCATTTGATTGACTAATAACTAGTTAATATGTTGTTCTGTTTAGCCAAAGAAGAAAAAAGGTAAGACAAAGAAAGTGGCAGATGTTGCTGAAGACACAACACATGTTGTAAGGAAATTGTTCTCATGATCTTTTTTAAAATTTTCAGCATTGGTGTCATATTGATTTCTTTTCTGTTTGTCTGTGGTTTGTGGCAGGTCAAACCCCCTCTTGTTCAAATTCAAGAGTCCTCAGTGCAGGAAGATAATCCAAGGGAAGATGCACAATCTCAAACCCTTGAGAACCAAATGGACGCTAACTATGTTGAGTTTCAAGGGCCATTTGTGAATGGACCCTCAATGTTTGAACAAATCCAATTGGAATTGAAAGGAAGAAACTCAGCACAAATGCACAATAATCTTCCAAGATAGAGTTATGTTTCTAGAAGAAAACAAAGCAATCCCAAAAAGGTATAATATCAAATTGGAGTCTCATTTGTAGTTATTACTTCTTTGAATTTATAGGCTTATGGTAGTAAATAATATCTGCAGGTAAGTAAGAGAACTCAATCAATCACAAAGCCAATGGTTGAACTTGATGAGTGTCTTAGAGATGACTTTGGTACACCTTGGACTACTCATCAAGAAGAAATGAGACCAACTCCTCCACCTGCCCCAACACAAGAAACTCAACATCAATAAGTGATATCAACTCATCCACATGTCCCAACACAACAAACTCAGCTATCTCCTCCTACATTTACTCCAATGACAGCTCATATGGGTGTGAATATAAGAGGTCCAACACCATTCACAAGTGGAGCTATAACAGCTCATTGGATCAAGCAGACAACCACTCAACCAGAAACAGAGAGGCAGAAGAAGTTGGTGGTGTCAAATGGGAAGAAGTATATGATGTTATCTAAGGGTGGCAATAAAAATGGACCACCCCAATAGGATCACTACTTTGTCAATCTAAAATTCTATGTTACGAACAACTTTTGTGTTAGTTAGCTCAACCTGCTTTTGTAAGAAATTTGATCAATTTGAATGGGCTAAGCTACTTGAATGCACTCATATTTTGAATTGAATATTTATAGTAGTACACTAGTACTATGAATATATTTTTCTAAAGTTAACGAAATTATTTATGCATTTGTGTTGAATTAGCAGAGTATAATTGTTGTTTTTTATGCTATCATTATTGAAATAATTTGCTTGAGAACCAAATAGCAATAAGAACACATTTCATAATGTCATAACACCATTCTACACTTGTTCAAAGCACTTGTTCACAACAATAACACATCAATAAGGTCACAAAATACTTAAACATTATCATTCAAAACTAAATATCATGCTGCATACAAACAACATCATACAATCCTAGAAATAAGAAAGCAAAGAGTATAAGTTTCCACAACTTCTTATACTTGAGCTTCAATATTTCCTTTTCATTTTTCAGTGCAACAAATTCCTTCAAGTCTTTTATTTACTTTTTAAGCTTTTTTTTTTGTCACACTTCATGTCTTCCATCTCAACTTTCAAGTTGTTGTTCTCCAACTTCAAGGCCTCAAAGTGACACCCATTTTCTCCATGTACACTTTTCACCCAAACAAAAGCATCACAACCTCCTCTCTGCAAGTTTAACCATATAGAAAAATGAAGATATGTCACGTTGAGCCCTATCCATAGCTAAAAGAATATATTTTGAAAAGAAAACTTACATTGTAATTCACACATCCATATAACTCTTTGCCATAATTTCCTGGGGTCTTCGAAACACGTATGACACATTGTAGCCCACAATAGCAAGCAATGCATTTTGCGTAGTAGCAACCCGATGTGTAGCTTGCCCGAGAACCGATTGAACCTTGAGACATTTGATGAAATTTCGAATTTGGAGATAACTAGGGTTCCTCTCTTCTTTCTTTGAATCCCCAATTTCTGACCCTATTGTCTAAAAGGGGATTATGAGCTGGAAAATGTTTTTTTTTATCATTTGATTTTTTATGAAAAAAGCTAAAAGAAAAAACAGGTGCCATGCCAAGTAGGAAGAAAACTCCACGTCAGTATACTGGCCGGGAACCCAAATTTTATGGGCGCGTGTCCTTCACGTCTTGAAATCCGGCAACTAAAGTCATCAGAGTCCTTAAATTGGACACTTATGCGTAGATATGGGACCAAAATTGGACATCACGAACCTATGGGACCATTTTTGGACACGCCCTAACTTATGGGACTTAAAAAGTATTTTTCCCGTTTTCTAGAAAAAGTTATGACTAAAATACTGGAGCCTTGTCACGACAAAAAACCGACACACTTCTTTTTTCTCTTAATATTTTGCTTTCTTAGAGAACGAATTGAGAGAAGTGTTCAACATCAAAGTTGTAGATCTCTTCCTTAGATTTCCAACAAAATTTAGATCTTCCAATTCGGACTCCTAAATTGTGAGATACATCATTTCTTTATAGATAAAGAATAAAAAAAATTAAGATGGATAAGAAAAAGAATTTATTTAAGATAGAATAAAAGGAAAAAGAAATTACCTAATAAAAAAAGGGAAAATTGCAAACTTTACCCCATTGGACAATATTATTTCGGGCTTTTTAATTGAGACTGTTACTTTCAAAAGTGTGCGAATTGAGGACAAATCAGCGCGAATTGATGAAATTCGGGCCAATTCACACATGAATGTCACGTGTGTAACAACAAATTTTGTTTATTAGATAAATAAACACAAATAAGTGTACAAAATAGAATTTACTTGATTTGAATAAAGTTTAGAGTGCAATCTCTTTGATCATTTGATTCTTCTCTTCAATACTTGGAGTTGACAATTGAAGTTGACTTGGTCAAAATCGAAATCCTTGAACAAACGACTCGATCCGCAGGTTTGACACCTTATTGTGGATCAAGTAGCAGTTTTGGAGTTTTGTTAAGAACGCCCTCGCTTTTGATGAAGAATGCCTTTGAAGGTCGCCCTTGAAGATTTGAAAGTCGTCTTTTCATGAAGAACGCCTTTGAATATCGCCCTTGAAGATCGTCTTTTGATGAAGAACGCCTTTGAGGATTGCCCTTGAAGATTTGAAGATCGCCTTTTGAAGAAGAACGTCTTTGAACTTGAAGAAGCCTTTGAAGATTGTCGTCGTAGAGCTCTTGAATTCTTTAACTCTTGTCTTCTTCTTCTTCTTCTTCTTCTTCTTCTTATTATTATTATTATTTTATGGAATAATGAAAATCAGACCCCTATTTATATGTGTAGATGTAGAATTCTCATAGGATTAGGAGTAGGATCCTGATAGGGATAGGATTCTAATGGAGTGATTTGATTGATCCATCATAATTTGATATAATCTTGATAGATTTAGGACTGCAATTGAGTGATGATTTGATTCCATCATAATTAAATGTTATCCAAAAGAAGAATTCTGATAAGTTTAGGATTCCTCAAAATTCCATATCCATCAATTTATTTGAGATAATTATCAAATTAAATATGAATATGTATTTTTGATAATATCTGCAACAAATTGACACATGACAACTTCTAATTGGTCGGCTTGTAAAATTTGACTATCTACAAATGCCCCCTCGAGACTTGTTCACGGACAATGTGTCTTGGAGTGGATGAGTCTCGACCTTCTTTTTGAAATCTTTTCGACATAACATGCAACTCTTTCATCTTGAACTTAAATTTTGAATTTAGCAAAGATCTATACTCTAATTAAAGAGTTCTTCATCTTGACAATTTGAATTTGATAGATAGGTTATACTCATATCAAGGGGTTTTTCGATTTGGATTTGGATTTGGATTTGATTGATAGTTTATACTCATATCAAGGAGTTCTTTTATTTGGATTTGAACTTGATAAGTAGTTTATACTCATATCAAGGAGTTCTTCAATTTGGATTTGGTAGATAGTTTATACTCATATCAAAGAGTTCTTCAATTTGGATTTGGTAGATAGTTTATACTCATATCAAGGGGTTTCAAGAATTTTAAGTTCGTGTATGATGGAGATTCACATGACTTGATTTGTAGACATTTTATACTCATGTCAATGAGTTTTGACATTTGATTTGAGAAACTTTAGATAGTTTTTGCTCATATCTAGAAGTATCGGACAATTTGTGCTCTTGTCAATGAGCCCTTTTTGAAATTTGATTCAAGGGACATAAATAGTTTTTACTCATATCTAGGAGCATTGTAGACAATTTACGCTCTTATCAAGGAGCTGTCTTTGAGATTTAATTTAAGGGACATAGATAGTTTTTGCTCATATCTAAGAGCATTGTAGACAGTTTAAGCTCGTGTCAAGGAGCTATCTTTTGAGATTTGATTTAAGGGACATAGATAATTTTTGATCGTATATAGGAGCATTCTAGACAGTTTAAGCTCGTGTCAAGGAGCTGTCTTTTTTTCCGCCTAGGGTCATCATCTTTTGCCCCCAAGCTTGAGTTTTCTTTTAAGTTTCAATATTTGTTTTTCGTTGAAACTTGAAGGTTGTTACATTTATTGACACGAAGTGTTGGGATAAGTGTTGCCCCTTTTTGCAACTTTGTCATCATCGTTTTCTATATCTTCATCTTCGCATTTATAAAGCCCTTGAATTGGTGGTCCCTTAACTTCATTTGTAGTCATGATAAGCTCCAAGTCATGAGCTCTAGTAGCTAATTCTTCGAAGGTCTTTGGTTGAATTGCTTGAAGGATGTAGCTAATGCTCCAATGAATATCTTTAGTGCATATCTCAATAATTCAAGTTTCAGATAATCGATCTTTACAATTGAGGCTCAAGTTTCTCCAACGATTGAGGTAGTCAATGACCAACTCTTTGTCATGTTGGCATAAGTTTGCGATCTCGAGCATACTGACTATTCGTCGAGTACTGTAGAAACGATTGAGAAACTTGTGTTCCAAATGCTTCCAACTATCTATTGAGTTTGGTTCCAAGTTAGTGTACCAGTCAAATGCACTTCCTTTAAGAGAACGAACAAATTGTCTCACCAAGTGATCTTTATGTGTCCTAGGATCATTGCATGTTTCGATGAAGTGAGCGACAAGTTGCTTGGAATTGTCGCTGCCATCAAATTGTTGAAATTTCGGAGATTGGTAGCTTTCGGACATCATCAAACCGTCAATTTTTGAAGTGTATGGCTTGGTGTACATCGAAGATGACATGGTGCTTCCTTTGAAATCGCTGATGGTTTCCATGATGAAATCCTTCAATTGATCTGCAAGAATCACTCCATTCGACGAGACTTGCAACTTTTCAAATGATGACTTCTTTTATTGAGTTGAAGATGTTTCCATTGAGTTGTTTGCCTCCTCAACTTTGTCATGACCCTTGATTTGTGTCCCCATCTTGCAATTTGATACAACATTCTCCATCAACTTCGTAAGTAGTATATCTCGTGCCTGAAGATGTTTGGTGAGCTTTTCGATAGCATTGGTCAGATTTGCAATTTGTTCTTCAAGAGTCGGCGTGGCTTGCACTATAGACATGGCTACTTTGAATTCTGCTGAAGGGAAGAGATGAAAGGAAGAGATCGTCCCACTGGGCGTGCCAAAAATTTGTAACAACAAATTTTGTTTATTAGATAAATAAACACAAATAAGTGTACAAAATAGAATTTACTTGATTTGAATAAAGTTTAGAGTGCAATCTCTTTGATCATTTGATTCTTTTCTTCAATACTTGGAGTTGACAATTGAAGTTGACTTGGTCAAAATCGAAATCCTTGAACAAACGACTCGATCCGCAGGTTTGACATCTTATTATGGATCAAGTAGCAGTTTTGGAGTTTTGTTAAGAAAGCCTTCGCTTTTGATGAAGATTGCCTTTGAAGGTCACCCTTAAAGATTTGAAGGTCGTCTTTTCATGAAGAACGCCTTTAAAGATCACCCTTGAAGATCATCTTTTGATGAAGAACGCCTTTGAGGATTGCCCTTGAAGATTTGAAGATCGCCTCTTGAAGAAGAACGTCTTTGAACTTGAAAATGTATTACTCATATAGTATAAAGATATTACTCACATACTCAAAATGTATTAGTGTTTTGTTTAGTGAAGGATATATATTACTTAAAGTATTGCCATATAACTTAAATATATTACTCATATACTCAAAAACATCAGTGTACTATAGAGTCGGGTAAATTTCATTTTTAGTCCATTTAAAAAGCTATTGCACAATTTACATCCACTTAATTTTGAAATTTTAATTTTTATCCATTTAAACAAAAAATCATCACAATTTTGTCTTTTGCCCACCGGAAGGGGGTGATTGAGATGCAATCGCCCCCAATTTCAATTTTCCGACCAAGTTATGCTGATGTGGAATTTTATAACCATGTGGTATTTCTTTTTGATATAATCTTAATTCCACATCATATTTCTTCATAATTAATAAATTAAAAAACAAATTGAATTTTAAGAAATAAAAAACAATTAAAAAATCAAAAGGGGAACTGAGCACACGTCCAGCCGGAGAAGAAGAGGTCTGCCACCACTGCGGTCCCTTGCCAGAGTTAACAGTATTTGCAGAAGATTAGGGGAAATTGTAGAATAGGAGTCCACGCTGCCCCCACCGCCGCCATCCCTCGCCCTACCGCTCTAGCAGCCGGAGAAGAAGAGGCTCTCGCCATCTCTCCTAGAGAAGGGTCGATTGATGGAGAAGGAAAAGACTCTTTTTCAGATCTGCTCTCGCCATCCCTCGCCGCCAATTTCTACGCGACGGGAAGATCCACCTCCATGATTTAGCCTCATCGCTGGCAATTTTCATCGGCGAGGTTGCTTCTTCTCCGGCTCCGGCTCCCCCTCTTCTTTTTCTGATTTTCATTTTTCATTTATTAATTATTAGAAAATCTTATATGGAAATTGAGTAGTTATTTAAGTAATGTCACATGGGTATAAAATTCCACATTAGCATGACTTGGTCAGAATATTGAAATTGGGGGCGATTGCATCTCAATCGCCCCCTTCCAGTGGGCAAATGACTAAATTGTGAAGATTTTTGCTTAAATGGATAAAAATTGAGATTTCAAAATTAAGTGGATGTAAATTGTACAACATTTTTTTAAATGGACAAAGAATGAATTTTACCCCAGTAGAGTCTAAGTTTAAATCTTAAAATTTTAAATGTGTGGTTTTCATCTTCTTCTTCCTCAAAATCTACAAATAATTTCACTAAATCGAATGAGTGGAAGATGAATAAAATAATGGACAAATAATAAGATCTACAAAATGGAATATTAGGAAGAAGAAATCACAAACATGAAATCTTGGTCTGAAAAAAAAAACATGAAATTATTAGCTGAATGAGGAGAAGAAGTTAGAAAAGAAAAGTGAGAATTGAAGAAGTAAGTGCAGCAACGTGAAGAAGGAGAAAGAAAATTAAGGTGCAGGAAAAAATGGGAATTTATTTTTAAAAAATAAATTAGTTGGGCGGATGGGGGGCTTCAAGGGTACCTATAATTTACATGTATATTAGTTGTAACAAAGTCCTCTTTCGGTTATTCTTTACATCCAATAAAGATAGATTTTTATGTTATGTTCGTCCGCCTCACAAAAATAACCTGTTACCCAATTAGTATGATTTTTATGACTTTTAATTGTACTATTATTGTTTATATAAGGTTAATTGTCTATTGAATATTTTGATTCATTTAATTGTTAGTATTTTTTGTTTTTATTAGGTGAACACCGTGGGTCAACCGTGGCTCAGATTTCCGGAGCCTATACCGTACGATCACATAGACCAGTGGGACAGAAGGGTTAGGGTTTCACTCAGAGTCACAGAGACCCACAATACCCTAGATCTCACAAAGAGATGGAGCCACTCAAGCTCTTAGCCCAGACAAACCCCCAAGAAACCCAAGACTGAACAGCCCCTCGCTTCAACCCTCGCACTCACCTCTCGATCTTAACAAGGAACTCACACAGAGAAGAGTTAGAGAATGCTTAGAGAGAGGATCACTTTGTTCTACTGCTCCTAACCTTCACCACAAGAACCCCATAAGAAGGGGGTGGGCAAGAGGAGCAAGGAGCACCAAGGGTTTTATCGAGAAGGAGCGAAGGAGACAAGTTGGAACGACAGAGAGAAAGAGAGGCAGCAGAATTGAGAGGAGCAAAGGGGGCGGCTATATTTAGGGCACATGTAGGGGTGGGCAAACGGGTTCGGGTTTCGGGTACCCGAACCGACCCGATCGGATAATACCCGATCGGGTCGGGTTTTGTGAATAAATTTCGGGTTTCGGGTTAACGTATAATTTCGGATCGGGTTCGGGTAGTAAAAAAATTACCCAAATATCCGATCGGGTACCCGAATTTTTAATATATATATTTTTTTATAATTTTTAAACTATTATAAACTCAATAGCCCAACTGCCCAAGCCCAACATGAGGAGTGCCAAATGAACTCAAATACTCAATAGCCCAAGCCCAACTGCCCAAGTGCCCAACCCAAACTTTTCTAAATTATAGTCTGCGCCTTTGCTATTCTTATGCTTCTTCAACAGAGTGCAATTCGATTTAGGAGTTTACAGAGTCACTGATCAAAGACTTCACCCATCAAATTCCCAAATCATATATTAGGGTTCTACAACTACAAGATCTAATAGAGACGGGCCGACTCCGACTCCGACCAGGGCGACTCCGACGGCGACTCCCACTGTCCCACATACTGATACCACAGCCCCACAGCCCCCACGTCTCTCAGCAGCTCTCTTTCTCTCTTTTGCTATAAGGTTAGATTGTTGTGGATTTATATGTTCTTCAATACATATAGTGCTACATTGTCAATATATGAATGTCGTGGGGATGCAAACATGAGGACTTGGGAAACTTGAACCTAAAATTTTTATTTTGTCTCTTGAGCATCATATTGAGATTACTACATAAGCCTATTTGCATCTATTTTGTAGGGAGATGTCTAATTCACAAGATGATGTAGATAACAATTTAATAGAAGTGGTGGAAGAAACACATGTAGATGTTAGTGCTTCAATTGATGAAACTAATGAGGTGGGGGAGGAGGAAGTAGGGGAAGAAGATGGTGATAGTGAATGTGATAAGGAGGGGAATGATGAGAATAAATCTAGGAAGAGGCCAAGAAAGACCATTTCGACTAGATCAACTTATTGGGATCATTATGAGAGAATCATGTGCAATGTTGATAAGATTCAAAAGGCAAAGTGTAAATATTGTGGGACAAAAATAAAGGCCGACCCTAGGATACATGGAACTACACCTATCAAAAAGCACTTCCTAATTTGCAAGAAGAAGCCTTGTAATGTTTCGAATGATCAACCTCGAGTTGCATTTCAACAATCACAAGTGGATGACACTAAGGAACCAAAACTTGTGTCATGGAAATTTGATCAAGTTAAAATAAAAGATGCAGTGCGCTACATGATATTAGTTGATGAGCTTCCCTTAAAGACGGTTGAAAAATTGGGCTTTAGGTACTTGATGTCAGTTGCATGTCCTATGTTTAAGATACCATCTCGAAGAACAATGACAAAAAATATATTTGAATTTTATTGTGATGAAAAGAAAATGTTGAAGTCATATATTAAAGAACAGAGTGATAGGATTTGCATCACCACTGATACATGGACATCACTTCAAAGAATCAACTATATGTGTCTTACTGCACACTTTATTGATGAGGATTGGAAATTGCAGAAGCGAATTTTGAACTTTTGTCCGATCTCCGGACATAAAAGTGAAGAGGTGGGAAAGGGTATAGAGAAATGCTTGCTTGATTGGGGGATTGACAAGATTTTTACTATCACGGTCGATAATGCTTCATCCAATGACGGTGCGATTGGGTACTTAAAGAAGAAATTTGATCATTGGGGCACAAATCTTTTAGGAGGGAAGTATGTGCATATGAGATGCATTGCTCATATTGTGAATCTCATTGTGCAAGATGGGTTGAAGAACAAAGAAGAACATCTAGCTATATCTCGTATCAGAGGAGCCATAAGGTATATTCGAAACTCTCCAGCTAGGTATAAGAAATAGTTGATGTTTGATTGAGCCGTACTTCTTGAATTATAGGTTCTACCACCACATTTTGATCGAATTATTGTTCATTAATAATTCGATATTTGGTGCTTCGACTAATGTATTAGTTTTAATCAAGACTTGATTTGTGAGAATCGATATTTAATTTGTGTATTAGTTGTATGTTGGAATTTTAATTTAGATTATATCATGACATTTGTGATTTAGTTAATGTATTGATTCTCTCGATATATTTTGTGAAAATTATTGTTTTTGGTGGTGTTAATATGTATTAGCAAATTAATGGAATGAGTGTATTGCTTAAAATTGGATACTGGAGAATATATTGCTACATTTATCTCATTGCTTTTAAAACTGCCCCTTGTCTTTAATCGGGTACCCGAAAACCGATCCGAAAAATTCAGGTACCCGAAATTACCCGAATTTTTCGGATTGGTTTCGGGTAATCTTTTAGTGTACCCAAAATTTCGGGTACCCGAATCGAAAACCCGAACCCGGCGAAACCCGATCCGATGCCCACCCCTAGGCACATGGTCCATGGGCTTAGGTTGGTTTGGGCTTCGGGGATGGGCTTGGGTAGATAGGACATAAAATAGAGAAAGAGGCCCAGCAACAAATTGGGCCAACATTTCCAACATTCTCCACATTTGGCTCAATCCCCCACTGGTCTGATCGATTTAACGGTATAGAAGAATCATCATTGCCATTCTCCTGCACACACAAAACACAAAGTCAGAGCAGAAAATAAATAGCCACTAAGCAAGAATTGTCACTAAGACAGGCATAAAGCTTCATGACACACAGTCAAGAATTGTCACTAAGACAGGCATAAAGCTTCATGACACACAGTCATAGTAATACACAAGTATGACCATTTATCTTTAATTTGGCAGATCAAAGTTCAAGGTTTTCAAACATGACAAGAATTTTTCCAAAGATAAGCATTTAGTACCCATGTCAGCAAGATTAAATTAAGAAGCAATTTTCTCCAAACAAACAACATCTTTTTCAACAATATGCCTAATGAAATGTAACCTAACATCAATGTGCTTAGTTCTATCATGAAAAACAGGATTTTTACACAGCTGAATGCCAGATTGGCTATCAGAGTAAACAGTTACATCACCATTCAAGTAACCAATTTCAGAGAGTAAACCTTTTAACCATATGACTTCTTTTAAAGTTTTAGTTATAGTTATGTATTCAAATTCAGTAGTTGAAAGAGCAACAATGTGTTGGAGTTGAGATTTCCAACTAATGCAAGAGCCACACAATGTAAACACATAAGAGGTGGTTGATTTCCTAGTATCCCTATCATGAGGTATTCTTTTCTAATTCTGATATGGTGATTGATTCAGTCTGCTTCAGTGGCATTTTAAACTCATCAAATGTGACATCCCTGCTGATAATACATTTTTGTTGATCCTTCTCATAACACCAAAGCTTATATCCTTTAGTTCCTTTAGGATAACCTAAGAAAACACACTTTAGAGCCCTTGCCTCAAGTTTGTCCTGTCTTATGTGAGCATAAGCTTGGCTTCCAAAGACTCTAAGATCAGCATAATTAGCTTGGTGGCCACTCCATACCTCCTCAGGTGTTTTGAACTCAAGAGCTGATGAGGGGCTTCTATTTACAAGATAAGCAGCAGTGTTAATTGCTTCTCCCCAGAAGCAATTAAATAGGCCTGAGCTGAGAAGCATACATCTGACTTTATTGAGGAGAGTTTGATTCATCCTCTCAGCCAATCCATTTTGCTGTGGAGTTCCTGGTACACTCTTGTGTCTCTTTATTCCCCTCTCTCTGCAGAATGAGTTGAACTTCTCTAAGGTATACTCTAATCCATTGTTAGTTCTTAGGCATTTAAGCTTCCTTCCTGTTGTGTTTTCAACCTCCAGAAGCCACTCCTTGAATTTCTGATAAGCCTCATCCTTTGATTTCAGAATTATGATCCACACCTTCCTTGAGAAGTCATCAATGAGTGACATGAAATATCTACCTCCACTTCTTGTCTGAGTCCCTACTGGTCCCCAAAGATCTGAGTGTACATAATCAAGTATGCCCTTGGTTGTATGCAATCCTGTCTTAAAACTCAGTCTCTTTACTTTGCCAAGTATGCAGTATTCACAGATTTCCAAATTTGTTATCCTGTCATTGCCAAAAAGCCTTCTGTTTCTGAAGTTCCACAAGACTCCTCTCACTTATGTGACCAAGTCTCCTGTGCCATAACTCAGTTTTGTCCATCTCCTTCACTGAATTTGCTTCATCTGCAGCAGTATAGCCATCTAGATAGTATAGCTCATTCCTTTTCTTTCCCCTCATTACCACCATAGACCCTCTACTTACTTTCATCTGTCCATTCTCTGACTTGAAAGTGTATCATTGAGAATCTAACATTCCTAGGGAGATTAGGTTCCTTTTAAGCTCAGGAACATACCTAAAATTTGATAGTATCCTTACAACACCATCATACATCTTGAGGGCTATTGAGCCAATTCCAGATACCCTGCAAGTTTGGTTGTTTCCCAACATGACTAAGCCTTCATCCCTGAGGGTCAACTTCTCAAACCACTCTCTATTAGGACTCATGTGGAAAGAACACCCTGAGTCCAATACCCAAACCTTCTCTGTACTCTTGGAAGTCACAACTAATACATCTGCAGTTTCATAACCTGAGTTAGGAGTTGAGGGTTCAGAAGTTTGGTTTACCTGATTTACCTATTTCTGGCCTGGAGATGTTTGATTTTGCTCGAACTTCTTGAACTTCAAACAATCCTTCTTGAAGTGCCCAGGCTTGTGACAATGGAAGCATCTTTGCTGCTCAATGTCTTCCTTTTGATCATTTGTGAGATTTGTGTCTTTCTTGGGCTGAGATTTGTTTCCCCCTTTCTTGAACACCTTCTTATGTTTGTGTTTGATTGTTAGACCTTCTCCTGTGTTAGTGGATTTGCTATCACCATTCTTGGATAGCTTTTTAGTTCTTAGAGCAGTCATTACATCATCAAGAGTAAGTGCTTACTGTCTACCATACAAGATAGAATCACAGAAATTCTCAAACGATTTTGGAAGTGAGCCAAGAAGCATGAGAGCTTTATCCTCTTCCACTAAAGACACTTCTACATTTTCAAGATCATCCAAGATTTTTGAAAATTCTTCTAATTGATCAACTACAGGTTTATCATCAGTCATCTTATAGGAATACAACCTCTTCTTCATGACTTCACCACGATCGATTAGGTGAAACGGTTCTGCAAAGTTTGTTTGTTCATACAGGCAGCATGCTTATAGTAGTCAGAATTGTGCCAGCCATGCAATTCGTACTGCATGGCGATATTACTCTACCACTCTATAAATGGAGGCTCGATAAGTGTCTTCACTTCATCAAATTCAAATCAAATAAATTTAGTACTAGCACGTATGGCTATGGATGCTGCTGCAAACAGGCTTTCTGCAATTGCTGCCGAAATGGGGCAACTGCAAAATGAAATTCAAGAGCACCGTAGAGTTTTGCAAGAGATTTGACTAGATACAAAGAAGCTAACCTCTCCCACACAGCCTGTGCAGAGTCTTCTTTGGAGACTTCTCTTAAAACCTTGTCCCCCAAACAATGAATTAATGTGCTGTGAGCTTTCTCCATTATCTGTACCTTCTCTTCTGCCTTCATTGACTCTGGAAATGCCTGAGCACCCTAAAGGGCTAAGCCAAGCCCTTGCTGCACCAGGAGGGCCTTGACTTTGATGCGCCACAGCCCAAAGTCACCCTTCCCATTGAACTTTTGAACATCAAAACGAGCAGTAGACATTATGTGATTGCTCCGTTCCCACAGACGGCGCCACTTGTCGAAAAAACCAGCCAGCAACCACAAGAAAACCACCTTCAAGTTCCCAAACAATGGCAGAAAACCTTAAACTCCAAATGCAACTCCAAAACCAAAACAAAACGAAAATTGCAACAGCACACTATCGATTTATGTGGTTCGGCGTAAGCCTACATCCACGAGACGATCGGGGAGGGATTACTTTTATTCAAATCGAATCAAGATTACATATTACAATCTCAAAGAAGAAACTATCTCTCACTCTTTCTCTCTCTACAATTCTCTTTCTATCGTATCAATCTCTCAGCTAAACAATGTATGTAAAAGATTGAAAGCTAAGCTACAAATAGCAACAAGAATTACAAGAAATGGATAAGAATCGCGTGAGATATACTCCTCTGAAGATCCAACCTCCACAGCAAGCTCGCAGCATCTTTTCCAGCTGGGCGCGTGATCCGAGGCCAACCGAATTAACGGCCGCTAACGTGTCAAATTCTGATTCGCTGAAGCAAAAGATCACAACCCTCATCCAAAAATGAAACACGACTTAATAAGTGAAACCACGTTTCTTTCTCGGCCAATCAGAGATAAAAGCGCTACTACCGAAACGCGCTTTTATAAGTGAATTAGCAACTCTAGTTCAAAACTCAACCCCTTTAATAGACAACACTTTTTCCAAAAAACCGTTGTAGAAGACCTGTTGTAAAATCTTCTATTTTTAAATGCATGCTTTCACTAATTAAATCTCCTTGGAATTGAAGAAGATAAAAAGAAAAACAATTAACAAATGCTGTGTACATGTGTTGATCAGAGTGTCCTTCACATGATCACTGCAAGACAAGGAATTTTTAATGATGGAAATCTAACAACGCTTAATTAATTTGTTGTGTTTGATTACATATTTTATAGATAAAAGTGTATTTAATTTAAGAAGAAATTCTAATATTGTAACATTATCAGAATCAGATTTATAAAGTTGTTGACATTTTCAAAAGAGCGGATCATTTAGTACAATTATTAATCATAATATTTTATAAACCTGATAAGAAAAAGTCTATTCAAGTATATTTTCAGAAATATGTATATTTTCAATTATCATGGCATATTTCATTTAAAATGTCTTATTTTGAAAATAGGTTATTGAAGTACTTAGAGGCAAACAAAGGTTATTGAAGGCATTTCTTTGAATTGCTTTGATTAATTTTCGTTCATGTTTTTTACAATTAATTTCATCTTTCATCTATTTTGAGATCTCAACCTCAAACTCTTAATGCTACACTATTTGAACATTCCATGGGAGTATTCATTCAATTACTCTCCATCTTCATTGCTTTTGAATTAGTTGCAAATGCGCGAGTGGCAATAATGGACAAAACTATAATAAGTACTTAAAATCAACGTTATAAAAATAATACTAATATGAAATGTATAGTATGTACTAATGAATTTCGCCTGTGGGCGTCAAAGTACCGCCTTACTATGGTTGCAAATTACTTTAGGTAGTGCTTGGATTGGGTTTGTCAGTTTAGAATTTGGGATTTTAAAAAATCTCAAATTCGGTTTCTTTTGAGTTTACACGATCTTACATATTTATTGAAATTCTATCTATAATGTATTTAAAATAGGAAAAGTTGTACATAATTATTAATTTGCCACTTAATTGAAATTGAATGTAATTACTGATTTGCCATTGACCAATAGAATAAAAGTGTAAAAAAAATCGAGTATCTTATAGAACAAGCTTCATATATATATTTTTTAAATATAATAAGTAGTCTTTTAATTTAATATATAGGGGTAAAAACAAAATAAATGAAATTATTTTGGATGGTGTGGTCATATGATTATGTTTTAATGATATAATTAAAAAAATTGAATATAATGAAATTTAAGCATTGTCAAAAATTTAAAGATTTGAAAATTATTCTATAATTTTAATATATAAATGTGAAAAATAGGTCTAAAAGCTAAATTTCATTTTAAGAAGGGCTGTAAAATGTTTAAAAGTTGAGGGTACGGTGCCCCCAAATTAATTATCATATGATGTTAAATATATACTCTACAGGTATCATGTATATACTCTTCAGGTATCACATATATACTCTTAAATACATATGATACCTGTAGAGTATATTTATAACACCAAGAAACATAACACATATAGAATATATATATAACACCTGAAGAGCATGTATATAACACTTAAATCTGTGCCCCTATGTGCCGCAGGGGTATATAACTTTTTGCCTTAAAAGTTTAAATGTTATTATAAAATTATTAAAAACAATAATTAAATTTGAAAGTAAAACTAATTATAATCTAATAATGTTGAAAGGTTAATTTAAAAAAAATCCACAAATAACATTTAAAAATAAATTCAAACATATATGCAATACTAATTGTGTAAGATATAAGAATCAATAAATAGAATAAATATTTTCAATAAAAATAGTAAATACTTGGTAATTATAAAAAAAAAGTCATCTAAATAGGTATAATTAATCTTTTTAAAAATCAATAATATGTTAGCAAATATAATTAATCACTTATAATTAGCAAATATTAACAAAATTATGAATAGAACATATATATTAGCAAATATAATTAATAACTTATAGTTAAAGCATACAAACACAAAACTATTATTATTATTGTTTTTTTTGTTGTTGTTGTCAGCATCATCATAAAAAAGCACGAATTTCTTACAAATCTAAAAATAATAAGATCTCATGAGTAATATTTTAATATAACAACTTTATTATATTATTAATAATCGTATTTTTCATAATAAATAATAAACCGCGCATCGAGCGAGTGTACTGCTAGTTTTACTATAAGAAAAAAAAAAAAACATAATCATCAACACTATGTTATAGCCTATTAATACACAAATTTCAATACACACCTAAAATTCTACTATTACAATCATTTAATCATTACAATTACATCATCTTATAATATACTATTACGAAAAATGTTAAGATATCCATGGTGGGCAACACTTAAATGTCCACTGCCGATGTCAAATGATTTCATCCCCTAATTATATAAAAAGTTAAATTAATTGGTATGTTGGATATTTGACACGTCAGTGGTCGGCGTATATGAATGTACTCCATTTCCGTTAGCATTTAGGGTTGAGATCATCATTCAAGTTAAGATCGTATTTCCAACCTAGAAAACCAGGAATTTTTAGGAAGACCAGAATGAGATAACGCTCTTGGCTAGCCTCGATCTAGTTGACAAGAGAAGATTGGATTCTGATATGAGGAATTAAATTTACAAACAAAGAAGTGCTAGAAAATTTCAAAAATGAGACCTGGTTATAAAAAAAGTCCTCAAGCATACAAAAGAGCTCAATTAATGATCACTTGGACCGCTGGGAAGGACCCTACTAAATAGCAAGAGTTCTGGCAATAGGAGCTTAATTATGAGTTAGAAGATTTGGAAGGGAAAAACGTGAGTTTTGGCGTACACATGCAGTTGTGGGAGAAAGAGTATATCTTATGATTTAAAGTCAAATTGAAAGCTCTTAAATTTGTTGGAAAGCTAGAGAAGAGATCTATAACTTTGATGTCGATCACTTTTTTCAATTTATTCTACAAGAAAGCATTATATTAAGAGAAGACGAAAGTTTGTGACTTCGATTTTTCGTCTTAACAGTAGTATTTTGGTCATAACTTTCTCTAAAAAATTGCTATTGAGCTAAAATTTGTGTTGGACAACTAACTTTGAGACCTGCAACTTTCATGAAGACCACAAAGTCAAATCGAATGTTTTTGTAGGACATGACTGCGTTCCAGTGCACAACCAGTTCGTGCCAGGGGAGTGATCATGTGCTACAGAGCAGAGAGCCTGTGCAGTGGGGTATGGTTGACCGTATCGTGTGGCATGACAGTGCCAATAGACTTTCTTCTCACCTAAAACTCGATTTTTAACGTATTTTACATTCCTAAACCATCTAGGAGACCTCCAAAATGTTATAAATACTCAAAATTGATTCAAAAATCGGGGGAGAATCATTCATAGAGAGTAAATATTTTGAGAGCATTCAAAGAAAAGAAGTGAAGCAATATCAATTCATTAAATCCCAATTAAAGTAGAGGAAAAAACTAGCACTTCATCTTAAAATAAGTATCATTCTAATGTTTACAGTTTTTCCCAAAAAAAAGGGATGTTGATCCAAATTACAAAACTAAAATAAATAAAAATAGGACTGATGAAGTAGAATTGAAGGAGAACTTACAAACAGAACGGATTTGATGTTGTCATTATAGATTGGAAACTGCAGCTCTCCACTTTCTTTAATCCTCAGCAAAACATCAACCAAATCTTCATTGCCAAACTCTCCATTACCACTACTCCTCCTCGAACCTCCCCCATTTTGTTCCTCCATTCCTTCCAGATTTCGTTCATGCTCATGGATAATTTCATCAAGAATGAGGTCAAGCTTACGCCGCATCCTCCGCAGCCTCAGCTTAGTCGTCCAACTCAGTGTACTAACAAGTATCGAAGATGGGAAGAAATCAGCAATCATGAACCCGCCAACCATTTGAAGAGCTTCCTTCATCAATACTATCAAGCCATCACTGTCCTTGCACACCTTGCCAAACGCAGCTCTACAGGTGATGGAGCTGGCCATGGAGAATACTTTCTTAGTTAGATTGAAGGGCTTTCCAGATGAGAGTTTAATGTATTTGATCAAACTTGAAACCTCATCGTTTCTTATGGACCCAAAGGAACGCACGCTTTTGGCACTCAGCAGTTCCACCACGCATATTTTACGCATCTGTCTCCAGTAGTCGCCATAGGGACAAAACGCGATATCAGTGTAGTTATACCACATGATCTCTAAGGCAATACCTCTGGGCCTATCTGTGAAAACGGGGTCGTTGTCTTTCAGTACTTCTTTCGCGATTTCAGGCAATGAGATGATGATTGCAGGGACTTCACCCAGCTTGAGGTACATTATTGGGCCGTATTGGTTGGCTAAATCTCTCAAAGAACGAAACGGAGGTATGGAAAGGAGATGCAGGTTTCCAATAAATGGGAGTGTATTAGGACCTGGAGGCAATCTCTGGGCTTTCGATTTCTTCATTAATGACCAGAAGAAGATTAAGATTAGAGGGACAAGGAACGCAATCGTTAAGTTCTGGGAATCCATTTTTGCAAGAAATTAAGCAGAAACAGATTTTATTGGTGATGTATTGCTCTTTGTGTTCTAGGACTACCAATTTATATTAGTCTGATTCGAGAATATTGCAACATAGTACATTCCTTTTTTTTTAACTTCATGAGTAGAAAGCTTCACGTGTGGCACGCGTACTTCGATGATATGTGAAAGTGATTTGAAACATACATTCGATGAAAAAAGGAATATTATTTACTCTACAAAAACTTTTAATCATCTATTCATGTATACGATTCGATTAGGTTAATATTGTTTCACATGTGGTCCATGTGTTTACACACGCTTCCACGCATTTGTATATGTGTTCAAACCTATCCAAAATTCGATCTACATGTTGTACCTTAATGTTATGTTAAACGTATTTTTATGTTATATTTGTTCTATCTTTATGGTTTTTAATTATACCTTAACATATATTTTAAACAACTCATTATACCTTTCATACTTTTTTAATTATATTACTTATACATTTTACTTATGTTACCAATTATGCTGAAAGGGTTTTTTTTTTATATAAATTAAAGTATTGTATAAATGTATGATATCTGGACATGAAGGTAGGACTAATATAATATAAAGTTTTTTTTTTTTTTTGTGGGGTAATTGCACGAAACCTCCTCGTGTTATAAAAAACTTGCATCGGTCCCCCTTGTATGAAGGAAATTGCATGATTTACACGTGTGTTTCCAAAAAGTCGACATACATCCCACTTTGACTAACAGATGTACACGCGGTTAATTTTCTCCACTGTCCGTTAGGCCCCTGGTATACTCAATTTTCTTACAATGAGATGCTGACTTAAAACCCCTTTTCACCTCTGTTGCGTACAACATTTCTCCTCTCTTCTTTATCGACCACCTCTCTAAGTGCCGCCATTGGAGCACCTCGAGATTCTGCTCAGTTCAGATTGTCAGAAGAGGTAGCTTTATTTTATGGGATCACTCTTGAATTAGTTGCAGAGTTTTTTCGAGGACCCTTTTGTTGTTGCCGTTCATACAGCAGGTTATCATGGGAAATTGCTTTGCTTGTTCCTCTGCAAGAGTTGATGCTACTCGCACCATCCAATCTCTCTCTCTCTCTCTCTCTCTCTCTCTCTCTCTGTGATATTTTTGGAAACAGAGAGAAACAGGGTTTTGTTGATAAAGATTGATTCTTGATGATCTCAATCTTTTTTAGTTTTATGGTTGGTAAGAATGTATTTTTATCTGTCTGAGATTAAGGGTCTATATGCTATGTCCAATTTCGGAGCTCGGAATGTGAAATTTTGTGGCTTTATGTTATCTTAATGTATTGGTTGTTGTTGCTGAAGTGGTGGTTATCTTATTCGAGCTTATTTGCTTTACATATGGTAGAAAATCATTTCTAAATTGTAAACGAAGTATTTTCGTAAGGTTTTATTGTTTAGACCTATAATTTGATCAGTGTTATGTTCTGTATTTTGAGAGATCAATGTTTTTTCCCCATTATTATCAAGCTTGTTTTAGCAACTGTTGTTACTCCTATATATTCACATTTAGTATGCTAGCAAGTGTTTTTGCTCTGCCAAGCTTCAAGCTTGAATCTTTATGTGGTTTCTGTTGCTTCTTTTCTGGTTGATAATCGGGCTTTGTTACGTGACTTGTAACGTAAAGATTCAATAAAAGAAGAAAAGGTACGAAATGTGATTACATGCTTCAAGATCAGCTGATTCTTACATGAGATATATGGCTATAAATATGAAGTTTTATTTGGTGTTTATGCAATTAAGGTTTTTTGAGTCGATACGTAGAGGATATTGTAGTTTTTTGAGTTTTTCTTGGGAAAATTACCATATTCTAATGGAATCATCTGCTTTAGCGAGATTTTTACATGAGATATATGGCTACAAATACGAAGTTTTATTTGGTGTTTATGCTACTAAGGAATTGCACTCCAAGTTTATTAGTCATTACGTAGAAGATATTGTAGTTTTATGAGTTTTTCTTGGGAAAATTACCATATACTAATGTAGTCATTCGCTTTAGCGCTTGATCTTTGACACGTGGAGAAAATATGAGTGTTTTTTTCTCTTTTCCCATTGAATCTTAACTGCTCATTGAAATCAAGATTCTTTTTTTTGGCAAACTTCAGAAGCTTCAAAATTTCATAGAAAAGCTCCTTCCAGCATAAGCATTCCTACATATAGTGAAGGTGAAATCCTTTCGTCGCCTCATGCCAAGGCCTTCTCATTTAACGAATTGAAAAATGCAACCAGAAACTTTCGGCCCGACAGTCTTCTTGGTGAGGGAGGATTTGGCTATGTTTTCAAAGGATGGATCGATGAAAACACTCTTACTGCTGCCAAGCCTGGTTATGGATCGGTCATTGCCGTTAAGAAGTTGAAGCCTGAGGGTTTTCAAGGCCATAAGGAGTGGTTGGTAGGTTTTCGTTTTATTTTTTGCTATTATATGACTTAATTATCTTTAGTTTTCACTTTAATAGCATGTGGTGTTGTGCAGACAGAAGTTAATTATTTGGGGCAACTTCGTCATCCCAACTTAGTGAAACTTATTGGATACTGTTCTGAGGGCGAGAATCGGCTTCTGGTCTATGAGTTCATGCCAAAAGGAAGCCTCGAGAATCATCTGTTCAGAAGTATGTATTTCTGCTATAAAACGTCGTGTTAAAGAAACGAGAATATTTACAAATCTTCTGATTGATATGTTGATATCTTCTCAATAAATGCATGCTAAGCTAATTGGATCCTCGTCATTTACGTTCTTTTATGGCTTTGGTCTGATCACAGGAGGTCCTCAACCTCTGAGTTGGGCCACTAGGATCAAGGTTGCGATAGGTGCTGCTAGAGGCCTTTCTTTCTTGCATGGGGTATATTTTGCATAGTTTTCTGAAATAGTTGGGTATATTTTGGTATACACTTTGCAGCCTATGAATATTGTCTTTTTTGATGCAATTGGCTATTTTGAGATTTAAATATTTTGTACATATTGGGATAGAAATTTTTAGAACTTTGATACATGTATTGGATAATGTTCACTAAAATTAATATCTATTGGGCAGAAGGCCAGTATTTTCTTATTGCATTAAGAATTGTTTGTTGCCTTTCTTCATGAAATTTGTTGTTGGTTTTCTTGCTGAAAATTATTGGACAGGGGGTGATAAATTCAAGTGTTATTGTTGTTGGTTTAAATCATAAAAAATGCAAGTGAAAATAGTAATGAAAACAGGGAAGTAATACTTGAAAATTTCTAGTTCATAGTTGGCTAATTAAGGAAAATAGCAACATATTGGTTACAATAATCGCAACAAAGTGAAAATAATAGTTGAACTACTACTTGAAAATTACAATAATAAGAAGCACCAAAACTATGAAAATAATTTGTTTGATAGTTGATTGGGATTTGTCGAGCTTTTCAATCTTCATTGACAGATCGCCATACTTGGAGAGCATTTCTTTAGAATCATTATTGACGGGAGAGTCCACTTCTTCATCCAAATCCGGCATTTGCATTTCAGTCAAATAATTTTTCCTTCCAATCGATGTAGGTTCAAGCCAAGCAAAAAAACCACATTGAGATAATCGGCACGTGCAAAACAATTTCTTCATTTTTTGATATCGATGGCTTATACGTGGAAGACATGTATCCTAAAAAAATTGTACATTACAACATTTTGAGTACAAAATATGTTAATTTCAGCATTGGAAATAAATATAAAAAAATTATAGAAAACTTACCAGATTGTCTATGAAAGTAGGGAGATGAGAGGGTTTCATGCATTCTTTTTTTGAACAATGCACACACATATATAAACAAAAGGCAAGGGCAAAGTAGTATTTTTACTTGCAAATAACGGTTAGAAATTAGGAAAATTCGCAGTTCCGACGCGTGCAGTACAAACCCGTGAAGTTTAACAGAATTGGGGATTTCAGGTCGAATTTATGGAAACACGAGGGGATTTCGCGCAATTTCCTTCATACAAGGGGGACCGATACAAGTTTTTTATAACACGAGGGGGTTTCGCGCAATTACCCCTTTTTTTGCCCTGTAAATTAGGGGGTCTAACAATTCAGGACTTTAAGTTTTCAGGCTAGCAAAATAGGACAATAAGTTGTCAGGTTGCGTGAATTTTGCCCAATTTCAACCTGAATCATTCAATTGGGCAGAAATTGCATGTGAAACGCACGCGATATCACTAATTCGGGCCAATTTAACTGATGTGGAAACCATTTTATATTTGTTATTATAGATCTTATGATAGATCCGTTGGAGTCTGGAAATTATATAATCATAATGGAAACTCCCCTGTCATCAGGTCACCAACTTCCTTGACCTTCCGGCACTGGGCAGGCGTCAGCCCCCATACATGGTCTTATGACTTTGCGGAGACCTGTGTTTTTGGTAAACACATCCGCCCCTCTACTAGAATTACTTTAAAATTAAATATTTTTTTTGATGTGAATATTGAAGTTGTAAACACAAAAATGTCACCTAGATATAAGATGGGTGATGTGGAAAAAACATTAAAATGTATTAAAAAAATCAAAATTAAAGTGAATAAATAAAATTATAAAAATATCATCATCTAATTCTTCATCTTCGTCTTCGCCCATATCGTCGTCGTCGACTCGTCGCTACCGCAAGCATCCCACCATCACTAGCATCCTTCAATCCACCACCACTGTTGCCATCATCACCATCTCCCAACACTTCTCCTTTGATCTTCATCACTTCTGCCACCACCACCGCAAATTATCCTCTTCTCTAAATCACAGCCACCACCAACCCCACCACATCTCAGATGCACCACCACCACTACTGCAGTTTCCCACCACCGCGATCTCCGTCGCGCGGGCCTCTTTCTCGCTCCTCCATCACTGTCGTGTGGGCCTCTTTCTCACGCCTCCATCGCCGCGGCGCGAGCCTCATGGGTTTTATCTGGGCTCGGGATGATCAGATCTGAATCTTCTCAATTTCTGATATTAAGATAAACCATTTGTTTTGTTTTGTGCGTCTAGGCATGAGAAGGAGTTGGAAAATCCAACATTCTTTCCTGTTTTACCATAAATGAGTTTTGTTTAGAGTCCAAATCTACCATTGGAGTTGAATCTGAATCTGAATTAGGGTTTTGAAATTGGGGGAATCTCTCCCTCCCCATTGTTGAGCCCCTTTTTTTAAGAATATCCAATTTTTTTTAAAAAACATGCCACATGTGTTAGGAAATTCCACGTCAGCGTAATTGGCCTGCTGAGCCAAAATTGACTCAAACACGTATATCTTACGTGCGATTCGAACTGAAATTGGGCAAAATTCGCGCAGCCCGACAACTTATTGTCCTATTTTGTCGGTCCGAAAACATAAAGTCTTGAATTGCTAGACCCTCTAATTTGTGGGGTAAAAAAATAATAAACTCTATTATATAAATGTTAATCATTAAATTTAAAATACTGATTTTTAGTTATTCATGATTATTTAATGACCTTACCTTTTAATATTTGAAATCAAGACTTTATCTTTAAAAAAAAAAAAGGGGCAAGTTGAGGGGAAAAAAAGCCTAAATCAATGAATTTCAAACTTCTCGTGGGAAAAATTCATTTTACATCCACTTAAAACGCTACTGTCCATTTATATTTAGGGTTTCATATTTAGTCCAATTACAAACAAAATTGACCAATTTAATTTGGTCCTTTGGCCACCAGAGATCGGTTTTCCGGCTGAATTCAGCTGATGTAGATTATCGGAGCCTACGTGACAGCTGGCGTGGTTTATCGAAGCACACGTGGCAGTTGATGTGGCTTATCAGAAATTCAAAATTGGGGGCGATTGAGATGCAATCTCTCCAAATTGACCAAAATTGGTCGATTTTGATTTTAATTTGACTAAATGTGAAACCCTAAAAATAAATGGACGTAAAATGGACAATAACATTTTAAGTGGATGTAAAATGAATTTTTCCCTAACTTCTCACTAATCTAACGTGTTGAATAATGTTTCAGATTTTTAAAATAAACATAAAAACTTGCGTGAGACGGTCTCACGGATTATTTCTGAGGGACGAATCCTTTTTACTCATTTACCAAATCCATACCCATAAATTTATATATGAATTTTAAGGTGTGGTCATGGGTTGATCCATCTCACATGAAATAATCCGTGAGATGATTTCATATGAGATTTACTTTGAAATAAATTAGTGTTGTAGATATTGGTTTGGGGAAATTGTTTTTTTACTTGAGTTTTCTGTTTTGCAATTTATGTAGAATTTTTTTTTACTCAAATGATGTGCCAAGTGATATTTTCCTTATTCCTTTGATTTTTTTTTTATTTTTTGAATAATTGACTTGGCATAATATTAGAAAATTTTAGATGGTAAATAAAATCCACATATGAAAAAGTCTGCCACATCAACGTAAGTTCAATGAATTTTTGAAATTGCGACATGGTCGGAAAATTGAGATGCTTGCTAGAAAACGATTTAAAAAGATATTTTCAAAGGACACCTCTGAAACGAGACCAATAATGAAATTTTCCTTATTAATTTGAAACTTAAAATATATATAACTAGCGTGAGTCCTTTATCACACGATATTTTAATACTAATTAAGAAATTTAAAATTATTATTTATAAATAAAATTAATTATTATTATTATTTATCATTAGTTCTTAATTTAATTAGTATGTAATTTAAATTTAATTATGTGAATTTTTTTAATTATCATTTAATGTAATTGCAAACATCAACTTTAACTAAAATATTTGCCTAAAATTTCATTCAAATTTCATTATCAATCATAATTATTAGCATTTTGTTATTCAATTATTATTATCTTCTTAAATGCTCTATAATTATAATAATTATAAATATTAAATAATTTAAATTGTATCACACGGATATTTTAATACTAATTAAGAAATTTAAAATTTGTTATTTATAGAGAAATTTAATTATTATTTTTATTAATTTTTAATTTAATTAGTATGAATTTAAATTTTAATTGTGCGAATTTTTTTAATTTTCAATTAATATAATTGCAAACATCAACTTAATTAAAATGTTTGTCCAAAATTTCATAATTTTATTATGAATCATAGTTGTTAACACTTTATTATTCAATTATTATTATCTCATTAAATGTTCTATTATAATATATTATAAATACTAAATGAATTAATTTAAAAATTAAATTATAATTAAATAGGATTAACCAGAGAATGACATGTGTCAATCTTGGTTATTCCTTTAGTATAGAAACTAGTGTAAGTCCCGTGTATCACACAATATTTTAATACTAATTAAGAAATTTGAAATTGTTATTCATAAATAAATTTAATTTTTATTATTTATCATTATTTTTAATTTTAGTATGTAATTTAAATTTAATTATGTGAATTTTGTAAATTATCATTTAATGTAATTGCAAACATCAACTTTAAATAAAATGTTGTCTAAAATTTCATAATTTAAAATTTTATTATCAATCATAATTATTAGCATTTTATTATTTAATTATTATTATCTCATTTAATGTTCCATTATAATAAATTATAAATATTAAATGATTTAAATTGTAATTAAAAAATGATCAACTAGAGAGTGACATGTGTCACTTTTGGTTATTCCTTTAGTATACATAGATTCATTCTTAAAAAATATAAATTAAATAATGATTTCCCTCTTTCATACATATGGCTATATATAGTTGACCAGAGTTCATCGATTCTGAAGAATCAACCTGACTTCACCGAAGCGATACAATCATACAACCATTATACTTCCAGCTTCTCATAGAAGACCAAAAATGGAGAAAACTCAATTGAATCCTATTAGTTTTCCAGTTCTTATATCACTGTTAATCTTGCTATGGTGTATTAAGAGATGGTTCTCTAAATCTGCTGTAAAAAAGAAGTTCCCCCCTTCACCTCTAAAGCTGCCGATAATCGGAAATCTCCATCAACTGGGCTCATTGCTTCACCGCAATCTCCATTGGTTAGCCGAAAAACATGGGCCGATCATGCTTCTTCACTTTGGCAGTGTCCCTGTGCTTATTATCTCCTCAGCTGAGTCAGCTCGCGAGATCATGAGAACTCATGATCTCATCTTCGCAAACAGGCCCTCATACAAAGTTTACAGGAAACTTTCATACAATGGCAAAGGCATAGCGGTTTCCTCATATGGCGAATATTGGAGGCAAATGAAGAGCATTTTTGTTCTCCAGCTGCTGAGTAACAAAAGGGTTCAATCTTTCCTTCCCATTAGGGAGGAAGAAACGGCCATTTTCATGAAGAAAATTAGAGAATGTTCAGGCCCTGTGGATTTGAGCAATATGCTTGTTGAGGGGATAAAATCACATTTTGTCCCATAACTATAGTCTTTTCCATAATTGGTCCCACAACTATTTACTTTTTTAATTTAGTCCCGTAACTTGAATAATTGCTCGATTTTAGTCCCAATGTCCCTGAAAATTTCAAATTTGACCGGAAAATTGTCACGTGACATCCATTTTAGAGGTTTCCGGCGAAAAATAATTACGCATTTAATAAAGATGACATTTTTTTAGAATTTTTTTTAATGTTTGGACCAATACAATAATCATCACATTTCATGTCATGTCATTATTTTTCATTGGAAATCCCCAAATTGGATGTCATATGACTATTTTCTGGCCAAATTTGAAAATTTTGACGATATTGGGATCAAAATAGAGCAATTATTTAAATTATGGGACCAAATTCAAAAAACAAATAGTTGTGGGACTAATTGTAAAAAAGACAATAGTTATGGGACCAAATGTGATTTTATCTCCTTGTTGAGTTAACTAATGATTTGGTTTGTAGATCTGCTTTTGGCAGGACGTACAGGGAGTCGGGCAATGGGAAGAAATTCATGTTGTTGTTGCCAGAAATCATGGAGCTGTTTGGGAGTATCAGTATTGGAGATTTTATTCCATGGCTTAGTTGGATTAATAGTGTTAATGGTCTGGATAAGAGAGTGGATAAGGTGGCCAAAGAGATGGATGATATCTTGGAAGGCGTGATTAAAGAACGGATTGACTCTCAAAAGGGGGAGAGAGTGCTGGAAAGAAATGGCAAAGACATTCTTGATGTTTTGCTTGAAATCTACGAGGGAAACATTGACGGTGTCTCCATGGAAAGTGTTGAGGTGTCAACAAAAATGAACATGAACATGGATAATCAAAATGAATAACACTAAGAATAAATGCCAATGAAATAGTAAATGACAACTTGTTTCTCAAGAATTGAAAAGATGTTCTTTGTATTGAAGATAAAAATTGTGAAAAGTCCCCTTGGAATACATATTTCCTTCTATTTATACTAGTTCCTAAAAAGGGTGGAGGGAGGGCATTTCTGCCATTTTTCTCTTGTTTTCTTGGCTAGGTACTTCTTCCATAGCTCTATGTACATCACTTCTTCTCTAGAATATTCCTTTTTCTGTTATTCTTTCTGTCCACGTCAGTAGACCCCTAGAGCATGCTTTTCATCATTGCTTTTGGATTATTATCTCCTACTTCGAGTGTACAAGATCGATTCAATTGCTTCTGCTCGTCTGCATCCGTTCGTCTGCATCCGTTTGTCTATCAGTTGTTTCTTTGGGAGTGCTCTGCTGGAACCTCCTCTGCGCGTGCTCTGCTGAACTTCTCTTTGGGAATTCTCTGCTGGAATCTCCTCTGCACGTGCTCTGCTGAACAAATCCGGTCTGGCAGAGCTGGTCAATTGCAGCACTTGTAAACTTCTTCTCGAGCAGAGAGCTAATTTCCCCATTAGCTACTCCCCCTGGTGCGATTGAACAGATCTGGTCTGGCAGAGCTGGTCAATTGCAGCACTTGTAAACTTCTTCTCGAGCAGAGAGCTAATTTCCCCATTAGCTACTCCCCCTGGTGCGGTCGAGCAGATCTGGTTTGGCAGAGCTGGTCGATTGCAGCACTTGTAAACTTCTTCTCGAGCAGAGAGCTAATTTCCCCATTAGCTACTCCCCTTGGTGCGGTCGAGCAGATCTGGTTTGGCAGAGCTGGTCGATTGCAGCACTTGTATACTTCTTCTCGAGCAGAGAGCTAATTTCCCCATTAGCTACTCCCCCTGGTGCGGTCAAGCAGATCTGGTTTGGCAGAGCTGGTCGATTGCAGCACTTGTAAACTTCTTCTTGAGCAGAGAGCTAATTTCCCCATTAGCTACTCCCCCTGGTGCGGTCGAGCAGATTTGGTTTGGCAGAGCTGGTCGATTGCAGCACTTGTAAACTTCTTCTCGAGCAAAGAGCTAATTTCCCCATTAGCTACTCCCCCTGGTGCTATTGAACAGATCCAGTTTGGCAGAGCTGGTCAATTGCAGTATTCTTTTCGTGATTCTTTTGCATTTTCGAAATTTCGTCTTTCCCTCTTATTTGTCGTTATCAACTTGTATTTAATCTCTATCCTACACGTGTTGCTCAGAGAACGCTTGGATCGTCCCTGCTTCGCACCTTTTCGAGGCATGTCCCTTCAAATCTCGCCTTTTCAGATGCTTCGTCCTTTTGTGCCCTAATTTCATCTTTTGGACAAAACACTTGAACCTCTCTTTCTCTCTCCTTCCTCCAGCAGCGTGTCGTGTGTTTTCTTCTCCGGCGACGTTGCCCTGTCTTCCTTCTCCGGTGTTCTTCTCCCTTTTTTACACGGTAGTTCTTCCGGCGACGTTTCTCTCACTCCCCTTCTGCGCAGTAAGCCTTCCGGTGACGCTTCCCTTACTCTCTTCTCCGGTGGTTTCTTCCTCCTTTTGCGCGGTAGATTTCTCCGGCCACCCTGGTTTTCCTCCTTTGTCTCTATTTCTTCGCTTCTCGCTTCCTTCCTTTTCCCATAGCGAAAGGTAATCTTTGACCCCTTGATGTTTGCTGATTTCATTTTTATAAGGTAGTGCATAATAAGGTGTTTCCTAGGTTTATCAATTTTGGATTACTTGTGCATATCTTTCCCTGTTCATCTTTGTTCGTTTTCTGAGTTAAAATTTGTGTTTATGGCTTCGCCTGCTCCTTCGTCATGCTCTGATAATAGTAACTCCTTAGATATGCCTGCCCATAGGATTTTGGAGGGTCTTATCTTGTCTGGATCAATAAGTCCCACTAGGAGTGGTCATCTCTCTGATACCCCTGACCTTGTCCCATCTGATGAAGAGGAGTCAGTCTCCACCGCTGATCCTCTGAACTTCTCCTCCTCTGATCCTAATTTCAATGCCGTCGGTGGCCCTTCTTTGATGACAGAGGATAGGCTAGAAATGCTTCGGCTTACCTTTAATATTCCCCTAAACTTCTCTTTGTATAAACCATCCTCCTTCCAGAGGCCCAACTTGCCATACGGGTGCAATTTATGCTTCTGGTTAAACCAACTCCGAGCAGGGCTTCGCTTCCCCGTCCCCGAATATCTTTGTAGATTATCCTCTTTGTACAGAGTTCCCTTGAACCAATTTGTCCCCTCGGCATTCCGGATGATGGTAGGCTTCTTCATTCTTCTGAAGGGTTACGGGGGTAACCCTACTACCGAGATGTTTTATTCTCATTTTTCTCTCAAGTTTAAACCTCCTTTCTTCTATGTTAGCGCTGGCCCTCGAGGCTTAATAAAATTTTTAGGGAAGCCCCAGAGCAGAGATAAGAACTGGAAGGAAGAGTATTTTTATGTTGGTGTTCCTGGAAATATTTGGGATTTTCCTGCACATACTTGGATATATAATAAGCCTCCCTTAGAAAAAACCTTCCAATATACCCTACCTAAATCTGATCTGGAACTGATAGAGAAATTGAACCAATCTTTCATTGATGAGGGCCCTTTTGATCTGGCTGGGCTAGTAGAACAGCCAGCCATTCTTTCTCAGTTTGGATTTTCTCTGGAAGAGTTCTCTCCGTCATCAGATCTGGGTATTAGTTAATTTTTCTCTTTATCTTTTAATGCATATGGTCTTCATATTTTCATTCTTGTTGAGGCTTCTGATACTTTTCTCTGCTTTTTTACAGATCAATCCTGGAGAAGGACACTCCCTACCCTGCCTCCAGAATCCCCGCCTCACACCGCATCTGGCTCTGACCGTCGGGGTTCCCGCGAGGCTCGCAAAACTCCTACTGATAAGGGCAAACGAGCTCTTACTTCTGCAGATGCTCTGCCGGATGCCCGCCGCCAACGTCTTCGATCCCCCCCGAAAGGTGGTCCCGAGCACCCAGCCAATCCTCCCAATCGGCCTCGTACCAGCCGTGTTCGGTCTTCTGCAAATGACTCATTTACTTTGGAGTTACCAAAGTCCATCTTGGAGCTCACCGCTAAGGAGTCTCGCCATTTCTTGAAGTTGATTGTCACTTCCACCGACAATCTACTTCTGGGTCAGCAGCCGCTGGACAACGAACTGGCAATGGGAGCTCACCACATGACTAAGGTGTGGATCTTGGTCAGATTCTTATATTTGCTGTTTTTACTCATTTCTTGATACATTCTAACATTATTCATTTTTTAGGCGGCTGTTTATTTCAGCAAACTCCAAGCCAGGGTCTCTGCTGCCAATCAAGTGGAGACTTCGCGGGCTCTGGCCGAGAAGGAGTCGGAGTTAGCAGAGGTCAAGCAGAAGTTGGCCAGTTTGGAGAGGAGCAACGCTGGGTTGTCCAAGCGGGTGTCTGAGCTGCTGCAGGAGGTGAGTGCTCAGAAGAAGCGGGTGACTGATGAGAAGGCAAAGTCGCGCCTCTATGGAACAAGGAAGTATACAGAAGGCAAAGCGGATGGGGTTGAGGCATGCCATCGGAATCTCCTCCTTACTGGAGCTGGGCAGGAGTTCTTGAAGAGGCTGGTGGAGGGTTTGAAGGAAGCCTACTTGCAGAGTAGCTGTTCCTTGGCAGATTTTGGCCTTCATATAGGCCATTATTATGCTTATGGGTTCCGTTCTGCTCGCAAACAGGCAGAAGAACAAGGCTTCTCTGGCGATTTCGACATCAATGGTCCGTTGGCAGAAGTGCCGGCGTCTCCATACTTTAAGGGAGATCCTTATGAGGATATCGAAGCTCCTTGGTGGCTCCCAGTTCTTCAGAAAGCCTATGCCGATCTCTGCTCAGCCCAGGTGGATTTGGAGTCTCTGCCAGAGCCTGACTCGCTTGCTTTCCCTTTGCTTGCCAACAAAGCCTTGACTACGCCTGTCCCGCCTTCTGGGAATACTTCGGGGGATCCAGTAGATTTGATCTTGGTCAGGGAAGACTCTCCTGACCTTGTCTCTACATTGCTTGCAGAAGATGCCAATCCTATCGCGACGCCGCTGCTTGAGGGTGTGCCTCCTCAGTCTTCTGAAGGAGTTGAGACCCACGCAGCTCCTCATGTTGGCTCTTCCACCGATCCCCCCGCTACTGCCGATCCCACTGCTGCTGAATCTTAAAAACAATTCCTTTCCCCAGACAATTTATTTTTTTATCTACTCTGTTTTACAAACAATTTATCTTTGGATGGCGCTACTTATTTCGCTTTTGTGAACACTGAGCTTTAATCCTTTGCTTATATTTACATTATCTTGACTATATTTTGATATGTGATGATGTCTTACTTCTTTTGGAATGAATGTGGATGATTAATATGATTGTAATTACATTCCATTATTTTGTAGTCATGCATAATTATGAACATGTATGAATGCAAACTATAACTATTAGAAACCGTGATCTTGGTAGCAATAAGTGAAAATAGTATTCATAAAATGAACCTCCAAAGGAGAAAACTTCGTTCTTTTTTATACATCGATCTGAAATTTTAGGGATTTCAATGCCTCCTTTCTTTGCTCTTCTTACTGGATCCTTTAGAGCTTTTCCAGGAACTTAAAAAGTTTTCCTTTTGTCGCCTCCTCTTTTCCTGAATTCAAGAAACAAAATGCGATCATTATTCCCTCTTTAAGTGCCAAGTGAGTTTAAAGCCATCAGCTGAGCTGCGCCCGAGAGGCAATCATTTGTTCGAGCCCCACCCCTGCTGATTGACTAACCCGAAGGGCTGGTCATCAGCAGGGCTGCTTTCTGGGGCGATTAAGGGTTCAAGCCCCACCTCTGCTGATTGACTAACCCGAAGGGCTGGCTATCAGCAGGGTTGCTTTCTTGGGCAATTAAAGGTTCAAGCCCCACCTCTGCTGGTCGATCAACCCGGAGGTCTGACAACCAGCAGGGCTGCTTTCTAGGGCGATTAAAGGTTCAAGCCCCACCTCTGCTGGTCGATCAACCCGGAGGTCTGACAACCAGCAGGGCTGCTTTCTAGGGCGATTAAAGGTTCAAGCCCCACCTCTGCTGGTCGATCAACCCGGAGGTCTGACAACCAGCAGGGCTGCTTTCTAGGGCGATTAAAGGTTCAAGCCCCACCTCTGCTGGTCGATCAACCCGGAGGTTTGACAGCCAACAGGGCTGCTTTCTAGGGCGATTAAGGATTCGAGTACATTGACATCCATAACTTCATACGTGAATTTTCTTGCAAATCAAGACAAGTACCTGCAGAGTTTCTTCTTCTTAAGCGAAATATTTTTTAAGATTGTAGATGTTCCATGCTCTGGGGATCTCCTTTCCCTCTGCGTCTTTAAGGCGATATGCTCCCCCACCTAAGACTTCAGTTACGATAAAAGGACCTTCCCAGTTTGGCTCCAACTTTCCCCTCGGCTTCAATGCATCTGCTCTTCGCATTACCAGATCTCCCTGCTGCAGACGTCTGATTTTTACTTTGCTATCATATAATGCCTTGACCCGACTTTTGATTTTGTCCGCCCTTAATCTAGCCAGCTCTCTTTCTTCCTCGACCATATCTAAATTCTCTGCCAAAAGTTGGTCATTTTGTTCCTCGTTGAACGTCATGATTCGGTGTGTTTCCATACCTATTTCTGCTGGTATTACTGCGTTGGCGCCATACACTAAGTTAAAAGGTGAAACTCCAGTGGTAGTTCTGGGGGTGGTCCTATTAGCCCACAACACTGAGTCTAACTCATCAACCCAATTCGCTTTCACCCTTTCAACTCTGGCCTTCAGCCCATTCAGTATTGTTCTATTAGTGACTTCGACTTGACCATTGGCTTGTGGATGGGCTACCGCAGCGAACCTTTGCTCAATTTTCATCTCTCTGCACCATCCTTGGATCTTTTTCCCATTAAATTGAGTGCCGTTGTCTGACACCAGTATTCGGGGGACCCCATATCGACAACATATTTGCTTCCACAAAAATTTTATGATGTTACTTTCGTCTATTTTACTTAAGGCATCTGCTTCCACCCACTTTGTGAAGTAATCAATGGCGACCACTATGAATTTCTTTTGTCCCCTGGCCAATGGTAGAGGTCCAACCAGGTCGATTCCCCATTTTGCGAACGGACATGGTGAATGCATTTGGCCCAACTCTTCTGCAGGTAAGTGAATGAGTGACCCGTGCATCTGGCAGCCCTTGCATCTCTGCACTAGTTCTTTTGCATCAGCGTTCATGTTGGGCCAGAAGAACCCTGCCCTTAGAGCTTTTCTAACTACAGATTTGTATCCAGCGTGGTCTCCTCCACATCCCTCGTGTATTTCTCGTAGGACTATTTCTCCTTCTGCTTTCCCAACACATCTAAGATATGCCTGAGTAAAAGATCTCCTGTATAGATGTTCTCCTATCAAGCAATACTTCAAAACTTCTTTCTTCATACGTCCTTTTCCTTCTTCTGCCACTGTCGCCTCCTTCAAGGAATTTATAATGGGAGTTCTCCAATCCTCTCTGTCCTCTACCTCAGTTACATCAGTTTCTGCTTTGAGCGGTTCTGCTACCAGTAGGGTGATTTTTCGCGGTTGCAAGAGCGGGTATGCGCTGGCCAACTTAGCGAGATAGTCGGCTTGCACATTATCAGCTCTGGAGATTTGTTTAAGCTCAAATTTTTTCAACTGGTTTTTCAATTTGGCCATCTCTGCTAGGTACCTTTCAAAAGATTCTTTATTGATTTCATAACCTCCATGGAACTGTTGGTATACGAGCTGCGAGTCTGTAAATGCTATCAAGTTTTCTCCTCCTACCTCTACAATCATCTGCATTCCCCTGACTATCGCCTCATACTCTGCTTCATTGTTTGAGACGGCATAGTTAAGCTTGACAGCATATTGCAATACTTCTCCTTCTGGCCCCTCCATCAAAATACCAACGCCGCACCCCTCTCTGGTAGCCGAGCCGTCCACAAATATCTTCCACTCTTCTGCTGTTTGATCATTTTGACCTACAGACTCTTGGATGAAATCAGCTAAAGCTTGAGCTTTGATCGTCTTTCTTGGTTCAAACTCTACTTCATAGGCTCCCAGTTCTACAGCCCATCTCACCATTCGCCCAGAAGTACTGATTTTCCCCATCACTTGCCCTAATGGGTAGTTGGTTCGGACTATCACAGGATGAGATAAAAAGTAGGGGCGTAACCTTCGAGCTGTGGTAATGATTGCCAGACCTGTCTTTTCTATTTCTGAATATCTGATCTCAGGTCCTTGTAACATGTGACTGACATAGTATATAGGCCATTGCTTACCCTCCTGCTCCCGTAGCAGAACAGCACTCACTGCAGCCTCGCCCACTGAAAGGTACATGTATAGGGTTTCTTCTTTTTCAGGCTTTGCTAATAATGGCAAGTCGGCTAAATATTGTTTCAGTTCTTCAAACGCCTTGTCGCATCCTTCACCCCATTGAAATTTGCAACCTTTCCTGAGTATTTTGAAGAAGGGAAGGCTCTTCTCCGCTGACTTTGATACAAAGCGATTTAGCGCTGTAATTCTACCCAGTAACCTCTGCACATCCTTTGTACTTTTTGGTGCCTTCATTTCCATGATCGCCTTAACCTTGGCCGGATTTACTTCTATTCCTTGCTTCGTGACCATGTAACCCAGAAATTTTCCAGAGGTGACTCCAGAGCTGCATTTCTCTGGATTAAGCTTCATCCCGCTTCCCCTGATCACTTGGAATGCTTCTTCCAGATCTGTTATGTGTTCTGCCGCTCTTTGGCTCTTCACTAACATGTCATCAACATATACCTCCATATTCCTTCCCAGCATGGGCTTAAACAGTTTATCCACCATCCTCTGGTATGTGGCTCCCGCATTTTTTAGCCCAAAAGGCATACGTACATATCCAAAAGTCCCTCCAGCCGTCACAAAACATACCTTCTTTACATCTGCGGGGTCAAGGCTGATTTGATGATATCCCTGGTACGCGTCCATTAGACTCAGCCTTTCGCATCCAGCTGTGGAATCTACCAATTGATCAATCCTTGGCAATGGGTAATGGTCCTTCGGACAGGCTTTGTTTAGATCTCGAAAATCTATGCACATTCGCCATTTCTTATCTGGCTTGGGAACTAACACTGCGTTGGATAACCATTCTGGGAACTGTATTGGCACAATATGCCCGGATTCCATCAACTTCTTCACTTCTGCTTTAATTATCTCATCCTTCTCCTTTCCAAAATTTCGAAGCTTCTGTTTTACTGGTCTGGTAGCAGACGATATATTCAAACGATGTATGGCTATTTCTGGTTTGATCCCCGTCATATCTGTAGGCTGAAAGGCGAAGAGATCTGCATTTCTTCTCAAGCAACTTATCAGTTCTGCCTTCTCGCCTTCCTCCATTCGTGTTCCGATTTTAGTGCTAAAAACTTTTTTATCGACAAAGAGTTCCACTACTGCTAGTTCCTCGTCCACCACCATTTTTCCCAGTTCTTCTTCTTTCTTCGTATCCACCAACTTCTGCCTCTTTTGCTCCACCTTTGTCACATCTCCCCCACTTCTGCGCGGAAGTGCCAATTTGTCTGCAGTCCTCACTGCTTATACATAGCACTTCTGCGAGCTGATCTGCTGTCCTTTCAGTTCTCCTATGCCCGCCGAAGTTGGGAATTTGACCTTCATGTAATAGGTGGACACAGCGGCTTTCAATTCGTTGAGGATAGGTCGCCCAAAAATGATGTTGTATGCGGAAGGTATATCAACCAGCAGGAATTCAGTCATGAGTCTCTTTTGTCTAGGCCATGCTCCTACCAACACATGAAGCGTCACCATTCCTAGGGGATGTACCGCCCCTCCTGTAAACCCATACAGAGCTGTTTGTACAGGCCTGATTTTCGTGCTGATGTTCATTCTATCAAAACACTCTTTAAGATAATATCCGCAGAACTTCCTGTATCCACAAAAATTCTAGACACATCGTATCCCGCCACCTCAGCTATTACCACCAGAGAATCGGTGTGAGGTCTGAGGAGGGGCGACTCGTCATCTTCACCGAATATTATATCAGGTCTGCGCTGCACTTCCATGACTTCTTCGTAGTATTCTTCCGCCTTTCCTTTCTCAGTTCTGCGAGTGGGCCTTCTGGTATGATAAGGACCTACTTCTGCTTCATGCCATCTCTGAGTGTATCTAGCCGCTGACTTTCGGGCTCGATTCGAGTCTCCATCCCATGGACCCCCTACTATCATATTGATAGATCCCTTCTTTGGTGGGGGAGGCAGTTCCCTATCTTCATCTCTTCTCTGTTTGTCTTTTGTAGCTTCTTCATCTTCTCCTTTCTCCAATTCTGTTCTGGATTTTCCATCTCTGTCATGGGAGCCGTCGACAAACCTTTTCAACGCTCCCAACCTCACTAACCTCTCGATCTCATTTTTCAAGTGCCTGCAAGCGTTAGTGTCATGTCCATAGTCGTTGTGGAACACGCAATAATACTTTCCTTTGGGTCGCGTAGGTGCCAGCGATCGGTTAGGTGGGAACCTGAACGAAACAGACTTCTCTGTTAATTGAAAAATCTGGGATCTGGGAACTCTCAACGGTGTATAATGGCTATAATTATCCCATCCCGGATCTGTCCTCTGCTCGCCTCTGGTGTGCGGAGGTGCTGTTACCATTCTTCTACCGCCTTCCCTTTCTCGCGCTGGGGCTACAGATCTGCTTTCAGTGCGTTTTGCTTTACTCACGTCTTCCAGGTTGATAAACTTGTCAGCGCGGGCTAAGACTTCCTCAAACGTTGTGGCTGGCTTCTTGGCTAGAGATCGAAATAAATCCCCCTCCCGCAGTCCTTGCACCAACGCACTAATTTTCACCTCTGCAGTGGCTGAGGGCACCTCGAGGGCTACGGTGCTGAACCGCTTAATGAATGCTCTCAAGGATTCCTCCGTGTTTTGTTTCAGAGTGAATAAGGACTGTGAGGTCCTCCTCTGTCGTCTCGCACTGGCGAATTGGTGCAAGAAATCCGAACTAAATTCCCGAAACGAGTGGATACTGTCTTCTGCTAGCTGCCCAAACCATCTCTGAGCAGCCTGTGTGAGCGTGGTGAGGAACACCCGACATTTGACCCCGTCGGTGTATTGATGTAGCAGAGCAACATTTTCGAACCGCAGAAGATGATCGTACGGATCGGTTGTCCCATCATACTCGAAGGTTAAAGGCTTGAAACTTGCAGGCAACTCGTCCATCTGAACTACCATCGCGAAAGGACTTCCACCTGGAATCTGGATTTGGCTAGCAGTGCCCATCCTCCGCCGCAGCAACTGTATTTCTCTCTGCATTGCTTCCATTTGTTTCTGTACCTCCAAGTCTTGCGTACGCTGCATGGAGATGTTTGCAGATGATGCTTCGAGAGGCGGGTATTTCCACTGCGATGGGTGGCTATCTGCGCTTTGCTCTTGAGCTACTTCTGGCCGACCCGATCGAACTCCCTGCACAGGAATCTTAGTACCTTTAACCTCCGTGGCTTCCCGCCTTTCTCCTCCTTTTTCTTTCTCAGCAGCCGCTTTTTCCAGGGCTTTCTGCACAGCGGAATGGATGAAGCCATCCAACTGTTCTGGGGTGAAAGTCCACAAGCTCGGTGCAGCTGGCTCCCTCGCCTCTTCCGATCTTCCTCTTGCTCTCGATGTTTCCGGCCTTGCTACTTCTTGAAAATCTCCGTCGAGGTCTCGAATTATCTGATTAACCATTATTTCTATCGGCTTAAATCGATTTCTCTAACCTCTCTCCCCCCAAACAGACGTGCAAAACAAAAAAGAAAGACGCAATGCCAAGAACGATAAAATGAGGAATCCAGCAGGACAAGAAGGAAACTCACTTCTCTCCCACACTTCCCACAGACGGCGCCATTGTTGAGGTGTCAACAAAAATGAACATGAACATGGATAATCAAAATGAATAACACTAAGAATAAATGCCAATGAAATAGTAAATGACAACTTGTTTCTCAAGAATTGAAAAGATGTTCTTTGTATTGAAGATAAAAATTGTGAAAAGTCCCCTTGGAATACATATTTCCTTCTATTTATACTAGTTCCTAAAAAGGGTGGAGGGAGGGCATTTCTGCCATTTTTCTCTTGTTTTCTTGGCTAGGTACTTCTTCCATAGCTCTATGTACATCACTTCTTCTCTAGAATATTCCTTTTTCTGTTATTCTTTCTGTCCACGTCAGTAGACCCCTAGAGCATGCTTTTCATCATTGCTTTTGGATTATTATCTCCTACTTCGAGTGTACAAGATTGATTCAATTGCTTCTGCTCGTCTGCATCCGTTCGTCTGCATCCGTTTGTCTATCAGTTGTTTCTTTGGGAGTGCTCTGCTGGAACCTCCTCTGCGCGTGCTCTGCTGAACTTCTCTTTGGGAATTCTCTGCTGGAATCTCCTCTGCACGTGCTCTGCTGAACTTTTCTGTTCATGGAGTACTTATTTATTTATCTTTATTGTTCTCTGACTTTACTATATGAAGAACCCTTTTCCTCTATCCATATCAGAAAGAGACAGCATTAAAGCAATAATCTTGGTAAGAATCACTTGTTTTAGAGTTTCAGAATTTAATCTCTCTTCTTCTTATATGTTATGATTTGTTTTGCAGGATGTATTTATAGGTGGAACTGATACGATCTCTACAGCTTTGGAATGGGCGATGACAGAACTATTGCGACAACCTATGATGATGGAGAAATTGCAAAAGGAAGTAAGAGAAAAGGCCAAAGACAAACAGATTATAACAAGTGAAGACATAGAAAAAATGCATTATTTGAAAGCTGTGATCAAGGAAACTATTCGTCTACACCCACCAGTCCCATTACTGGTACCTAGAGTCGCGAGCGAAGATGTCCAAATAAAAGGGTATGACGTTACAGCTGGAACAGTGGTGATGATTAATGCGTGGGCTATAGGCAGGGATCCTATGTCATGGGACGAGCCACATAAGTTTAAACCAGAGAGATTCTTGAATTCTCCGATAGACTTCAAGGGTCTCGACTTTGAGTTGATCGCATTCGGGGCTAGAAGAAGGAAGTGTCCTGGCATTGCATATGCTGATGTAACTATTGAACTTGTACTAGCAAATCTTGTTCAGAAATTCAACTGGGAAATGCCTCAAGGAAAGGATTTGGATATGAGTGAAAGCCCGGGCCTTAGTGTCCACAAAGCTCTTCCTCTTCTTGCACTTGCCTCTCAGAACAAATGATTTGACTCCAGGGTTAGAGTTTCAATGCATATATCTGCAAGTTTAAAGTATCACTTTATTTTAAAAGCTTCTTCAAATATTAAAACACATGTTATATGTAGGTCACTTGGTGTGGATTCCATGATTGAGTTGACTGAGAAGCTTCAAGTGTTATAGAAGAAATCGAGGAAGAAAGAAAGAAGACTCACAACAATTATCATATTATCATACATATATATGTTGTTCTTGGCAATATATCCTATTCCATTTGAAATAATGTGTACGACTCGTGTTTAAAATTGGAAGAGACACACATTGTAGAGTTCGAACACCAAATCACCCACAGCAGATCAAGCTCTTAAGAACACAGCTCAATAAACCCTACCTATTGCTGAATCAAAACAACACAATGTATGATCGAAAATGAATATTCGGCTCGCCAACATCGGCCTACATCCACTGAAGAAAGAATCAAGAGATTTCACTAAGAAACGAAGAAAAAATTCGCTGTACAAGATTGAAACGCAAACTAGGGTTTTCCCCTTCAAAATCCGAAGAACCCTAATTCCTAAACACCCTCAATCTTACGAAATTACCAAGTGAATATCTCACAACTGAATACAACCCATTATATATAGAACCATAGCCCTCAATCAATTTCAAGAAATCATAACCGCAACTCCGCGAATTTCGGATTTTGTTCTCAGCTGCTGCGCGCCCAAGCCCTAACAGTTTGGCAGTTATAACTGCCTTGGACCGGAACTGACTGCAACTTGACATCGTCCGGTTCAAGCGGTTTTCATCCGGTTCTTGAGAGATCAAATCTAGTTCCGTGCCGTGCAGATGATTTCCAGTTGTTCTAGATCCACAATTCTCCACCTCAACTTGAAATCTCCCAATCCATCTTCAACCACACTTGTAGTTTTAATTCTTTGAACTTGCTTCCCAGCTAATCACCTTAACAAGCTTCCTGCAATAAGAAAACTTTTCTCCAGGCAATACTTTGGTTAGCATATCAGCAGGATTGTCTGCTGTTCCTATCTTCTTTGTTATTACATCACCTTTTTCAACCATATCTCTTACAAAATGTAATTTAATATCTATGTGTTTACAATGATCATGGAACACTTGGTGCTTAACTAAATGCAAAGCACTCTGATTATCACAGTAGATGTCTACCCTTCCTTGCTTGATGTTTAACTCCTTGAGCATACCTCTAAGCCAAACTGATTCCTTCACAGCCTCAGTCATGGCTATGAACTCAGCTTCAGTGGTAGAAAGAGCCACCACAGGCTGCTTGCATTGTCTTCCAACTGATAGCCGTTCCATATAGTTTGAACACATAACCTGTAATGGATCTTCTTGTGTCTAAGTTTCCTGCAAAATCAGAGTCAACAAAGCCTTCCAAAACATTAGAACAATTAATAGATTTTGAAAACATCAAACCAAGGTTACATGATCCTTTTAGATATCTCATCATCCACTTTGCTGCCTCCCAATGTTGTCTCCCAGGATTTGTCATGTACCTGCTAACCACACTCATAGCAAAGGATAAATCTGGTCTACTACAAACTATGGTATACATCATACTACCTATAGCATTAGCATAAGGCACAGAATACATCTCATCCTTTTCTTGCTGTGTTGAAGGAGAGTGTGCTGCAGAGAGCTTAAACTGTGTTCCAAGTGGTGTAGTTACTGGTCTGGATTCTTGCATATTGAATCTCCTTAACACCTTGTGCACTATAGTCTGTTTGATGCAAAAAGAGCCTATTTTGTTCCCGATTTCTCTTAATATCCATTCCTAGGATTCTTCTTGCTTCACCTAGATCCTTCATATCAAACTGTGACTTCAGTTTATCTTTTAAGCTTTTGATTCTTTCCATGCTTCTACTTGCTATAAGCATGTCATCCACATAAAGTAAGAGCTAAGTATAGACAGATTTCCTTTCCACTTCCAGGTATACACAGCTATCATAGCTGCACCTTATCATTCCTATACTTATCATGAAGTTATCAAACCTTCTGTACCACTCCCTTGGACTTTGCTTTAAACCATATAAGGACCTCTTCAATAAGCAGACTTTATCTTCTTTCCTGGTTGGACAAAGCCCTCAGGTTGCTTCATATATAAGATCTCTCTCAAATTTCCATGAAGAAAGACAGTCTTTACATCTAATTGATGAAGCTCCATGTTTTCTTGTGCTACCATGGCAAGGAGAATTCTGATTGACACATGCTTCACCACAGGAGAGAAAATCTCATTGTAATCGATGTCTTCTCTCTGTGTATACCCTTTAGCTACTAATCTAGCTTTGTACCTTATGTGTTCTCCACCTGTTACTTCAATCTTTTTCTTAAAGATCCACTTGCATCCAATCAGCTTTTGATTCTCAGGTTTAGTAACAAGTTCCCAAGTCTGATTCTTTTCCAAAGACATCATTTCTTCATTCATGGCTTGCAGCCATTTTTCACACTCCTTAGATCCTATGGCAGCTTTATAAGTAGTTGGTTCATCACTCTCTATTTCCTGAGCTACAGCTAAAGCATAGTGAACTGTATCAGCTTCTCCATATCTTACAGGTGGTCTTATGACTCTTCTAGCTCTATCTCTTGTTAGATGATAGTCATTAGGAGTGGCTTCAACTTGAGTTTCCTGTTCACTATCATTGCTAGAGCTAGATCATTCATGAACCTCTTGATTTCCAGTAGTGAGGGGTTCATTTTGCTCTGGGAGCTCCACCTGAATCTGTGTGCTAACTTCTGAGCTGTGTGAGGAATCAATCTGAGTCTCTGAAGTGTGCACCTTGTTCATCTTGTATCCCATAACTTCCTCCTTGAACACTACATCCCTACTTATCAAGCACTTCTGATTTCCAGGCTCTAAGCTCCATAGTTTGTAACCTTTTGTTCCAGGAGGGTACTCAATGAAAATGCACTTTACAGCGCTAGCTTCTAGCTTATCTTGTTTTGTGTGTGCATATGCCAAACAACCAGATACTTTTAAGTGAGAGTAGTTAGGAGGCTTACCATACCAAAGTTCATTTGGAGTCTTGAACAAGATAGGAGATGAGGGACTCCTATTGATCAAATAAGCTGTTGTGGCCAATGCTTCTCCTCAGAAAGCTTTAGGTAACCCAGCATCCAGCAGCAGACATCTCACTCTTTCTAGGAGAGTTCTATTCATCTTTTCTGCTAATCTGTTTTGTTGGGGAGTAGATACAACAGTCCTATGCCTTGTAATGCCTTTTGACCTGTAAAATTCTTGAAAATCCTCTGACAAATAATACTCCAAACCATTATCAGTCCTCAAGTACTTAAGCTTTTTTCCTGTTAGATTTTCTTGCATAGCTAACCATTCTTTGAATTTGATAAAAGCATCAGATTTATTTTTAAGAACATACACCCATACCTTCCTACTATAATCATCAATAAAGGTTAGAAAATACCTCCCACCTCCATGTGTTTCAGTCCTGGAAGGCCCCCATATATCTGAGTGAACATACTCTAGATTACCTTTGGTAGTGTGTTGTCCAGTTGGGAAGGGAGTCTTTGTCATCTTTCCTAGAATGCATAGGTCACACTTTTCAGTTCTTTGAATGTGTGCATCTCCTAGGTGCTTCTGTTGAGCTAGCTTCATGAGTCATTTGTCCCCAATGTGTCCTAGCCGTTTGTGCCACAAATCTGACTCATCCTTACTCATCACTGCAGCTGAATCCTCAGTTACAGTTCCCCCAACTAGAGTATAGAGACCATTCATCTTCTTGTCTTTCATGACTAAGTGGCTTCCTTTTGTAATTAAGATCTCTCTCTTTTGAGTGCTGAACTCATAACCTGCATCATTCAAAAGACCAAGTGAAATTAAGTTCCTTTTTAGATCAGGAATGTACCTTACTTCAGAGAGAATTTTGATTTGTCCATCATGCAATCTCAGCTTGATATTGCCAATGCCATGGACTCTGCAAGATTGATCGTTTTCAAGGAGAACCAAGCCATCTTTCTTCAGCTTTAGATCCATGAACCACTCCTTCACTGGGCACATATGGAAGGAGCAGCCAGAATCGAGGACCCATTCATCAGAGATGCTTAACCTTGAGACACATAGCATGTCTGCCGTTTCATACTTCTCATTGACAGGTGCTTCTTGGGCATTATTTGCCACTTTCTGCTTCCTTTCAGGGCAATTCCTTTTGAGGTGTCCCGGTTTATGGCAATAGTAGCATTTCCTTGTCTCTTAATTATCACCTCCTGACTGACTTTGGCCCGATTGTGACTTCTGAGCATTCTTCTTCTTCTGATTGAATCTATGTTGATTTTTGAATTTGACATTCAATCCTTCACCTAAACTTTGACCCTTTTGATCTGAGTTTGAAGAAAGAACTCTTGATTTGATAGCAGTTTGAACTTCATCAAGAGTTAGAGGGATCACTCTCCCATACACCAAAGCATCTTTGAAGGATGAATAAGATCTTGGTAAGGAATTCAGTAGGAGCAGAGCTTTGTCTTCGTCCTTCTGCTTCTCATCAACATTCTCTAATTCATCAATGATCTGATTGAACTCATCCAATTTCTCAAGGATTTTCTTTTCATCCAAGATCTTGAATGAGATTAGCTTTTGCTTCAGAAATAAATGATTTGCTAAAGACTTAGCCTGATAAATTGATTCAAGCTTTCTCCATATGTCTAAGCACAAGATGATTGCGCTTCTTGCCTTCTTTGATAGTTCTTGTTTCCTTTCCTCAGATAATGATGAGGAAGATTCAGTATCTTCAAATGTATCTTCAGATATAGCTTCCTCCCACCCTTGCTGTATTAGAATGGCCTCCATCTTCACCTTCCACAAGTTGAAATCTCCAACTCCGGTAAACTTCTCGACATCCATCTTGATTCCAGTCATCTTGGTGCAAATCGGCGTTCCCACAGACGGCGCCACTTGTAGAGTTCGAATACCAAATCAACCACAGCAGATCAAGCTCTTAAGAACACAGCTCAATAAACCCTAACTATTGCTGAATCAAAACAACACAATGTATGATCGAAAATGAACAAGAACACGTAAGGATTTAAGTGGTTCGGTTCGCCAACATCGGCCTACATCCACTGAAGAAAGAATCAAGAGATTTCACTAAGAAACGAAAAAGAAATTCGCTGTACAAGATTGAAACGCAAACTAGGGTTTCCCCTTCAAAATCCGAAGAACCCTAATTCCTAAACACCCTCAATCTCACAAAATTACCAAATGATCTCACAATTGAATACAACCCATTATATATAGAACCATAGCCCTCAATCAATTTCAAGAAATCATAACCACAACTCCGCGAATTTCGGATTTTGTTCTCAGCTGCTGCGTGCCCAAGCCCTAACAGTTTGGCAGTTATAACTGCCTTGGACCGGAACTGACTGCAGCTTGACATCGTCCGGTTCAAGCGGTTTTCATCCGGTTCTTGAGAGATCGAATCTGGTTTCGTGCCGTGCAGATGATTTCCAGCTGTTCTAGATCCACACACATTTTTCAGGTTTCTTATCCCCTCCCTTTAAGTACTCCTCCCAATCTAATTAAAATAATTATTTAATTTATAAAAAAAGTTGGATTTGTTAAATGGATTATTGCCTGACGGACCAACCAGTTTGAAGCAAGAAAAAAAAAAACAAGATTATGGCAGAATATTTCTAACCCATATTTAACCCGTAGCTCGTTTAGTCCAAAGGCCAAACGATTAATCGATTAACTCACTATCCCATATTTAAAAAAATTAGATAAATTTTTGTAGTCTTAATTATATAAATGATAAATTACAAAATTCAAACCAAATTATAACTACTTTTACACTAAAATTGCTGAAACTTGAAAATTTACTGTATAATCATCGATTTTTGCACATTTACCACGTGACGACTAAGATGTTACCTCCAATGAAATATGCTTGAAATATTTCTTCACGTGTCATACACAAGTTGGTGATCATGTGACTTGAACCACGTGACTTGATGCGCAACCCTATAACTTATTGATGCGCAAACACTATTTCATATTACAACTATATAAAAAATTGGTTAGTAATGAAGTGGCTCACTTTAGTCGTATATTGTTAATATTAGCCAATTAATTATAAAGCCACTATAAGCCCAGCTATATACTAATATAACGAGGAAAGTGGTATATAATTTTATACCAAATTAACCAATGACGTACTACAACATGGTAATTCTTTTAGGGTCCATTTGGATGGGTGGATTTGAGGAGAGATTTGAAATCTATGGTAGCAAATCCACCGGTAGTGTTTGGATGGATATGGATTTGAAATCCATGGTTTTCATTTTGAGTTAATTTTGGAGTCATTTTGGTGGATTTCAAATCCACTCAAACTTGAGAGGATTTGAAATCCACTCATTTCAAATCCTGAATTTCAAATCACTCTATCCAAATGGAGCCTTACGGTCTTCCATAAGCATCTCCCTCCTCTTTCTTGGATGAAGATAAAAAGAAAAAGAAATGCTTTGGAAGGAAGTGATAAGTAGTAGTTATATACTGTAAAGAGGGAATCTTTATTACTAGTACTATCTTGGTTTTAAAATAAATCTCACTTCAAAGGTTTTCACATGAATAAAGAAAATTAATAGTAAAATTGGATAGACTCTATTTAAAATAATATGAAGGTAACACTAACATAACGTGAAGGTAACGACCAAAACATGTGAAAAAAGTAAAAAGACGCAGGCTGGGCGGGTTTATCTGAGTTATCGAATTTTATCTGAGTTATCTAATTTAAAAGATATCAAATTAATTATACTAAATAATGATGAAATTAAAATCAAAAGATCAAACAAATATTTTAAGACAGGTTCTAGAACATGTTTTCATCCAATTCTCCCCTAGATATCACCTTGATCAATCTGATTTCAATGATTAATTATCTTACATGAGCAATCACAATTATCGAATTAAAAGCTCTCTCGAGTCAGTTAACTAGTTGATTATTATGTTACCAAATGTATCTCTGCTCAATCTGATAAAACAAAACAACTCTCAAAAGCATCTAGGATTGAAAATCTCATCACATATGTCATTAATCTCTCGATCTAATGCATCATACATGTCACGTGTTTATTCTTCCGTAATTTAATATTCTCTCTCGAATTTTGACTTAATTACTCAAACATGCTCAATTAGTGGTCTTCTAATCAAACATATGAATGTGTAAATCAAGTGATAGATTTTATTTAGACCAGTTAAAATATAAAATTGAGGGTGACATGGGAGTTATTATTATTATTATTAGTCCACCTTCCCAACTCCATTTTTTTCTTCCTCGAGATTCTGTGTGTCCCTTGTTTCGTAATTTCTTTTATTATTATTTGAATTTGAATATTATAAGTTTGAAAAGGGAATTAATTAATTTGAAGAAAAGTTAATTAAGGAGAAAGAGTATGCATGTGTTTATGCTTTGTTTTCCGCAATTTCAATCACTATGCTCTGTCGTTTTGTTTCGGTATTTGCACCTTTATTTATTATTCTTATGCCCTTCTTCTTTTTTTATTTCTCATTTATTTTCCTTTTGCTTTGAATCTTCTTTTGAGTCTTTCAATAACATTTACTCCCTCCGTCCCACAAATATTAGCCTACTTTGACTGGCACACATATTAAGAAAAAGCTGTTGACTTTGATTGGATGTGTTATTTTAATATTTTTGAGTGGCAATTTTGTAATTGAAACCAACTTTTTGAGTGCAAAAGTTGTAAAATGAAAGAAATTGAGGGGTAAGAGAGTAAAATTTTCTTTGCCATTTTGGGGCTGACAGATTTAAGTGGGACAAACGAAAATGACAAGTAGGCTAATTTTCATGGGACGGAGAGAGTATTATTTTACACAAAAATTTAGATGGGACGTCACACCAAGTTTTGTTAGGGTGAGTTTTATCAGAGATTGTCTTCCGAATCATTTATTACTTTAGCTAGGATTAATTGATTATCTAAACTCTATTCCTAATCGATTACCTAAACCTTACTTCTAATTTTATCTGAGTTATCGAATTTAAAAGATATTAAATTAACTATACCAAACAATGATGAAATTAAAATCAAAAGATCAAACAAATATTCTAAGACAGGTTCTAGAACATGCTTTCATCCAATTCTTCCCTATATATCACCTTGATCAATCCGATTTCAATGATTAATTATCTTACATGAGCAATCACAATTATCGAATTAAAAGCTCTTTCGAGTCAGTTAACTGGTTGATTATTATTGTAACACCCCGTTTTCAAGAAAATCTGCATTTGCATATTTTATAAAATTTCTTTTACCTTTTAATTGAAAATGATTTGAAGTGAACTTTTATGTTATTTAAAATTATAATTTACGTATTATGTTGTGCTCAATGAATTTTTAAGTATTTTGTGATCTAATGTTTCTTTCGAGATTTTAAGGTATTTTGCAGGATTGCTTACGGAAGAAACCGAGCTTAATCTCAACTCACTCGACAATCATGTGTGAAAGTAAAAAGATAAAATATAGATAAGTTTAAATGAGGAAAAATGATATTAGGTTTTTATGCAAAGATTTTCGTTTATGTCGTAAATGCTTTTATTTTATTAATTATAATCATGATCTCTAAATGTGATTCTATGTGATAAAATAATTTACATAAAATGTACTTAGTAAATACTTGTGTATAAAATATGTTAATGTATTATTATTATTATTATTATTATTATTATTATTATTATTATATTTAATGTTATTAATGTTGATCTAATATATATAGATGTGTACGTGTGTAATATATATATGTATATTATGTATGTATATTTATTAATTATCTAGAAGGGTAAAGAATTTATTTCATTTTCCTGCTTTATACTTCAAATTTAATTGCTTCTTTTATTTCCCTAAATTGAGATGTATGTATATGTATATGGGTGCAAGTGTATATGTATTTAAAGTGTGTGCTGTGGCTGTGGAGAAAAAAAAATGAGGAAGAAAACAGGGGAAAGAAAGGAGGAAGAAGAGGGGGAGATAGGGAGAGAAGGGAGGAGGCGCCGTGAGCAACGCCGCCGTGGTGTGAGAAGTGTGCGTTGATTGTGTGTTGTGTGTGATGGGTGTGTGTGTTGATTGTGTTTTGCTGTTGGTTATCGGGGGAAATCGAGGGAGACGCCGCCGCGACGGGCGGCGCCGTGCGCTGGGTTTGAAGGAGGGGACGCCGGCGTTCATTGCCGGCAGCTACAGGGTCTCGACGGCGTGGGGGGCAGCTGTGGCAGAAATCGGAGGAAAAGGGGAAGAGGTGAATCGGGTTGAATATGTGTGTGTATATCGTGTTCTGTGTGTGTGAAGGCGACGCCGTGAGCGGCGCCGCCGTGCGGAAATAGGAGAAGCAGCGCCGTCGCCACCGGCGCTGCGTGCCGTGCGAAAAGGGGGAGGGGAAGGTGCACACGGCGGCGCCGTGCAGAGGTGCAAGCAGGCGGCGGCTGTGCAGGTGAGAGAGAGAGGTCGACGGGGAAGGGGTATTGGGTGCAGGGGCTGGAGTTTGGGAATTAAACTTTTTCCAGGGGCCTTTTTGCAATTTTTGTAACACCCCAAATTTCCAATTAAATCATTTCCTTGGTGATAAGTTATTTATTTAATTATCATGGTAAGTCATGAAACACATTAGCTATGCAATAATTCAACTATTATATCTTATGTAAATATGATTCTTAAATAACTAAGTTTATAATCATATCTAATTAAATATAGAAAATTTTAAAATCAAGATTTATTAGTTGTGATAAGAGAAATTATTAAATAGGAGGTTGAGAAATATAAGGAATTTGTTTAACTCCTCCTAGATACAGTAGACTTCAAAACCCTATCTGTAACTTTATATAATAATCTCATTTGACAATTAAAGGAAAAACAGAGAAAACAAAACGTAAATTAAAGTGGGAATATGGAAGGAAATGAAGGAATCGAGAAAAAAAAAAAAAAAAACAGTGAGGCCTGTAAGAGAAGAAAACGAAGCAAGCAGAGATCAGGTATGGTGCTTATGAGTGAATTTTGTATATAACTTTACATTAATTAGGATCTCTAATTTGATCATATGTTGTTTTTGAGATTTATATATCTTTGAACTCTAATAATATTGTAATTAAACAGATTGAGTCCACAACTAAAGATATATACTTTATTGATATGTTATTTTACTCTAGAAATATCATTGTTAGTATAATCTTCTCTTCTTTAGGATGCAATTATATGTCAAAGATGATCGTTAAATTTGAGTATAAGAATTCTGTCTTACATCATACAATAGGTAGGATTAGATCACCATTTATCAACTGATATAATTCCAGAATTTGAATCATAGGTTAATTATGTATTCAATTAGTTCACTTTTAGTTTAAGAACCGATCTACATCTATTCGTAATTATTATAATCTTATTAAGTTAATACTCGAAAATTGTTTTAATCAAGTGCATTGGCGTGATGTTATGAATTTTAAATGTCTAGTTAGTCACTAAGGTGATTATTGTTAATTTCAATTATAAAAGAATAAGGGAATTAATTATAGAAAGCAAAAGCAGCACTGACTTAGTAGAATAATATTGCTCAATATGAATTACAGAATATTTTGCTAAGTCCTGCACATTTGTTAACTTTTGAGATTTAGGTTATTTTGTTTAACTAATCAATAATTAAATAAGATGGTCCAGAGAATTCTTTATTTCATGATGATGAATATAGTAAATGTTTATATTATATTGGTGTCTAAATAGTTGTTCTAGTTTATCATATCTTGAATTTTAAAATAAACTTTCTAAATTAGTGATGGAATTGTTGTTTAAACATGAGAGTTTTATATTTAGTAAGATGTTGGCTTGAGAAATTTGATTGGCAATTATCGGCTTATGTGTTCTTTCAAAGTGAATATGCACAGTATTATTAAAAGTGGTTATAGAAAATGAATTATAAACTAAATTGAGATCATTGTTATTACTAGGATAGACAATTAATTATTTTAGCATGTTAAGTTTTGAAGAATTGATTGTAGTAATTTAAGATTGTCCCCTATGATTATCCAGGATTGAATAATATAGAAATTTATTATAGAAATTGAAAATTATTTAAGATTAACCATAGAAATTGGATTTTTGGTCTATGAAGAGATTTGATATTTATTAGGACTGAACCAATATTCAATAGGTGATGTAGTTTAAGCATTTAATTCACAGGAGGACTGATTATGTAATTTACTGGTTTAGTTTAGTAAGAAGCTTTCGGGTTAATTATATTATTATGTCCTTCTATTTGAGATTTAGTATCATACCAATAACTAAAATAATTGGTTGAGTAATACTAAACTATCATATGCCAAGATACTTAGTTTTAGTATATGATATACTAAGGCCTGATTTTACATTTTTATCAGTTGACTGCACTCTAGATTTGATCGGATAAACAATAAGCGTATATCACTTTAGGGATCTTGATATTCTGAGTTTCGGAAATTTCAGGTAAGTACATCTCTCACCTGCAGTATGAGTAGTTCAAAATTATTTGTTTATTATTTATGTCGGTTTACGTATATGTTGTGTTATGTGAGTATGCTTTAATGATTGCTAAGTGATGTGCTTACGTGTTTGATCATATACAAGATTTTAGTGAATCACGTTATGCATGAATTAAGAAAGTATATTATGAGAAAATATGTATATGTATATAGTTTTATTTTATATATTTTAGAGACTGGTACCAGGGCTCCCAGACCGCCCACAGGAAGAAATTAAGGGCTCCCAGACCGCCCTACAGTTATTAGTTGCTCCGTTTGGATTCGTTGGCTCGCGACCACGAGTTCTGCGGAGTTGCGCGCATTTGGTACCATGTCTGGGCCCACAGTATATTATTTTCAAGTATAATAGTATATTATTTTCAAGAATACAGGTATATTGATTTGATTAGTTGATGTTTCTAGTTTTCTTTAAGAGTTGTAAGAAAAAAATGTTTTGTGAGATTAGATTATGTGCTTACTAAGCGTTTGGCTTATAGTATTTACCTCATACTGCAGATCAAGTCAAAGATTATGTGATGGGGTAGCAGCACTGAAGGGTGATTGATGGTGACGGCGGAACCTCGGAATTGGTTTAAGATATTTCATGAGTTGATGCTTAATTTGACATTATGATTAGATGCTAAACTTTATTTTCCCAAATGTTAAAAAAAAAATATATGTTTCCGCTATTTAAAGAAAAGAATTTTACAGTTAAAAGGAAAAAAATTATATCGTAAAGGTTATGCATGTTTTAGTAGAGGTAATAACCCCACTAGAAGGGGGTGTTACAATATGGTATCAGAGCCAATTTCCGGCCTTCCGTCATGCTATCGTCAAACTTCAGTTCTGCCGCCTTCCAAGTAAGAGAGTTTATTTCTTTTGTTTATTAATATAAAGTGAAATTTTGATGACAAAGTTTCTTTATGTGCATCGTTTTATTTTCTTATATGAATTAGATCTATCAACATGTTGTTCATATTTAATTGTTCTTTATAAGACTGGACTTACATGTTCTATCATAAACTTTGATGTGCAAACTTCTTATGTGACATGCCAATTTTATATATTGGGAAAAGAACAAGGATTGAAAATTGAGATAATGATTAATGAGTTAGATGACCTTAAGATTGATATAGTAGATGAAGGTGATGATATAAAATATCTCGTAAACCACATATTAAGAGAAAATAAACATGTTATACAAATATCGTAGAAAATAGACAATGCTATATTTATTTGTTCTTCAATAAAAAGGAAAAAAAAAAAATTGCTAGAGCATAATATAGTAAAGAAATCTCAAGTGAGTAAAAGAGGAGAAAATAATAATGTTTAGAAATAAAGATCACGAGTAGATGACGACATTGAGATTGATTCAAAAGATAAAGGCGAGGTGATCATATAATGTCTATTAACTCGTTTTATAATGACAGAAAAACAAACATATATATTCAAGAGAAAATATAGAAATGTAAATGGTGCAACTTACTAGAAGTTGATGAAATACTTTTGGTTTATAGATCATTATCATCTTGAATTTAATACAAAACATGTTAGAGTATGAGAGGTTGAATTAATGTATTCGTCATCCAATTCAAATCAAAGAGATGCATTTTAAATTAGTTTAAAGGAGAAATAGTAATAGCTGGAGATATAATATATAGCATTATTAAGTAATGTGTCTATTGATATACTTAGTTGCATAAAGTAAGGGCAATATGTTTCAGACATTCAATAATACTAAATGAAAATGGCCTATGTTATTTAGTTGGATATCATAACTAAAGATGTTTAATAGTTAATCAAGTAATTAGCCTTGAGGGAATGTTTTGACTCAAAATACAAGTTGACATAAGAGGGGGGAAAAAAAAATGAATGAATGAAATCGTGCAACCTTATTTATAATTCTTAGACGATCCGAAATAAATATGTTTTTACTATGAATTGATTGGAATGAATCCTTTATAATATACTATTTTCTTATCCAAAATAAGGGTCAAAGTATGAGAATAGATTAAATGCAAGAAACAATAATGAGATTTGTCTTGTATTATTTTGATTCATATTAAATGAGTTTAACTGATAAGGTTCAAGATTTCTAGTTGCTTGGCTTCATAGTGAGTACAAGAAAGTTAAAAGAAAAGAAAAGATTTAGTTTTGACAAGTGAGAAGAAAACGTGAAAAATGTAGTATCCATATATCTTAAAAGAAAACTATAAATTTTAGCACATATAGTTGATCATTATATGGGATTCACAATAATTTATATATCTAGGTATAATATATACAGTTAAGTCATTTTGTATGGAGTGAAGTGATGACAAAAATCTTTAATGAGTTGTTAAATAATCTATAAGTTTAAGAGCATTAGCTAAAGTACTACTTAATTATACGTATGTGAGTGTGAAATAATTAAACTTATCTGATAATGTTTACCTCAGAATACTTTAAATTATTAATGTCCATTTTGTACATAATGGTATACTAGCATGTCCTATTCTACAATCTAGTTGAGTCTAATAGATTAATATATAATTTACATTAAGATCATCCTTGAATGCTTTGAATTAATAAAGTTTAGTTATTAAAGAGAAGAATACCTTGATGGTAAATAACTATTAAAGTATTAAGAGTATATATATATATAGTGTTGACCATTTTAAGACGAAAGTTTTCTTTTTGTGTAATATTGAATATCTACGAGAATAACTAAATGTTGTTAGAAAATACGAGAAGATGATTATGTATATATGTTTAGTCTTGCTAAATGTGAAATACTAAGAAGTAGAGTTGTAGATCATTATGCAACAAAGATGAATCATTTTATTAGACTAATTGAGTTATTTCATTGACAAGTTAAAGTATATTAGATAGTAAACTATGCATGAAATAAACAACACCTTATATAGTATGAGATATTCGAAAACAACAATCATAATCACTAGCTTATATGGATGGGATAATCAAAAGAGGTACAAGGGAAAATGCATAATAAGCTATGCAAGGACATTAAGAATAAAGAGAAGGAAAAATAACATACTAAGTGGTAGAAAAGCACGTTTCACACATAGCATAAATATACGTTAAAATTAAAAGAGTTCGATCTTACGTTAAGAAATCGATATTCATTGAAGTAGAATTACAATATTTGACTAGGAAATCATATCGTTTATCATACAAGACCTTGATAAGGTAGAAGACTAATATGACGAAATTTATGTTTGAGTTAATTTAGGAGGTTTTAAATAATATTTTGACTTAACCTCACAAATCGCAAGTTATTTAAACGTTTAACATAAGCTAGCACAAGTAGTTATTACAAAATATATGTTGTTCTAATATATGTTAATATCAAGAAATACAACACTTACAAGAATTGTAATGGAGGATGAAGACAATAGTTAGTTATCATGAGTTAAGTGAAAAGCTTGTGACCTTGATTATGTCAAAAATAGTGGTATAAAAGAAAATAATGTGATAATAAATAATAAGAAGAAGAAGTTGAAGTTGATTTACTTTGACCTAATAACATCAATGCGTCAAGGCGATAATAGTTGATGAATGATAAATTATGTTATGTGCAACGGAATTGAAGTATTATAGGAAGAAGAGTTTACTTTTAAAATAAGGAGAGCATAAGACATTTAGCTGGACATGATAGCGAGAGATACTTTATAGCCAACCATTTAGATGAGCATTGAGGATTTTGTGAACTGCCATGTGAAGATAAATTTTGAAAGTATGATTTTTTTAATTTATTTATTTGATCTAATTTTTGTATGATTGGTCATTAATTGTACTTAATAAGATTAATTATATCATATAGTCGCAGAAAATGTTGACAGTTAATTTGAACTGAATTAGAAGAGGTTTTGGATCTCTTTCCAAACATGATGATGTTACCTCTTATCTATTAAAAGAAACTTTCATGTGAGTTATTCAAAAATTAGTGACTTTCATTATGTGTAAATTCATGATGTATATTTTTTTTTTTTTTTTTGTTGAGATCATATTTACAGTTTTAGTTTATGTTTGAGACTTGAGAACGAGAATATGAAGGTGACATGTAGTTGTTGGATTTACAAGTTACAAGAAGAAACATTATAATAATGGGTGTATGTTGTTTGTTTTATTAAGTGCATCATGATTAATGTTAAGGTTATATATATGTTTGATATTTTATGAGCTGAAAAAAAAAAAAAAAGAATCATGCCAATGACAAATGAGTGGAAGTTGGGATAAGATGATTTGTAGATCTCTGGTTGGGATAAGATGATTTGAGGGTCTCCTGTAGGGATAAGATGGTCCGTGGATCTCCCACAGGGGTAAGATGACCTACGAATCTCCCATAGGAATGAGATGATCTTTGAATTTCCTGCACAAGAAGAGAAACTTTTAATGTCTAGTAACTAATTTAATTTTATGGTTCATAACAAAGTATGATGTGTTCTATGAATGTCATATGGGGTTTAAGAGTATACGAGGTAAGTTGGAAATACACGATACTTCACAATCAAAAGAACATCCCATCACTTAGTTTGAAGTGAACAAGCTTAAAGAATATTAGCTGTGTTTATTTGTGCAATAGTTGTTTAGATGAGTTGTATACAAAATCTACATTGTAAGAATCTAACTACTAGTTGAATAGTAATATTTATTTTGGATATTCTAGTAAGGGTTATATGGCAAAATCATCATTTTGAGGAAGCAATTTGGGAACATGAAGAGGATATGAGACAAAAGTATCCTGAGTTATTCTAAGTTTCGAGGACGAAACTTTTATAAGGTATGGGGAATTGTAACACCCCAAATTTCCAATTAAATCATTTCCTTGGTGATAAGTTATTTATTTAATTATCATGGTAAGTCATGAAACACATTAGCTATGCAATAATTCAACTATTATATCTTATGTAAATATGATTCTTAAATAACTAAGTTTATAATCATATCTAATTAAATATAGAAAATTTTAAAATCAAGATTTATTAGTTGTGATAAGAGAAATTATTAAATAGGAGGTTGAGAAATATAAGGAATTTGTTTAACTCCTCCTAGATACAGTAGACTTCAAAACCCTATCTGTAACTTTATATAATAATCTCATTTGACAATTAAAGGAAAAACAGAGAAAACAAAACGTAAATTAAAGTGGGAATATGGAAGGAAATGAAGGAATCGAGAAAAAAAAAAAAAACAGTGAGGCCTGTAAGAGAAGAAAACGAAGCAAGCAGAGATCAGGTATGGTGCTTATGAGTGAATTTTGTATATAACTTTACATTAATTAGGATCTCTAATTTGATCATATGTTGTTTTTGAGATTTATATATCTTTGAACTCTAATAATATTGTAATTAAACAGATTGAGTCCACAACTAAAGATATATACTTTATTGATATGTTATTTTACTCTAGAAATATCATTGTTAGTATAATCTTCTCTTCTTTAGGATGCAATTATATGTCAAAGATGATCGTTAAATTTGAGTATAAGAATTCTGTCTTACATCATACAATAGGTAGGATTAGATCACCATTTATCAACTGATATAATTCCAGAATTTGAATCATAGGTTAATTATGTATTCAATTAGTTCACTTTTAGTTTAAGAACCGATCTACATCTATTCGTAATTATTATAATCTTATTAAGTTAATACTCGAAAATTGTTTTAATCAAGTGCATTGGCGTGATGTTATGAATTTTAAATGTCTAGTTAGTCACTAAGGTGATTATTGTTAATTTCAATTATAAAAGAATAAGGGAATTAATTATAGAAAGCAAAAGCAGCACTGACTTAGTAGAATAATATTGCTCAATATGAATTACAGAATATTTTGCTAAGTCCTGCACATTTGTTAACTTTTGAGATTTAGGTTATTTTGTTTAACTAATCAATAATTAAATAAGATGGTCCAGAGAATTCTTTATTTCATGATGATGAATATAGTAAATGTTTATATTATATTGGTGTCTAAATAGTTGTTCTAGTTTATCATATCTTGAATTTTAAAATAAACTTTCTAAATTAGTGATGGAATTGTTGTTTAAACATGAGAGTTTTATATTTAGTAAGATGTTGGCTTGAGAAATTTGATTGGCAATTATCGGCTTATGTGTTCTTTCAAAGTGAATATGCACAGTATTATTAAAAGTGGTTATAGAAAATGAATTATAAACTAAATTGAGATCATTGTTATTACTAGGATAGACAATTAATTATTTTAGCATGTTAAGTTTTGAAGAATTGATTGTAGTAATTTAAGATTGTCCCCTATGATTATCCAGGATTGAATAATATAGAAATTTATTATAGAAATTGAAAATTATTTAAGATTAACCATAGAAATTGGATTTTTGGTCTATGAAGAGATTTGATATTTATTAGGACTGAACCAATATTCAATAGGTGATGTAGTTTAAGCATTTAATTCACAGGAGGACTGATTATGTAATTTACTGGTTTAGTTTAGTAAGAAGCTTTCGGGTTAATTATATTATTATGTCCTTCTATTTGAGATTTAGTATCATACCAATAACTAAAATAATTGGTTGAGTAATACTAAACTATCATATGCCAAGATACTTAGTTTTAGTATATGATATACTAAGGCCTGATTTTACATTTTTATCAGTTGACTGCACTCTAGATTTGATCGGATAAACAATAAGCGTATATCACTTTAGGGATCTTGATATTCTGAGTTTCGGAAATTTCAGGTAAGTACATCTCTCACCTGCAGTATGAGTAGTTCAAAATTATTTGTTTATTATTTATGTCGGTTTACGTATATGTTGTGTTATGTGAGTATGCTTTAATGATTGCTAAGTGATGTGCTTACGTGTTTGATCATATACAAGATTTTAGTGAATCACGTTATGCATGAATTAAGAAAGTATATTATGAGAAAATATGTATATGTATATAGTTTTATTTTATATATTTTAGAGACTGGTACCAGGGCTCCCAGACCGCCCACAGGAAGAAATTAAGGGCTCCCAGACCGCCCTACAGTTATTAGTTGCTCCGTTTGGATTCGTTGGCTCGCGACCACGAGTTCTGCGGAGTTGCGCGCATTTGGTACCATGTCTGGGCCCACAGTATATTATTTTCAAGTATAATAGTATATTATTTTCAAGAATACAGGTATATTGATTTGATTAGTTGATGTTTCTAGTTTTCTTTAAGAGTTGTAAGAAAAAAATGTTTTGTGAGATTAGATTATGTGCTTACTAAGCGTTTGGCTTATAGTATTTACCTCATACTGCAGATCAAGTCAAAGATTATGTGATGGGGTAGCAGCACTGAAGGGTGATTGATGGTGACGGCGGAACCTCGGAATTGGTTTAAGATATTTCATGAGTTGATGCTTAATTTGACATTATGATTAGATGCTAAACTTTATTTTCCCAAATGTTAAAAAAAAAATATATGTTTCCGCTATTTAAAGAAAAGAATTTTACAGTTAAAAGGAAAAAAATTATATCGTAAAGGTTATGCATGTTTTAGTAGAGGTAATAACCCCACTAGAAGGGGGTGTTACAATTTTCTACTTTTGCTAATTTATGATACAATCCATTATCTTTTGTTTAATTGTTTTTCAGTCCCTGCAAATTCTATTAATTTGAATTCATCCCCTGAAATTAGTTTAAGTTGCAGTTTAACCCCAAAACCTTACAAGATTTTAATATATGATCCCAGACTTTATAGAAACTGTAGAATCACCCCTAAACTTTACTATAATTATAAGTTGAACCCAATACTGTCCTGGATATTATTTTATGACCTCAAACCATATTTTATGCATCATTTTTAAGACTAAGAATTACTAGTTAAATACCTAAAGTTTAAATTATAAGTATATTTGTTGTTTATATGTGAATCATGTTCAATGATTTTTAATTCTTTGTACAAGCAATTAAAATCTATGAATTTTCAGTATGTTAACCTAAATGAATATATATGATCATATGAATAATATTGTGATTTTAGGAATTATATATGAAATATTAAAATTGTTACATCTTTATATTTTATGTGTCTTTTTAGGACTAAAATTTCTAATTCAAATATCTAAAGTTTAAGTTATGAGTATGTTGATTTCTTTTAAATGCTAATCATGTTTAAATGATTCTTATATGATAATGTAATCATCAAAATTTTTATATATGAGTCTAATATATGTGTATTTTGTATGATGTATGATTAATATAAATATTTGGATAATGTGTATGGAATCATGTTAATGGATTAGCTTACAACCTGTATTTCTATTTTGAGTTGATTACATGATAATTAAAGATTTATAAATTTATGTACATTGATTATTGTTTCACTAATTTATTTTGTTAATTGAGGTGTGTATTTCTAAATTATTATAATATGTGGCAAATTATATATCTTAATTATTTACTTTGCAAAATCATTTATAGCTAGCAATGCAATTGTGGTTTCTTTAAATTATATAGTATTAAAAGATAATCTATCTTGCCAAATTGAATAAGAATTGGTATCCTGCATGACAACATAAGTTTATTTTTGGTATTAAAAGTTGTGTGTAAAATGTTGGTATACACTATTAATTAGTGATATTATTCCAGAAATAAGATTTGAAAAGTGTTATATTAGTTAAATTAATTTAAGGAATGATTTAAGTAATATAGAAATTAAAGAGAAATTGGGTATAGGATTAGTGTGTTCGGCTAAATAAAGGGTCGATTGGTAATTACCATAAGACTTTCATTCTGGCTTAAACTTATATATGAACCAGAGAAGTATGTAAACTTTAAGAATCTCCTTTAGATATATTTAATTGCTATGGGTAAATTATCTATAAGTCTTTACTTCATGTGTTAGCTAATGGTACCTTTTATGTTACACTAGTTGTAGAAACTCATAAAAGATAAAGAGTTAGTTAATGGAACAGAGTAAAGATTTAATTTTAAGTCTTTCGATAATATCTACATGTTATATGATATTATATGACATAAGAGACTAAATGATTAAGTGTGTCGAGTGCAGTCGAGACAGCCGGTGAATCCAGGAGCAATCCTCAAGCCGTCAGCTTAAAGTGGGTAACTTCTACACTCTACTATGCATTGATAATTAAATTAGTAAGTTATGTATGAAAATCTACGGCTGAAACTCCGTAGCTATAACCGGTAGTTGCTTCACTATCGGGCGACGACCATAAGGGCGAGAGTGCCTGGTCTATGAAAGGTCCAGGGTGAGCGTGCCCAACGGACAATGTAGTATGTGCTTAGTAATTTAATTATTTCAATATATGTTAGAGTGAGTAATTTCTACACTCTACTATGTGTTGATAATTAAATTAGTAAGTTATGTATGAAAATCTACGGTTGAAGTTCTGTAGCTATAACCGGTAGTTGCTTCACTATCGGGCGACGACCATAAGGGCGAGAGTGTCTGGTCTATGAAAGTAAGGTTTAGTGGGCGAGCGACTCCCACATTCCTTTATGTTATGTATGGTCCAGGGTGAGCGTGCCCAACGGACATGTAGCATGTGCTTAATAATTTAATTGTTTCAATGAATATTAGAGAGTACAGTTATCCCACTGGGATCCCTCTCCGGAGGTGTCTCATGATTCCACTTTTAATATTTTCAGGTTCGACGTATGATGATGTGGACGTGTAGCGAGCTGAACTGTCTTTCCATCACTCCTGTAATGTTAGAATACCAAAATAATACTTACTTTAAAAATAATGTCATATTTTGATATGTAAATTATGATAGATGATGGGCCTAAACTTGTATTTTGGTATAATATGTTTGTTATGTTATGTTATCTCATATAAGAGTTTGTTTGAGCGTTTAACCTAGAAATGTGGGTAAAACACGAGTTTTAGAAATAATTGTATTATGTTTTTAAAAAAAAATGTCTCATGTTTTCCTTTCAGTCTTCCGCTGTAAACTATTTTATGAATTCTTTAATTAGTAAAGGGTGACGACCTGATTTCCAATTAATGGGGATTGGGGCGTTACAATTATGCTACCGAAGATATCTCTACTTAATCTGATAAAACAAAACAACTCCCAAAAGCACCTATGATTGAAAATCTCATCACATATGTCATTAATCTCTCGATCTAATGCATCATACATGTCACGTATTTATTCTTCCGTAATTTAATATTCTCTCTTGAATTTTGACTTAATTACTCAAACATGCTCATTAGTAGCCATCTAATCAACCAAACCATAAACACATGAATAGGATAAGGAAATCAAGAAATTGAATTAAAATCAAAGATTCATCAAGGATTCGAATCGAACTACTAACATATATCCTAAAAACTCATGAAAAACTAGTCAGACATGAATATTAGACAATATTGAAAATATCATATCAAAACTGAAATTATACAACACTAGAGGAAAGATAAAGAAAAACTCTATATGAATGATGATCTCTCGATTCCTCTATCTTTGGAGTCTTCTTCTCCTCTCTGGATGTTCTAGAATATGTGTTTTCTCTATATGAATGTTTCTCCTACCCTAAGAATGGTCCTCACCGATTTTTAGGACGATTTTGAGTATATATAGCATCTTGGAGGTCTCTTAAATGGTTTAGAAGTGTAAAACACGTTAAAAATAAAGTTTGAGGCGAAATATGAGTCTCTCGCTATATATACAAGTTGTTGGACGGAATGCACCCCGTGCGTGTTCGCTATCGGCCTCTCGCCCGTATTTAGCCTTGGACGGAATTTACCGCCCGACTGGAGCTGCATTCCCAAACAACCTGACTCACCGAAAACGCCTCGTGGTGCGACAGGGTCCGGGCGGGACGGGGCTCTCACCCTCTCCGGCGCCCCTTTCCAGGGGACTTGGGCCCGGTCCGTCGCTGAGGATGCTTCTCCAGACTACAATTCGGACGGCGTGGCCGCCTGATTCTCAAGTTGGGCTATTCCCGGTTCGCTTGTCGTTACTAGGGGAATCCTTGTAAGTTTCTTTTCTTCCGCTTATTGATATGCTTAAACTCAGTGGGTAGTCCCGCCTGACCTGGGGTCGCGGTCGATGACACGATGGCCGTTGGGTCTATCTTTCGATTCTCTCCCGAACAGACGACGCCTTAGCACACGACAGCACGCGAGTTGAGAAACAACCACCACTTGTCGGGGCATGCGTCGCCGGGGGATCGCATTTGGGCCGGCCGCGCGCTGGTGCGCACGGGGGCTAATCTCCGCCCCCCACACGACACCGTTCGAGGCGGTGCGAGGGGGGCGACGCGATGCGTGACGCCCAGGCAGGCGTGCCCTCTGCCTGATGGCTTCGGGCTCAACTTGTGTTCAAAGACTCGATGGTTCACGAGATTCTGCAATTCACACCAAGTATCGCATTTCGCTACGTTCTTCATCGATGCGAGAGCCGGGATATCCGTTGTCGAGAGTCGTTATGACATTCGATAGACGCCCGACCCACCCCGTACGTGCTCCGCGGACGGGTATATAGTAGATAGATCTGTAAGAATATATTGAAATATGTTTTGATGAGACAAAATCATAGGATAGTAACCCACATTCTAAGCATAATCTATCTTATAAAGGTTACTGCAACAAGGATATTATTTCGTCAACAGTGAAGAAGGAAGATGAAGGTAGCTTGTTAATTGCTGTCTTGAACTCCACTCCCAAGCTTCGAACTAATAGAAGTGGATTTTTCAGCTTTGCAGACAAGGAAGGAAGCGAGGGAAAATTATTATTTTTTAAATTAGAAATAAGAATATTAAAAATTAAATCTAAATGGTTTAAAATTTTAAAAATGACGATGTTGGTTGAAAAATTTATTTTTGTAAGAAAAACGAAGCACTTGTGTTTTATTTTAAAGAATATTCAAATTGGAAACTCTTAATCAAGGTGATGAGTTTTTTCTGTTATTCCATTTAATATAGATTTGAGTAAGTCTTGTGTGAGATCGTCTCACGGATCTTTTTCGTGAGACGGGTCAACCCATAACCCACACTTAGCAATTCACATGAAAATTTGTGGATGCGGGTTCAATTCATTGATAATAAAGATCCGTCTCACGGAAACTATCCGTGAGACCGTCTCACATAAGTTTTTGTATATAGAGATTTTATTTAATTAAAATTATTTGTATTTCTGGTTATGATCCAATATTTATCCAAAGCTCAATTATTTTATCAAAAAAAATTTATGTGAGATCGTCCCACCAACCATATTATGATATAAAAGATCTGTCTTACGAATATAAAAAAGATTTTATATTAATAAAACTATTGGTGAGACCATCTTAAACAAATTTTTTCAGTAATGGAATTAGACGGGCTACATACTAATTACTATCTTCATCCCACAAATGAGTCTAGGTTCCATGTTCCATTCATAAAAAAGGATAGTGTATTTTCTTGTTTCTTAAAGTGTTATTAATAGTTTTATTTAAATATTTCTAATATACTCTTACTTAATATCATTTAAAATTATCATCTTTCAAAGTTGAACCAACAATATTAAGATGATAATATACTAGGAATTTCAAATGTATTAAATATACTTTTTAATTCTAGTAAAGATAAGAAATATGTTATCCTTACATGACATAAAGTTTATAATGTAGTGATGCATAAATCAATAAACAACAAATAAGTTCAAAATTTTAAATAAATTCATTTAAGTAGGAGTAGATTCAAAAAGTTATCTATACTATCCGAAAATTAGTTCAAAATGAGATAAGTAAACTTTAAATTCAAATATATCCAAACACCAACTATAAATTTATTATTATAAAATTCAAATATTTCCTCAAATCTATATCCAAACACAATTTTAGAGAAGAGTGTATATTTGAGATGTTAGATTGAACAAAATTATATCAAACATATGAATGTGTAAATCAAGTGATAGATTTTATTTAGACCAGTTAAAATACAAAGAGCTGGACTCCTATGAGACCGTCTCATGTGCGACGGCACTCGCGCACGGTCGTGCGATGGGACACGGTCGTGTCCAGACACGGTCGACCGTGCGCGGGAACACATACTTATAGCACAAAAAGACATACTTATAGACAAAAATCACATACTTATCTCGACCGTGTCCCAGGACACGACTGTGCGCCACAGATTGCTCTTAGTTTTCACGCGAGGCACGGTCTGTCCCAGGGCACGGTCGTGGGCGAGAAAAAAAAATCACATACTTATAGTGAAAAATCACATACTTATTATTGAAAAAGACATACTTATACACTGCAGTCACGCACGGTCGTGTCCTGGGGCACGGTCGACCGTGCGCGAGTGCCGTCGCATGTGAGACGGTTGCATATGAGTATTTGTGAAATACAAAATTGAGGGTGACGTGGGAGTTATTATTATTATTATTAGTCCACCTTCCCAACTCCATTTTTTTCTTCCTCGAGATTCTGTGTGTCCCTTGTTTCGTAATTTCTTTTATTATTATTTGAATTTGAATATTATAAGTTTGAAAAGGGAATTAATTAATTTGAAGAAAAGTTAATTAAGGAGAAAGAGTATGCATGTGTTTATGCTTTGTTTTCCGCAATTTCAATCACTATGCTCTGTCGTTTTGTTTCGGTATTTGCACCTTTATTTATTATTCTTATGCCCTTCTTCTTTTTTTATTTCTCATTTATTTTCCTTTTGCTTTGATTCTTCTTTTGAGTCTTTCAATAACATTTATTATTTTACGCAAAAATTTAGATGGGACGTCACACCAAGTTTTGTTAGGGTGTATTTTATCAGAGATTGTCTTCCGAATCATTTATTACTTTAGCTAGGATTAATTGATTATCTAAATTCTATTCCTAATCGATTACCTAAACCCTACTTCTAATTTTATCTGAGTTATCGAATTTAAAAGATATTAAATTAATTATACCAAACAATGATGAAATTAAAATCAAAAGATCAACCAAATATTCTAAGACAGGTTCTAAAACATGCTTTCATCCAATTCTCCCCTAGATATCACCTTGATCAATCCGATTTCAATGATTAATTATCTTACATGAGCAATCACAATTATCGAATTAAAAGCTCTTTCGAGTCAGTTAACTGGTTGATTATTATGCTACCAAAGGTATCTCTACTTAATCTGATAAAACAAAACAACTCCCAAAAGCACCTAGGATTGAAAATCTCATCACATATGTCATTAATCTCTCGATCTAATGCATCATACATGTCACGTATTTATTCTTCCGTAATTTAATATTCTCTCTCGAATTTTGACTTAATTACTCAAACATGCTCAATTAGTAGCCATCTAATCAACCAAACCATAAACACATGAATAGGATAAGGAAATCAAGAAATTGAATTAAAATCATAGATTCATCAAGGATTCGAATCGAACTACTAACATATATCCTAAAAACTCATGAAAAACTAGTCAGACATGAATATTAGACAAGATTGAAAATATCATATCAAAACTGAAATTATACAACAATAGAGGAAAGATAAAGAAAAACTCTATATGAATGATGATCTCTCGATTCCTTGATCTTTGAAGTCTTCTTGTGCATATAGAGCAGTAAGCATAGATAGACTCATGGATATACAGAGGTTCGAAGGTGGAGTAATCCTTCTACATCCTCTTTGTCTCTTCTCAAGAGGGAACATTTGTTAAGCTAGTTGATTTACATAGCCCTATCTATTACAACCCTCGCTTAACAAGTAAGTAGCAAGTCTTCACACAGCTGTTTGCCTACTCTCCTCACTGACCCACACATGATCCTATTTTACCCACCCAGGGTCCTCACTTTGTTCTTTAGAAAGTGGACAGCTTAGTAGGACTCTGTTCCTCGCACTAAGCACTTTAAAACAGTCCTTAAAAAGGTTTGTCTTTTCTTTCTTCAACTGGATACAGCAAGCTTGGGCTTCGTTTGCAGGTTGATCTGCTGAAGCTTGCTGCCGGACTGACTGACTGAGTATGCATCTTTGGGGTGTTGAGTGTTTGTGCTTTCTTCTCTTCTTCTACTCTTCTGAACACTCTTTCTTTCTGTTTGGTCTTCCCCCTCTTTCTAAGCTCTCTCTTGCGCTTTTACTTCTTCTATTCTTTTCTACGCTTTTTCTTCTCTTGCATGCTGGTTGTTTGCACTCATTGTGCTTCTCTCTTTTGCATGCGTTTCTCTCTTTTAGAGCTCACTCTACCCACACACTTCCCAGTCTCCAGTCTTCTTCTATTTATAGATTAGGAAATCTGCCCGTTGAAGGTAGGTGGACTTCCATCAATGAACGCGCCGCACTTCTTCTAACACACACCAACTTTTCGCTTTCAACGTGTCTTCTTCTGATTTGCTCATTCTCTTCTCTCTACCAGTAACTTTGACTTTCTTTCCATGCCTGCTTTGTAGCTTCCTCCTCGCGCTTCACTCTGGAGCTTCCTTCTCTGGCTTGCTCCGTCAGGTGGCTTGAGGGTTCTGTAGCATGCTGCCCTGCAGTATGCTTTGTCATAGTCTCTCAGGTAGCTCCCTGTCTTACTACTTTGCAATCTGCTTTGGCAAGATCTATTCCAGTAGCTTCCTGTAGTCATCAGTATCCTTAATTAGTTCACCCGATTCCTTTCCACTATTCTCTTCAGTGTCCTTCCTTCCTTTGACACTTTCTCTGATTTTTCTTTCTTCTGCAGTAATCCCGTTGCAGTAATCTTTTGAGCTTGGTTATGCGTATAGAGTTAGGGTTACTTTCTTAAAGTTTTGTCTTATCAAAACATACTTAAATGTTTCCCACAATTTCTCCCTTTTTTATGATGACAAAATCTTTACAGAAGATCAAAAGAACATAATCTTTTAAGCACACATAAAGCAGATATATGATTTATAAATAACAATGATAATTACACCCAGCAACATTCTTGCAGCGATCATATATGTATGCTCTATGAAATCCATGTCCCGCGTAGGTGCTATATGTGAAATCCATGGAGAGGGTATTTATTTTACAATTTAACTCGACAGTTAAGATTATCATCGACTATTCCATAAATCAAAATATCCTGCTCACATGGTGGTACCGTTCTCTAATCACTTTTTCCCAAGTCCTAATTTGTATCTAAGTAGGTAAAAATCGGACTTGGAGCAAGTTGTATCCAAATAGGAGTCCAAATAGGCCTAAAAATCCGCAACTAAACCACCAACCCGGCCAAGTGACCCGGGTGGCCCAGACTCCCAGCTTTCAGCCTCGATCCGGCCCTCTTACGCTCATAATTGGGCTTCGACTTCTTCATGAAAGTTGTAGCCCTTCAGGTTAGCTATCCGATGCCACTAATTTAAGCCCAATATCAGTTTTGTACACCAAGTTATACCCAATTTACTGAAGCCCTGTCAAGACGAAAATCAGGACATTCTTGCACGACTTTCAACTTCTTGTACTATTCTGCTCTCTTTAAGGCAGAATTGATGAAACCTTCCAACATGAAAGTTGTAGAACTCCCTCTTAGCTTTCTAGCAAGACAAGAAAAATTGAATTTGGACTTCTAGAGCTCGAGATATGATTTTTCCTCCATAACTGCGCTTTATCGACTCCCTATCTCGACTCCAACTTGGCGTAAAATTCCATTGGACTTTCATTTTGTGCTAAAACCTATCAAATTCCTTTCAAATCAAGCAAAAACGTGAAATCTTAAAAAGATAATGAAATCTAAATAAAATCTCACTATTGCATGTTTTTCAACACAAAATGATATGAAATTAAGCCCCAAAATGCATCAAATAACGAAGTTATCACATGGTGGTACCGTTCTCTAATCATGACCATTCAATTTAAATACAATAGTAGTAACTGCTGAAATTATTAGCTGCATGCTGGTGGCATCAGGTAGATCACAGACCAATTAAAAAGGACTATTGTGAACCATGTTTTCACTATAAATAGAAGTTGCTCTTATGCCACATTTAGTCCACCACCCAAGAAGCATATTTAGCAAACTAGATAAGAGCAATCATTATCAGCAATGGATAGTGCAGGCATGAATGGCTCTAACAGTTGCCGCAGGGATGTCCGTCCTCCCATTGATGCTTATAGCCCCAGCATGTGGGGTGATTTCTTCTCTACCTTTTCAATCGACAATCACGTATGTACTATACCCTCTCTCTCTCTCTCTCTCTCTCTCTCTCTCTCTCTCTCTCTCTCTCTCTCTCAATATAGTTGTACATCCTCGTACTACAAATAAATATTATTAATTTCTAAGAATATGCAACATGCGGATCATTTGATTTATCACGAATCCAAACATGTGTATTTACTAGCAACATTATTTAATACACGACGTGCATTAAACGTTAAATGAAACATGGGATGTAATATTAAATGTAACAGGGGATTCATTCCGAAAAATTTATCCTTCTAAAGAGTTGTTACCAGATAGAGCGGGAAATACTACTCATTAGTAATCTTACCATGTAAAATATAAGACTAATTGAATTTTCTTCCCCCCCCCCCCCCCCACACGTGTGCTTATGAGAGGAAACATCCCTGTTCAAGCATGCATGCAATTGCAATAGATTTTAAAAACCTAGCACACATCTGAATCTGGATCTTTCATTACATTTTGTAACATCATACGTGAAACATATATTGGAAGATTACATTTGATATTACATTTTGTATAATCATACATGAAACATATATTTGAAGATTACATTTGATATTACATTTTGTATAATCATACATGAAACATATATTTGAAGAGAACATGTTTGAAGCTCATTACTTTTTATAGTTGTAAACATTAATCTCATAACACCAAGTGAGATTAATTTGAATCTCATTATTTTTTATATTTGAACTCTCCGCATACTAAAATTTTCAGGTACAAGAAACGTATGCAGAAGCCATTGAAACTTTGAAGGGAAAAGTAAAAATCATGTTAATGGCTGCAACATCTGATAAATTAATAACATTAATCAACACACTCGAGCGCTTGGGATTAGCATATCATTTTGAGAAGGAAATTAAAGAGAAAGTTGAAGAAATTTATTTTGTTCATACCAATGGTAGAGATAGGGATGAAAACTATGACTTGTTCACTACTGCCCTTGAGTTTCGCTTGCTCAGACAACATCAATATAATGTTTCTTGCAGTAAGTTATTTAATCTTTACCCATCTTTTTTGTACGTTTGTCCAATTTTATCATCTAATTTATATATGCTTTTCTGGTTATGGCCGTAGATGTGTTTGAAAAATTCGTGGATGAAAATAAAAAATTCAAGGAATCCATCAGTTCTGATGTTGAGGGCCTACTTAGCTTGTACGAGGCATCCCATGTTCAGCTTCATGGTGAAGACATCTTAGAAGAGGCTGTCGTATTTACGACACATCACTTGACTCGTCTCGTACAGCAATTAGAATCGCCCTTGCTAGACAAAGTGAAACAAGCTCTGAAACATCCTCTTCATAGGAGCGTGCAAATCATTCAAGCTCGCGCTTACATTCCTCTTTATGAAAGTGATGGCTCCAAGGATGAGTTGATTCTGAAATTGGCAAAACTGAATTTCAACTTCTTGCAAAACTTGTACAAGAAGGACCTCGGCGAACTCTCAAGGTAAATATAATATTCTTCTTCCTCCTTATTTTGTGAGTTAATAATTTTAGTAGCCTGTTCCTTTTTACATTAATAATTCTATGAGTTTCTATGCATGATGGTTCTTTAAGTTTTTTAGTTCTTTTAAAGGTGGTGGAAGAAATTCGACTTCAAGACAACATTACCATATGTGAAAGACAGATTGATAGAGAGCTACATTTGGGGAGTGGCGTTCCACTTTGAACCTCAGTATTCTTATGTTCGAAAAGCTGTTGCCATAAGTATACAAATAATCACAGTTGTGGATGATACTTTTGATAACTATGCAACACTTGAAGAAGCTCAACTTTTTACTGATATCGTGGAAAGGTAACAAAGGGTGTTTGGCTAAGCTTATTTTTAGAGCTTATAAGTTATTATATCTTATAAGATGTTTTTAGAGCTTATAAGATGTTTAATTTAAGTTTAATATAAGTTGTTGAAGTGTTTGGGTAAATAAGATGGTGGAGCTTATAAGTTGTTAGTAATGGCACTTGTGTAATTTCAATGATTAAATTTGAAGGTGTTTTGAAAAATAAGCTCTTATTTTAGAAATAAGTTGGGATTTCCCAACTTTTCAAAAAGGAGCTTATAAGCACTTAACATCTTATAAGCTCTTTTAAGGAGCTTATAAGCTTAGCCAAACACCTTAGAGGGTGTTTGACTAAACTTATAAGCTCCTTAAAAGAGCTTATAAGATGTTAAATGCTTATAAGCACCTCAAAAGTGTTTGACTAACTTTTAAAAATAAGATCTTATTTTATGAGCTTATAAGATGTAAGGAGCTTATAAGCTCTTTTTTGAAAAGTTGAGAAATCCCAACTTATTTCTAAAATAAGAGCTTATTTTTCAAAATACCTTCAAATTTAATCATTAAAATTACACAAATGTCATTACTAACAACTTATAAGCTCCACCATCTTATTTACCCAAACACTTCAACAACTTATATTAAACTTAAATTAAACATCTTATAAGCTCTAAAAGCATCTTATAAGATATGATTGCTTATATATAAACTCTAAAAATAAGCTTAGCCAAACACCCCCTTAATCTTATTTCTATTTGATTGATCTTCAGGTGGAATATAGATGAAATTGGACATCTTCCTGATTATATGAAGCTTGTTTATCACTTCCTTATGAGTATATACGAAGATTATGAAGGTGAAGCTGCAAAAGAAGATAAATTGTTTGCAGTTCCTTATTTCAAAGAAGCGGTAAAGAACCAATATTGTCTACTCGTATTTGTTTTTTCCGGGCATTTTTTTTCCTTTATATATATGAAAGATAACATGTACATAAGTTTGTTAATTCAGGTGATAGACCTGTGTAGAGCCTACAACGAAGAGCAAATTTGGGTTAGGGAAAAAAGGATTCCTCCATATGAAGAGTATTATGCCAACTCTCAGATTACCAGCTGCGTCTATATAATATTAATGACTCTGATTCCAGGCATGAAATCCGTTACGAAAGAAACCATTGATTGGGTGTTGAGTAAGCCTACTGCTGTAGCTTCCACTGCTAAGATGGGTCGATGCTTGGACGACTTAAGCACCCATCAAGTAAGATCACTTCGATCTTTATTTTCCATTTAAATATTGAACGAGAAAAATTCATTTAACATCCACTTAAAACGTTACTGTCCTGCTCCATCCATTTATTTTTAGGGTTTCACATTTAGTCCAAATTAAATCAAAATCGACCAATTTTGGTCAATTGGGGGCGATTACATCTCAATTGCCCCCAATTTTGAATTTCTGATAAGTCACGTCAGCTACCACGTGTGCTCCGATAAGCCATGTAGGCTCCGATAAGCGAAATCAGCTGCCACGTGTGCTTCGATAAGCCACGTCAGCTGAACTCAGCCTGAAAACAGATCTCCGTGGCCAAAGGACCAAAATTGGTTGATTTTGATTGTAATTGGACTAAATGTAAAACCCTAAAAATAAATGGACGTAAAATGAACAGTAGCATTTTAAGTGGACGTAAAATGAAAAATTTCCCATATTGAACTTATTTGACTGCCTAGTTCTTAATGTTTCTATATTTGATTGGACTTGAAGCGCGAAAACAAAGGAGGAGTGTTACTCACAGCGTTAGATTGCTACATGAAATATTTTGGTTTATCAAAGCAAGAGACGTTGTCGAAGTGGGTTAAAGTTTTTAGGGAGGGATGGAAGGATTTGAACTCGGAATGGATTGCAAGAAAGAGTTACAGCATCCACAGTGACATAGTTGAGCTACTCTTCAACTATGCTAGGGTTTGTGACCTCACTTATGGCATTGGCGATGGATACACAAATCCTAAAAATATTTTGGGGCCACATATTGCAACCCTATTTGTGGATTCCTTGATCATTTGATTCGCTAGCTTCTAAGCTCACATTTCTTGCTATTACTGTTGTTAGCTTTTAATTTAGTTAGGTTTGCTAACTTAATTTCAGTTGAGTTAGCTGCCACTTAGATGTTGAGTCAGCTTTCGGTTGTTTGTCAGTTAAGCTCTGCAGTTGTTTGTTAACCTAGAAGTTGCTACTTCTCTTCTAGTGTAATCTCCCTTCTCTTTTAAAGTAATGAAGAATCAATTTAAAGTTTTACTTATTATCATATAAGTTCAAACACTAGCTAGTTACTGCCTCAAGTATATAATTGTGTATCTAATGAGTGGTGCATTTATGAATGAAAGTTTTTTAAATATAATAGTGTTATTTTAAATTATAATAGTGAATTATAAAAAGATTCTAAACACAATTATATATGTGAAATACAAAATGAAAGACATCATAGTGACGACTAAACACAGATAGAAAGACTAATTTTTAGAGCTTATAAGCTATCATATCTTATAAGTTGTTAAAGTGTTTGGGTAAATAAGATGGTGGAGCTTATAAGTTGTTAGTAATGACATTTGTGTGATTTCAATGATTAAATTTGAAGGTATTTTGAAAAATAAGCTCTTATTTTAGAAATAAGTTGGGATTCCCTAACTTTTCAAAAAATAGCTTATAAGTTTCTTACATCTTATAAGCTCATAAAATAAGACCTTATTTTTAAAAGTTAGCCAAAAACTTTTGAAGAGCTTATAAACACTTAACATCTTATAAACTCTTTTAAGGAGCTTATAAGTTTAACCAAACACCCCATAAAGCAGCATTTCTAAAAAGAAATCTCCCATACTAATTAAAACAAATCAGTCTCGCAAATAAACTGATTGACGAAATGAAGAACAAAATGTTAGACAACTATTTGAACATATTGTCACACCTCAGCAAGTAATATTTAAAAGTAATATATAAAGCTGTATTTGCTCCTCACAGGGTGAAGGTTTCTCGAGATGACTGTATACAGGAAAATTGATAATATGAATCCATTCACATGAATCTATAAAAGAAAATAGAAAAAGAAAAAAAAAAACCTTGAAAACAGGAAACATTGATTTATTCCAACACAAATGAATAGCAAGGTAATTATAATTAAGACAATGGATGGATCTGCTTATAAAATTCCCTAGCCACACACATGCAGCCAACCAGAACTACAAAAACTAGAAACACAAAGCATTAATTAAATGAAGTTCACATGCATTTAAGCATTAATCAAATGAGTATTGGATCCTTAAGTAGAGCAATAATGTGTGGTGCCATAATATTATCTGGATTTGTAAATCAATCTCTTCTTTTCTTGTAAGTCACCACAATTGCCTGAGCAAAGCTGGAAAACAGTTTCACCATTTCCTTTGGCACATTTGTTTCTGAGAGCTTTTCAGTGTTCAAACCCTTCCAGCATTCCTCGCCAACTTTCGGGAAAAGTGATAAGAATATCCCGTATATATACCACATTTACGATCTTATCCTTTAATTTTATCACTTTCTAAAACTACCCCGTAAATTACACATTTTAACCAAAAATTACACATATACTCGCCACCAATTTTGAGATTTCCAATAACTTACACTGTGTGACAGTATATTTTACATATGACATTTATTATTATAATATTTTCTCACTAAAATTCAACATCATCCACCACGTCATCTAAATGAATTAAAAACAAAAAAAAATGAATAAGATATATATAAAAAGAAAGAATTAAAGCACTGCTCCTTCCATTTTTGCCTAATTTGTTCATCGTCATCATGCATATATATATCATCTTGCCCTAATTTGTTCATCATCATCATCATTCTTCCTCTGGGCTCAAATTAAACCCCTCTCTTTAATACCTTGCAATCATCACTGTTGCAATTTATGCTCCAATCATCATTGTTAATCATCATCATTCTTCCGTCTCTCGACCCCTAAAAAATATAAGGATAGAGTGTGTTGGTTATAGCGCTCAACAAAAGGCTAAACTGTAGAAAAACAAGAAATAGAAGTAGAAACAAAAATGACTTATAAAAAGTCTATTTTATTACAATGTAGTAAGTCGAGTCAAGGATGACCCCTCTCTCCTTAAGACGAGATACGTCCAGGGTAGTGCTCACTGGATCGTGCGTATCGTCTCCCAAAAAATAAAACTACTTCGTCTCTTGAGTGAATAGCACCACAAACTCAAGAGCTCTGACGAAGTTCGGTGTTTAAGAACTGAGTTTTTAATGCAAATGTAAACACCGATATTCTATGTATGATGCTATGATGCTCATGTTCGAATTCTGTTGAAATGATGCATGGAAGCCTATATATAAATCTCCAACTCGGGGGTTACAACTGAAAAAATTATGGGAATTAAACGACCCAAAAAAGGGTGAATTAACTGTTCTGTAACGGATAATTTAATAGTAACAACCTTTTCCAAAAAAAAAAAAAAGGCTAACGGGTAATTATGTCATAATACATTGCTGCATTTCAGCTTGCATTTCTGCATTTGCAGCTTGCATCTACTCAGCTTGCAGCCTGCATCAACTCAGCTTGCAGCTTGCATTGATTCGCTGCATGAATCAACTCACTCACTGCAGCATGCATTAATGCATCCTGGGCCCCAAAAAATATAAGCAAGTCTCGCCCAACCCACGACAAGACCCGAGCCTTGTTCGTCTAAGTCCAAGTCCAAGTCAAGTCCACGACAAAACCTGGGCTTGCGTGTGTTGCGCAAGCATATCACTTCAACAGTGTATCAATTACTAAGCCGCTTCACAAGTCTTCCTTTACATAAGCATTTTCGAGGTCCATTCCCACACCAAGACCTTTTCCATTCCTATCTCTAAATGACTATCTTTATAAATTAATTTTCTTACTCACGTAAAAATGGTTTTGAGCGATTCAACATGCCTCAATTATCTACTAAAAACGTGGATTAATCTTTTGATACTCAATCTATAAAAGTATTTTATTATAGCCACTTAATTATTGGTTTAAATGGTTCAAACCACTATTTTGCTAAACCAATTTTCCAACAGTGTTAAACTCCGGCAACCTGTGGATTAGGAGGCGGAACCGTTGGAGGTTAAAAGAAAGTTCGATTAAGGTTCAGGCAGTGATGGAGTTTATATGTAGGAGCTCGCCGGCAATTATCATACGTTGGGGGATTAAATTTGTAATCCCCTCTAGGATCTGTATTTTGTGTAGAGATGCTCGAATTTGTATTTTGTGTGAAAGCTTTGAGAATCTTGGATTGATTAGGTGGTTGGGGAATTAGATTACTTGGATGAATTTGGGATTTCGGGTATTTTTTCTATTAAAGGTTTTTGTTTTTCGGAATCATTTACTTTTTCTATTTCTTGTTGAAGATGTAAGCTTAGAGTTGTGTTGCTTTTGCATGTGGAAGATAATGTTACAGTGAAGTTGCAAATGCTTTGAAGAAGTGCAATCCTAACGATTTTACAAGTATGGGCAATTTTGTCCTTTTACTTAGAAGTGTTGTTCATTGAACAAGTGCTACTCTGCTTGCACGTTTTTCCTTCCTACATTTTGTTACCGTTAGGATTAGTTTGCAAACATTAGATAATTGAGCTAATACCATGTATATGAGCTCAATTCTTCTCTTTTGTGTGATTCGATTTTTCTGTTTCTACCATGAATAAAATTCTGCTTTAATCTCTCACTCCTATAGCTATACTTCTCTGTAGTTTCTGCATTACTGTTTTTGTTTTTTTTTTTCTCTGTAATTAATTGCATGATAATATATAAATTCAAAATTAGTTTTCACATCTAAAAATGACCACTCTATCAGCAAGATTGCATTGAATTGTTGAAATCGGAGGCGAGTGTGACAAAGTCATTGTAAATTGGTTAGAAAATTAATTCAAAATTAGTTTTCACATCTGAAAATGACACCACATCAACAAGAGGGCTCTGAATTGTTGAAATCAAGGGCATGTGTGGCATAATCATCGGAAATTGGGTGGAAAATTGGGATTCTAGCGAAAAATGACTTAAATTGGACATATTTTTCAATAGGAGGGTTGAAATTGATAATAAAAAATGGAAAAAATTTATTTTATGTCCACTTAAAACGCTACTGTCCATTTTACGTCCATTTATTTTTAGGGTTTCACATTTAGTCCAATTAAAACCAAAATTGACCAATTTTGGTCAATTAATGGGGGCGATTGCATCTCAATCGCCCTCAATTTTGAATTTCTGATAAGCCACGTCAGGTGCCACGTGTGCTTCGATAAGCCACGTCAACTGCCACGTGTGCGCCGATAAGCCACGTCAGCTGAACTCAGCAGAACTTCGGCGGCCAAAGGACCAAAATTGGTCAATTTTGATTGTAATTGGACTAAATGTGAAACCCTAAAAATAAATGGACGTAAAATGGACAATAACATTTTAAGTGGACATAAAATGAATTTTTCCCAATAAAAAATTAACAGGACCAATATAGGATGATAAATATAGGACAAGACCAAAAATGAATTGAAAATTGAAAAACCCCCATCCTTGGTAATTTTATTGAATTGAACATAGATGATATATTTTATTCATCACTCTTCCTAAGATCAACTTCGACTTATTCTATCTACTAGTTAGTTATACTAGAAATGATATTAATAATATTATTTTGTCCCAACACGTTGTTGATTATATTAATATAATATAAAGGTTACCATATAAATTAAAAAATATATAATAATAGTTTGAACATAAATTCGAATCGAATCTGACCTAATCCAACCCGTACGAGTACAATTGCATAGTGGACAAAAACGCTACTCTTAGTTAAATTCTATCAATTTGGTTGGTTTTTTTAACAAGGATACCAAAGGGAAAAATGGCAAAAATACCCGTATATATACCACATTTACGCTTCGATCCTTTAATTTTATCGGTTTTAAAATTATCCCTGTAGGTTTCATTATTTTTTCAAAAATACCTCGTCACCTCCTACAACAGGTAACTTGATGACGTGACCGGTTTTTTCTGACGTGGATTTTGATTTCCGAATTTCTTTTGGTTCCACGTCAGACGGAGATGTCCAAGAAATAATCCTACTCACACAAGAGATTAGAACTCAACACTTGGGAAAAAAAAGGGAAGAGATGAAAATCCCCTTTTCCATTTCAAACAAAACCCTAATCCCACAATTCATCACTATAATCCTTCAAGAACTTCTGATTCCACGATGAGATTTAGAGACACGACCAGGAACAACGATCCCCCCCCCCCCCGATTATGGTAAGTATTTTGTGTTTCAGGCCAAAAAAAGTGAAGAAGTTGTGAACAAAGTGAATGGAATTGTCAAAAAAAGTCGAAGAAATTAGGGGAAATTCAATGGTATGTGAGAAAATTTGGAGGAGAATGAGATTGGAAGAGGATTGAGAAACCAAGACATAGGGAAAAATTCAAAATTGGTCCTGCCCCAGAGCTGTCGTACGAATTTGGTCCTGTTAAAATCTGATTTTCAATTTTAGTCCTGTTATCTCAAAATTTGTCCAATTGAGGTCCATTTTGGCCGGAATTTTCCATTTCCCGATCGATTTCCGGCGAGTGTGTAACACTCACCCCCAATTCCAACAATCTGACTTATTATGGCTTACGTAGCCAATATTTACAGATGTGGCAGTTAATTATGGATTTCTTTTGTGTCATATCATAAATTCAATGCCTTTTCCTTTTCTTTTATTTTCTTTTCAATTTCAATTTCAATTTCCAAAATAAAGTTGTAGAGATTCATGAGTCGTTGCCTGAAGCGAGTCACCATTACTGCTGCCATAGACAAAGCTCTTCAATTTGTTCCCCCTTTCCATTTGTACAACAAATCAACACACTTCCTTCTCTCTCTCCTCCATCCCTCTCTCTCCACTTTCATTGGCTTCATGGACAATCTTCTCTTCTCTCACGACGACGACGAGGTGGTTTCCTGCCCCTTTGAGCACTCCTTATTGTCTCCGTCTTTCTCCGACCCCGGCGAATAAATCTACCTCGTTCCCTTCAGGTTAGTTAATAATAGCGAAGCCAGGTTTGTGGCTTTTGCTCTATAAACCCTGGGTTTGGGGTTTCGGGAGTTGATTATTTGATTTGGTGTAGGTGGTGGAAGGAGGTGGTATGTGGCGGCGGCGTGGTTGACGGAATGACTGCAGTTGGCGAGGCTTTTTATAATGCAACTGTGCAATTGGATGGTCGTAAGAATGACGATGCTGGTGGAGCTGGTTTTTGGGTTTGATGGGGATTCGGAGATTTTGGTGGGTATGAGGAGAGAAGGGAAGTCTATTATTAGTGGAGAAGAAGGGTTATAATTAGGTTTTTCTTTTTCTTTTTTCTTTCAGTTTATGATATGGCACAAAAGAAATCCATAATTAATTGCCACATCTGTAAATATTGGCCACGTAAGCGATAATAAGTCAGATTGTTGGAATTGGGGGCGAGTGTTACACACTCGCCGGAAATCGATCGGGAAATGGAAAATTCCGGCCAAAATGGACCTCAATTGGACAAATTTTGAGATAACAGGACTAAAATTGAAAATTGGATTTTAACAGGACCAAATTCGTACGACAGCTCTGGGGCATGACCAATTTTGAATTTTTCCCCCAAGACATATAAACTAAAAAAGAAAGAAGTGAGAAGCATACATCCCAATTTCGGCATCCACAAAACCTTCTTTCCAAATTGTGTGAAGTCCATTAGCATCTTAAAGAAGATCTCAACCCACAATAGCAGCCCGTTTGTGGAATCTGACATTCTCTCCATGGATGAAATGGTTTTGGAGCCCTAATTTATAGAGAAGGTCTGATTTTGGGGTGGAAAGAGTTTGTTTTCCCTCCTTCTGTTCGATTTACATGGAAAATAAACTCGTAATATAAAAAATTCATATTACACATGTGTATTTCGATGCCACATCAGCACATGACCAGTTAGTTACCTGTTGTAGGAGGTGACGGGATATTTTTGGCAAAATAATGAAACTTACGGGATAGTTTTAAAAACGGGTAAAATTAAAGGACCGAAACGTAAAAGTGATATATATACAGGGTATTTTTGACATTTTTCCCGAGACCAAATGATAAAATTTAAATACTTATAGGACTACTTAGGGAATTATATCGGACACTAAATCTAAATGTAGCTAGCTCATTCAATAGTTAATTATATGAAATCTATAATAAGTTAGGAGATAACATCATTTTTAGTCCGCTAAGTTAGGTCTTTTCCATTTTCGATTCATCAAGTATCGCGAATCCAATTGCAGTGCCATAACTTCATTTTTTTTCCGATTTAAATCCTTTTTTCGCCGGAATCCGATGAGGCAATCGGAGATTGCCTATGTGGCACCAAACCCTAATCCCCAATTTTTTTCCGGCCAAAACCCTAGCCACGTCATTTGCCACGTCAGAAAAAAATAATTCAAAAATTCAAAAATAATTAAAAATAATTAAAAAACAAAAAAAAAAGATATGAAAAAAGTCTTCACCTCCCCAAGCCCCACCCCCCCCCCCAATCTGCAACTCCAACACTGCCGCCGTCGCCGCCGCCCACCTCCGGTCGCCAGAGCCGGAGCCGATCGCCGGAAAATGTCACCGGAAAATATTGAACCCCACTCAAATTGCTTCCATTCTTCATCATAATGTTTTTCCCATTTACTTTCCCCAAGAATTTGACCAAAATCGCACAAAAATTCTGCAATTTCAGCCTTCAACCGCCGCCCTTTCGCCGGAAATCGGCCATAGCCGCCACTTCAAGCTCAAAATTGGGATTTTCTTCGTTTCTCAACCAAAATGACCAAATAATATATCAAAATGCTCCTCTCCTCAAGCCCAAACACAATATCATATCAATTTCATGTTTCTTGTTCAAATTAAGACTCAATTTACTCCAAATCGTTCGAAAAAAAGAAAGAAATTTTCTTCTCGTCAACCCAACTTTCTTTGTGCAGTCATGGTGGTTGCCGGCGACGACCTCGAGAGGCGGGTGTGGGGGTGTGGGTGGGGGGAGGGGGAGGGGCGTGTTGCTGTTTCAAGTCGCAACTTTTCGTTTTTTTTTTTGTTTGATTTTTTAATTTATTATTTTGATTTAATTTATTGTTTGATTTTTAATTTTTTTTGAATTTTTTAATTATATTTTTTCTGACGTGGCAGATGACGTGGCTAGGGTTTTGGCCTGAAAAAATTGGGGATTAAGGTTTGGTGCCACATAGGCAATCTCCGATTGCTACGTCGGATTCCGGCGAAAAAAGGATTTAAATCGGAAAAAAAATGAAGTTATGGTACTACAATTGGATTCGCGATATTTGATGAATCGAAAATGAAAAAGGCCTAACTTAGCGAACTAAAAATGATGTTATCTCATAAGTTAGTTAGCTGAACTACCTATATCTACTTTGCTAATTAGCCTCAAGGATATAAACTCTAGTGTATGATCTTCTAAACTTAATTAGTTTATATAAAATGACTGGCTCTACATCTCTCATCAATAAAATTTTCCATGAATTTATGATATTAAAGGGATCAAGAGCTAGTGCATTCAATACAAGATTTAGCCAATTTGAAAGGTAAATAATGCTAAAATTTTACTGCATTCATAAAATTATTCAACGACGAAGATGTTTATTGCAAAACTGATCCAACTTGAAACAAAATGTTGCCATGATGATAAGGCTAAGGTTTGTATGGAATGGCAACAAGAACAAGGTTTTGTTTCCTTTGAGCTCCAAGCCCGAAAGTTTCAGTCATGTCCATATCTTCCGGGCTAACACCATCTGGGAGTTTCCAGTCGAAGTTGTAGAGAAGCTGAGCTAAAGTAGGCTCCACATTGGCCAAACCATATTTCATACCAGGGCAAATTCTAGTCCCACTTCCAAATGGCATGTACTCAAAATCACCACCCATGAAATCAATGGACAGATTCTCAAATCTCTCTGGTTCAAAGCTTTCAGGGTTCGTCCAATACTGAGGATCTCGATGTATTGCCCAATTGTTCACCATTACCTTGGCTCTGGCAGGTATGGTGTATCCATTGATTTCGCATTCATCCCTTGAAGCTCTTAGGATCAACGGAACTGGAGCGTGTAGTCTCATCGTTTCCTTGATCACTAACTTCAAATACTTCAACTTCTGAATATCATCGTCTTCGATATTGCTGCAGCTTCCCTTCAGCACCTGCCTCACTTCAGCTTGTGCCTTAGCCATCACGCGCGGGTTCCTAATCAGCTCCGTCATTATCCAGTCAATCGTTATCGATGATGTTTCCGTTGCTGCTGAGTGCATGTCCTGTGTATATGATCACCGATCGCCAAAACAGTAAAAGGAATAATAATAATAACTATACTAAAAATCAAATATTAATGAAAGAAATAGAGTTGAATGAGTAGTACTTACAAATAGAAGGACTTTGATGTGCTCAATGCCAATTGGAAACTGCAGGCCTCCTTTTTCCTTAATCCTTAGCAAAACATCAACAAAACCTTCATATTCACTCCCACTTTGGACCTCCATTTTGGCAAGATTTTGTTTGTGCTCATCAATAATATCCTCAAATATCTGCTCAAGCTTTCGTCGCGCAATCAGTAATCTGCGCTTATTTGGCCAACTCAGGACCATATTGATCATCTTCCAGGATGGAAAAAAATCTGCAATCATAAATCCACTAGCCAACGGAACTCCTTCATTAACCAAGGCGATCAACAGATCATTATCCTTGTGCACCTTGCCAAATGCAGCTCTACAGATGATGGAGCTCATAGTGTACAAGAGTTTCTGAGTTAGATTCATGGGGTTACCAGAAGAAAGGCGAATAGATTCCATGAGACGAAATATCTCTTCGTTTCTAATGGTCCTAAACGAACGCACCATTTTTGTACCCAGCAGTTCCATAATGCAAATCTTGCGCATCTGTTTCCAGTAATCGCCATAGTAGGAAAAGGTGACACTGGTGTGATCATACCACATGATCTCCGCGGCTACGGATTCAGGCCTGTCCGCGAAATTTATACCGTTGTCTTTGAGCACTTTTTTCGCGATTTCAGGGGACGAGATCACGATTGTGGGGATTTCACCAAGCTTGAGGTGCATAATATGGCCATACTGTTTGGCTAAATCTCTGAATGAACGAAAGGGAAGTGAAGAAATCTGATGCATGTTTCCAATGACTGGGAGAGTAGGTGGACCTGGAGGCAGTTTCTGGGCTTTGCTTTTCTTCCATTTCTTCAGTAATGAGAAGAAGATGAAGATTAAAGGCAAAAGGAGAGCTAGAGCTGTCATCATGTTCAATGATATTATAACCTGCCAAAATTTAGTAAAAAATTTAACCCAAATCCTTATGGGTTTGCGATATTATCCTTTATCTTTTAAAAATCGAAAATTTAACACAAATCCAGTCTGATAAGCCCAATCAGTCTTAAGTAGCATGTGATTAACACGTGACACATTGTAAGGATAGAAAACTTCAAAAATTAATAGACAAAATTGTTAAAACAGATAAGTTACTTGGTAAAAATAGTCTAAAAATTAGGGTTCACGTGCGAATTTAACCCAATTCAACTATTCGGGCTTAATTTGTGTTAAATTTCCGAATTTTTAGACGATAAAGGGTAAAATCGACAGCCCGAAAAAATAATGGGTAAAAGTGCCAGAAGCAAAAAATTAATGTGTTCAAAAAATAATCAACTCTATTTTCCAAAGTGAAAGTAATCAATTTTAAATTTAAACCATATAGGTGATTTACTATCATAAATTTCAAAATTTTGTCTACTTTTCAAGTCACAAAATAGGAGTATAAAATTGATTTAAGGAGTACCTAATTTGAATAACCAAAATGATATTTGGTCCTAAAAAGATATAAAATTAAAAACCAGAAACATATTAGTGTATATTATTAGTTGTATCCATATATCCATGCATATATATATACATATAATTTATTACCTTTTTTCTTTAATAACTTATCGATTATGGAAATTATGTCAATTAATTTTTCTCACTGATGATTTTATCATTTATCTTTCGAAAGTTTAGAAATGTATCCCAAATTCAGTTTGAACGGTCAAATTGGGCTTAAATTGAAAGTGATACACATGACACCTTGTTTTTGGACTATTTTTGTCCAATAACTTATTTGTTCCGTCAATTTTTCCATTATCTTTTTGATTTAGGAAAAATAATCTTGTAACTTAAGCTTTGTATAATTTTGGTGCACTAGCATTGTCTTTTCCAATTGTGATCCCTTAATTGTCAACTTTTTTCCAATTTCAATTTTTTTCTATTGGAATAACAAAAAATGTTGACATGATAGTCGGAAACCATACATTATTTATTGTTCCTACCAGAAAAAAAAAAACTGAAATTAGAAAAAATCAATAATTGAAGGATTAAAATTGGAAAAGACAAAATTAGTGCACCAAATTGAATAAAAACTATATCATTGGGTTAAAATTGATATTTCTTTTTCGGATTATCTGTCCTTTTAAAATGTCATTATTACAATTTTTTCCTTTTTTTTTTTTAATCTACGGACAGTAGCATTAAATGTTTTTTGCTCCGTTGTTAAAAGGAGCGTTACATTAACTAATTAAAGACAAATTCTTTTATAGAATCATATTTTATTTTATTTTTTTCTTTATGGGAAAATGTCATTAATTTCTTGTGCTCTTGGTTGAAAGGAGTGAAAGGAACGCTGGATATACATATGAAAAGATATAAATTCCTTTGTCTATCAAATTATAATATATTTTTCCCTTCTTTTTACCATGGAAAACTAAAATTAATCAATGTTTTTAACCATATTCATATTAGTTGAGGAGTGTTGGATATTTATAAAGGAAAAGAGATATATATTCTTTTTTGAGTTAAATCATATTTTCTTTTCTTTTTCATGGAAAATTTTCATTGATGTCTTCTACTACTTTTATTAATTGAAAGGAGCGTTGATATGCATAAAGGAAAAAAGATATGAATATTTTGTCAGTCAAATCATATTATATTTTCCTTTTTCCTTTCTCCATGGAAAACTACCATTAATGTCTTCTACTACTCGTATTAATTGAAAGGAGCGTTGGATATGCATAAAGAAAGAGAGATATAAATTCTCTTGTATTTTTTTCTCTATGAAAAACTATCATTAATGTCTTCTGCTACTCATATTAGTTAAAACAAGCAGTTGGATATGCATAAATGAAAGGAGATGTAAATTCTTTTATCAGTCAAATTATATTGTAATTTCCTTCTCTTTTTCTTCATGCAAAACTACCATATTTGAAAGGAGTGTTGGATGTGCATAAAGGAAAAGAGACATAAATTCTATTATCAGTCAAATCATGAATCAAAAATGTTGATATGACCGTCAAAAATCCAATGCAGACAGTCATTAATTTTGGTTGTTTCAACCAAAAATGATTGAAATTGGAAAAATCCAACAATTAAAGGACCAAAATTAAAAAAGACAAAGTTAGTGCACCAAAATTGGATAAGGTCTGAGCTACCAGACTAAAATCGGTCTGTCATCTTAAAGTGTCACGTGCTAATCACATATGATTCAAGTCTAATTTAACCGTTAGGGCTAAGATTTGAATTAAACTTCAAAAAATTTGAAAAATAAATGATAAAATTATCGCTCAAAAAATTAATGAACAAATTTATAAGAATCATTAAGTTATTTAAGCAAAAAGGATAATAAACTCTGGATACATGTATAATATACCTGACCATCCACAGAAAACGCAGAGAGAATGTCATCCCACATGCCAGAGTTATGAGCATCTCGGCGGCCATCAGAAGGGCCATTCATGCCGGCATGATTAGCACTGTCCATTGTTAATTTAGTGCAGTACTGAAGAGTATGCCTTATCTATGGTGTAGTGAAATGCTAAGAGAGAAACCCCTATTTATAATTGATTTTGTAAGATTATATTCTATTTCCTAGCTTTTTATTTTTCTTTTTTTATCTCTCTGGATAAATGACATTAATTTCTTTTGCTACTCTATTGGTGGAGTTAAGCATGGATATGCAAAAGGGAAAAGTCAAACTATTTAATAAAATGATATTTCTATTTTTCATTTTTTTTTTTCTCTATGGGAAATATATCATTAATTTATTTTGGAGTTTAATACTCAAAGTGCCCCGTAACTTGATTTCTCTTTCGGACTGGCAAATTAGAACTCTAATTTTCAGGGTTTCGCGAATTTTGCTCAAATTGAACCCAAATCACTCAATCGGGCTCAATTAGCACGTGAATCGCATGTGATTTTGCGATTTTTGGGTTTCGGGTCAATTTTGACTAATACTACCAATATGGAATATGATAATTCAAGTGGCATACATGTTGACATTAATTTTACACATCATCATATCATATAAGATTAAATATAGAAAATAAAACAATATTCTGAAAATTAAATATTAAAAAAATAAAATATGAAAACACCCGCGGGCCTCCCACAACTACCTGCAACATAACCACAGCAAGGTTTCACTCCCACTCCATCAGGAGCCCTCCCTCGTCGCCGCGACCTGCGACCGATGTCGCTATCAACAAATTCATCTCTTTCCTGGACTGGACTCGAATTGGTCACGCCTATTTCGTCTTCTTACCTACACTACCATCCACCACCACCACCATGGAAATATTAAAGAAATATGAACTCAAAATAAAAAATATGAACGCCCTTCTTCCTCCTCTTTACCGCCACTGCCATGGGAGACGTCCACCTTCTTGATTTCGGTGAGGCAATTTCCGGTGAGGATTCTGGCAAATTTGATGTTGGTGGCCGTGATGGGGATGAATTTCTAATTTTTTTTTTTATTTTTTGAAGTTTTATTCAAAAAAATCAAATCAAAATTTAAAGTCACATCAAGAGTTCAGCTCGGAAAGCCCAAAATTAGGGACATCACGTTCGATTCACGTGCTAATTGAGCCTAATTGAGCGATTCAGATTCATTTTGGGCAAAATTCGTGAAGCCCGAAAAGTAACAGTTCTAATTTGTCAGCTCGAAAAAAAAAGTTTGGTTTTACAAAATGGGTAAAGTTACAGGACATTTTGAGTATTAAACTCTATATTCTGCTTGCTGAAGGGAAAAAACAAATTCTTTTATTAAATAATTTTGTATTTTCCTCTTCTTTTGTTTTTTTCTCTATGGGAAAATATCATTTTTTGCTACTAGTATTAGTGGAAAAGTAACTCTCCTATGAAATAGGTGTATGAATCTCGGATCTAGAGCCGTCAAAATGGGCAGGGCTCGTTGGGCTAGCCCGCCCCGCCCCGCCAAATTGGAAGGTTGGGTTTAGCATTTAGGAGCCCGCCAAAGGTGGGCCTAAGCGGGGTGGGCTTTTGGCGGGCTAGCCTGCGGGCCGGCGAGCTAGCCCGCCTATATAAAAAATATTTTTTTTTGAATTTTTAGTTTAACACAAACAAAAAATTTATACTATTCATAAGATTTACTATTTAATACAAATAATTATGTTCAATATATTAAATTTGGTCAATTTATTTATAGAAATGAAAGAATGTTACTGAAATTTCTACTTTTTATGATTTTATTTTCATATTTTACATGTAATTCAATGCATGAAAGGTTGTATAAAGAGTAAAAAATATTAGAAATATTATTATTTTCATTTTTCAAATTAAAAAAAAATTTAAAAATTAAAAAAATTAAAAAAAGAAAAAGAAAAATTGAAGTGGGTTGGCCTACCTAGTGGGTGCGTTGGACTGGGTTGAGGCTTTCCAAGCTCGCCATAATGGCGGGCGAGGCGGGGTGAGTTATAGCGGGTTGCAGGTCGGCCCGCCCCGTCGGCCTGTTTTGACAATACTACTATGATCCATGCACCCGGGTCGCCTGACCCACTTTTCCCATTCTTTCTTTTATTCGCGTCTGGTGTTTGAGTTTTGACACCTACCATTATGTTATGTTAGACCTACCTTTACGTTATGTTAAACTAACTTTGTGTCCAAATTTCATATTTAAAACTTAAAAAAAAAATCCTAGTTTTGGCACATTTGTACATGTACCATTATGTTGTATTACACATACCTTTATGTAATGTTGGACCTACTTTTGTGTTATGCTATGTCCGATAGTCACGTTAGCAACTTTGGTTATTCTATCCAAAAAAGACTGAAATTGGAAAAAATCAATAGTTACGGGACCAAAATTCGACAAGACAAAGTTATAAGTACATCAAAACTGGTGAACGCCCAAATTATCGGACTCAGATCCCTCTTTTCCCCATTATAAATAGCGTCTTTCGATCTCTAGAGTCGTGACCAACTCTATAATTAGGGATACTAAATATCACATATAACTTCAAATGATAACTATCTGCTGAAAACGAAAAATGAAAGGGATATATTTAAGGGCGGATTTCCAAACTACCCAAATCTATAGGACAAGGAACATTTTTACCCATTTTTTTAAGAAATAACTTTTTTACCCAATTTGGATAGTGAAATGTCTAAGATGCCCTCAAATTAAGTACATATTTACATAATATAAACATTAAATATAAATATATTAAATACAAAATACAAGTGAAGACATACTAACTAAATACAAAATACAAAATTTAAAATGAAATCCAAAGACAAAATTCCCCCCATTTTGAAAAGTTGAAAATTTATTTCCCCCCACACCAAATATCATTTACCTCCACACCAAATTTCATTTCCCCACACCAATACTTTCCAGTTTGGCTTCTAAACTCTTACGAGACATTTGAGATTTTTAATATGATATATTTGATGAATCTATAAAATAAAATAAAAATCCACCAAAACTCCATTATAGCAACCACTTCAATCATACACTCTCATACAAAAAACTCCACCATGTGCAATCCTCACCACCTCAATACTAATGACAAATGAAAATTTTAGAATAAAGTTTGGATCTCGCTGGTAAATCTGAAGATATATTTTGTTGTCGTTATCAGATCAAGATGGAAACCGAGTTGAGTGAAGGAGGTCGAAAAAAGGTTGAATGTTATGGAGTGACTTTGAATTTGATGATTTGAAGGTTGAGTAAACCTCCTGAATTTTCTGGTGTGAATAATTGTATGTTCTGCGCATTCACGATATGGATGTTACAGCGTGTTCACGATATGAATAGTCATTGTGTTCACAATATGAGTAGTCGTGTTCACGATATGAGTACTCGTGATCACGATATGAGTAATCGCGTTCACAATATGAGTAGTCGTGTTCACGATATGAGTAGTCGTGATCACGATATGAGTAATCGTGTTCACATTTAAACTCGACTCGAGTAATATTACTCGAGTCGAGTTGGAATCGCTGGAATAATTCATTAAGGCGGTGACTCATATGTATATCGTGAACACGATCACTCATATAGTGAACACGATGACTACTCGTATCGTGAACACGACTATTCATATTGTGAACACGACTACTCATATCGTGAACACGCTCTGACATCCATATTTGAAGTTTTCATCTGAAAAAATGAAGTTTTCATCTCTAACATGTTGAATAAGTTTTGAAAATCATTTTAATCATTACATGTGAGTCTCATTATTCACTAATTTATATTCTATTTTATTTATTTATTATCAATTCAAATTAATTATTTATTGGTTGCATTTTTTAATAATGTCAAAATCGTCATATTAGACTAATTAATTATGACATTAATAATTTTCAGTTCACATTAAAATATAATTAATAATAAATAATAATAAATTAATATTTAATTCAAAACTTTGTTTTATGGATTAATTACATTAAAAAAGACATATATATATATATATATATATATTGCTAGCAATTAATTGAAAATAACATTGTGAACATGTATTAAATTTTCATATCATGAACACGTATTATCAGTTCATATCGTGAATATGTATTACATTTCAAATCTTGAACATTCATTCTCAGAAATGAGAATTATCCAACGTAAATGACGAAGAAACTAAAACGTAAAATAAAAGAGTTCACTCACTATTAAAAACTATATTTTCATGTCGTCAATACACTTGCTAAGTTCATATCGTGAAAATGTAATAAAACTTCATGTCTTGAACACACTTTCGCCTGCCAAATCATGTACTAAATTTTCATGTCCTTTAGAAGCTTCATCGGTTGAGATCGTGACCACACCGTCAACAAGCTTCATCATTTCAAATAGTGAGGCGCTATTCTCAGTTCATATCATGAGACTCGGTCAACATTAGAAGTCAGAAATGAGAACTACCCACCAACATCAATGGCGAGAAAACTGAAAGCTAAAACATACAACACCAATTGCGAAAAAAAGTTAAAACTACAAGCTAAAACTTACCATTTGCAATGAAGCTTCGGTTGCTTTTAACGAGGATGAAAGTTTCAATGGAGATGAGGATCACAAAAAAAATGTTGTTTCCATGGACATGAGAGGAGCTTCAAGCTTTCAGGGGAAGTGATGATCATGTAAATGTGACTGCAAAAAGTGGGTTAGGATGTTTTGATCACGCAAGGTTTTGAAATACATGTTAAAGTATTCATTTAATTTAATTTGATGTTAAATACAATGTATTAAATTGTGTTTTTGAATTAAATTACAATGTATTCAAAACAAGAAAAATACAAACTTATTACCAGGGTATTAAGGACTTTTCACTTGTCAAATTGGGTAAAAAAATCATTTCTTCAATAAATGGGTATAAAAGTTCATTGGCCCATGAATATGGGTAAAGGGAGGTATTTCCACTATATTTAAATTATCAAAGTACTCATCACATAACTGGGAATAGATAAAAAATTTAATTCGGAATTCTGAAATATGCCAACACAAAAAAAACATGCTAAACATGATTTCGAACTCTCGAACTTAAACTTAGTATCAAAATCAGCAGAAAAAAACATTAGAGATGACCAAACTTAAACGAAAATACATGAAAAACACACTACCAAATCAACAAACAAAGCTTTAAATGAGCTTTTTTATTTTTGGGATAATTTGAACCCACTATTTAGCAAACATTTTGATACCCTCATCTTGCTCCAAGTAAGACAGGTCCTCTGATTTCGAATAGACCCATGCCTCAATTCCATCACCCTCTTTGTTGTCCATGAGCACTACCATGTTTCGACCTTTTAGTTTTCCACTTGTCCAAACAGGTTTTCCAGCCCCAAAATCAGCTTTGTAGAATCCAAACCTACTCCAATCCGAAAACATTACTTTCAAACGATCATCATTCTTTAAATTTTCCATGAAATCCTCCCAAATATTGATGAGTATATTGCGTCTATCCTCTCCTGGAGACAGCAGTTTAGAACAATCAGTGATCGTTTTCTGGATTGCATCACCAAGAACACGAACCAATTCTTCGATTCCAATAATGTCCTTAGTCTCATCTGAATCCATGCACACAACAGTTGATGGAATGGCAAAGTTCCCACAAGAATGTTCTGGTAGAGGCGGGACTGTTCTCAGTCGAGTATTAACAGCTTGACCGATGAGACATGGCCTCCATTTTCCATGCTTCCTTTGATCCAAGCCAATGAAAGCCCGGGTCAGAATGGCACACACCACACGAACCTTAGAGACGAATCCGACAGTCGGTGCTAGTTTCGATTTCAGGCTGGTTATGGTCTCCTTGTCGAATGAAAACACCCTGGCAACAATGTCAGCATCGTCGTCAGGCATAGTAAACTCAAGTATTGGGCCCTGATTCCTCCCTGGAAATAAGGAGGGGGAATCAAAACTAGGCCTGATTGCCATTTCTGCTCCTGGATTAAGACAGGCATTTGACCAGGCAGCAACGAATGTGCCCACCGATGCCGTGTCAATAATTCTATGCTTAGAGCTGACACCAATAACCATCCCACCACACTTGAGTTCAGTGATCTGAACTGAAAGAAGTGGATCTGTGGCTGCTTCATCGATTTTAGCGGATTGAGGTGGAAAGAAATCTTTTAGCTGATCAAGATAATTCTTCCCAACAACATCGATCAGCTCGACATCAACAGCTTGGGCTTCGACAAACTCAACGCCCTGATCGCTGCAATCGACCAAACGGTCAGTCTTGATGTATCTACCAGCAAGAGGGTAGAATTGAACCAATGCTTTTGCCAATGATTCTTCCAACACAAGTGGTTCTACTTTGGATTGATAGAAGAGAAGGACACGGATATTTTGTGGTGGGAGAAACTCATCTGCCAATGAAAGCTTGTACTTAGTGAGGCTTTCAGGGGTTGGAATACAAGGTTTTACCAGCTTTGTGCTAACAATATTGATCTTCATGCTTGCAATTGAGTACCTCTTATATTTCTCTATGGTGTAGTGAAATGGCAAAGAGAACCCCCTATTTATAGTTCAAGGTTTTATATATTTTTCCCTTTTTTTTTATCTATCCATTAATATTTTTTGCTTATATTGTTGAAAGGAGCGTTGCATTAATCAATTAAAGACAAATTCGTTTATGAAATCATATTTTTTTCCTTCTTTTTTTTCTCTATTGGAAAATGTCATTAATTTCTTTTGCTACTCTTATTGTTTGAATGGATCACTGGATACGCATAAAGGAAAAGCTATAAATTAAATTCTATTCCAAATCAAGTTATATTGTGTATGTTTTTTCCGCCATAGAAAACTACCATTAATGTCTTTTATTACTCGTATTAATTGAACGTGTTATATAGACATAAAGGAAAGAGATATACTTCTCTTTTATTAGTCACATCATATTGTATTTTCCTTTATTTTTCTTCATGGGAAACTTTCATTACTGTCTAATTGTATTAGTTGAAAAAAGCGTTGGTTATGCATAAAAAATATAAATTCTTTTATCAATCAAATCATTTTTTCTCCTCCCTTGAAAACTACCAGCAATGTCTTCCGCTACTTGTATTATTTGAATGAAGTGGTGGATATATATGTATAAATGAAAACAGATAAAAATTATTTTATTAGTTAAATCATTTTTTTCTCCATGGAAAACTACCATTAATGTCTTCTACTACTCGTATTCGGTGAAAGGAGTGTTGATATGCATAATGGAAAGACATAAATTCTTTAATCAATCAAATCATATTGCATTTTCCTTTTCTTTTCTCATGGAAAACTACCATTAATGCTTACTGATACTCATATTAGGTGAAAGGAGCGTTGGATCGATATGCATAAAGAAAATAGATATAAATTCTTTATCGATCAAATCATATTGTATTTTCCTTTTTTTTTTTTTCATGGACCACTAATGCATTCTGGTATTAGGTGAAAGGAGCGTTGAATATGCATAAAGCCAAAAAGATATAAATTCTTTTATCAGTCAAATCATAAATTGTATTTTTCTTTTTTTATCTCCATGGAAAACTACCATTATTAATGTCCTCTACTACTCGTATTAGGTGAAAGAAGTGTTATATGCACAAAGGAAAAGAAATATAAATTCTTTTATCATTCAAACATTACTATGTTTTTGTTTTTTTTTTCTCCATGAAAAACTACCATTAATGTCTTCTGGTACTTGTATTAGGCGAAACTAGCACTATACCCGTGCGATGCACGGTTTTTTATGTGAAATTTGTCAATTTTAAAAATTTAATAATATAATGTGATAATATTATATTTTATCTAAATAAACATATTAATAAGAATTTAAATATTTTGTCTTCAATTTGTCTCATCTTGAATAATAATATAATTTTGAAATGTAAACAATAATATATATGTGTATATATTCAAGTTGATCAATTAATTATAAAATCTATATTTGAAATTTGAGGACAGGTTGATTATAAACACCAATTTTGTAAATCTATTAATATTGTAAATTAGAATAAAAATAAATGAAATTTAGTACTAAGAAATACATATTGTTTCATGAATGTTAAACAATAATTGATTATTAAAAAATATTTTAACGTCTTGTAAAGATATGTTAAGCATGTCGTAATTGATATAGATATAAGTACATATTGATTAATATATTATTATATATTTTAATATATTACTTTTTTACGATAAATGTAGATAAAAATTAAAAGACATAAAATAATAAACTTAATATACCATGCATAAACAACAAATTTTAGTGAAAAAACTATTTAATTTGAAATTATGATGTTTTTTAAACTCATATCCCTGAAATTGTCTTCATTGTGACATCAAAAATAAAATACATAATAAATAAATATGATAATAAGAAAATTACAAATAGAAATGGTAAAATTGATCAATCATACATTAAACACAAATTCTCAATAAATAAATTGTTTAATTTGAAATCAAGGTTTTTTATTTAATTTGCATTAGGTATGTACTTGTTCACTTCGACCACACATGTTATGAAAATTATGAAGACATAATTTGAAAACAATTAAATTCTAGATATAAAATGATAAAATTGAAATATCATGGATTAAAAAAATTTAAAATGAATAAATTGTTTAATTTAAAGATTAATAACATTTATATGAAATAGATAAAAAAAAAAAAAACTTATAAACCGAGTCATAGGTCATAACCCAACCTAGAGGACCATATACAATCCTTAAAAAGTATAAATCTTTTTATTTTTTACTTTTTTTAAATTCTTATAACTACTTTCTTTCTATATATAGTATGTGAATTTGAGAAGGAAAATTAATTATTACTATTTTTATTGAATGTTTTCTTTATATATATATATATATATACTAGTAAATTCACCTGTGCGGATATATAAAGGAAAATGGATATAAATTCTTTAATCAGTCAAAACATATTGTATTTTCCCTTTTTTTTCTCTATGAAAAACTACCATTAATGTCTTCTGATACTCCTAAAATCAAATGAGCATTGGATATGTATAAAGGAAAAACGATATAAATTATGTTATTAATCAAACCATATTGTATTTTTTTTTTCCTCCATGGAAAATTACCATTAATGCTCACTGCTACTAATTGTATTAGGTCAAAGGAGCGGTGGATATTCATAAAGGAAAAGATATAAAAATTCTTTTATAAGTCAAATCATATTGTATTTTCCTTTTTTTTCCCTTCCTGAAAACTACCATTAATGCGTACGACTATACTTGTATTAGGTGAAAGAAGCATAGGATATGCATAAAGGAAAATAGATAAAATATTCTTTTATCAGTTAAAATCATATTATATTTTATTTTATTTTCCTCCATGGAAAACTACCATTAATGTCTTCTGCTACTCGTAATAGTGTAAGGAGTGTTGGATATGCATATAGGAAAATAGATATAAATTCTTTTATCAATCAAATCATATTTTATTTTCCTTTTTTTTCTCTATAGAAAATTACCATTAATATCTTCCGATACTCGTATTACGTGAAAGGAGCGTTGAATATGCATAAAGGAAAAGAGATATAAATTATTTATCGTTCAATTATATTGTAATATTTCCCTTTTTTTTCTCCATGGACTATCAATGCATTCTGGTATTAGGTGAAAGGAGCATTGAATATGCATAAAGGAAAAGAGATATAAATTCTTTTATATATTAGTCAAATCATATTGTATTTTTCTTTTTTTTCTCCATGGAATACTACCATTAATGCCTTCTTCTACTCGTTTCAGGTGAAAGAAGCGTTGGATATGGATAAAGGAAAAGAGAAATAAATTCTCTTATAAGTCAAATCATATTGCATTTTCTTCTCTTTTTTTTCTACATGAAAAACTACCATCAATGCCTTCTGGTACTTGCATTAGGTGAAATGAGTGTTGGATATATAAAGGAAAATTGATATAAATTACCATTAATGTCTTCTGCTACTCGTATCTGTCGTATCGGTTGAAAGGAGCATTGGATATACATAAAGGAAAAGAGATATAAATTTTTTTATCAATCAAATAATATTGTATTTTCCTTTTTTTTTCCATGGAAAACTGTCATTAATGTCTTGTGTTACTTGTATTAATTGAAAGCAACTATGATATGATAAAGGAAAAGAGATATAAATTCTTTCATTATTCAATTCATATTATACTAGGTTTGAACTCGTGAGACGCACGGACTTTATTTAATACTTATCTTATTTGTATTTTCAACATAGCTTTTTTTATATATGTTATTAGATTTTTTCATATATGTGATAATTTTTCTTTATCCTAAAAATAATCATTCTTATTGTTTTTTTTTTCATTTGTTTTTTAGCACCAAAAATTGTTAATATGGTTCCGTATAGGTGTTTCTAATTGTAACATTATGTATTTTCATATCTTTTTGTAAAAGTTTGGAATACATTATCTCATTTTTATGGCTCGAAAACATCTATTTTGTTCAAATTTAATTTGTCTTTGACTTCACTAATTATTTGTTTTACATATTAGTTTCCTTTGTAATTGTTTTCTTTTTGTTGTCTTCTTTTTATTAGTTTTAACCAATTGTTACATCTGTTGTTGTAATGTTTTAATAAAATTTTCCAATTGTTTAAGGGAGTGTTTGGACTCGATGTACACATCCGGATTTTGAATAACCAACATCCTAATTATGTTATTTATTTGATAAATCCTATAACTCTAATTTTTTTCACTTTATCCATTTTCTTACAATTTTAAAAACAGGGGCTTTCTTTTTGAATAAAATAATAGGACATCATCTATTTTTCCTACAATTCCTGATATGATATGACATATTAATTAAAATCTTACTTTATAAAATCTCTAAAAAACGCAAAAGAGTAACACTTGTGTGCCCCAGGGGCACGGTGCCCCCAAATTAATCATCATATGGTGTTAAATATATACTCTACAGGAATCATGTATATACTCTTCAGGTATCACATGTATACTCTTATATACATATGATACTTGTAGAGTATATTTATAACACCAAGAAACATAACACCTATAGAGTATATTTATAACACCTGAAGAGCATGTATATAACACCTAAATTTGTGCCCCTATATGCACTAGGGGTATATAAGTTTTTGCCAACGTATAATTATCAAATTCCATCATTTTCCTAATCCACTTTCACAACCCAAACATATCCTAATTCTTTAAGCACTCTTTTTTTCTTTAATCCTCCAAATAAATCTTTCCAAAGGTTTTTTTTTTTTTTTTTTTGAGTTTGAACTATCCTAAGTATTCTTTTTGTAAAATATTAGTATTTTCAAAAAACTTTTCATTTATTTGTTTTAATTCCTTAAAAAGTAGAGTAGGTTTTGTGTGAGACGGTCTCACGGATCTTTTTTCGTGAGACAGATCAACCCATAACTCACACTTAGCAATTCATGTGAAAATTTGTGGATATGTGTTTAATTCATGGGTAATAAGGATCCGTCTCACGGAAACTATCCGTGAGACCGTCTCATATGAGTTTTTGTGTAAAAAGTAGTAGCATTACTCTTCAAATTTTGTTTTCTTTTATGAAAATTTCATTTTACAGAGACTTAAGTGACATTTTTTGTTTACATTTTTTTTGTCAATTTGAAATGTTGGACAACCAAAGATTTCATATAGAAAAAAGACAATACAACATTAGCAAGCATTAGTAACTTATATATTTATTTTTTCCAACACTTGTTTTTTATTATACCTTTTAAATTTCTAAACAATAAAAAAATTATCAAATTCTATCTTTTTCATAATTCACTTTCAAAGTTGCAAAATTTACAAATATCTCAATCGAAACATATTATTGTTTAGACACCTATTTTTTGTTAGGGTCATTAGTAATATGTTTCATAGATTATTTTATTCCATACATGGCATTACCGACTTCTAATAATTTCATATTAATATTCTTCTTGATATCTTTCTAAATGTTTTTTTTTTTGAACTATTCTAAATGTTCTTTTGTAAAATATTACTGTTTTCAAACATCTGGTTTATTTATTTGTTTTAATTCCTTGAAAAATAGTAGAAAATAATACTTATAACTTACATATTTATTTTTTCCAAGCACTTATTCTCTGTAGATCAGTAGTGGGGTATGTATTTAAATGATATTAATGTTTTGATATTTCACAAATAAAATATTTTTCAAAGGAGACACTTGACATGTTTGTAGAGCTCCAAGTGTCATAACTTAAGAGTATCAAACCACACTTATATATATATATATATATATATAATTTTCCTTTCTTTTTCTCCATAGAAAATTGTCATTATTAATGTCTTTGCTACTCATATTAGTTGAAATGAGTGTTGGGTATGCATAAAAGATAAGAGATATAATTCTTAATCTAATGAGTCAAATATGGAGGACTAAATATTAAAAGTTGAGTTAAACATGCACTCTGATTGGAATTTTCAGATTGGGGGCCAGTGCGTCGCACTCGTCGGAGATTTGCCGGAAAATCACAATTCCAGTGGAAAAATGACTCAAATTGGTCAATTTCAGGCTTAATTGGACTTAAATTGATTTTGCGATTTTAAGTGGACTTAAATCAGACAATAGCTTTTTAACGAGACAAAAATTGAGTTTTTTTCCGTCAAAAGACTTAAAAATGATGATTTTTATACATGGAGGATTTCAAAAGATGAAAAATAGAGGACTAAAATCTAATGAAATAAATATAGATGACTAAAAATCAAAAGATGAAAGATTGAGGACTAAAATTCTAATAAGGGTAAACATAGAAGACTAATATTCAAAGGCTGAAAATTAGAGAACTAAAAATCTAATGAGGTAAACATGGAGAACTTAAAAAACTTTTGTTTCCAAATTTGTATATGCATGTTTATATGTCTTACTTTTAGATGGTTTCTTTAATTTAGACAAACATGTCCCCACTAAACTCGTATTTTGGTCATCCCATATATATCTAACTATTCAAAGTAAATGATTTGACGTGGTGTTGGGTGGATGTGCGGGCAAGAAGTTTATTTAATTTATTTCTCTTGATATTAAGAAAGAATTTTTCGTTTATGAAATCATATTTTTTTCCTTCTTTTTTTTCTCTATTGGAAAATGTCATTAATTTCTTTTGCTACTCTTATTGTTTGAATGGATCACTGGATACGCATAAAGGAAAAGCTATAAATTAAATTCTATTCCAAATCAAGTTATATTGTGTGTATGTTTTTCCGCCATAGAAAACTACCATTAATGTCTTTTATTACTCGTATTAATTGAACGTGTTATATAGACATAAAGGAAAGAGATATACTTCTCTTTTATTAGTCATATCATATTGTATTTTCCTTTCTTTTTCTTCATGGGAAACTTTCATTACTGTCTAATTGTATTAGTTGAAAAAAGCGTTGGTTATGCATAAAAAATATAAATTCTTTTATCAATCAAATCATTTTTTCTCCTCCCTTGAAAACTACCAGCAATGTCTTCCGCTACTTGTATTATTTGAATGAAGTGGTGGATATATATGTATAAATGAAAACAGATAAAAATTATTTTATTAGTTAAATCATTTTTTTCTCCATGGAAAACTACCATTAATGTCTTCTACTACTCGTATTCGGTGAAAGGAGTGTTGATATGCATAATGGAAAAGACATAAATTCTTTAATCAATCAAATCATATTGCATTTTCCTTTTCTTTTCTCATGGAAAACTACCATTAATGCTTACTGATACTCATATTAGGTGAAAGGAGCGTTGGATCGATATGCATAAAGAAAATAGATATAAATTCTTTATCGATCAAATCATATTGTATTTTCCTTTTTTTTTTTCATGGACCACTAATGCATTCTGGTATTAGGTGAAAGGAGCGTTGAATATGCATAAAGCCAAAAAGATATAAATTCTTTTATCAGTCAAATCATAAATTGTATTTTTCTTTTTTTATCTCCATGGAAAACTACCATTATTAATGTCCTCTACTACTCGTATTAGGTGAAAGAAGTGTTATATGCACAAAGGAAAAGAAATATAAATTCTTTTATCATTCAAACATTACTATGTTTTTGTTTTTTTTTTTTATCTCCATGAAAAACTACCATTAATGTCTTCTGGTACTTGTATTAGGCGAAACTAGCACTATACCCTTGCGATGCACGGTTTTTTATGTGAAATTTATCAATTTTAAAAATTTAATAATATAATGTGATAATATTATATTTTATCTAAATAAACATATTAATAAGAATTTAAATATTTTGTCTTCAATTTGTCCCATCTTGAATAATAATATAATTTTGAAATGTAAACAATAATATATATGTGTATATATTCAAGTTGATCAATTAATTATAAAATCTATATTTGAAATTTGAGGACAGGTTGATTATAAACACCAATTTTGTAAATCTATTAATATTGTAAATTAGAATAAAAATAAATGAAATTTAGTACTAAGAAATACATATTGTTTCATGAATGTTAAACAATAATTGATTATTAAAAAATATTTTAACGTCTTGTAAAGATATGTTAAGCATGTCGTAATTGATATAGATATAAGTACATATTGATTAATATATTATTATATATTTTAATATATTATTTTTTTACGATAAATGTAGATAAAAATTAAAAGACATAAAATAATAAACTTAATATACCATGCATAAACAACAAATTTTAGTGAAAAAATTATTTAATTTGAAATTATGATGTTTTTTAAACTCATATCCCTGAAATTGTCTTCATTGTGACATCAAAAATAAAATACATAATAAATAAATATGATAATAAGAAAATTACAAATAGAAATGGTAAAATTGATCAATCATACATTAAACACAAATTCTCAATAAATAAATTGTTTAATTTGAAATCAAGGTTTTTTATTTAATTTGCATTAGGTATGTACTTGTTCACTTCGACCACACATGTTATGAAAATTATGAAGACAAAATTTGAAAACAATTAAATTCCAGATATAAAATGATAAAATTGAAATATCATGGATTAAAACAAATTTAAAATGAATAAATTGTTTAATTTAAAGATTAATAACATTTATATGAAATAGATAAAAAAAAAAAAAACTTATAAACCAAGTCATAGGTCATAACCCAACCTAGAGGACCATATACAATCCTTAAAAAGTATAAATCTTTTTATTTTTTACTTTTTTTAAATTCTTATAACTACTTTCTTTCTATATAGTATGTGAATTTGAGAAGGAAAATTAATTATTACTATTTTATTGAATGTTTTCTTTTTATATATATATACTAGTAAATTCACCTGTGCGGATATATAAAGGAAAATGGATATAAATTCTTTAATCAGTCAAAACATATTGTATTTTCCCTTTTTTTTCTCTATGAAAAACTACCATTAATGTCTTCTGATACTCCTAAAATCAAATGAGCATTGGATATGTATAAAGGAAAAACGATATAAATTATGTTATTAATCAAATCATATTGTATTTTTTTTTCTTCCATGGAAAATTACCATGAATGCTCACTGCTACTAATTGTATTAGGTCAAAGGAGCGGTGGATATGCATAAAGGAAAAGAGATAAAAATTCTTTTATAAGTCAAATCATATTGTATTTTCCTTTTTTTTCCCTTCCTGAAAACTACCATTAATGCGTACGACTATACTTGTATTAGGTGAAAGAAGCATAGGATATGCATAAAGGAAAATAGATAAAATATTCTTTTATCAGTTAAAATCATATTATATTTTATTTTATTTTCCTCCATGGAAAACTACCATTAATGTCTTCTGCTACTCGTAATAGTGTAAGGAGTGTTGGATATGCATATAGGAAAATAGATATAAATTCTTTTATCAATCAAATCATATTTTATTTTCCTTTTTTTTCTCTATAGAAAATTACCATTAATATCTTCCGATACTCGTATTACGTGAAAGGAGCGTTGAATATGCATAAAGGAAAAGAGATATAAATTATTTATCGTTCAATTATATTGTAATATTTCCCTTTTTTTTCTCCATGGACTATCAATGCATTCTGGTATTAGGTGAAAGGAGCATTGAATATGCATAAAGGAAAAGAGATATAAATTCTTTTATATATTAGTCAAATCATATTGTATTTTTCTTTTTTTTCTCCATGGAATACTACCATTAATGCCTTCTTCTACTCGTTTCAGGTGAAAGAAGCATTGGATATGGATAAAGGAAAAGAGAAATAAATTCTCTTATAAGTCAAATCATATTGCATTTTCTTCTCTTTTTTTTCTACATGAAAAACTACCATCAATGCCTTCTGGTACTTGCATTAGGTGAAATGAGTGTTGGATATATAAAGGAAAATTGATATAAATTACCATTACTGTCTTCTGCTACTCGTATCGTTCGTATCGGTTGAAAGGAGCATTGGATATACATAAAGGAAAAGAGATATAAATTTTTTTATCAATCAAATAATATTGTATTCTCCTTTTTTTTTTCCATGGAAAACTGTCATTAATGTCTTCAACTACTTGTATTAATTGAAAGCAACTATGATATGATAAAGGAAAAGAGATATAAATTCTTTCATCATTCAATTCATATTATACTAGGTTTGAACTCGTGCGACGCACAGACTTTATTTAATACTTATCTTATTTGTATTTTCAACATAGCTTTTTTTATATATGTTATTAGATTTTTTCATGTATGTGATAATTTTTCTTTATCCTAAAAATAATCATTCTGATTGTGTTTTTTTTTTCATTTGTTTTTTAGCACCAAAAATTGTTAATATGGTTCCTTATAGGTGTTTCTAACTGTAACATTATGTATTTTCATATCTTTTTGTAAAAGTTTGGAATACATTATCTCATTTTTATGGCTCGAAAACATCTATTTTGTTCAAATTTAATTTGTCTTTGACTTCACTAATTATTTGTTTTACATATTAGTTTCCTTTGTAATTGTTTTCTTTTTGTTGTCTTCTTTTTATTAGTTTTAACCAATTGTTACATCTGTTGTTGTAATGTTTTAATAAAATTTTCCAATTGTTTAAGGGAGTGTTTGGACTCGATGTACACATCCGGATTTTGAATAACCAACATCCTAATTATGTTATTTATTTGATAAATCCTATAACTCTAATTTTTTTCACTTTATCCATTTTCTTACAATTTTAAAAACAGGGGCTTTTTTTTTGAATAAAATAATAGGACATCATCTATTTTTCCTACAATTCCTGATATGATATGACATATTAATTATAATCTTACTTTATAAAATCTCTAAACAAACGCAAAAGAGTAACACTCGTGTGCCCCAGGGGCACGGTGCCCCCAAATTAATCATCATATGGTGTTAAATATATACTCTACAGTAATCATGTATATACTCTTCAGGTATCACATGTATACTCTTATATACATATGATACTTGTAGAGTATATTTATAACACCAAGAAACATAACACCTATAGAGTATATTTATAACACCTGAAGAGCATGTATATAACACCTAAATTTGTGCCCCTATATGCACTAGGGGTATATAAGTTTTTGCCAACGTATAATTATCAAATTCCATCATTTTCCTAATCCACTTTCACAACCCAAACATATCCTAATTCTTTAAGCACTCTTTTTTTCTTTAATCCTCCAAATAAATCTTTCCAAAGTTTTTTTTTTTTTTTTTGAGTTTGAACTATCCTAAGTATTCTTTTTGTAAAATATTAGTATTTTCAAAAACTTTTCATTTATTTGTTTTAATTCCTTAAAAAGTAGAGTAGGTCTTGTGTGAGACGGTCTCACGGATCTTTTTTCGTGAGACAGATCAACCCATAACTCACACTTAGCAATTCATGTGAAAATTTGTGGATATGTGTTTAATTCATGGGTAATAAGGATCCGTCTCACGGAAACTATCCGTGAGACCGTCTCATATGAGTTTTTGTGTAAAAAGTAGTAGCATTACTCTTCAAATTTTGTTTTCTTTTATGAAAATTTCATTTTATAGAGACTTAAGTGACATTTTTGTTTACATTTTTTTTTCAATTTGAAATGTTGGACAACCAAAGATTTCATATAGAAAAAAGACAATACAACATTAGCAAGCATTAGTAACTTATATATTTATTTTTTCCAACACTTATTATTTATCATACCTTATAAAATTTCTAAACAATAAAAAAATTATCAAATTCTATCTTTTTCATAATTCACTTTCAAAGTTGCAAAATTTACAAATATCTCAATCGAAACATATTATTGTTTAGACACCTATTTTTTGTTAGTGTCATTAGTAATATGTTTCATAGTTTAATAAATTACAATTTCAAAGTATATTATTTTATTCTATACATGGCATTACCGACTTCTAATAATTTCATATTAATATTCTTCTTGATATCTTTCTAAATGTTTATTTTTTTTGAACTATTCTAATGTTCTTTTGTAAAATATTACTGCTTTCAAACATCTGGTTTATTTATTTGTTTTAATTCTCTGAAAAATAGTAGAAAATAATATTTATAACTTACATATTTATTTTTTCCAAGCACTTATTCTTTGTAGATCAGTAGTGGGGTATGTATTTAAATGATATTAATGTTTTGATATTTCACAAATAAAATATTTTTCAAAGGAGACAGTTGGCATATTTATAGAGCTCCAAGTGTCATAACTTAAGAGTATCAAACCACACTTATATATATATATATATATAATTTTCCTTTCTTTTTCTCCATAGAAAATTGTCATTATTAATGTTTTTGCTACTCATACTAGTTGAAATGAGTGTTGGGTATGCATAAAAGATAAGAGATATAATTCTTAATCTAATGAGTCAAATATGGAGGACTAAATATTAAAAGTTGAGTTAAACATGCACTCTGATTGGAATTTTCAGATTGGGGGCCAGTGCGTCGCACTCGCCGGAGATTTGCCGGAAAATCACAATTCCAGTGGAAAAATGACTCAAATTGGTCAATTTCAGGCTTAATTGGACTTAAATTGATTTTGCGATTTTAAGTGGACTTAAATCAGACAATAGCTTTTTAACGAGACTAAAATTGAGTTTTTTTCCGTCAAAAGACTTAAAAATGATGATTTTTAAACATGGAGGATTTCAAAAGCTAAAAATAGAGGACTAAAATCTAATGAAATAAATATAGATGACTAAAAATCAAAAGATGAAAGATTGAGGACTAAAATTCTAATAAGGGTAAACATAGAAGACTAATATTCAAAGGCTGAAAGTTAGAGAACTAAAAATCTAATGAGGTAAACATGGAGAACTTAAAAAACTTTTGTTTCCAAATTTTTATGTGCATGTTTATATGTCTTACTTTTAGATGGTTTCTTTAATTTAGACAAACATGTCCCCACTAAACTCGTATTTTGGTCATCCCATATATATCTAACTATTCAAAGTAAATGATTTGGTGTGGTGTTGGGTGGATGTGCGGGCAAGAAGTTTATTTAATTTATTTCTCTTGATATTAAGAAAGAATTTTTCTCATTTTCCGTATTATTATGATTTACTAGGTTTGAACCCGTACGATGCACGGGCTTTATTTAATACTTATTTTATTTTTATGTTAAAGTAGTATTTTTTTTTCTATGTTAACAATTTTTTTATAAGTGTGACATTTTCTATTTATCCTTAAAATAATCTTTCTTATTGTTCTTTTTCTCATTTGTTCTTTAGCACAAACTTGTTAATATGGTTTTTTTTATATGTGTTTTAACTGTAACATTAAGTATTTTCATATCTTTCTGTAAAAAGTGTAGAATACATCTCATTTTTATGGCTCGAAGATATCAATTTTGTTCAAATTTTATCTTTAACTGCACTCATTATTTGCTTTACATATTGGTTTCCTTTGTAATTTTTTTTGTTGTTTTGTTTTTATTAATTTTAACCAATTGTTATATTTGTTGTTATAAAGTTTTAATATAATTTTCCAATTTTTTAAGGGGTGTTTCGACTGGATGTGCACATCTGGATTTTGGATGACCAATATCCTAATTATGTTATTTATTTTATTAAATTCTATAATTCTTATTTTTTTTCTACTTTATATCCATTTTCTTGAAATTTTAAAAACATTTGTTTTTTTTTCAAAATAAAATAATAGAACATCATTTATTTTTCATATAGTTCCCGATATGATATGATAAATTAATTATAATCTTACTTTATAAAATCTCTTAACAAACCCAAACTAATTATCAAATTCAATTATTTTCACAATCCACTTTCAAACTTGCAAAATCTACTTATGTCTCAACCCAAACATATCCTAATTTTTTTAACACCTATTTTTGTTAATGTCAGAGTTCGAACTATCCTAAATGCTCTTTTTGCAAAATATTAGTAATTTCAATATTTCTATATTATCTTTTTTTTTCTTGAATCCTACAAATAAATTTCTTTCTAAAGTTATTTTTTAATCTGAACTATCCTAAATGTTCTTTTGTAAGATATTACTATCTTCAAACATCTTTTTTATTTATTTGTTTTAATTCAATGAAAAATAGTAGTATATTTACTCTTCAATTTATTTATTTTTTGCATAAGAATTTCATTTTATAAAGGTTTATGTAACATTATTGTGTACTTTTTGTTTTCTTTTTATAAGAATTTCATATTATATAGACTTATGTAACATTGTTGTTTACTTTTTTTTTTTTTCCTTTCAAATTGAAATATTGGACAAATAATTATTAAAATTTGGAAGCAAAGATTCCATGTAGTGAAGAACAATACAACATTAGCAAACATTAGTAACTTACATATTTATTTTTTGTTGAGTAGTGAGGTGAGTATTTAATTGATATTAATGTTTTTATATTTGACAAATAAAATATGTTTTAAGAAGGGACACTTGGCATGCTTATAGAGCTCCAAGTGTCATCACTTGAGAGTGTCAAACCACACTTTTATATATATAATTTTGATGTCCCTTCTATTCGTAAATGTTAAGTTATATTTTCGATTTAAATTATTTCAGTACATATTCCTATTACTTTACAAATTTAATATATGATTTTTCGTTGCACACTTATAAAATCATATTCAATCAAATATTGATTTAAGACAAAAAAAAAAAAAAATTCTATTTTTCAGCATGTGTACATATAAAGTCTTTAAGCTATTACTCTTTGTGCTTTTCCAAAGTTAAAAAAGATCGAGATGTTACAATACTTAATGTGTACAAACATGCATGTCTCACATAAGTAAAAAATGATTCTATATTCAGCAATTTGAATGAAATAGCCCGGAATTAAGAGTTCACATGCATTTCAGGTGCGATTCGAAATTGAGAAAAAATTCCGAATTTTAGGAAACTAAAAGTCCTAAGATGTCAACCCAAATATTCGTCCTAAATTGTGACCCGTTATTCACCTTTTACTACGTGTAAATGGGTATTTTCAGAAAAAAAAAAAAAAAACATACGGGATATTCTCGTGAATACAAACAATTAAAGGAGATCAAGATTATAATATACGGGGTATTTTTATTAATTTTCTTTTAAAAAAAATAACCCTTACCTAACTAGTAGGTAAAGGGGAAAAAACCTGGATCTTTTTTTAGTACGTAAAAGACTTAATAAAACAAAGGCAAAAACTTATATGCTCCTGGGGCACATAGGGGCACGGATCTAGGTATTATATACATGCTCTTCAGGTGTTATATATATACTATATAGGTGTTATGTTTCTTGGTGTTATAAATATACCCTATAGGTATCATATATATACAAGAGTATTCATGTGATACCTGAAGAGTATATACATGATACCTGTAGAGTATATATTTAACACCATATGATGATTCATATGGGGGCACCATGCCCCTGGGGCACACAAGTGTCACTCTAAAACAAAATGTAAAAGAGATAAATGATGGAAAATAAAATGAGTCGAAGAACAAAGGATGCAAATGTACAGATGATAAAGTTTTTATTCACTCTTATTAATCATACAATCATTTCTATCTGTTTACATGCATTACAGATGATAAAGTTTTTATTCACTCTTATTAATCATACAATCATTTCTATCTGTTTTATTACTTTCACTAGTACTGTAAATTTATGGGAAAATTTTAATTTTAATCCATTTAAAAAATCACTGTCCAATTTTCGTCCACCATGAAAGCGGTTTTCAATTTTAGTCCAATTAAGCAAAAAATCGTCACTATTTGGTCCATTTTTGGCTTAATTGGATTAAAATTAAAAATTGAAATTGAAAACCGCTTCCATTGTGAAAAAATAGTGACAAAAAATGGACCAAATAGTGACGATTTTTGACTTAATTGGACTAAAATTGAATATCACTTTCATGGTGAACGAAAATTGGACAGTGGCTTTTTAAATAGACTAAAATTGAATTTAACCCTAATTAATCTATATATAAGTGTATATTTGCCAACTGTTGACACAGTTAACGATGCTAAAGAGAAATTAAAAACTAATTAGCATGGCGACTATACCCATTTATTTTTGTCAACTATGTTACAGTCAGCATGTGCCTGTCTGTCTTTATGATTTTTAAAATTAATCAACTTGCAATTAGTCAACCAAGTTTTGATTAAAACTAATTCAATCAGTACTTAAGCACAGGTGAAGAGATTAACTATTGAATATTAGTTGTCATGTTGGGACAACTAGGTGTAGTTCTTGTTGCTTCATAATTTTAATAGGAAATTTTTTATTTTAGTCCATTTAAAAAAGTCATTGTCCAATTTTCGTTCATCATGAAAGTGGTTTTCAATTTTAATCCAATTAAGCCAAAAATCGTCACTATTTGGTCCATTTTTTGTTTAATTGGACTAAAATTGAAAACTGATCAAAATTGAAACCGCTTCCATGGTGGACGAAATAGTGACAAAAATGAACTAAATAGTGACGATTTTTGGTTTAATTTGACTAAAATTGAAAGCCGCTTCAATGGTGGACGAAAATTAGACAGTGACTTTTTAAATGAACTAAAATTGAATTTAACCCAATTTTTAATTGTAACAGTAACTGAAATAATATATCATTGAACATTTAGCAATGCATCATGGAAAAGATGAAGGCCTTTGAAGTGATCATGGAAAGATTGGATTTGAGCAGCAGGGTTAGATCGAGTTCTTCGCTTCAACGAGTCGAAGAGGCAGCAGATCTATTAATGGAGGCAATAGAATCCTTTTCGGAAAAAGCACTTAGGCTTTAAAATCTTGGTGATGAGATCTGGGAGGAAGAGATGTCGGATCAATACGATAGAATTATAGAGGATTTGAAAGAAGAGTCATTCCTTCATGGACACACTGGAGAAGATGGATGAAGCTGTCCATTCCAAGTCAAAGATGGTTGGAATGTCTCATGAGTATACTCAACTCAAAAGTGACATTCTTGCTGGCTTGACAGATGCACTAGTTCACTCACTTGTTGGAATGGCAGGCATTGGCAAGACTACTCTTGCTAAGAATTTTTTTGAAGATCATTTAGATGTCTTGGAATGGTTCGAACGATCGTTGTTCAATTAAATAGGGCTAACTAATGATCTTATTTTAATAGGGTTATATATTCAAATTTCGTTTGTAAAATTCGATTCATACTCGGTTACATTTTTCACCAACATGACACAGTAGAAACTGGAAATGAAATAATACAAGTTGAAATTAATAAATAGTACAATTAAAACAAATTAAGACAATTTTTGGTTTCCTAAGTTTATAAATAATTAAAAACACTATCAATTTTTAGTATTAATTTCATACGATGATCCTAGGTTGTAAAGAATTTGATACCCTCATCTTGCTCCAAGCAAGACAGTTCATCCGATTTCAAATGGACCCATGCATCAATTCCATCACCCTCTTTGTTGTCCATAAGCACTACTACGTTTTCACCTTCAAGTTGTCCGATGCTCGTCCAAACGGGTTTTCCAGACCCGAAATCAGCTTTGTAGAATCCAAACTTGCTCCAATCCGTAAACATTAGTTTCAAGCCATCAATGCTCATTGATGCTTCGATGAATTTCTCCCAAATATTCACAAGTATCCCTGGATTCAGTATCTTAGAACAATCCTTGATGGTTTTGTTGGTTGCATCACCTAAAGCACCCACCAATTCTTGGACTCCAATGTGATCTGAAATATCCATGCATTGAAAAAATGATGGAATGGCCAAGTTCCCACATGAATGTTTTGCCAAAGGCGGGTTTGTTCTCTGTCGAATGCTAAGTGCTTGACCGATTAAATATGGCCTCGATTTGCCATGTTTCTTTTGATCCATGGCGATGAAAGCCCTTGCTATAACGGCACACACCACGCGTACCCTAGAGACGAACCCCATGGATGGTGCTAGTTTCGATTTCAGGCTGGTTATGGCCTCCTTGTTGAATGAAAACTTCTTGACAACAATTCCAGGATCCTGATCGTCAGGCAGTTCAAACTCAAGAGGGCCCTGATCCTCCCTGCCTGGAAACAACGAGGGAGAATCAAAACTCGGCCTGATTGCCATTTCTACGCCTGGATTAACACTGGCACTTGACCAGGCTGCAATGAATGTGCCCACTGATGACGTGTCAAAAATTCTGTGCGAAACGCTGACACCGATCACCATTCCACCGCACTTGAATTCAGTGATCTGAAGTGAAAGAAGTGGATATGTGGCTGCTTCTTCGAGCTTACTGGATTGACGTGGAAGGAGATCTTTTAGGTTATCGGTGTATTTTTCCCCGACAAGATCCATCAGCTCGACATCAACAGCTTCGGCTTCAACAAACTCAGCGCCCTGATCGCTGCAATCGACCAAACGATCCGTCTTGAAGTACCTTCCAGCAAGAGGGTAGAATTGAACCAACACTCTTGCAAGTGATTCTTCCAAGATGAGTGGCTTTGCTTTGGATGTATAGAAGAGAAGAACACAGATATTGGTTGGTGGAAGAATCTCATCAGCCGATGAAATCTTGTACTTGGCTAGGGTTTCAGGGGTTGGGGTACAAGGTTTTACCAGCTTTGTGCTAACAATATTGATCTTCATGCTTGCTATAATTATTGCAATTACTCCTTCTATCTCCTTTACTTATACTAGTCTAGCCGTCACACTCATTTCCAATTTGAAGTTCGATAATAATATAATAGAACTCATTGACAAATTGTGCGACTAGTACAAGTATGAATTTTAATTCATTTTAATTTATTTTATTTATTTGTAAAATAGAATTGACGGTTGTTTTAATTACGATAATAAGATCAACGGTGTATATTCATAGTCAATATACAAAAGTAAACTAAAGAGGGAGGAATCAGTCAGGATTGATATTCATGGTCAATATACATAAACCAATTGATAACTGAGCAATAAGTCTACATATATTTACATATTGCAAAATATATAATAGATATGGGTTGACTAGTAATAATATGACGATATGATGATCCGGTTTAACGTATCACTCATGTCAAAATATAAATTCTCTTTTTTTTATGCATGGAAATTACTTTTGAAAAAAAAAACACAAATTTAGGGTTTAATTTCAATTGTAAAATGAATTTTTAACTATAATACCAAAAATACTAAGAATTAATCACATTTGGTCCCATAATTTTTCCTCTTTTCACACTTAGTTCCATAACTATTTATTTTTTTAATTTAGTCCTGTAACTTAAATAATTGCTCGATTTTGATCTCAATGTCGTTGGAAATTTCAAATTTGACTATAAAGTTATCATGTGACATCCTATTTGGGGGTTTCCGGCAAGAAATAATGATGTGGCATGATGTGTAATTATTATTAAAGGTCCAAATATTAAAACAAATTATAAAAAAGGAAAATAACTGTCATATCTTTATTATATGGATCATTATTTTTCATCAGAAACCCCCAAATTGGATGTCATATTACAATTTTCCGGCCAAATTTGAAATTTCCGACGACATTGCGACCATAATCGAGCGATTATTCAAGTTGTGAGACTAAATTAAAAAAAGTAAATAGTTGTGGGACAAATTATGAAAAGACAATAGTTTTGGGACCATATGTGATTCAATTCCAAAAATACTCAAATTTCATGAATGTTTGGATTTTCTAGATTTCAATTGTTGACGTGGAGTCCAAATTGTAAAAGTTAATTATAACGTATAAATTTACATATGAATAATGACGGTTTTTATAATTGCATATTAACAATTAACTGTTTTTTATGATGGTGCACCCTTTGATATGACCATTCCCTAATTTTTTAGACAAAAATATTTTCGTATAAATGAAAAAAAAAACTCTTATATATAAATTAATCAATAAAATCATCATTATTCAAATTGTAATCTTACTTGAAACCCTAACTATTTATATGATAAAATATTAGTTCAGAACTAGAAGAGTACAATAATGGAGACCGCAAAAAATTCAATGAAAATGCATTGATTATTAAGTTGATGAGTCTATGAATATAACAATTAATTAATATATTTTGAATTTAGGATCGTCTCTCCTTGACATCCAAATTCGACGAGTTCTCACACTATCTCATATCAACAAAATCAAATAGTTTCATTTCAATTTATTTGTCGCTTTTTATAATATCATAGTAAAATTCATTCAAAGTATGTGAACGTATGATTTTATGTATTACAAATTTTTTTATGTGAAAATCAAGAATCAGCGGCCTGGTTAATTACGATAGTCCATTTTAATAAACTCTTTTAAGAAGGAGGATTAGGAATCAATCACGATTGAAAATTTTGCGGTCAATTTACGTAGACTAATTAATAAGGGAAGGATCGTTTTATAATAGTTATTGGGTTGAATATTGAATAATTATGTGATGATCCGGTTTAAACGGTTAAAATACATGAAACCTAGTTGATTGTGTTGTATCATTATATGAAACGGACATGGGAAAAAATCATTTTTCATGCTGTCCAGAATTACTGTTTTTAATTCTATATAAATTCACTTTATCAATTTTGATTCTGTAATTAAAAAAAATCATCCAACTTTAATCCATTTGTCGCCGAATTTTTCGATTTTACGATGAGACTCTAGCAAGCGTGCTAAACTCATCCCCAATCTTAACATTTCGAGCAATTTATGCTGACATGGCTTTTTTCACATGTGAATTTTTTTTTGATATAATTTCATTAGAGTTATTTACAATGAGGTGACAAATGATATTTCCACTTGAAATAAGGAGTTTATTACTTAAATTGTCCCATAACTTAGGTCATTGGTAAAAACGGACTTTAATTTATAAGACTGGCAATTTAGGACCCGGCTTCATACCCAAATTGAGTTTGACATGTTCAATTGGGCTCAAGTTGCATGTGAATAGCAAGTGATGTGTAATTTCCGGGCCATTCAGCTCACGTTACTGATGTGGAAAATCCTAGTCGTTGATTTAGAACATGTGTATGACTATGATTTGTTCAATATCGTGATATGCATCAACTTTAAAGTTCATATAGCAAAATGTAACATTAATTTCAAAAGTTATACCTTAAAATGTAAAATCGGATATAGTTTGGATGGGAAAATGTTTTTATTCTTATTTAATATTTCCTTTATACTTTTTTTTTTCCAAAAATATCGGGTAATAAAATAAAGGTCATGATATTTGTACATTAAGGTCACAACAATATACCATAAAGGTCTCAATTTGAAACAAAAAACCTAAAATTTTCTATTATTCTTAACTTACTATACATAAAGGGCACCACAAGATCACACTTATATAATTATAAAGGTGACACACATACAATATAAAAGTAATATTATGAAGCGAAACATAAAAGAAAAGAAAAGAAATGAAAACTCAAATGTACGCGGATTCAGATCGCGTCGCCTAAGTTGCATGAATATTTAAAAATTTGATAGTCAATAATATATATTCCATGTTAGATAATTATGAGTGTTAATAATAGTTTAAGGAGTAATATTTACATAAGGTGGAAAAAAATGAAGAGTTTTAGAAAATTTCAGCACATTTTTAAAATGAAAATACATTTAAGTGATATTGGCATACCTTAATGTGATATTAGTTGCACATTTATATATGACATAAAGGTGCAACTTAATATTACATAAAGGTAAATATGTAGAAATTTTGCTATAATTCTTCAATTTTTTTTATGTTTGAGCATATATAAAGGTCACTATATTTGTGGATAAAAGTCACACTCATATAACATAAAAGTCACGCAAATACATTAATATAAGGGTTCTCAACGTGAAGAGGAAAAATAAAAAAAATTAACAAAAAAGAAGAAAAGTGTGGATCCATATCGATTTGCAGGTGCACCAGATGCACTAGAGAACAAACTAAGAGCAGGGAAGAATCAACGACCTTCATACTTAGGATAGCTAAATAATGAACCGATCGAGTTGACCAGGAATTTCAAAGTTTGAATTTTAATACCAAATGCAGAAGAAAACTTATTAATGTTCTGGGGTCCATAATATCTTCCCTTTCTTATTACATGTTGAATTAGACCAAAAGGAAAAAGTGGATATTGTTTCTCAATTAAAATGAAATGGAATTTAAGAGCAATAAATGGTCTTCGAGAGAGGTGGGAGGAGAGGGCGAAGGAAATATCTGACTTTTGTTATATCTATATAGATATAAATAAAGTGAAAGAGTTAGAATTTTTGTTCAAGGAAGTACAAGTGACAATACCACAAAATCTATTTAACATGCTGTCTTTTCATTTTTACAAATTAATAAACATATTTAGCCTAATTTGATTTTTAGTATTAATATTTTTTTTCTCTAACTTTAAAATATAATTCATTGTTATTTTTCAACTTTTGAAACAAGTAAATTATATTTGCGGTAACCTACTTATGTAGTTTAACTAAATTATATAAAAGTTTGTTGATCAAATGATTAAATTCAAACGTTGGATATTCAAAAATAAATATACAAAGATCGACCATATATAAGTGTAACTTACCATTTTAGTTTTCTAAAGAACACAAACATTCTATATTTTGAATTCAGTAACTGAAAATGATTATAAAAAGGGTAAAAAGTGAATATCACAATAAACAAAGGTATGTAACTATATCATGCACAATTAAGGAATATTAAATATATTGACTCAAATAAAAAAATGTAAATATAAATAATAATTTTAACTCAATTGCACATTAACATTAAAATTATAAAACCAACTTATTATATCATACAATTTTTATTTGTATAAATTATTTTGAGATAACTAATTTTTAAAATTATTAAATATACTATTAACTTTTCTTACATTTTTTTAATTATATGTACGCTAAAAATTTTGATTTTTTCTGACTACAAAAGTTGCCGAAAAAAGTATCTTTTATGTACGTATAACATAGTCACAAAAAATAATAATATAAATTGACAAAAAGAAACAATGAAATATTAACTAAAAGGGACTAATTATGACAACATGATATGATCACCTTGTATTAGGACAACAACATTGTAGCAATATATATAGATATATATATTAACGAGAAGGCTAATTATTGGACAATAAAATGTTATAATAAAAATATTTTTATGACAAAACTATGGATATTTTAAACTCCTGACAATGTTTTGTGCTTGCTAATAAGTTTTTTTTTTTTCAATTATCATTAACTTTGAAGAGCTCATTTTCTTTATATCATATGCAAAAGAAAAAACAATGTTCAAAATTATAAAAATTTAAGCCTCCCGCTTTGTGTTATATATATTATGAAAATAAATAATTTTTCTTGTTGAAATTTTTAAATCCCTCCTAATTTGAGGGATTTAGAGCTCTTTACTATTCAAAATAATTGAGGGGAAATAATAATTTTTTGCATGGACCATGCCTTTTGTCGATTAGCTAATTAATTAAGTTGAATAAAACAGATATTTATAGATGTGAAAAAAGTCAATTTTCAAAGTAATTGAAAAGCACAGTTTGACAAGTTTGCCGCAATTCAAAACTTTTCGGAATGATCTCCCAGTTGAGCTCTGTTTAAAGTCAACTATTAGTTATCGCATGGATATATATTTTACAGATTTTTTAGTAAGAATTCAAATGTGGTTTGCCAATAAATGTAAATATAAGAAGTTTGCAAATGACATACATTTACTAGTTTTAGAGTTAATTATTTTTTTGATCCACTAGCTTTTCGATTCTGGCAATTTTACCAATTATTTTCTCCGGTTCGTGATTGGTCTTTTATCTTTTAAAAAGTCAGAAATTTAACTCAAATTCAGCCCGAACAACCAAATCGGGCTTAATTCGCATGATTGACACATGACATACTACAAGGACAAAAATTCAAAGTTAATGGACAAATTTACCAAAACAATTAAGCAATGGGTAAAATTGTCAAAACAGATAAGTTATTGGATAAAATAGTGTCAAAACTAGGGTTCACATGCTAGTCACATGCGAATTTAGCCCGATTTCACAATTCGGGCTGAATTTGGGTCAAATTTTCGAATTTTCAGAATATAAAGGTAAAATCATCAGCCCAAATAGATAATGAGTAAAATTGACAGATGATATATCTATTACCTATATAAAAGTATTGATATTTCTTACAAAATTTGAATTGTTTATTATATTCTTATTAAAGATTTTATTTAAGGTTATAATAGTAATTTACGATTTTCATATAAATTTACAAAAGAATTCTAAACCAAAATCATATAGAGTTCTATTAGAATAGGACTCTAATTTACTATACATTTTTTTCGAATTTAATTTAATTTAATATAGATTGTGTATCCTTATAAAAATTTATTATTTAAGGTTAATAGTATTATAATATTTTTGATTTAATAATTCATCATCCACATGCGACGCATGTGCTGATACTCATATCTATAAAAATACACATGTATATGATAATATTTTATATTTCGATTCGATTATTTAAGTTATTTTTCACTCAAAATCGAACCAAACCAAATTAATCGAATTTTTGAAAAATTAAAAGCGAAATTGAACCGATATTCCGATTCGGTTCAATCGGTTAATTTGGTTTTATCAAATTGTGCACACCCCTAGCTCATTGAGTCCTTGTTACAATTGAATGGGTCGATCAATATGTATTATCACTTGGGTCAACATAATATTGCCAACATGGTGAATTAAGAAATCATATTCAAACTTGGGTCAACATAATATTGCCAACATAATATTGCCAACATGGTGAATTAAGAAATCATATTCAAACTTGGGTCAACATAATATTGCTAACATGGTGAATTAAGAAATCATATTCAAACTAGCAATATATATGTTGAATTATTCTATTGTATATGTTGAAATATTACTTGTTATATGTAAAAGTATTATTTAGACTACATTAAAGTTAACACTGCAATACGTATATCTCATTCGGATGTTAAATTATTAATGTATATGTTTTCTTTTTAAGGTAAAAGTGAATTTATAACCATGAGTACAAAGGGAGTTTAAATCACATGTGGCCCTGTTGGATAGGTCCAGGGCCAAGATTGGTCCCATGGTTTCAGAATAACCCCAAAAAGTTCAAAATCAGCCACATCCGTTATCTTTTTGGATGGAAAACGTTAGGTCAAATTTTGGGGGGAAATTTTTTTTCCCCAATTCGATTTTCCCGGTTTTTCCTGTTACACAACAGCCATCAAACCTCTCCTATTTATACCAGCCACACCAACATCTCAAGAAACAAGTGAAGATGAAAACAATCACATTAAATTGAAAAAAAAAAAAGAAGACAGAAGCTGGGAACAAGAGGATGAGAGATATGTCAACATCTACTCAATCATACACTTCAGGCACAAAACGATGCAAGTGTGGAAAGTTTGCTAGAGTTCGAGTTTCCGGTCAACCTGATAGTGAAGGCTGCCGTTTTCAGAACTGCCCCGACTCCTTGTCAGAGAAAAGGTGCAATTTCTTCGAGTGGATTGACCAACCAACTAAACCTACCATGCCTACAACTAATCTGCATCTGCAAATGGCTCAATTGAAAGGAGATTTTGCTCAATTAAAGGGTGAAACAATGCAACTGAAGGCTGAATTGCAAATGGCTACAATTAAGCAGAATAGTATGGAGGAGAGAATTTCAGCATTGGAGAGGAAGAGAATTCTGACAATGGCACTGGTTTTTATGGCTTGTGTCATTGTAATGCACAAATGGTTGGGTTTGGGTGGAGTATGAATGTAATGCACTTGATCATGTAGCATGTAATAGCCTATGTTGTCTACAATGTAATAGCACTTGATTCTCTACCACTGTTTTCACATAAATATACCAGCTCAACAAATATGATGTATCAGTAAATGAAAAAGGGCATTACATTGTAAATATGATGTACCAGCTCAATATTAAATGAGTGCATTGCCAAAATAGAAACTGGACATTACATTAGAATCCAAAAAACAACAATTATCTGAATCCAAAAAACAGCAATTCAGCCCCAAAACATGCATAGGGAGTAGCTTTCACATCCATCTCAAACCATCTAATTGCCTTCACCCTTATGACTACCTTTTCCTAAACAGGACAGGTTTATAAAAAAGGTGTTCATGCATTCTTTGCACTCGAAAGCACTCTAAGTTTGAAGACTTACCATTCTTTGCACCGGCTTCCTTCCGACTCGAAACCTTGCGATTTTTCACCATTTCACCCTTCATACGATCTTCAGGGTTTCCGACTGAGATATGGGTGCGATTTCAGTGAGATATTGCTATTTGTGGTGCGATTTGGGGTTAGGGATTTGGGGTGCGATTTGGGGTTAGGGATTTGGGGTGCGATTTGGGGTTAGGGATTTGGGGTGTACGATTTGGGGTGCGATTTGGGGTTAGGGATTTGGGTGCGATTAGGGTTCCAGAAAAGTTTGGGGGAAATGTGTTCTCGATTTTGACCCCCTTCAATTTTCTTTAGTTGACTTAACAGGCATGTGCTTCGCGCGTGGCAATTTCCGTTAGTTATTGACGGAAAAAACGAACGGGGTCAACATTGATTGACCTAGGGTCACATTTGGCCCAAGCCCTATCCTACGGGGTCATATATGATTTAAACTCGTACAAAGGTACTCCAAACCCATTATAAGGGGTACTAATCAAAACCCAGTTCCAAAACAGAAAAATAACAACAACATTACATTTTAGAGGGAAATCACTCCCAATCATGTAGGGTAGGGAATAAGCAAAAGCAAATGGAAAATGTACTCTCAACCATTTCCATGAACTCATGAACTTGATACCGTCGACAATTTTTTCTGTAAACAAAGATGATATCATTCGTGACCTTCCAAAGCTTTCAAACCACACATTGCCATATAGAGTACTAATGTTCGGAAAAAAATATAGCAATGGTATGTTATTTGAAAATAATTTAAATTTAGTTGAACAATGATAAATCACAAACTTCAATTAGAAGTTTAAAATTATTTTAGATTAAAAAAAAAAAATCTGTTCTTGACACAAAAGAATGACCACACCCAAAGCACATGCTAGTATATATATATATATTAATGAAAGACTCTTACAAAACTTATTCAAAGTAAAGATGATTGGAAGCACAGAGAAGATATAAAGTTTAAAAAAGAGTTGTTGATGATGAGAGATATATATATATGATCTTGAGATCAAGTGGAGAGTTGATAATTAGGAGTGGCAACAACATAGAGGTTCTGTTTTCTTAAAGCTGTAAGCCCAAAGCATTCATTCATATTCAAATCTTGTGGTTTAACTCCATGTGGGAGTTTCCAGTTGAAGTTGTAGAGAAGATGAGCCAAAGGGAGCTCAATAGTAGCCAAACCAAATGTCATTCCAGGGCACATTCTTTTCCCACTTCCAAAGGGCAAAAACACGAAATCAGCACCCGTAAAATCTATGGACACATTCTCAAACCGCTCTGGTTCAAATCTTTCAGGGTCGGACCAATACTGAGGATCGCGTTGTATTGCCCAAGCGTTCACGAGTACCTTGACTTTGGCTGGAATTGTGTATCCATTGATTTCACATTCCTCCCTCGAAGCTCTTGGGATCATTGGAGCTGGAGGGTGTAGTCTAAGACCTTCCTTGATAACTAACTTTAAATACTTCAATTTCTGAACATCTTGTTCCTTAATCTTGTTAGTTTCCTTCAACACTTGTCTTACCTCAGCTTGTGCCTTAGCCATTACATGTGGATTCCTCATCAGTTCTGTCATTATCCACACAATTGCTGTAGATGATGTGTCAGTTCCCCCAACAAAAATGTCCTGCATCATCACCAAATATCCAAACTGAATATTTAGGGTGTGCTGAGTTTTCTACCCATTATCTCAAGGGAAAATTGAAAGTACTCATGCACTTGGTAAACTTTCTTCACCATATTAGTTATCCTTGACATAACTAATAAACTTGTTGTCATAAGATAAAAACTTATTTTATTATGGTCATAGGATACAAATACATTTGCACAGATGAAAAGGTAATATCTATATCTATACCAAATTAATAAAAAATTTCACCCATTATCTTAATGAACTGACGATTACATTATTTATCTTTTGTAAAATCGAAAATTTGACCTAAATATTCAGTTCGAACAATTGAATCGAACTCATTTCGTATGTGATTAGCACATGCACATGAGCTCTGTGAGATGGGATGGGTCGGATTGGATTGGTCAACGTGTTGTTAGATCCTCTATGTTTTCTCAAGATATAGTATTTTGGGACGATTTTGTTTGTGACAAAAAGTTTCCTTAGTATTATTGGCCCCTCAAGTTATGATCTGGTTCTGCCTTGTTTGTTTAATCAAATGATTTTGGACTAAGATTTATCAAGTCATAATCAAGATCAATAAAAAACTTTCAACAGAGTTGAAGGACTTACAAAAAGAACAGCTTTAATGTTGTCATTGCCAATAGGGAACTGCAGCTCTCCACTTTCCTTAACCCTCAGCAAAACATCAACCAAATCTTCATTATCAAACTGGTCTCCATTTCCTACAGCCTGATTTTGTTTGTGCTGATTGATTATATCATCAAGAATCATATCAAGCTTACGTCGTGTCTGCAACAATCTGCGCTTAGTCGGCCAACTCAGGACATTCATTATCTTGGAAGATGGATAAAAGTCTGCAACCAAAAACCCTGCAGACCTTTCCATTACGTTCTTCATGAGCACAACCAACAAGCTACTATCCTTCAACACCTTCCCAAACGCAGCTCTACACGTGATAGAGCTTTGCGTTGAGAATATCTTCTCGGTTAGATTGACTCGTGTTCCAGAAGAGAGGTGGATAGATTCCATGAGACGAGCAACCTCGTCGTCTCTAATGGACCGAAAGGAACGCACCATTTTGGCACTCAGCAGTTCTATAATCACTATCTTCCGCAGCTGTCGCCAGTAGTCCCCGTAGGGGCTATTGGCTATGCTCATGTCATTATACCACATGATCTTTATAGCAATGGATTCAGGCCTGTCTGCGAATATCGGGTCGTTGTCTTTGAGTACTTGTTTTGCGATTTCAGGGGACGACACGACGATCGCAGAGACTTCACCGAGCTTGAGGTGCATGATGGGGCCATACTGTTTGGCTAAATCTCTGAATGAACGAAAGGGGATTGAAGAAAGCTGATGCAGGTTTCCTATTAATGGGAGTGGATTAGGGCCCGGAGCCTGTTTCCGGGCTTTCGGTTTCTTGATTAATGAGATGAAGAAGATGACGACGATGATGATTAAAGGCAGAAGAACAGCAGTGATTATCAAGTTCCATGATATAACCTTCATTTTCTGCATGTCTATTAAACTCGATCGATGCGATCTGAAGATATATGTACTGTATGTAGCAGCAAAATTCACGTCTAACTCGTCTTCTTTCTCTCTATTTTCGCTCATCCCCTGTTGTGTTTTATCTTATATTTCAAAATTATCATCAGACGTCAAGTATTGTGAAAGATAACATCACCAATTTACACATTATATGATCTGAAAATAATAAAACACAAGATCGAACACCAACTTAGAATAGAGGATCCTGTTCGAGTTTTATCTTCTAATTTTCTTTATTTTTTTTATGTGTTAATCGTCGGAAAAATCGTGAACTTTACATAAGTTGCAATTCTAATCAATTATTTGAACAATAACAAATATTCATAAAATCTCATATTGTTTTTCGAATATAGTTGCGCTCATGTACTCTTCTGTTTTGACGATCTCGAACTTTTACAACTCTAATTTTTCTGATGATAATTTATTCACGACAAATTAAAATTCAACATCAACGAACCATATTCAAAAATTATTTGTTAGTTAAAATTACAAAATATATGAAAGTTCATGATATTCTTTCTAATATTTACATATTTGAGTGAAATGGCATATTAAATAAAGTTTATAATTCTTCGAAAAATTAATTCTTTTTTTATTGTTTCCTCATTATGTAGTGATTTCTTCCTCCATTTTCTTTCCTATATATTCTATTGGTTGTCCAGTTAAGTGTCTATTGTATTTTTAAACTTAGTCCTTCATACTGGACAAACAGAAAAATATTGTTTAAAAAATCTGATTGCTACTTCTTTTCCTGGTTTCACGTTTCTGATTTTCACTTTATTAATCTTTTTATCTTCTTTGGTTTTTTTGCTTCATTTTTTCTTTCTTTTTATTTCGCTATTTCGACTCCTCAGTTCTTTAACATTTTTTTATTGATTTTATTATCATTTTATTTCATGAGCTTCTAATATTATGATTTTGTTACTAAATGAGTGCTTAAATAAATAATTTAATTGATATCTTCAAACTCTTAATTGATTAAGAATTTTCACATGAATTCCTTTTTAGTATATTAACAACTACTATATATCCCGTTATCACACGGTATTTTTTTAAAATTAATATTATTAAATACTAATATAAAAATGTAATACATTCTGAGTAAGAAATAACAATGCATCGAATACACATGCTAGATCAAAAATGTTACTTATTGAAAATTATTTCATATTCACATGACTTAAAATATTTGTATTGTTAACTTGTAGGTAATACATACACTTTAGCCATATTTTTAAATTAAAATTAAAGTAAAATTAAAATACATTATATTTAGTATGTTTTTTATTAATTTGTATTAACATAAATTGACATCTCATTTTCTATTAATATTTAATTTTAATGTATGTTACTATATTCGTATTAACATATATTCATCAAAATTTTAATATTAACATATTAATTAGCAGTCAATAATTATTTCCATGAATTTACTGAATTTGTTGTTCTTAAAATTATATGTATATAGTCACATGACCTTAAAAATATATGTACATAATATTCTTATTCATGATATGCTTGATTTAATTTTTTTTTCCCAATTTATAATGAATATATTTATTAGCAATTAGTTTATACATATTAAAATGTATTGCCTCATTAAAATAACAATCAATTCATATATTACAATCTCTTGACTAAAATTTCATAGGTTACAAGTTGTTATTAATTATTATTAAATAGATTAATTGAATTAAATTATAAATTATATATATATATTTAAAAAATTGAGTGAAATTTTGGAATAACCATAGAGTGACATGTGTCCTCTAATGGTTATTCCTTTAGTATATATGAAAGATATTACTTACAATAAGATACAAATATATTTAGTAACAACATTTAAAAATAAAATACAATTATAGTTAATGTGGACGGGAAATTTTTATTTTCTTTTCCTAAAGCTACACTTGGCATAGTGATTTGTTTCTTCATATAATAGAGATATATATTTGAAATAGCAGGACTCAGTGATTATTTATTCCTACTAATGTTTATATTCCTAATTAATGAAGTGTTTAAATATCGGTTACATATATGAAATAAAAGGTAAATCATAAATTTTGTATCTTACTACATCCATTTTTCAACATTGGTACCCAGAACTTGGAAAGTTAGATAACTGATATTTCCAAATATTACCTAATTATTTGATATTTTTTGTCAATTTTCCGTCCACAAATATCGAATTCTAAATTGTTGAGCGACAAAACTTGTGTCCCTTTCTTTAAAAAGTAAGTCTAAAGTGAGACCATCTCACGAATCATTTAACATTAGACTGATCAACTCATGATTTACACCTTACAATTTACATATAAATTTATGGATATGAGTTTGGTAAATGGGTAAAAAGAATTTGTCTCACAAAAATACTCTATGAGACCGTCTCATGCAAGTTTTTGTATTCTCTAAAATTTCCAATGTCATATCATCAATTTCAAGAAATATAATAATAAATTTATTAAACAAAACTTTTCTTGACATTAAATAATGAAACTACAGTTGAGACTAGAAAACTGATTTCTTTCTTTACAAATAATCTTAAACGGAAAATATCACAAACAGAAAATAAATAAATAAATAAATAAAAGTGCATTTATTTTGGTAGTCATTATCACAAAATCATATTCAAGAATCTTTTTCCAATCACGAAACTAACACAACCTCATGATTTATAATTTATCCTTTTTTTTTTTTTTTTGAAAGATAGCTAGTGGATAAATTAATTAAGGCAAAAACTTTTATGATCCCTTAAATCCATGCACCTGACCCGACCCGTTCACGTGCCCAAAACGCGCCCAAAACGCATCTCCCACGCGCATGCACGCGCTCCCACTCGCTGAAGACTTGTCCTGAAGCTCATCAAAAATTCGCTCAAATAGACCAACCTTTGTGTGCATGGACCTTAGATCCATGCACCCGGGTCGGATCTGGGTCAGGGGGGACCGCACCCTCTTTTTTTTTTTTTTCGCTCATGATTTTTGAAAAAATCACATACTAATAGTATATGTTAGACATACATTTACGTTATGTTAGACATACCTTTAAGCTATGTTAAACATACCAGTTCTGCCCAGATTCCATGCCTTGTCTTTTTTTGGCTTGATTTTTGAATTTTGGCACATACCACTACGTTATGTTAGACATATCTTTACGTTGTGTTAGACATACCTTTATGTATACTTAAACATACCTTTGTATATGTTAGACATACTTTTGCATACAGTTAAACATACCTTTGTATATGTTAGACATACTTTTGTATATAGTTAGACCTACCTACACATGGTTTGTCTAACTATACACAAAGGTTGGTTTAGTTATACACAAAGGTTGGTCTATTTGAGCGAATTTTGAATGAGCTTCAGCACAAGTCTTCAGCACGTGGGAGCGCGTGCAGGCGCGTGGGAGGCACGTTTTGGGCGCATTTTGGGCACGTGAACGGATCGGGTCAGGTGCATGGATCTTATAAAAGTTTTTGCCCTATATTTTTATCTTACATCATACACCCATGAATTTCTTCTTGTAAATTACGTAGTATTAGCGTGGTCAAATAATTAAGCACAAGACTCTCTATCTCTCTCATCAATATTATTCCTACGAAGCCCAATAATTAAGTTTGACACGGGCCCTTGTAACGAGTCCAGAATTAAGTGGGCCAATGGAAAAAGCCCATAAACTAATGAGAAATAAGAAGATCTTTCTCCCACATCGAAGCATTTTCAGCTTCAGACAGTACTTTATCTATCAGGACATACGACATGTTGTTTGTCCCCTCGGGGACATCCGATAAAATTGGAACGATACAGAGAAGATTAGCATGGCCCCTGCGCAAGGATGACACGCATAAATCGAGAAATGGTCCAAATTTTTTTTTTTCCCAAAATTTCCTTTTTCTCCTTTTTTGAATTGGGTTTCTTCTTTCTTCTTCCTTTTTTTTTTTTTTTTTTTGTGGTTTCATATATGCTAAGAACCAATCCGATTCATTGATATTCACATGTATTTTATTTAGGGAAAAAAATACATAAAAGTGCCTTCTGTTTATATCCCAAGGCAATTTGTTAAAATACAATGTTATCCAAGCAGTTGATTACATAATATTAATGTGGCCAAATAAGCACAATACTCTCCCAAGTAAAAATATGTAGCTTTCTATTCCTCAATGTGCACCCATGTTCCAAAATACAGTCACACTATAGGCTATATATATATATATATATATGTATATATCTCATCATTTACAAGGAAGACCATATTTTGAATTAGATAAACCAAAACAAGCAAAAACTAACCTATAAATTTGTTTCCACATTTGAATTTGCTAGAACATCTCAAACGCCATTTCATCTCTCCCATTCTCATTCTCCACAGGGCTCTTACTCTTCTTACTTTGAGAAACTGTGTTAGATATAACAACATTAACCAAATCAAACGAAATAGGAGGCGTTTCGCATCGGATCAATGCCCAGTTAAGGCCCTCGAAGAACGGATGTTGCTTAATCTCCACTGCCCCCATTGCAGAGCCCATCCGATTCTCCGGCTCCTTCTTCAACAACCTTCGAATCAAGTCTCGAGCATGAGAACTAACATTAGGATATTGTGGAAACTTGAGGCATTGGGACACAACATTTGATATAGTGTCCTCGTTGCTCGTCCCTTTGAAGGGCGTTTTACCATACAAAATCTCGTAGAGGAGAACACCGAAGGTCCACCAATCCACTGCGCTTCCATGGCCTTCTCCTTTGATGATCTCTGGAGCCAGGTACTCGTGTGTTCCTACAAAGGAGTTGGATCGGGCAGTTATAGGCTCGACCACGAGCTGCGGGAGTGGGATGACCTGATGAGCAGCTAGTTCGGATTTTTGTTTGCGTGTTTTGGCAGGCAAGAACCTGCTGGGGGTAAAACATGAAAGTTGCCATGATGATGGTTGGAGGCAGAAAGGGTGTATGCAGGTAGAATCGGAGAAGGGACTAGACTTCGAAGATGAGTTGAGAAGCATAGGATTAACAGGACATCGAAGAGACAAGTCAAAATCTGAGAGCATGATATGACCATCTTCTCGGACCAAAATGTTTTCCGGTTTCAAGTCTCTATATACCACTCCTAGCATGTGAAGGTACTCCAATGCAAGAAGAATTTCAGCAGCGTAGAACCTGCACGTTTTATCGAGTATCAGACATATTTATAACTGCTAAGTGAATTGAAAGTTACTTAAAGCGATCAAAACTGGGGAACATCTCAACTTTCGTTCCGTAATGCAGTCTTTCTACAGTCAGTTTTACATAATTTGATTTTGGTTATCTAAATGTCACTTTCTTCTAATATTGATTCGATGTTGCTAGAGAGGATTTTTGCCTGGGTGATCATGTTTCAAACCTTACCTGGCTGATTTCTCTGGAAAACTCCTTGTTGGCTGCTTTTGTCGAAGCACATGCAGATCACCACCAGGACAGTATTCCATAACCAAACAAGAGTACTTAGCTGTAGTAAAATGGGCATAAAGTGTAGGAAGAAAAGGGTGATCCAAAATTTCCATTATCTCCTTCTCAGTTTGAGCTCTATGCAATTTCTTTCTGCTAGCTAAAAACTCGTTATCCATAACCTTCACGGCGAAAAAACAGCTCGTTCCTATCAGCTCACAAAGGTAAACTATGCCAATATCTCCACCACCTATCTTCTTCAATAACTTGAAGTCTTTCATGCCCAACCTACCATGCTGCTTCTCAACACTTCTTATAGCTTCCCATCTCAAGTCCTTCGACATGTGGGGCCGATAGCCACTTCGACTGGACCCACTCAGATAGCTTTCTTCACTATTGCTTGTTGTACAACTGTATTCTCCAATACTACTACTTTTTGAGCTTTGAGAAAACTCCCCCTTTTCCCTTGCTCTTGATCTTTCATCAGCTTTCATCACCACACTCTTTGTTTTGCTATTGATTGACGGAGCATGATCATGCGTACTTGCATCAGTTTCCAGAGATGACGAACCAATCACAAGGATTTCATCACTGCTCAATGATGGCGATACTTTCTCCAATTCTTCACATCCGTTCACATAATTTTGGTAATTATGATCATTCTTAGCTCCATTAGATTGATTGTGAATCTTGGCAACAAAAGGTTTTTTGGGCACAATCTTCTTCTTGGCAACATTATGGGTTCTCAAACTTTGCTCCACATTGAAGTTTGACGATAAAGATCCACATCTTAATTCATCTACCGCTCCTTTTGCTTCCCCCTTGATGTTCTTGAACTCTCATCCGAGACAGAAACCATCTCATCCGACTCTGAAATTTTCTTGTCTATCATATTCGATGAGCTTCTTACGGGTACTATGGATATCTCCACCATATTCCCTTTAACTTCATCAACGCGTTGATTGGTCTCAATCACTACACCTTTGTTCAACTTCTTGATAGCTCCCACTTCTGAGATTGCAGATGATGGTCTCGACATTCTCTTCTTCACTGCAGCCATCTCTGATGCTTGTGATATGCATAAGCCTCTTAAAGCCTGTTTCAAACTCACTGATTCCGAAATTCCTATACCTGAAGCTTGGCAAGAACCGACTCTCATTGGTCTTTTCATCGCACTTTTGTGTCTAAAGTATCGTTCAGGATGAGAACTCCCAACCTCGATTGCTTCAAATAGTTTGTTAATGTCATTGTTAATACCATGCCTGTCAATAGCTCTGCCTAGATGCTGCTTTCTAGTGTCTTCTCTACTTTTAACTTCAGAATCACAACTTTCTGCCACCTCAATTATTTCATCTGTACCATGCAATGCACTCATGATCGTAGAAGATTTTCGTTCAATACAAATTGGATTGAGCAGAAAAGGCTAATCCTTAACTCATCTCAGATGATCCATTCAATCATGTCCGGAATTCCATCTGGATAATTGTAAATTCCCTTGACCATGCCCATACCACAGAATCAAGATATCATTTATAGTTCCCAAAATTCACCAACCAGAAATCAGTTTAACAACGAATACAGGGTCATGTTTGCATCAAATCGTACAAGCTTTCCTATACTCTTCTGCACATACATTTAGAACTTATGGTTCAAATCAATCATTAAATATCAACTGACAACAAGGAAAGCAGATTCAAGGTAACTAATTTTGATTATGGCTCTACTCTCTTTTAAACTACTTAGAATTATTTCTCATTAATCAATATAAATCTGAAGCAAATTCAAGATTTCCAGTCCCAATTTATAGATATTTATTGTTTGTGCTGAAAAATTATTCATCAAACTCCGGAGCTTTGGACGACAAATATAGATATCCAGGAGTTCAGATTAAAGAGCAGATTCCATTTTTCTTCCTTTTCATTGTTTTCATTTCAATATTAAAATTCAGTAAAATCAAAAAACTTTTAGCTTATACTCCACTCAAGAACAAATTAAAAAATGGAGATCACATAAGTTCAAGAAATCATGGAATTCAAAGCCAAGATTTCAGCTCAAACTAACTAAAACTAAGAAAATAAAACCCTTTTCTTTGAATTTGTAAACCAAAAAATGAAGGGGGGGGGGGGGGGGGGGGGATACAATTCCAACAACCCAAATTGATTCATTTTTCCACCGAAATAAAGTCCACTTGAGTAAATTGGATCATAAAGTAAGAAAAGAACAGATCAAAAACTCCATTTATTTCATGTTGTCTCTTTCATATCCAGACAATTAACAAGGATACATCAAGAAAATGGACCACTTTTTAAAGACAGGAGAATCATCAAAACCAGAAAAAGAAAATTACAAGGCAATTGTAAACAAGAAACCTCACAAAATCATTCTACATAGACTAAAGTATATGCTAACACAGTTACCAAAACTCAGAAGGAAAGAAAGAGAGAAAGATACCTGTTGGAAAGGATCGAGTTAAGATCAAGGATTTTCAGTTTTCAGACAGCAAAACATAGGCCCTTTTCTCTCTCCTCAAGAAATTCAAATGGACAGAAAGATAACAGAAAATAAAGTAGGAAAGACAAAACCCCACAAACGAAAATTTCAAGAAATTTATACAGGACTAACAATTTCTTTTCTTTTTTTGGTTCTCCCTTCAAAAACACGAGAAAGTGAGGGTCGGTGTAATGGCAAATTGAATGAGGGCTGTGATAGGAGCCACCATACAAGTGAAAACTGTAAAGCAGAGAGAGAGAGAGGAAATTCTTTATGCAAATCACGAGAAGAAACACTGTTACTTTTTTGCAACCGATGATGATGATGATGATGATTAACAGTGCAGCGTAGTTCGAATGCTTTATTGTTGTTGGGACTGAAATGGCGGAAAAAAGGAAGATGTTTGAAGAAAATGAGAATACTTATATACGAGGTTGTTACTTTTAAATTCAAGAAAATGGCCCATGTCCCATATACATACTAGGTGGGGTGGGGTGGGGTGGGGTGGGTTGGGGTGTCAACTGTTTCGTGTTCTCAACCACCATAACTTACCACAATACTGTTTATGTCATGTAATAACCTATTAAATTATTAATGTCTTTATTAAAAGATGTTTGGTTGGTTTAAAAAAGAAAAAAAACCATGTTTGGTTTATAACACATCTCAACAAAATAAGACCTTTTGAAGTTAAACTTGAGCATCTGCATGAAGCTTAATTTAGTAATTATACCCTTAATAAAGAAAATCTGAATGAAGCTTAATTTAGTAATTTAATAAAAGGGAAAAAATAAGATTTTTGGTCCTGTAAGTTGATTCAGTGTATTTTTCATCTTTTATTTTTCACCTTTTGATTTTTAATCTTATATATTTAAAAATTACCATTATTTAGTCTCTTTGCTTGCTATGCCAACTAACTTTTTATTTTAAAGTGAATTTTAATGTTTAAAATCATTTTTAAAATTGAAAAACACTCAATGTTTCAATTAAAATTTTATATTTTTTCATCTAACATATCTAAATTAATATTATAATTAGAAAATTTGATACATGAGTTATAGTTACTTTTTTGTTAACTATTAATATCAATAATATAAACTTCCTGAACTTAGATAAAAAAAATTAAATTATTAATATTATTTTAGACATGTCAGATAAAGAATAAATTTTGATTAAAAAAATTAACTTGTTCTCAATTTGTTTTTTTAAAAGAATACTTCTTTTAGTGTTAAAATTAATTTTTAATTAAAAAATTGCAATTTACTTGTTGTGTAGTCGGTGAGAGGACTAAAAAGTGACAATTTTCAAATATGGAGGACTAAAAACGAAAAATAAAGAACCAAAAATCTAATGAGTCAAACTTATGAGACCAAAAAATAAATCCATAATAAAAATATTGGATCAAGAGAAAAAGGTATATATATGACTTCAAAAATCAGTCATTTCTCATATTCTTAACATAGGTTTTCCATCAATGAGTCCTCTTCCTAAATGTTCATCGCTTTTATCTCTATTCTGTCAAACATGTACTGCATTTTAATTATCTGAGTAATAGGTTTTTAGTCATGTGAATAATACACTTTATTTATATTAGTAATATTCTTGAGAAAATTACAAATTTATCCCTCAGTCATTTCCATTTGGTCTCATTGACAGACAACATTTTGAATTGATAATAACCATTTTAATTTGTTGAAGGGATACAAAAACCAAATATTGAGAGAGAAACACAAGAAAAATGAAAGTTGTTTTCCCTTCCCTTTTTACTTGAATGTGAAGGGTAGGGTTTGCTGAGACATGATGTACAGCATCATTCTAACATCATTTAATTCCCTTCCTATAAACTATAGACATTATTTATTTTTCTTATATATATATAGACACACACAAATTTTCTTGAAAAGAAGAGTTAAGACAATAATATTAGAGAGGCCAAACAAGTCACATCATTTGAAATTCACAATTTCAAGCTGTGACTTTTAGCATAATGATTCAAACATAGCGTGTGTATATATATTTGTATAATTTTCAGCATATATTTTTTATTTTGATTAATTTTATCTTCTTCTTTTTTCAGGACAATTTGTTACATTTACTAATGTTGGTGGTGAACAAGTTTCCGAAACTGGAGGATCTCGTGGATCTCATGGTGATCTTTCAGATTATTAAGAAAATTATTGTATTTCTTATTGATAATTTTTTTAATTTATCAATAATTTTTTGTTACATTATTTTATGCAATTTTTATATTAAAATTAGTTTAATGTCTAGATATTATATGTATTTATTAATATGTTGTATTGTATTTTTTTTCCAAAATCGGAATGATTATAATAGCACTTAATATAAAAAATGAGGAAAAAATGAATACAAAGTAAAAATAATAAAAAAGAACTTAAAAACAAAATAAAATAAGAAAAGAAAAAGAATAAAATAAATAATAAATAATGATAAGAAAAGAATGAATACAAAGTAAGAATATAGAAAAAGAAATTAAAAATAAAATAAAATAAGAAAATAAAATGAACAAAATAAATAAATAAATAAATAAATAAGAAAAGAAAAAAAAAAGATGGCGCAAGGTTTGACCTGTGGATAGTTGGCGCAAAACCAGTGGTTAATATGAGATGGCGCAGAGAAAAAATTTATTGTTGGAGATGAAAACAGGCGCCATCAAATTGTGATGGCGCACTGTTGGAGATGCTCTAAACATGCTAATACAAATAAAGTGGGATCTTAAAAAAAAAAAAAAAACTATCTCAGAAATCTAATTTTGTGAGAAGACACGATTTTCATATAAAAATTCGTTAAAATAGAGATTTAATTAATTAATAATTTATTGGTATAGCTGAACTTCGTTACACAAATAGTAATTATGTGATCAATTATACACAAAATATATCAATTATACACAAAATATATATTGATGATAATAATATTAAAACATCAACAATCATGTGTTCTATATTTTTTCTTAATTTTGATAGTACTTCATCTCATTTCCAACTTGCTATTCAAACTTTACTTAAACTTTGTTTGAACATGAGATGAACAAAGCTCATGCCTATTTTCTAAAACTAGCTAGTAGATGCTTCAATTAATAAAGTATATCATAGCGCGTATATATTCACATATTACCATTTTATGTTTGTTTTTTACTATCATTTATATTTTTTATTAATTCCGAATTATATTTGGATAGATTTAATAGAATATATCAAACTTTAAATATGTTGGGTAGAATTTGAATGCCTAGCTCATCAGTAAATAGTTGCGGGTGTGTAGAGAAAAAATATGTCCAGCCTGTAATTATTATTAAGGTAGATTAATGCATATGTGTATGTATTGTCTTCATAAATAATTCGAGTATACATACAATATTGATGTGTAGGTGGAAAACACAACGTACATATGCTTATTCAGTAATGAGAAATTCAGATCGATCACAAGAGAATATGCATGCACAAGATAAAGGAAAAGACTTGCTCAATAAGAAAGTTCTTTGTATTCAGAAAAAATGTAAAGAGTCCCTTTGGGTGTACAATTTTTCTCCTATTTATACTTCTCTCCCCTCAGGAGGACATTTCGGTCATTCTCCCTGATATTTCTTGTTGGTTAAGCTATATTTTCTATTTCTTTTGTCAAGGTACTTTCTTCATTGCTGAGAGTACACCACTTCTTCTCCAGAATCTTCTATGTTCTGTTAAGGAGGAGATATTGTGCCTTTTGTCTTTTATAGCCATGTCAGCTACTCATCTAGGATGCTCATCATTGTGCTATGAATTATTATCCTCTACTTCGAGCTTATGAAATCCGTTCGGCTGCCTCTTGTTACGGAATCACCACTTCTGCCTTGTAGGATTTTTAATACCTTTGCGACCTCTTTGGGTTGTGTGATGTATTTGCCTCCGGTTCTCATTGTTTTCTGCGAGTTCCGTTCCTCTGTGTTCAGGGAGTGTTCTATTTTCCACTTCTGTTTCTACATCAGCATCGGGGGAGTTCTGCTGTTCTTATGATCACGTGGAACATTCCTGCTCCTGACCTTTCCTTTCTCCTCCAGTTCTGCTCCCACGTCTGCACTAGATGATCTCTGCCGACTCGTAGTTACGCAGAGTCTCTTCGCTTTAAGTTTTTCTTCTCTCATACACTTCTGCTTCCACGTCTGCAGAAAAACAGTTCTGCATTCATGTGAGGGCAATTCTGTCATATTGTCATTTTACCAATTCCAGGAGTTTAGGCGTTTCGGGGTAATGGTGCCAGCATTTTTCATGATCTTTTTCCTCCAAAACATTTATAGGCTTATCCTTCCCACATCAAAATATATATATATAATATCTGCAATTCTCATTAAAAATAAATACCTAATCAAATATATGTGATATATTGTCCTTAGTTATATATATAGCATTTACTTTTTATTGTTGGCCAATAAAGTTAGTCTTCAAAAAAAGTGTACAATCAGTCTTACATGTTCAACTATATATATAGTTGAACATGTCATGTATATTATATATTTCATAATATTATATAAGATATATATAGTGAAGTAACATTTTTTATATTATATACATATAAGTTTCACCATCTATTGACATGCATTATATAATTATACAAATTTTATCTTGATGAATTAAATTCACAAAATATATTTGATATAATAGTTCACTAATGAAATGTTACACGCATCAACCATGTGGGTGTATTTATTCGTAAACTGATAATGGATAAACATAAATATATAGGTATTGGATTGTAAAGGAGGTGCTTGATAATCATCATCTTGAAACATAGTAATGTAAATTCAAAGTCAAAAAAGAAAATTGCTCCTTTCAAGTGATTCAATTACATGCAAATAGTTAATTAGAGGGATTCGATTTTTATCTTTAGACAGCCTAGACACAAGTTTGAAATTGATAAAAAAAATTGTGGTGGGAAAGATCGAATTCAAACAGAAACACACAACACAATTAGGAGAAATCACATAAAATAACAAGAAATTAAGAACTTAACACAATAAGAAAGAACACACCGATTTAGAGTGGTTCGACTCGGGTCCACTTGAGCCTACGTCCACTATGGAATGAAGAAACCCTTTATTCACAATGCTGAAACGATCCAAGAACATTTACAACGCGAAAACTTCTTAAAATCACTCAGCTGAACATTGTGATGAACAAAACACTTTCTCACTCTAGCACTCTCTCTCTAATCGCTAAAACGGTGAACTCTCTGAATGAATAGTAAACTACTATATACAAGTTATTTATAGCAACAAGAATGAGATAAATCCATCAAGAAACGAGTGAGATATGAAGCCTCTAAGTTGCTAACTCGAATCCGCTACAACAAACTCCAGTCAGCTCTAACTGTTTTTTACTGTCTGAAGTCACATTTTGGAAACGCGCTTTTATAAGTGAAAACACGATTCTTATCTACCTTAGCCATTTTCCACATTTGAGCTCACCTCCTTTTCAAAATTGTACAAATTAAATGGTGAATCAATCAAACATATTTGATCAGAATATATATGGATCGGAATATATAAGCTATATAGGCCTTGATAATTCAATAAACTATGTGGCTTAATACAACATGAAATTTGTGTACCATTTGACCATTTCTCATGGGGGTAAAAGAGCTTTCAGAGAATGGTAGAATTTTAATATCAATGATGGTGAGAATGACTTTTTAGAAACTTATAAGAGTGGGTATTTTACAGAAAAGTGAAGTAAAAGGCACCTTCCAATCATTACTATTGATTACTTCATTTGAAATAAATGACACAAATCCTTCCATCTTCTAGGCTAAATACAATGTGTTACCATTTCATAATTATTTACACTTATTATACGAGTTAAGATTTATTGAACACTTATAATTATACCAAACTTATAAATAGATCCAATTAAAATGTCAAATAATTAAATGGTCAGAAATAGTACATAGTTTATGAATTTCCACTTTAAAATGAATTTGCGTGATATTTGATAATGATGTATCAAAAAAATATATTAGAAGAGTCGGGTAGCTTGAATATTTTAATTAACTAAAAGTAAAATTGTCACTTTTAATGTCAATTTTCAATTGGATGAAGATTTCTCATAAAATTTAGTTCCAAAAAAGAAAAAAATAGATTTCTTATAAAATGCTAAAGCATTTATACGATAGTATAGAAATTTTTTAATGTAATTATTGTATTCTTCAATAAACAAGTAAAAAGGAAAAAAAAAAAAAACTCCTAATCTGTTTATTTATATATAAGAAGTCCAATACAACAAACCAATTCAAACCCAGATTTAGAATGTAGGCTATAGGTTTCAGCCCAAATACTAAAATCTTTCATTTTGAAATTCTACTCTAAAGTTGTTGGGCTCTTAAAAGAAAATTAAATGGAGCCCAATTATAATAACAGATTTAAGGTGATATAGTTAGATTTATGATCATCATCAACATGGCATATAGCTACTAGATAATATAGGAAGATATTAAAATATCTACGGGGGACAATTCTTAATATATTTATCGAGATGTAATGATTTCATCATCTCGTTATATGAAAAGTAAAATTAATTTATATGTTGGATATCTAACACATCAACAATTGACACATTAATATGTATTCACATTGGGTAGGATAGCAGGACTGATCATATAAATACTCAAATCTAATACTTCAGTTTTTTCCCTTTTTTCTTAAGTATTTCATTGAAACTACGTTAATTTGGTTTTCTGAATTTTTTTGCTTTTTAAGAATTTGGTCTTGACCATTGAGCCCTCAAGGCCGCCTAAATAGAGGTGGCCTACAAGTCAAATATGTATTGAACAAAATTTTGAAACTATCCTAATCTCTTGTCGATATAGTTTTGAATTTTAGCTTCGTGTCGTCAATTGAAGTCTGTGAGTTTAATCATGTACTCAATTGTAAAAAAAAAGAGGTGATAGATTTGTTCGTGTATATAATATCAAAAGTTCATATTGTAAATGAAAAAACATTAAAAATGATGATTTGTCATGTCTTAATTAATTATTGTGCTAATTAGACAATCTTCAACAGTGTATATCATTTTACTGTTATTTTTACTTTATTTTAGTGCTTTAATACTCTCATTAATCTCCAACTATTTTCTACACAAAAATAAAGAATAATCCATAATATTCCTTAGATTGGGGCTATACACACCCCACATTAACGCACCTCATTCTATTAACAAATGATAGATATGAAAGTACAATTTTAGCGGATGTGGATAGCCCCACCCTACGCCTTATTATTAATTTTTTTAATCTTTTATTAATAATATTATCCATTATTAACAAAAAAAAAAAGAGAAAGTAGGGATGGCTCAAATAGTTGGCTAAGGTTGGAGATGATGTTCTTAAGACATGATTGAGCATGGAAATGAAAATCAACAATGGTTAGTAAAAAAAAATACAATATACATATATACATATATACATATATATATATATATAATAAACCAATTTATATAATTTATAATGGAAACCAAAACTTATTAGTAATAAATAAGGATAAGTAATACTCCCTCCATCCCGACCTAATTTGTCTACTTGTCATTTTTGTTTGTCTCATTCAAATTTGTCAACCCATAAATGGTAAAAGAAAAATTCCCTCATTACCCCTACATTTCTGTCATTTTACAAAATTGTCACCTCAATTCCCATTTTAAATTCTAATTAAAGTGCAAAAAACATAAAGTTAACACATTCAATCAAAGTCAACTGCATTTTCTTAGGTTCCTTGCCCGATCAAAGTAGGCAAATTAGATCGGGATGGAGGGAGTAATACTTAACAACATTGATGATGAAAAAATAACTGCAAGACCAAAGCATTGTGGAAAAATTAAAAGCATTTTTTTTAAATATTATGAGACTAGTTTACAAGTTACATATGTTTATAATAAATAATAAGGTGTCATATCAAATAATAATATTTGAAGTTTGAACACTCCTTCCCCAACCCTCCCTCTCCCTCTCCCTCTCCCTCTGAGTAGTAAACAGTGGTCGGCGATGGAGCCATGTGCGGAGGACATAGCCAACGAGCTCCAAAGCATGAGCTTCAGCTCCACCACCACCACCACCGCCACCGACATCCACCGCTCCACCAGCTCCGGCTCCGACTGGACGTCCTCCTCCGCCCGCTTCCCTCCCCCCTCCGGCGACTCCATCCGCCGCCTCGCCTCCCTCTCCATCTCCGACCTACGCTTCCTACACCGCCTTGGAGCCGGCGACATCGGCTCCGTCTACCTAGCCGAACTGAAAGCTCCGCCGCCGGCGCCGCTCTTCGCCGCCAAGGTGATGAATAAGAAAGAGCTGGCTTGCCGGAACAAGGAGGGGAGGGCGAGGACTGAAAGGGAAATTCTTCAAATGTTGGACCATCCCTTTTTGCCGACGCTTCACGCCGCCATTGAGTCTCCCAAGTGGTCGTGTCTTCTGACGGAGTTCTGCCCCGGCGGCGACCTCCATGTCCTCCGCCAGCGTCTGCCCTGCAAACGCTTCACCCACTCCGCCGTAAGGTGCGCACTTTAGCACTCTTTCATCACTTCTCTTTATCTTACACGTAACGGAGGTTTCTTAACCTGTGTCGCACTTCCATGCACTAATCAAGGACCACGTTTTCCTCATTGGTCCATTTTTTTATTTTTAGTAATATATATATATATATATATATCAAATAAAAATTTAGAATTTTATATAGTTTAGAGTTATAAACCAAATTAAGCTCAAATTATCTTGATTTTAAATTAGCATTAATTAGTAATGTTAATGTAAATAAGATCGATGTGCGCCTCATACGAGGGAGTGGGGTCCACCGTGAGAGGAGCTATTTGTGCGTAGTTGGTGGGGCCCACATGAGGTTAGAGTTAGAGGAAACAGAAATCTACTGTAGGCCGAGAAACACTGGACCAAAGCTCCTCGATTTAGTTTAGTAAATAGTGAAAATCTGAAGGTAAATTTTGGTAATAGAATTATGGTCGCACGTGACATACAGCACTTAAGGCAATCTGGTAATATAATCGTTTTATGATTTCATTTTGTGTGACAAACACTTCGTTGCTTAAAAATACTGTAAATTATAAGTTTTAGGTTGTTTCCCCCAACAAAATTGGATCAATAAAATGATTTTATGAAAATTCTAATGTAAATTCTTACATTTGTTTTTCTCTCAAAATTAAGAGTGCATCATTGAGGTACTAATTAAGCAAACACCTACTTATATACAAGATTCAAAGTATTTTCAAGAGCAATAATTTGAAGTTTCTTCCTATATATCCACTTCAATAGCTGTTATTCGTAAATTGAAACATATGTGTAGGTAAATATTTGTAATTTTAACATATTTTTGTGAGGCATGAAAATTAAAATACAATATATATATTTCATAATTCACATGTATTAATCTTATAAAGAGTTTTGTCTGTGGAAAATGCGACATCTAATTATTAACTAATTTATATTTGAGAGTTCTTCTCCTCATATTTTTTTATAAAATTCTTTTTAAAATAGATAAAGCTTATAGAATATTTTTTATAATATCCTATTGACAATTATACATGTTAGTTAAAATTTAAATGCACTTAATTTTCATTTATTGTTACCAGAATTTTCATCTAGAAACAACAAACTATTTAAAGTGGAGCTAGACTTGCAACTAATTTACGCGGTCCGAGGGTTTATGCATTTATTAATGTATATTTCAATTCGTATTTGGTTCATGAAAACTAACATTCTTTTTTTTTTTTGGGAAGAAAGAGTATATATTATTATATAACCTCAATATAAATTAATAAAATAAGAAGTTGCCTTTGTTTATGGTAATAAAAGAATGAATTGGTGGAATTTTCTATTTTGGCTATATTATTTGTCGTCCTTGAAATGTGGGGAAAAGGCCACGTAATATAGTGGAATGTGTTGCCCAAACTTTTGCTGAATCTAGGGGATTATATTCTACTGCTCGAATTTTTCAATATTTTCAGGGTTTCCCCAGAGTTTTTAATAAATTATATTTTGGCCCTCACTAGATAGGGCATTTGACAATTATGCCTTTTGATGCCACGGTATCAAGGTGAGCAAAATTGAATCGGAATCGAAAAATCGTGTCGTATTAAGTGAGTTGGTTTGGTTTGGTTCGGTTTGGTTGATTAAAAATGGGTTATTTCACTTTTATTTGGTTCCGTTTTGGACCGAATTATCAAATTACACTTTAAAATTGAAAATCCAAACCAAACCGTTTCGATTTCTATAAATAAATCGGTTCAATTCTGTTTGGACTTAGGAAATACATTTTTTTTCCATTTTCGATCTTTTCAGGTTCAGTTCGGTTGCTCATAACCCTACATGTAAAGAGCAAAAACTTAGATGAGATGCAATTCTATTGAATTGTTTTCACTATTAGCTTGAATGAATTATATATCATAAAAATTATGTGAGACTATCTCACTTAAATCTTAAGTGAGCGAAATTTTCTATGATCTTATATGAGATTAATATTGATCATATTAAATACCTTAACCCACCTTATTAATCCATATAAACTTTGTGTTACATGAGGTCTCGTATAATACCGGCACATTATATTTTACATCCAAGCATTTTCAAATTAGTTTCATTGGATAAATTGGTTATAAAAAAGTATTTCACAATGGAGCAACTCAAATGAAGATAGAACTTAGAGGTATCTCACTAGTGTAAGCTAGTAGATAGGTCCCACTAGAGATGTGGTGTGTTTGGTTTCTTTTATTTGTTTGTTTAGCTGAAATTCTTAGGAGGTAAATTCTGTGAAATGTATTAGTAAGAAAAAAAATCATATATGGTTGTTTTTGTAAAACAAAGAAAAGTATATATATATATATATATACACAACGATTTAATAATTTGTTTCAATTTTTACTACCAATTTTATGTATTTTAATTCTACTCCTCTAACTATCATTTTTTTGCTTTCAATTTTATCTAATTTGATTGAAATTTTGATTTTTGTCTACGTGAAGATTGGAATCACAGTGTAAGTTTCTATGTCCATGTAGGCAAAAAGTGACATTATATTTCAACAAAATTAGACATGATATAACTTTATAAGATAAAATCCCGTTATTGAAAACCTTAAATCATGAATTTTGCAATCCATATATATATATATATATATATATATATATGTGTGTGTGTATTTTATAAAACAATTTTATAAGAGTACTAATCTCTCAAAAACTCCATACTTGTATATAGTGTTAAGGGATCAATTTTATTTCTTACATTTGTTTTTTATAATTTTAAACAATGATGCTGTTTTATGTGCATTGACAATACAACGAAGGTTAAAATATGGAATAGCTCTATTAACAACAATATAAATCTATTTTCACATGTAAATATCTAAGTGTAAAATCGTATATTTCTTTTGGGACATGGCTAACACTATTGCCTCGATATTTTCCTTAATTTAAATTGCCATTTCTTGAAAGAGCAGCCATAAAAGGTGAATGAACAAAAATTGGAATAATATGAGTACTCAATGTTCAATTTTAGAGGGACAAATGGGGCAGAGAATTCCCAAAAGCCCCTTTATCTTTCTGATGCATGGGAATTGCTTAAAGCTTTGAGCTAGGGTGGGGTTGGGGCTGTTTAAGACAGTGGCCCTTTTCTTATATGATTTAACACATGTGGTAGACCTAAAACATACTGGCATATCCATTTATGAATTTTGACTTGAATATAAACGGATGTGTTTCACCAAGTGTAGTGAAGATCATTTGCTACATGATTTTAATTGGTTAAGATAAACAAACATTAATTGAGTTAATTTATTGTTGATCAATGTTTTTTTAATTGTACTTTATCTAGGTTTTATGCGGCTGAAGTTGTGGTGGCGTTAGAGTATCTTCATTTGATGGGAATTGTGTACCGTGATCTCAAGCCGGAGAATGTGTTGGTCCGATCAGATGGTCATATAATGCTTACTGATTTCGATCTCTCTTTAAGGTGTGATGACTCTACATCCACCCCAGCTCAAGTAATCTCTAGCCAAAATCCGCTCATGAGTGCACCTACTTTACCCGAATATACCATCGACCCGTCGTACTTTACCTCTACTTCATGCATTCTTCCGAAGTGCATTGTTCCGACCGTATCATGCTTCCAACCTAAGCGTAAGCGCAAAAAGAAGTCTGACCATTGTGCCGGACCAGCCTTCGTGGCTGAACCTATAGACATTAGGTCAATGTCGTTTGTTGGGACGCACGAGTACTTGGCGCCGGAGATAGTCTCTGGGGAAGGGCATGGGAATGCTGTCGATTGGTGGACGTTGGGAATATTCATTTTTGAGTTATATTACGGTACAACACCTTTTCGAGGAACGGACCATGAAATAACACTGGCTAGTATTGTAGCTCGAGCCCTCGAATTTCCAAAGGAGCCGATTATACCTAACACAGCCAAGGAATTGATATCTCAATTGCTTGTGAAGGATCCGACCCGACGAATGGGTTCAACCATGGGTGCATCACCCATCAAGAAGCATCCATTCTTCCAAGGAGTGAATTGGGCATTGTTGAGATGTACAAAACCACCATTTGTTCCTCCTCCATTTACTAGGGTTGTTTTGTCTAATGAAAGTTGTCCTGATAACAACCCTGTGGACTATTACTAGTAACACAAATTGTGCAATATGAATATCATCATCCACATTTTGGTGGATTACAAGATTAAATATTACTTATTTAAGTAGTTGACCATAGATAATTAATGTTTCTGTTACATGATTTATTGCATTAGTAATTAATTGTTGAAACCATCTTTGATCACGATCTTCATTAAAATTTAATTACAATATAAGTTATACTCCCTTTTATCAACTTCACACATGAACCCTAATTTTCAATTAAAAGGAAAGACTACCTATTTTTAAAAATCAAGTAATTATTTTGTCTTATAATAAAATAGATATGGCTCTTTCTCTTATCTGAGTTTTGTGTCTCCATCAATTAATGAATGTGGTTGTGCGTGATATATATCCAGAAAAATTCATGACAAAAATGTGGTTGTAGATAATTAATTGACCAGCAAAACGAATATTACGAATAAATTAATTGACATATATATGTCACGCCAACTTTGAAAGTGACCCAAACTTGCTCAACAAAGTAATTTTAGTGCTTCATTAATGACATATATTGTTACATACCCCATAATTTCTTGCAATAATAGGGGTACATAAAATATTTGACTTTCGATATATTTGAGATTTATTCTATTAGCTCTGAGTCTTATATTTATATATAGAGTTAATCTCTTGTGCACCAGTTGCACGGATCTGATCCGTGTAACTGGGCCGCGTGTGGGCTGGGCTGGCCAGCCCAGCCCGCGCCTCTTTACTTTTTTCGCGTGTTTTGGTCGTTACCTTCACGTTATGTTAGTGTTACCTAAGTGTTATATTAGGATTACCTTTACGTTATGTTAATGTGACCTCATCTCCAAATTTCATACCCTTAGTTTAAAACCACTAAACTAAAATAACACGAATGTAACACTAATATAACATGAAGGTAACACTAACATAACATGAAAGTAACATTAATACAACATGAAGGTAAAAAACAATGTTAATTATACCTTCGTGTTACGTTAGGGTTAACCTCATTAGGGTAACCCTAACATAACATAAAGGTAACCCTATCATAACATGAAGGTAATTCTAACATAACATGAGGGTATGACTGCCTGGAGCGAATCTTGGTGGGTTTGAGCGCACCCACCAGACGCGTGGGGCGTGTGAGAGCGCGTTGGGGCACGTGAAAACACGCGTCAGAGACACGTGGAGCGGGTCGACCCGGGTGCATAGATCCTAGATCCATGCACCAATTGCACAAAATATTTTGTCTTATATATAAGCGCCATAGACTAAACAATATATGGCACCGACAACTGTTCCATTGGAAATCCATTACCTTTTTTTGTGGTTGTAATTTTTGTCTTTATCTAATTTAATTAAGTTTTTATATTTACTTTTATATCAAATAAAAGTGGAAATTAATTATTTTTCTACAATTTTGCCGAAGTAATTGTAGATGAATAATTTTGTGAAAATGAACGTTAATTGTATCCTGATAGGACATCAAGAAATAAAAGATGTGGATATGCTCTACTATTACTAACAAAGAAATTGATGGCAATGTTTCAGGCCCAATATGTCATATTGATTGGGCCTGGTGGCACATGATGATTTGCCCATCATTGTTACTATTTCCATGGTCCTTTGCGTGACCCAACGTGATACGTAGTTGAATATAGTGGGGTGGGTCTGTCCCCCAATCCTTTCATATAACTTTTTTTTTTAATTTAAAAAATATGTATCTCAACATTTTCTTACATTAAAATTAAGTATATTATAAACATATTTTCATCTCATTTTACACTTTTAAGTAAACACTTTGAAAAGTTACATTTTGATGTATTACACTTTTAAGTAAACACTCGATGAAATTCTATTTAATGCATTTTAAGGTATCAAATAAATTCTAATTGTTGATTTAAAATTCCTATATGGTTATGATTTGTTCCTGAAAATAAATTTTTATTTTTGTTTAATATTTTATTTTACAATAAGTTGTAAGTGTACATGATCCTTAAAAAACCAAATTATTTTATGTCGGAACAATCTATATGTTATAAAGGTGGTTATTACGGAAAAATAGTTCAATGATTCAAGGGAATTAGTACTCAAATTTAACTAAATAATGATAGATTCAAACAATATTTATTAAATAATATTTGAATCTAACCAGTGATTTATTGCACTGAAAAAAGAAAAAGAAAAAAACGGGAAGTAGAAGAAATGGAAGCAGCTCAGAACGACAACGGGGCCGCCGCCACCGCCGGCGAGGAAGAAGAGCCCGTGGTTGGGCCCGGCCCGGCACCTATCCGCCGGAGAAAGCGTCCTCTGCAGTTTGAACAGGCCTATCTCGATTCCCTCCCTTCCGCCAACATGTATGTTTGTGTGTTAGGTTAGGGTTTAGGGTTTTGGCTTAAAGGAAAACGAAGTCTTACAGTTTGAACGAAATTGTAGTTCAGCTAATTGCAGTTTGAATTGGATGTAGGTATGAGAAGAGCTACATGCACCGCGATGTGGTTACGCATGTAGCCGTGTCTGCGGCTGATTTTTTCATATCTGGGAGTGCCGATGGTATGATTTAACTTAATTTTGTGGTACTCAAATTGATTACATGAGTTCCTTGGAGTAATTTCTGTGTTGCTAATCTTAAGTTTGATGATTTGAATTGGATTTTTCTCATATTTGTTATTAGCTTTTACTGCACTCCTGCTTCTCAGAATATATGAAAATGCCTCTTCATATGCCCCTGTCTTTCAAGTTTCCGAAGACCAAAATGAAAATGCTATGAAGTTCGTAGTTAGAATTTTAGGATTTTGGTTGAATGGTTAAAAAGAGAGATGAATATTGAAGCTTGATTGATACTTGTATTGATTAGAGATTTTTCTTATTTATTTAGTTTTTGGCCTGATCTTGGCACCCATCTTTCTGTATGCAAAGGATGCAAGCTAGTGTTAAAATCATAGTGCTTCACAAAAGTAGTATGCTCATAAAACAGTTTTCTGTTTTCAAAGTAGTAGCTTGGAATTTCTTTGACAATTAGAGTCTGAAATCAAATGGAGGACTGATTACTCACACGTTCATACACGTTTTGTGACTTCTATCTTTATTCTGGACACCATTCTCTCATCCCTTAAAGTAGAAAGTGAACTTTGAGCTGCTCAATTAACCTTGTTTGTTTATGCTGAAAACATGCTACTTGTCAACTGATTTTGCAGAAGATGGTTTAAAATTTACTTAATAGCAGTTTTAGCAACATTTTTTTTTTTTTAAACTTTAGATTTATATTGGTTGTGATTTGTATAATTGTGTTAAGTAAGTTGTACTTTTATGACCATAAGAAGTAGAGTTCGAAAGAAACAAGCTGGAAAAACCCTTTTTCAAAGTTCTACATCTATAGTTTGTGATAAAAAAAGATCCATTATTAAGGATGATGAATGTCTTGATAAAATGTTAAAAAACAATATATGCTGTGTCAAAAACACTAAAGAGATATTTTAATTGTGTTTGGAGGAAGCTGACATTTGGGGTAGTATGAGCATTCAAATAAAAGAAAGATCACGTTTTTTTAGTAATATTTCATTTTTTAGCAAATTTATAGTTTGCATGTTTATAGCCTGAAGGCTAGCATGATTTATGCAGGCATATACTTAAAACAGTTGTATTTTAAGAGCTAAACGCATATTGGTACTTTTCAAATGCCTTTCCATGTAGACCCTTGGTTCTATATCATACTGATTAAAATCTTAAAGTTCTTAACTTCCCTCCAGTATCTATGCTCTTGTGTTTTGACATGCCACCTTGAATCACTACCTACTAAAATCAAAATGAATAGTTCTAGGAGCTACATGTTGCTCCTGTTGACTTTAACTTGAAGATACTCGAGTTGTTTTATTCAATCAGAAATATATATATTGTGTATCTTGTCAATGTTTATGAAGACCCACTACTGCTTTGTTTGATTTGTTTTTGGTTATGTTGTGAATTATTTTACCTCATTTGGTGATTATTATACAGTAGCTTGTTAGTTGGTGATGTTATGTTTGCCAAAACTATTTTGAACTTTGTCTTGTTATACAGGTCATATCAAGTTTTGGAAGAAAAAACCCATTGGTATAGAGTTTGCTAAACATTTTAGGTCCCATCTTGGTCCAATTGAGGGCCTAGCGGTGAGTTCCTCCTTTTGCTTGCTTTGTTAAGAATGTTACAGTTGATTCTTCAATCACTTAATAATTCTGCTGTTCCTATTATGCATATTAGGAATCTTTCTGACCTCTTCTTTGTGTGAAACATTTAAAAGTATCAGCTGAGGTATAATTACTCTTAATTTTCACACTTCACCTTTCTGGGATCTGATCAGCTAGATTTATGTTTTGTTTTTGTACCTTTTTTATATGCCCATCTATTTTAATCCAACTTCTTCATATAGAAATTAACTACTTGTCTATTTTGGTCTGGCAGGTGAGTATAGATGGCACACTTTGTTGTACAATTTCAAATGACCGCTCATGTGAAAATATATGATGTATTTAACTATGATATGATGGCCATGATACGTCTTCCATTTGTGCCTGGTTGTATTGAATGGGTTTACAAACAAGGGGATGTAAAGGCGAAACTAGCTGTTAGTGATCGCAACTCTTCATTTGTTCATATATATGATGCTCGATCTGGTTCAAATGATTCCATAATGTCTAGAGAGGTATTTTAGCTATAATGTTGCTGAATCTACAGTTGCAAAGATTGATTTAAGATAAAATTATCATGTCCAATATATTTTCTGAGCAGATGCATCTGGGACCAGTAAAATGTATGAAATACAACCATGAATGCGACACTGTGATTTCTGCAGATGACAAGGGAATCATTGAGTACTGGAATCCTGTTTCACTTCAGTTCCCAGAAACTGGGTAAGTTCTTTTGTTAAAACCTGTTTCACTTCAATTCCCAGATACTGGTGTCTTATTTATTTACTTATTGAAACTTGTGTTGGTAAATTATGTTATGTGCCCATCTTGATAGTCTTTCATCATAGCCTTCTCTTGTTGTGTTAATGCACTTGATATTTGGTTATGTTAGCTGTACTCTTAGGTTTTTAGATGATATCTTCTGTGTTGACATTTACTTATACCACTGCTATGAAAGCTAAGGTATGTTGATCAGGTCCTACTTGTTAGTAATCTTTTGTAATTTGTATCTGATCCACTTGATTCAAAATATTGTGGAAATTTCTAGATTAGGTACATTAAGTTGTCATATTATCTCTGTAAGGTCTGTCATATTATCTCTCTAAGGTCTGTATGTGATGGGTTTTTTGTTTATACATTGACATGCAGGCTCGCTTTTAAACTTAAAAGTGATACGGACCTTTTTGCAATTGTGAAATGCAAGACTACTGTTTCAGCCATTGAGGTACATATTTTTATTGGTATCCTGTCACCATAATAGCTCAGTTATGTCATTATTCACCAATAGGCGTTAGTTTCTATGTTTATACTTTATGTGGTTTTTACAATGTCCACTCTGCTTTCTAGGTCAGTCCAGATGGCAAGCAATTTTCAGTCACATCACCTGATCGTAGAATACGTGTATTTTGGTTCAGAACTGGAAAACTGAGGCGTGTGTATGATGAATCTCTTGAGGTAATAGTTATATGCGTAACCCATTTTTTTAGATGTAGTATTCTTGAGGTATAGTTATAAAAATGATCCATTGTCCTACTTTAGGTTGCCCAAGATCTTCAGAGGAGTGATGCCCCTCTATACAGGCTTGAAGCTATTGATTTTGGGCGTCGAATGGCTATAGAGAAAGAAATTGAAAAAACAGAAAATGCACCCCAACCTAATGCTGTGTTTGATGAGAGCTCCAACTTCCTTATATATGCCACCCTTCTTGGAATTAAAGTAAGACACTAAATATCCTCTTAGTGTGGAAATGTTAATATTCTAATTATTTGTAGATTATATTTTGATGAGATCATGTGACTGTATCTTCTTCATCGACAAACTACAGCTCAGGTCTTTCAGTTTCATATAGCAATATCTATGTGTGTTTTTAGGTTGTAAATCTACAAACCAACAAAGTTTCCCGGATCCTTGGAAAGGTGGAGAACAATGATAGATTCTTAAGAATTGCCTTGTATCAAGGTGATAGAAGCAGTAAAAAGGTACGGAAAATTCCTGCAGCAGCAGCAAATGTCAATGAAAGCAAAGACCCACTTATAGATCCTACTCTCTTGTGCTGTGCTTTCAAGAAGCATAGGATTTACTTATTCAGGTATACATTTTGGCTTGCATCCACCCCTATTCCTGCAATTGGAAACCATTCCCATATCTCAGCATTCTGAAATTCATTTCAGTTTGATGTGATAGCCACCATTTTCATTTAGTGCATTAATGGTTTGCATTGATGGACATTCATACTGTAAATGGTTAACAAATAATGTATCCTTGGTAATCCACCTTAGAAGATGAATACAATGTCAAATTACTCTCTGAAAGAAAACCTGCTTTGATATTTGTGTGGTGTTCATTTTAGTTGTTTCAAATAAGATTATATCATTTAGTCTTTGCGAATCTTGAGTAAATGATTGCTGATGCTTTTTAGTCGGAGAGAACCTGAGGAACCCGAAGATGCAACCAAGGGTAGAGATGTGTTTAATGAAAAACCGCCTGCTGATGAACTATTAGCAGCATCAGACATTGGAAAAGCTGTCACAACATCCCTCCCAGATAATGTGGTAAGTAGCAATCCTTTTTATTCTCCTATCTGGTGGCTCCCTGAATATGCAAACTAACCTGTAAAGATCCACGTTAGTCTTATTTTTTTCATAACAATTTGCTCCTTGCTATTTTCCAGATAATGCACACCACAATGGGTGATATTCACATGCGGTTATATCCTGAAGAATGTCCAAGAACAGTGGAGAACTTCACAACTCACTGCAGGAATGGCTATTATGACAATTTGATCTTTCACCGTGTCATCAAAGGTTTTATGATTCAAACAGGAGACCCTCTAGGAGATGGCACTGGTGGACAATCCATTTGGGGAAGGGAATTTGAAGATGAGTTTCACAAGAGGTAAGCTTGGTTTTTACTTTGGTCCTTGGTTGTAGTGACTATGATATGTATGTATTATTGAATAAGAACATTTATTCAATGTATAAAATACTGTGATGGAGCCGCCTTGATTATTCAATGTGCAATATTCTCAAGAATTTTCTCTTCTGCAGTTTGCGTCATGACAGGCCCTTCACAATTTCAATGGCTAATGCTGGGCCGAACACCAATGGCTCCCAATTCTTCATCACTACAGTTGCCACTCCATGGTTGGACAACAAGCACACCGTTTTTGGTAGAGTTGCTAAAGGAATGGATGTTGTACAGGTACAACTCAACCAATCAGGATCCTCTGTTCCAAACCGTGTTTCATCTGGTATTCCAATATAATCCCCACACAACACGTGTAAAAGATGACATCACCAATGTACACTTGTCATTTAATTAAAACAATGAAACATAAGATGGAACATGGTCTTGGAATAGAGGATCCAATTCCCAACTCAACTGCAGTTACCACCCTCTTTCTTTATTACAATCTTTAAACACTTTTGCTGTTTAGTTGCACTCCTATGTCTGTGGTTGGATGGGCAGCTAAACAGATACCATCAAATTGATTAGGCCTGTCCAACGATCCTTTTTAGTATTAAAATCATTTTTCTTTATGAAACTCACTATTCTCTAAATTAACAGACTATAGAGAAAGTGAAGACAGACAAGGCAGACAAACCCTATCAAGATGTAAAAATCCTCAATGTCACAATTCCAAAGTGATAAATCTGTTTCCTTGGAATGATAAGTATCCAGCTCATCAAATCCATGATAATACCAGAGATCCAGTGCCTTTTGTTACCAAAGGTTCCCTAGATTATGACTTCTCTACTGTCCTTCTCATCTTCTTTACTTTTGGTATCTTAGTTGGTTACCAAAAGCAGAAGGTATCATTTTTACTCAGCAATGCAATCGGAATTCAGTTATTCTAAGAGTTCGTCACTGGCTATGCATGGTGTTGGAAAGCTGAATGGCAATGGGAGGCAACAGCTCGTTCTGAGGAGTATGAAATCCTGCGATTATTTTTGGAAAAATGTAGATTTGTCCATTTGTACCTCTTGGGCACGGCACTTTAATTTGTAGTTTTTGTTTTTTGGCTCTCCATGTTTATTTCCATTAGTTTTTGCAACTTTTATTTACGAGAAAAAGTGATATTCAACATGCTAGTTTGGTGATGATATGCATCTTATTTCATGAGGGGATAAATGCAAAAAACAACATAACTTATTGACTTTTTTTTCAATTTCTAACCTATTTTTTTTTTTTTCCTTATCAGATTGCAACTTGTACTAAAATTTTTCATATTCCAACTTTCGACCCATTTTCCGGCAAGAACGTGATCATGTGCTGAAAATATAAGAGTATTTCATAATCTTATAATTTAAGGTAACCCTCATATAAAATCAATTTGGATGCTATAGGTTCATGTTTTTGTAGGAAAAAGTTTAAAAAATGCAATTTAATAATTTTTTAGTAAATTTGATTGCAATCAAATAAGAAAAGAGTTTAGGATGGAAACCGAAAAAAATCAATAGTTTAGGGTAAAATATTTTGTGCAACGGGTGCATGGATGCATGGTTCTAGGATCCATGCACCTGGGTCGATCCGCCCCACGCGCCCAAACGCGCTTTCACGTGCCCCACGTGCCTGGTGATGAGCTCAAACCCACCAAGATTCACTTCAGGCAGTCTTACCCTCATGTTATGTTAGGGTTACCTTCATGTTACACTTAGGGTTGTAAACGAATCGAACCGAATAGAATACCATGATATTCCATTTGTATTCGTTTAACTATTCGAATATTCGTATTCGTATTTGTTTATTATTCGAATAACAAATGAAATTCTTATTCGATTCGTTTAACATATTCGAATATATTCGAGAATATTCAAATATTCGTATTCGAAAATTTTAAACTTAAAATTTCCAAAAAAAATATCAAATATATATTTTTTCCTAAATTAATATGCCTACATAGTACTTAAATAAACAATAAAATTCATCAACTCAAGTTCAATAATTCATTAACCAAATTAATATTCAAGATTCGAAATACATAAATATAAATTCATTGTCAAATCATCGAACAAGTACCGTAACAAAAAATCAACGTGCAAATTAACATCCAAGGTTCTAATACATAAACATAATTAAAATTCATAGTCAAATTCATCAAACAAGTATCACAACAAAAATGTTTTTCTAGCATCCATGATCTAACCATCATTCTTGCAATACGACATGAACAGACTCTTCATTCTCCTACAAAAAAAAAAATGAAATCACATTTGTCATCATAATCCAAAAATAAAAGTACATCATTATAATAAAAAATGAGAGCTCACATGAGTCATAATAGGCTTATTGATATATATATATATATATAAAATATGTAGTTATGTTTTATGTAATACTAATATGTATTTAGGCATTACTAAATACTAATATAAAAAAGTAAAATATCTAATTATTGATATATATAATTATTCGAATATATTCACGAATACTCGAATCGAATACCATCATATTCTTATTCGTATTCGGATAATATACGAATATAAAAAAATATTCTTATTCGGATTCTTATTCGTATTTTTCGAATTCGAATCACTATATTCGAATTCGAATACCGAATCGAATCAAAAAGATTCGCTTCTTTTACAACCCTAGTTACACTAACATAACATGAATGTAACCTTAACATAACGTGAGAGTCACTCTAACATAACATGAAGGTATAATTAACATTGTTTTTTACCTTCATGTTATGTTAATGTTACTTTCATGTTATGTCAGTGTTACCTTCATGTTATATTAGTGTTACCTTTGTGTTATTTTAGTTCAGTGATTTTAAACTAAGGGTATAAAATCTGGAGATGGGGTCACATTAACATAACACGAATGTAACCCTAACATAACACGAAGGTAACACTAACATAACATGAAGGTAACGACCAAAATACGCGAAAAAAGTAAAGAGGCGCGGGCTAGGCGGGCCAGCCCAGCCCACGCGCGGCCCAGTTGCACGGATCTCAGATCCGTGCAACTGGTGCACAGGAGAGTAACTCATAGTTTAGATAGTTTTTTCTGCATTCAACCCTTTTATAAAACATGGATAACAGTATCTATCTATATATAAAATGAGGACAATTGATAAAATTTACAATTTTGTCACTTTCCCATCAAGAAATGTATAATCAATATTTTAGGTAATAAAATAATTTTAAAATGAAAATTAATATGTTATTTACCTCTTTTTCAATATAATATATTTGTTACCCTTTATTATTATTATTATTATTATTATTATTATTATTATTATTATTATTATTATTATTATTATTATTATTATTATTATTATTATTATTATTATTATTATTATTGTCCATTTTTGAATAATAATTTAATTATTTTTTATTTTATTAACTTTAATTATTTAATGTCTATAGTTATTCTCATTATCAATTTTACAGTTAAAGAAATTTTAAAATATCTTTTTGTAATTATGAGAAATTTTGTATACAAATAAATGTTTAAAATTCATATTTTTAATCGGTTATTTTTTAACCAATTAAAAAATTATTATATCATATTATTTATCGAACCATAAGAAAAAATCAAAAATATATAAAAACAAATAGAACAAAAGTTTTCAAAATTTCATTTCATTTTTTTTTTTGTCAATTTTACAGTTAAAAAATTTTAAGATATTTTTTGTAATTATAAGAAGCGTTGTATATAATAAAACTTATATTTTTGATTTGTCACTTTTAACAAACTTTTAATATCATTGACTTATCGAATTAACTATCAAGGTATGAAAACAATTGATCAACAAAAGACAGTGACAAATAAAATATAAGTTTTCAATTCTTTAATTCATTTTTTTGTTAATTGTAATAACATAATGTTTAGAATTATTCTGATTATTAATTGTAAAGTAAAAATAAATTTTAACATATTTTTCAGAAAAATGTTTAATAAAAATAAATATTTCAAAATTTATATTGTTAATTAATTAGTCATTTTTAAATAACTCTAAAATGTGTTGACCTGATAAATTATTTATCAGGTCATACTTTTTTTATAATTAGAAGACAAATAAATAGTTAATAAACTTTCAAATTCGTTGTTTAAGTTATTAATTAAGTCATTTATAAATTTTGTATTCCAACTTTTTAATATTATCAAATTAAATTTAGAATGACATGTACAATTTGTCTTATTTGAATTTAGAATAACACGCTTCCAAAAAAAGGAATGCAAAAGGAAGCTCTGAAAAACACACGAGAGATAGGTGGGACTTCAACCAAATTCTACTTTTTTTCAATTAAAAATCTACTTTACCTAATGACTTTTTAAAATTATAAAATATAACTTTAAATAAATATAGATATGAAAAATATATTTGTATATTATACAATGCTTATAATAATAAAATATATATGAACAACATTTTAATATACAATTTATATAAAAAAAATTACAAATTTTATGTATTACCACAATGAATAATCAACCGCTCGTCTCGCGAGTAAATTACTAGTATCATTTAATAGAGTGTTTTTGCAATTCACCATCTTCAGCTTGCATAAAAATTAAAATGATATCTATTACGTTCCCTCAAATCAAAAAAATGTGCTGTTATGAGACTGGTTTCTTTACCTCTTCGAATATATCGTCCCACATGTATACACTCAATTTGTCTTTTCAATTGAATTTTGGTTTAATTTATATTCATAGAAGAAAACATAAAATTCCCACCAATACACCATTTTCGAAATAGGAAATAATGAAAATATAAATCATTAAAAATTTAAAATATCTATTATTATGTAACTTTATGTTGGTAACAATGAAACGTAAAACTCAAAAATGTTATTGAGAGTGGATTTCAAATATATATATATATATATATATATATATATACACGAGTATCAGCACATGTGTTACATGCGGAGGATGAATTTTTTAAATTAAAATTATTATATTACTATTAATCGACTTAAATAATAATTTTTTATAAGGATATACAATCTATATTAAATTTTAAAAAATTTAATAAATTAAAGTCCTTATATAATAGAGTCCTACTTATAATAGAATTTTATATGATTTTGGTTTAGAATTCTAATGTAAAATTATTTAAATATAAAAATCACAAATTACTATTATAACCTTAAATAAAATCTTTTATAAGGATATATTAGGAAATCCATATTTTGTAAGAAATATTCATACTTTTATATAGGTAATATATATATATATATATATATATTAATTAGTGAGAGAAACGAATATATAAAGGTACAAATGATCCAACATATTTGCATGGAGATGGACATCAAAAAAACAAACAACAATACTCAAAGCCCACAACTAATCAGCATATAGGCAAGGAAAGAAGCAAAGTACGTTAACCCACCACAAGATAACCAAATTCAGATTTGTTAATACTAACATCTTCATGGCAACAAATTCATATCTCCAACCTATCTTTAAGCTGATGTCATTAAAGCAATAATATATACTAGAATAATATATATAAATAAAACTCCAAATGAAAGCAAAAAACTGCTCAAATTCCCACGATAGCGAAATCCGAGCTCAGGTAGACGTGTCATGCAGATGCCACTTTCGCCAACATCTTAGTCGAAGAGACCAGAAACCATGTCCTGAAACAAAACCAAATAAATAGAGATTAGTCCACAAACTGGGATACATCAAGAATCAAGATGTGTAAATGAGAAGAATATCATAAGCAAAATTTGTTGCAAGTAATGAAAGACGTTACATCATCAGACTCCTCTTTCTCTTCCACTTTCTCTTCTTTCTTAGTTTCAGCAGCGGCAGCAGGTGCAGCACCACCACCAGCAGGGGCGGCAGCAACGGCCACACCTCCTCCAGCTGGCACCGAGGCCAGCTTCTCCCTTCCAGCAGCAATCAACTCAGTAATATCTTTACCCTTCACTTGAGACAAAAGCATCTCAATCCTCTCCTCATCAGCATCAGCTCCAACTGAATCAATCGTAAACGATCATTGTAATGCAGTTTAAAAACAGAATAACTTCAATCTCTACTGCTTGATAAGACTATTAACCAAAAAAGCATTCAAGATCCAACATTAATAAACCTAGTGAAGGCAGTTAGTGCTTAAACACACCAAATGCAATAAAAGGTTATACAATAAATGAAACAACGATATCTTGATTACAAGCCTCTAATCGAAGAGTATAATATTCATCATTAATGTTACACACTCTCAGTGTATGCGATTGTTTAAACACACACAAACAAACAAAAACTACCAATGCATAAATCATGCAAAATCACTGAAATCTTCAAACAAAACATAAACATCAAAGAATCCAGTTGCATTTCAAATAACACTTACATGCATGGATTAAACAGCAATTTTAACATCGCAAACTACGATAACTTGCAGAGAAATTCACAGAAAAACAAAGTAAAAAAAGGAATTGAATTAGAAAATAGAACTCGGAGAGAAATAAACCAGAGGAGAGGATGTTTTTGATGTCATCGGCGGAGGGAGAGGCGTTGCCGCCCAACACAGCCAGCAAGTACGACGCAATAACCTTCATTACTATTCAAATCACGTACAAAATAATCATCAGAAAACATAAAAAAATGGTATAATCCTTTGTAGAGCTGGGGCATTAAAATAAACAAATTCCTCTAGGGTTGAGTTCTTCGAGGTTCTGCTAATATAATATGAAGATAAACGAGTTCAAATAAAAAAAAAAAAAAGCCATAGAAATTTACCTCAGTAAGATCTTTCACTCAGGTTAAAGACGAAATGGTGGTAAAATTAGGGTTTCACTTTCAGCGCGCTTATAATTCAGGAGGTGGCTATGGGCTTGGGCCTGGTCTTGGTGTTGGGCCTGAGCTTTCTACATGTGGGCTTTCAGTTCACGAAGAGTAATAGGGAAATAGGGATAGAATGCTTTTGTCCGTAGTCAAATAATTTTTTTTATTATAAAAAACATTAATATATCATATCTAATGCATGTATCTGATAATTTAATAGTAACTCTGAGAATAGTCATGTAATACAAATTTTAATAATATATTTGTCCATGTAAAATCCACGAATCTTTAATAATTAAAAATAGAGTTAGGGCTCTCGAATTATGATATACTAGATTTTTCTAGCATCCTGAATCCACAATGAATCATGGAGACATGAACTCAGTGACAAACCAGAGTTTCTAAGACATGGATCATTATCGAAGCCAGAATTTATATCGAGCGATCCACTATTAAACAAGATTAAGAAATTAAAGAGACATGAGGCTTGAGTCATGGGGGAGGGGAGGCGTTGCCACCCAAGAGAGCCAACAAGTAAGCTTCAGATCTAATCAATATTTTACATTTTTCATTTTTCATCAAACAAATCCTAATGAACTTTTATCAAGTTAGGAGGGCATCGAAAAAGCTTACAAGAGGATTATTTTGCTAATTCCATTATTCATTCTATTATGCCCCTTATAATTCACATAATTATTTCTATACACCAAGTGAATGAGTCATGATGACTCATGCAATCCGGGTCCTGTGACCCGGAAGGTGAATTTCACTCCTAAAACGTGTTGGCACGAGCCCCCAAATCGCGGTCAAACCCTAATTTCGTTCTATGATATTTTAGTTATTTCGCCTAACCTTTTAGTTATACTCGTCTAACCTTTTCGTTATATTCACATAACATTTATAGTATGTTCACATAACCTTTCTATTATGGTAGTTTAATATTTTATAGAGTAAGATAAATATATATTACCTTTTAAACCTTTATATTATAATAACTTAACTTTTACATTATAATAATTTAATTTTTATATTATAATAATATAACATTTATATTTTCCGAAGGTTATGATAGTTGTACATAAAAGTTATATCAATATAACATAAAAGTTAAGTTATAACAATATAAAAGTTTTCAGTTATATTACATGATTGAAATAATTATAAGTATATAATTTTAAGGTTTTAATACCTTTTAAACATTTAAGTTGTAATAATGTAATATTTACGCATAATAATATTAACATCTATGTTATATTAACATAACCTTTATATTATTTTTTAAGTACATAAATCTTATGATATTTATATATAAAAGTTACATCAACATAACATAAAGGTTAAATTATCATAACGTAAAGGTTTTCAACTACATTATCTTACATTTTATATTGAAAAAAGTAAGTATATTCAATATTTAATATTATCAGTATTCAGATCAATCATGTGGATGTTTCATGGCAATTGCAGTACTAGAACAATTAACTATGAGTGACACTTGTGTGCCCCCAGGGGCATGGTGCCCCCAAATTAACCATCATATGATGTTAAATATATACTATACAGGTATCATATATATATTCTTCAGGTATCACATGAATACTCTTATATACATATGATACCTGTATGATATATTTATAACACCAAGAAACATAAAACCTATAGAGTATATATATATAACACCTGAAGAGCATGTATATAACACCTAGATCCATGCCCCTATGTGCCCCAGGGGTATATAAGTTTTTGTCCATTAACTATTACTGCTCCTTGAAATTATAGTGTGTTATACTCAATAAAACATGAGTTATGTTGTGTTTCAACTCCATAGTGTATAAACAAACTAATATCGTAGCATACCAAACTATTCTACTACAATCTAGAAACATAAACAAAAGGTTGCTTTTACCATACTTCGGAACAAGCCTATATGCTAGTTTTTGATATCCCAAGTTTACATCACATTTAACCTCCAAATTTAAGAAATCAGAATGACAATAGATTAGTCAACAAGAACTTCTAACCTAAAATGAAATATTCTTGTCAATCAATGGGTCTCGGAAACATGTGAATTGGGCCCTAGTTATATAGATCCATACATGATTCTCGAGGGAATAACGGTAATAGTAATTCAATCAAGAATTGAGGAAACCCTAATCCTATAAAGTACCAAAATTTTGCAGATTTGGAATTGGAGATGAATGTTCATCAAAAACTTGCTTCGAGCAATCTCACATCTTACCTGGAATAGAGGGAGGAGACAGGTTTCCTCCCAGAGGCGTCGCCGTCTCGCGTCAGAATCGTCGGCCGCCGCCAATGCCAACTCAAGTTACTCACTCCGCCGTTCTTGCTGCTGCTCAATCGACGATGGTGGCTCGAGGGTTAGGGTTTGGGGCAAATGAATTATTTTATCTAATGGCATATTTGTTATTTCCATGAAGTATAAGGACATAACGATAAAAATATTATGCACAATAAGGACTTTTTAGTCATTTCGTCAATGCCACTGTTGGGCTTGGTTAAAACCCACCACTTTTGGTGGGTTTAATTAAGAGAGACCAATCCATAGCATAGTCCAGCTGAATCCATTGGATAAAATATAAACCCGTGTCTGGAACCATCAGAGTAAACATGTGTTTGGGCTGTTTTATAAACTCAAACCAACCAAACCATTAAAGTAAACATGGCCTTAAAGGTTTTGATATTTGTACAAAAATGTTATAGTCATATAACATAAAGGTTATACTCGTATAACAAAAATGTTACTGCATAAATTTAAAAAAAAAACTGAGTGCTGATCCGGGTCAGATTCGACCCGACCCGATCCACAGGCGCCCAATTACGTGGTTGATACTAGTTACTGCATACATGGTGTGCACAAGAAAGCAATAGCTCATGATATATGATATATATAACTATATGTAATTGATTAAGTATAGTCGTAAGATAGTATTGTAATAATACTATAGAGACTATAACTAAAAGGTCTAGAGTGAAATGGGTTGAGTCGATTTGGGGGCCATCCAGCGTGGCTGCGTTCAGGTTTTGGGCGTGAAAATCACTCCGGTCTATGCGATGCCATGACCATCACTGGTGTATAAAAATAATTGTGATATATATATATATATATATTGTTAAACGACATCAAATTAAATATAGAACAATAATCCTTATCATTTAAAGACTGGATGAATGACAATTCCAACATCGTATCAAATCCAACTCATATGAAAATTTTACTCATTGTAGAAGACTTTACTACAATATACAGAGTAACCCCCTACGTGTGAGCAAACGAGTTCATGATATTATAATATTAACACCTTCAGACTTAACTATTTATGATTAAAAATATAATAATAACGGTACAATAGTATAAAACAACCTATGTTTGGAATGGATGATGCAAACTAATATAGATGAAATCGTATAATTTTCTAAATTCTAATAAATTCAAATTAATGTAGATAGTACAACATGAGTGTTTATGAGGTCAAACAATAAGTTTTCTGCTATAAGTGACTGTTTAAAAACCAATTAAATATATATACATTATGTGTTAAATCTAAGCACCCTTTGAAAAGAGAAAAAAATATATTTACAGTTGAATCCTCCTGCCTTCCCCTCCATGCAAATCTGCAACAGCTGAATTGAATCACTGATATTTGATTTCTAAGATCCACGATACACATTGTTGAAGGAGCTCAAACTTCTGATCAACTGCTACATTCTGGAAAATCTGCATTTTGCTAAGAAACTCCATCGAATCTTCCTTGCAGACAAATGATCCAGCACACGAGCAATGTTCTGCTAAGTGCGCAGCTTTGATGTGATTGCACTTGAGGCAAACTAAGTCTTGAAGGTGGTAGAGTCGTTCCCTCTGACGAATTATCTGAAGAAGACTGTTCTCCATCACTTCACGGTCATAAGGTTGGCCGCACTGAGCTACACCACACCGCCATTCTTGACCTGTTAAAGCCCGGTCTCTGGACAAGTCTAGATCTCTGCAGTCATTGCAGTAACTGCCAATAGTATGTGTTAATAATATATTCACATCTGATGAAAGGAATTGAAGATGATACTTGGGAGACGTGTTTCTTGTTAGATTTAAAAGAAGCATCGAGTATGAAGATCTTAGCTATTCCTTGTTACAATAGATGCGATAGATAAAAAGGCTGTATGAACCTGCAAATGACATTTGGTATTGTTAAGGGCACATTTAGATTGTGAAATTCAGCTTCTGGAGCAAATTCCCTTATGCGGACCAACTTCAGAAGATTCCTCCTCATGACCTGTGAAAAACAGAGAAAACTAATTACTTAAATCTGACATCTTCAATTAGCGACAACGGAACACTACTAGATAATTTCCAAGTCAACGCTATTAAATTTGTATATGGTGGACAATTAGTTTTCTAATGATCTAAAGTATCATTTGATTTGTTGAATTACAATACAAAATGCAGACGAGGGTAGAAAAACTGATAACATTGCTATATTACATAGGAAAATCATTAGAAAATGTTGAAAGATATTGTTTACCAAAACTTCATGCTGAACTTTTTGGTCGAGTGCCAAAACTGCACAGACATACTTGATGAAATCTAGAGCAGACACCCCCTTCTGAGTGTTGTTTGAAGATTGCAAATTCTCATTAGGATCACTCTGAGACTTGTTTCTTCCTTTCACGTGAAGACGTGGATCGCATACAATTTTGAGAAGTTTTTCTGTAAACTCAGATCCAATCTGTAGGATAAAGAATTATAAAAGGAAGTCCTGGGTTTTTTTTTTTTGGAAATAGTACATACTGACATGACTTTAAATAAAAGTACCTTTTTCTTGAGAAAGTCTGTCATTTGTGATTCAAGAACTTCAGCGGTTGAAGCTGTGATTGATGGAGTACATAGGTCGTCAATTGCAGATGCTCTTTTCGCTGCTTCTTCTTGTGCAAACTTCCACGGAAAGTACAAAAATTCGGATACAATCAAGATAAAGTGATCCTGTGTACAAGAACAGCAGTCAATTGGCAGAAATAATCATGCAGCTGACACATGGGTATGGAATTTATATTCAAACTTGTTTAGAAACTGGAGAACTTAAAACCCCAAGCTCTTTTTATAATGGTTGTAGCCCACAATCCCCAAGCATACACCCTCACCATTACAAGATATCAGTACAATATAGCAACAAATGTCAATCCCAAGTCCCCGGCAATGGTATAAAACCCCCTTCCCTCAGTGCATTGCCAAAATAGACCACTGAATTTGCAATAGGTTTAACAGCTCTGTTGGTTTGTTTACTTTCACCCTGGAAAGGCTAGCTGCAAATATTTACAGTGGTTGGCGATGAATGTAGACCGAGGAATTTATTTAAGCATGTTTAAGAATGGATAAGCTGTCATTGTAATAGAGGTTCAAAGAATAGGTAGTGGAAGCATAGTATTTGCAATTTTCTAGTTGGACACTTTTTTGATGATGTTAATAATGATGACTATAAGTCATATAACTAGTTTTAACATCAATCGTATTTAGACTCCAAAAATATTCTCTTTATGTGTTTAGACTTCAAGAACATGCTTCAACATGAAAATGAACTCTCAAGTAAGGGGATGATTGAACCATTGAATTTTCTCCAACAAGTCTATTTGTTTCATTGTACGAGTGACCCACCTGAGTTGCTTTAGTCAAGTTTTCTGCTATAGTCCAGTTGGAGACAATATCTATTTGAAAGTCATCGCACATGCTTTCCGTACGTGCTTCTGGACTTTCCTCTGTGGGTCTATCTTCTGATCTAGCTTGAATTCCACCATAGTTGTACTAAAGTTGAGAAAGAGGGAGAAAAAGGAAAAAAATGACAAAAGTATCAGAAAGACAAAGATCACAATCGGACAAAAACGTCAAATCAATCTTCGCAGGTGAAACTACAAAAAGTTTATTTGCCTAACCAAGCAAGCAAAAACAAAGAAAGGATACATAAACAGCATTATTACTTTGGAACCAGATTGCATCATAGTATTCAGCGTATGACTGAAATTTAGTATGATTTAGAACAACTGGCCCTTGCATGCCTTTGCGATATACAATGTTAATTAGTGTAATATGTCTCCAAAGTGCACTAATTAATTTTCTTACCATTTCAGAATAAATGCAGAGCTATCGTAAAGCTTTTCTTTTTTATTTAAAATGTCTGAAATAAGTAATTATATTCAAATTCGTACAAAAATGCACACGCAGGCAGGAGAATTTAGCAGCTGTATTGATAACCACATCATTATACCACATTAGAGGAAGAGGTCAGGCACCTGAAACAAACTACATATTTACTAACCTGGTCCATAAAGAGCAAGGAATGCCAAAACTGGAAAGGCTCAAGTTCAATCCACTCAAATAAGTCCCTGCTACAAAAGAAGTTTGAGATGATGTGCAATAAAAAGTAAAAACTAACTAAAATAGTTGATCAGAATGCAAAAAGGGGCAAACCTTGTTTGCAGAGTTTTAAGTACACTGTCACAGTAAGCTTTAGCTGCTGATAGATCTGATTTTCCTGTATCAATTATGACTCTGCTGAAGCTTGCGAATACAATTATTGCACCTAATTTGCGAAGCTCTGCCATCAGCAAAGCAAACACCTTCTGCATGACCTGCCAATAAAAGCATCATCTAGTTAAAGTAAAAACTTATTACACTTCAAATAAAATGGGAAAACATGCTTGGGTAATTGAAGTATGTCACGGAAATATCTATAATGCTTCCCATCAGTAAACCCTGACCAATCAACTTAGATGTCAGGGGACTCGGCAAACGCCCTTCAGTCATTTTAGATCATGAAGAAATGTCAAGAATTCAACTGTATAAATCATAACAGCCTCTCTTACAAACATGATCATTTGAAATTAGAAACAGCCAGTCGGATGAAGACCACCGTTGACAAATAAAACGAAACAAAGAGGAAAAAGTGTCTTTAGAATTTAATAATATTTTTCCAACTCATATGGAACCCGTGGTATTCCTTAAATGATTAAACAGTAACCCTGATGTTTCCTGGAAAAGAAGTATTACCTTATGAAGCATGCGGTGGAGAGCTGGGTCATGAAGTTTAGACTTTGGACTGCAATATAGATTTGGAAAGGGATCAGCATAAAGATTATCATATACAGAATAAAAGTTCACATTCAACAACCTGCAAAGCCATCTGTACAGATGCTGTAGTACAGCATCTGCAAATACATTTCCGGATGTGACTGCATCAGCAAGGCATCTTTGGATCAATTGCTTAAGAACACGAAATGCAGGTGCACAGGAAGTAGCCTCATCAAAGGAATATGAAGTGGCGTTCAATTCCTGATCAAGCCCAAATAAAGCACCTCCTTCCATTTCATTCAATTGGTTACTTTTCAGAAGAGCATTGACAGCTAGGTGATGAATCTAAGGAAAAATGAGATACAAATTACTCTAACCACAACAATTTGAGGGCAGGATGAACATGGGGAGAATGAGATAGGAGCAGTGTATACCTTAAGCTCAACTGTCACCTTCCTATATGCACCAGGATAAGTTAGAACAGGTTGATTGACCTAGTTACAGAAACAGTATTAATTCCAAGACATCAAACGAGACTAAGAAATATTCTTTGCAGAATCTCACCATACAATTTTGAATGATAGAAAGAGCCACAACACCAGGAAAAGAAAATATAGTCTGAGTCCAAACCATTCACCTCATCTATAAAACATGGTACTTCTTCATTAGTGCCTCCCAAGTCTGGAAAGCCGTTGTCAGATATCCAAAGAACCTGTTAGGGTCAACAAGATTTGGAAGTTCATTAACATGCAAACACACTTAGGAAGTGCAAGCAGCCAAGTTGCTCATAGTATTGATTTATGTTTACTCAAGGCTGATAGAAGTAAGCAAAAGCAAATTTCAATACACTAAATTAGTTATAAAAAAGCAGTAACCTGTTGTTGATCACGCAAAGCTCTCGACAAGAAGATATCAGCTATATGTATGAGCCAATCAACATCAAAATTTCCTAATGGAATCTGTTAACAATACAACACTATTCTCAACACTAATAGAAACAGATAATACACTCAATAACAAGTATAACAATAAATAAATGAGTGCAGCAGTTTTTACATGGGCATATTGTGAAAGTGCAACTCTCTCGTTGAGCCATTGCAATGATGCAGCAGATCGTTGTATTCCAATTTTTGCAGCTATTACTTGCCACCCAATAGCCTATACAAACAGATGTCAAACAATAAGCTATTATAACCCAGTGTTTTTAAAACTGGATCTTGGTTCTGTCTAAATGCACATAAACATCGCTACTGAGGTCGAGCTAGAAGGAGCCAAGTTGAACAGGGCCAAGAAAATGGAAAGCCATTCCAATATTAAAATTATGAGGAATAAAGAAAGAAGAAAAAAAGGGATTTATCATTTTCAAACACATTTTTACTAAATGTCTCAACATATCTCAAAACTTTCACCAAAGTGTCTAAGAACAAGTACACGCATCTCTTCTCTCCTAGTAAATTCTATAATTATCTTCGTCTTACAAAGTAATTATACTTCATCAAAGCCATCTATATACTTATGTATTAAGTTGATGATTAATTTAATTCAAAATTGGATTGTAGACTTTGTTAGATATGTTTTTAAGGATTCGTCTATTTTCTATGCATAGTAATATTTATATTATATCATATAAAAAAATATGTAGCCAATTTTTATTTGATAGGTTGAACAGCAAACTGGAGGTGAGAACTGTTTGGTTACCGTCAGGTTGTAAAAACATTGGTATAACCTCTACATATATAAATCCACAAACCAATCACAGTGTTGAGTCAGAATTGAATGATCACCTGATATTGGCTATCACGTGCATTGGAGGGTATGGCGACACAAGGAAAATCTTCCAATGCCCGTATACCAGACTTCAATAGCTGAATATTAGGGCACTCTATAACAGCGATTACAGGTCCTTGATGCCGATTTCTGCCAAAGCAACATGATAAATTTCAGAGCATGCATATGAATGTCAAAAAAACTAATTGGAAGACTACAAGGAAAGAAATTTCCAACTCAATAGAATCCATAATTTGTTAATTTTTTCATAGGTGGAAACATTTTCTTTTAAGTAATTGATAATCAAAGTTTAACCGAAGTGGGCATGGGAGGTCCCAACCACTGCTCAAATGTTAGTAAGTTGTAGCCTCCTGCAACTGTTGGAAAATTTTACTTTCTACCACCAGTATCTTCCAGTTTATTACCAAACATAAAAGAGACATCACTTATTTTAAAAACAAAAAAAAAATTTATATTTTTCCCCTCTCTTTTATGCAGCAGATAACAGAATTAACTTCATCTGAATAGTCAGCTAATGTATTTTTCAACAGAAGCCAATGCATGGCAATATCTTCTTGAGGATAGTTATTGTGATGAGTTGTTTACTTGTTCATGTAGAAATATACACAACTAAAAAGAAGTGCCAGTTAATATTAGCAATTGAAATGATTAGAGATCAGAAGTACACCTGTATTCATTTATCACTCTCTGCAAGCTTCCTTGAGCATCTTTGACACTCCCAACATAATCCACCTGACAAAAACCATGAGCACATTACGAAAATAAATGAAAATATTACCACTATAAGGAAAACGTTAGTATCTACTAAGAAAATTTACTTTGAACATAATGCCTTCATTTGGCATGGGAGGTTGAGAGGATGAAGCTCGGCTAGCTTCACGGAATTGCCTTTCTAGCATTTGAGTTGATAATTCCTTACTCTGGAAAGGACTGACAACCATAACAGCTATTTGGCTGGATGCGGGAAAATATGTAACATACATAGCTCGGCTATCACAGATGCTGAAGGAAATTAGAATGCCAAATATTAATTATACAATCATACCAAGCATATATCTTAAGTTAGCACACTTGTACCATTTAATACAAAAAACTACTTTCTTTTGACAATATGATGTTATGATGTACCTATGATACAAGTAGAAGAAAGGAATTGAATTTTCAAGATATGGGCACTCAGTTGTTGTCTTCATATGCAATTCATTCAAGCTCCAGCCATCCTGGAAGTTTCGTTTTTTTGCAGACTTATCTACTTTACAAACACAACCAATCTGAAGGATAGCATTAAACTCTGGGGGGATCCTTGTTTCATAAATTCCCTGTTAATGTGAAACACTAACATCATCATAATGCAAAAAAATGCTGGGACTCGCTAAGTAGGTAAAACATGGCAATCATAATTCTCTTAAACATCAAACATAAATTTCATTAAGGACAATAAAAACTTAATGAGATGAGTCTTTACTAATAAACCTGCTTTGCTAAGATTTAAGCATCTTTGTTAAAACAGCTCATTATTAATAAAATAAAGTATTCCAGTATAACTAGAGAGCTTGAGACATGGTATGGCATTAGGATGTGGAATGCAGTTCATGAGATGGAAATTAACACCGCCCCCAAAAAACCATCACTCCAATTGAAATAAACAAAAACAAGATGAAAATATAAATAAACAAAAGAATACATAGTAGCTGGTGAGGAAAATGTTATCCCAAGTAGAAGGGATCGCTTCTTCTATTTGCTAGATAATTCTATACAAGACAAAAGGAATAGAGATATAAACATTCTTCTCATATATATGAGGATGTGACATTAAAAATTCAGATTAAAACAAAATAAGTAGTGCCGGTAAGGTTGCCTGAAGTTTCACATTCACGTACATTCCAAGTAGATAATGAAACTTTAACATCAAACATGAAAAGTTAATTTCTGAACAAGTTTCAACCTACAAGAGACTGCAAAACAGAAATGTGTGTTTTTCTTCCATATTTTTAGAAGTTCATAATAAAAGTAGGCCTTGCTTTAAAACACCCCTAGAATATCAAATGTAATCTAATTGTCTCTAAATTATGAAGTGACTAAATGATTCAGTTACATTTCAATATAAGAATCTTCCCAGCGACAATAAATACAGAAAAGAGAATTGTCCGAAGTGAGAGATGTTAAGTCAAAGATCTCAGAAAATTTTCCAAGTAAAGTGAGATCGTTTGCATTTAGTATAAACGAGACTAAGGCGTCCAATCAAGTACTTATAGATGTTCTTGGAGCTTATGAATCTGGGGTAGGAAAAGGTACCTCAACTTCAGGATCTGCAAGGTGAGCTGCTAATTTTTTGCTTTCGGCCCTGAATTGGTCTTCATCAATTATAACCTTAAAGAAGAACAAGGTTGGACTATCATATCAAAAGCTTCAATGTATCCCTGAATTGGTTCTGTGATTGGAACAGAACTTCTATGTGATCTTTAAAAGTTGTACCTCAATCAGGCTATAACTTTGGTGTCCATGGGGAAGAATCTTGTTCACACGCCTTCCAGGGAACTCTTCTGTGACAGGAGCTTTAGAGTTGAGGTAAAATACTCTGGGAATTAGTATCGGAATCTTGCGCATAACTCCTTCCACAACTATCCAAGCAAAAAATTGACCAGGCGATTCACTTGGTTCAAGCTGAACAATCTAACATATAAGGAAAATTGCATTCAGCACCTCACAGAGGAAGAAAAAAGCAAGGAAGAAATTACCCCAAAAAAAAAAAAAATCTTAAAGATTGTACCACCTGCCAATGACACCGGGTGAGTGCTAAGTCATGCCTCTGGAAATAGGAATTGACCCCAACTCTGCCTTGAGCCTGTTTGTAATTGTGAATGCTGCGTGGCACCTCAGCTCCATCAACATGGTTTGATGCCGTATTCTCTAGCCTGAAAATATAACAAATACAGGGAAGTTATCAATGAGAACCAACAAACTGACCGTCAACGCCGATATGACAACTTGTATACAATCGTATTATGAAAATGTCAAGATTGGATTAATAAAAGCAATAATTTATGATCTCTCTCTCTCTCTCTATCTCTCTCGCTCTGAAAAGGCATACCTCTGGCGTTTCCTCTTTTCTCGAGTTTCTTTCCACTTTCTCTTTCTTAACTCCAGCCATCCTTGATAATCTACAGCTTTGTCAATACTTTCTTCGTGAACTTTGTGCAGTGGATGAGTTGACTGATTATGTCCACTTCCATCTCTATCATTTTGCTCTAAACTTTCGAACAAATTTCTTGCTTCAACTCCATTCTGTTTGTTATTGATCCCAAACGAATGAACAATAGGTTGAGGCCTCACAGGAGGAGTTTTTCTAGTGTTTCTAAAGTCTTCCATGTCTGTAACATTATGTACAACTGTTGCCTGATCATTGGCTTCAGGATTGCCACTCACTTTAGCAGCAGCATCTCTCTGTTTCCGACTGAAAATATCAACCAATTTTCGCTGACGGAATTTGTCTTCTTTTTCACGAACCTTTTTGTGCAACCAATCAGGATGAACAACCCTCGGGACAGGATTTGTGACCTGAAAAATATGTGGCCTACTTTCAGAAGCAAACAAAAAAAAAAGGAAATAGAACTACTCAGCAACAATAAGCAACATGTCCACCTTTTGCATAGCAGCAGGAATTGTGATAATTTTTTGAATAGCTGAGCTAAGCCTTTGCTTGTAGTATGACCAATCAATGATCGACCGGATGCCAGCATCTGATGAGACTTTGCACCACTTTTTCACATAGAACTTCATAATTTCTGCAACCCAATTTTTTGCATACCAGAAAAAACACTTGATTTTTGTTCCAATAATGTTCAGGAAAAAAAAAAAAAAAAAACATATTTTGAATTTGACCTGCTTCAGTCTCAAAAATTGCAACAGGAATAGCACGCTCACTTACTGGGGTTCCCTGTTTAATGTGGCATGTCAATAACCTTGAAGCCCACACGATTTTGTAGTTTTGAATGAGGAAAATTAATGGAAAAACACTGAATTCATAATACTAGGACAAATAGTGAGGTAGAGCATGAAAACATATGAAACATATAACTAATATTAAAGGAGGTTGACAGGCTGGGCAACAATTTACAGCACCAATAGACAACAGTTCATGCCCATTATTTTCTTTCACATGCATATGGTTAGAAAATTTTCAAGCAAAAGAAACAGTGATGCGAGATATCTAAATAACCCAGATCTAAAGCCAGTAGGGAGCATTTGTTCAAGTGTATTCTAACTAACCCAGATCTAAAGCCAGTAAGGTGCATTTGTTCAAGTGTGGCTATGGATATCAGAGCCACTTGATAGAATACTTCATCATCTGTCTGCATACATAATATTTATACAAGAAAGTGGAAGACCTTAGATAATAATAGATCACATCTGCAGACAAAGAAGAGGTAAATCTTCATGTCCTTGATGATTTTAGTCCCCACCTATTATTCATCTTCTATTGTTATTCAGAAAACTGATCCCACTTATAGTGATGCACACTGTTTGCTTCTTTACAATCGTTATAATAGATCATGCAGAAAGAAAATTTAACAAATCCACTGCCAAATATCTATCAAGAAGACATTAGAATCTTACAAAGCATTCGGACCCACTCTTGAAAGAATGTTATCATTTACATTTCAGTTGTAAAAACATACATAACCCAAAAGCAAACAAACATAAACCTGCATTGTGTGCTATTGAATGACATCCCATTGTTTTCACTGAAGTGTGATATTAAAAGCAGAAAAACTTATGTCCACTAAACTAAAGACTAAAGTGATTCCGTACCTTTGGTTCACATGCAACTATATACTGACAGAGCAATCCTTTGTCTTTAACCATTGCATCACCAAGGAAATCCGCTAGGCGTTTTGCTGTGGTCACTGCACATGACTTTTGTTCACCGTAGTCTGCTAAGGATTTGCTCATTGTGCTCGATTCTGATATATAATCAAGCAATTCACTATCTGCAACGTCTTCTCCCTGATTCTGAAATTATGTGCGATTCAGATGATCAGATCTCATGAAATTCTTGCAGTTATAACAGTTTTTAGTTAGATAAGAGAAGAAATACATGTGTACTTCTGCTGTTAATTCAAGTTTGGCACGACAACCAAAAGAAAAATTACACAGTTTCTTCAAGGATCATGCTTAAATGGCTTACTTGGGAATTTTACAAATGAACTCTTTCTGAAATGAAAATAAATCTATTATTCATAAAACACCAAGAATTTAGGAAAAGAAATTAAGGCAAAAGTTTCAGTCTATTCAGTGGTGACAAAAAGATTGAGAGAGTACATTGACATTAACAACTGTTGGCAGATAAAGTTGTGGAGCATTAAATTGTTGAAAGAAGTCATTATCGATGTTAGTAACATACATCAAGAAGATCGAGCCAACGATTTGCAACAGAAGCAACAGCTGAATAGCACTCTTCTAATGTTGAACCATGAAGAAACTTATCAAATAGCTCAGCCTGTAAAAAAGACAATTTTAGTTAACTCGTGAAGCGAAATTCATAAGGGGAAAAATGGCTACTTTAAAAGACATTAAACAGCTCTAGTAGGGGGATAAGGGTATTCCTAGAATGAGGCACTATACCAAGTGACAACTATCCAATCACAAGGTCAGAAATTTGAAGATAAAAATCATCAAGATTAGGATCATAAAAATCTAAGGTGCTAGAAAATCAAAATATATACGTTATTCATAAAAGCAGAAAGATGCATGATGCGCAAAAAGAAAAGATATAAGTCACTTCAGAAATTATAATAAGCAAGAGGTACTGATTAAAATAATACCTGGAAAACTTTGATGAGCTTCAGCTCACCTCTACGCTTGATCTCAAAACCTTTGAGTTCAGCTAGGGTACCATCATCATTGAAAACTGCATATCTTTTCTTAATCAAAATCCCTTCCTCCTTGGAAGCAGGTATAATCATTGCCTATGAGCAAACAAATTCACTCAAACGTCTTAGAAATGTAACAAGACAAAAAATAGAGACAGTGACCCAATAAAAGTAAAAGATGACGGGTTATCTCATTTGTTCAGCCTGCATCACCTTATACGGTCCATCCACCTCAAACTCAATTGAGCACTCACTATGTGTTGTATAAGTCTTACTGATAGGGTCTTTAAGTGTCTGCAAGAAACAGTAAATGACAGTCAATCTCTTTTATTGTATGAATTTCACTTCTCATGCTGAAGGTTAATGACAAATGAAAATAAATTCATTGAGTTATAGCAATAAATATGAAGATGGAACTTACACAAATACAGAGATAAGAAGTTTATTTACTAACCTGGTATTGGTCATTTGTATTATTTCTAGCCACATCAACATTTAGCATGACACAAGGATATGATATTGTCAACTTCTTCTTTGAGTCTCTGACATATACGTCAAATAAAATACAAAATATGGTCAGCATCTACCATAACAAATTTCAAACAAGGGTTAATCAAGTTGACGACCTAACCACAACATAAACAAGCAATCACTCAAACATGACCCTAGAATCTTCAATTTATTCATATTGATTGAACAATATAATCACTTTTAAAAGAGAGTTGGAATATCAATCACGTATTTCAGCAAGACAGCAACTGAAAAAGTACTTTGTCTTAAATGTGAAGTTCTCTGGGAATGATCCTGGTAGTGCACACCAAATACCATCAGTATCTAATTCAAGAGGCCTCCCAATTCTTTCAACCAGTAAGCGGGCATTCTGAATTATTTTTGCTCCAGTATAAGTAACAACTCCAGCCATCTCCATGGAATACCATCTTGCACCCCTGAAAATTTAAGAATTGATCAAAATCTATAAGAACATGAAAGATTAACAAAACAGATGGAGAACTACGAAAATGAAAGTTGGGAACACACTTGCGCATGACATATCCATAAAAGGAGTTGAGAATGCACTTATGGGCAAGCTGCAATGAATCGTAAAGCACTACCATATCCTGCAAAGTAAGTTTTTTGGAGTTAGTTCCATTTCAATAAAAGCTTTACATTACTGTACACCGGAGTGGAAACTGAGAGAGATTCATACTTGTGCTTCCTGGATTTTAATAGAATTCCCACTAGCTTTTGCTTCTGACAACTTTCCCTTCCAAACTTTATTGAGCCCTTTGTATTCATACCTTCTATCTCGAAAGCTTACATTTTAAATAAAAGAGAATAATTGAATGTAAGACAGCTTGGCATAAATTTACTAACTTAAAAATTAGAAGAAATGAAGGCTCCTTTATGATGAAATAGTAAATCGGAATTGTCAAAACGAACAACCATAGAAGATTCTAGATGACCTACCTTCGGACAGTGTCAACATAGAATGGGTTTTCACGCATGCAGATCCCAGCTTCTCGAAGTTCAGTAATAGGTTTATCTAGTACTCTTTTATATGCCTAAGAGTTGAAGGAAAGATAAGATCTGTCACCAAGCATTTGCATTCTAATTCAAATAAAGGAATGCAGAAAAGGATGTAAAACATACCCTTTGACAGTATTTCTTTAGACGCTCTTTGAGTTTCAATTGTTGTTCTGCTTTAGGTAGGTTAAGTAAAGAGTTCAATAGTTTCCCATTCATGCCATCAACAAGCTCAGATTCAATTTGCCTCTTTAAATGATAGTAATCACTGGCATTAATATAATATCACAAGCTCATTAGAAAATACTCAGGAATCTTGAATTAAATTAGTTGAACAATAGAGGTATTATAATCAAACCTTCTCTTTGCCGTATATGTCTCCCCACGCCACACCCATTCAAGCTTCCGAAGGCAATTTTTACCCGGACGATTGAAATCGCATGAAGTGCATATTTCATCTGTGACTATTGAGGGTGGCTAGAAATTGGGAGAGAAGAAACATACATTAAATACATGTTGACTCATGGATGCGAGTATGAGGGAACTCAAGAAATGCATAAGATTCCAAATGAGTAGGTTACCCATACAAGCAAGAAATTTTCTGTTGCGCATATCAACCACACAATCAAGTAGAAATCATATAACACTGGATTAAAGTTTTAAAATTTGGTTTCACTAGATTCAATGCTTAAAAATTGGCAGCTCAAGAGATTGCTGGTTGCCTGCTAGGAATGTGTGTGTGTGTGTGTGTGTGTTTTAGTGGAAAAAATGTGATTTAAGTTTTATAGTTCATTCAGCATTACATTACATACAGAAAAATCCAAGTACCATGTCACCTTTCACGGCTAATGCACTATTAGACCATTTTCCTAGTCTAGAATAGAGTTCCACAAACCAAGTAGGGTTGGATCATTGGATCAATTCTTTGTTTGATATGTGCAGATAAACTTGCTTTCTCTTGAAACAACTAAATTGCTCATGTAAAGTTTCAGGATCAGAATTGTGCTAAATGAGGTCATTTGGTTGATTACCTGAAGCCTGTTTGTTAAAATGATGTTCGGATACATTGCGGCAACATCAAGATGATATATAAGAGGGCATTCATCAACTATTGGCTCATCTCTCAATTTCACCAGCTGTACATTGAAAGGCAGAAGCAGACATATAAGTTATGTGGCAGTATTGTAGGCCTATATGCAATTTGTTACATATTCACACTAGTAGTTGTGATTAGCAACGACTCTTAAGATTTTGAGAAGAAATCCAACTCCTGCAAAAGCCCATAATATGAACACAGTACATTGCTAATACATGCTTCAATCCTTAATATATAACTTTTACATGAATGTAGCCACATGTCATAAGCACATACAAACACAATCATTTATATATTCAATTTCATATACACAACCATATCAATTTGCAATATTTTCAATTACCAGGTTACAATCAGCAATATATAGGTACATTTATAATACATGGGATAAACTCCAAGTTTGAAGATAACATTTAGAACTAGGGATTACAAACTAAGAAAACTAGACTGATATCTCTGCCTCACACAGAGAGTTAACATATGCAGGCTTCTATAAAGGTCACATTACCTTTTCCCTGATGGCATCCTTTACTTCATCATAATTTGAAACTGAATCTAAGTCCATCTTCCCCTCCACTTTAATAGCATATTGCAGGTCACGATCAAGATTATCAAGTAATTGCTGCAAGGATAAAGTACTCAGACTTCAGTAATATTAATAAGCAAATAACATGTGGTAGGGTACAAGACTCCATGACTCAAACAGTGACCACAGATCATACAAACTGACCACTGAAAAAGATGTTGCTTAGATAAGCATAACAATATTTAAATATAGCATCCAAAATAGGCTACTCAGGAAATTTATTCAATCAAAGTAGTGAAAAAATGTGACCAAATATTCCACGTGTGTAAGATATAGCGTTTATGCTGAAGGATTTCCTCATTCTAAAAACCAATGAAGTTGAACTTCTGAATTCCAAAGGGCATCAATGGAGATTGCCTTCGACAAATGTACCAGAGAATTTGCATTTATTTTGAATAATTGACTAAAGGATCAAGAACTACACTTCAAAAACAAAAGGAAGTTACAAATCGTAATGGAGGAGGAGTTGAGATAGATGATTACCTCATAAGCAGCCGGATCAAGTTTGAAACTTGTCGGGATATCAGATCTGAAAACCCCACTTTCTAGGCATTCTACATGACCACCAATATATGTCTCACTCTCAAGTAGTTGATTATTATAGAATTTCTCTGGATCCGATTGGTGTTTGTTAGGGCAGATAACATTTGCTTTGTACGCCTGCAAGCAACATACAATGGGAACATGAAGTGATCATTATAAAATATAAATACATAATAGAGGCCAAGGGAGCTGAAACAGCTATTTTTATGTTTCCTCTTGTTTCTGCTTTTATTTCTTACTAATTTTTTTTGTTGCTGGAGAACATCCTAGAAGATGGAGTAGTTTGAGGATACAAAAGGTAAACAATTCTAAGAATAAAGAAGGTTACAAATACAGATGAATTTGCTAAAGTAAGGAACCATAGGTTTCCGTAATAGTACAATAGGGCTTCAAGTATTCACCTGGACCATAAGAAGCATTTCACAGAGAGTTCCACTTCCTTTCCTTAAAACTTCATCTGGTGGCATGGGGATTATAGTTGCTAGAGAGAAAATGAATGGGTGCACATAAGTCATATATAGGTAGTAGGTTGAAACAGCGTCAGAAACAGAATATGATGCCATCATCTGCAAAGTCATAAAATGGATAAAAGAGGAGTTAAAATTAGCGGAGTACTCCCATCAATGGACCATATGATATGCTTTACTGAAAGTACAAATGTCCACCGGATTTAGGTTTTACTGATTAAAGAAAAGCAGATTTAGGTTTTGTTGGTTGTTAGCCACATTCCTCATGCAATATATCACCTTGTTTTTCTCCAGCTGGAAACTTAATTATTAAATGCTTTAGTCTTAAACAGGGTGGTAAATATACACCAACAACCTACATAGAAACAATGTTATGAAAGTTCCTCCAAGAAGAACTTGAAGAACAGTTACTACCAGGTTGGATTATTCATACTGCAAATTTCTAGTTCATGATTTTATTGAGCAAGATAACTCGTAATAGACCTTTATTTCCAAAATCAACTAGATCTACTACCTAAGATAATGCTACACTGAGGTCTAATTCCATGGTACAATTCCTTAGATGTCCAAGAGATTTTAGCTTACTCCTTAATTCCCTGCAAATTGGAGCTTACGCGAGTAGATACGCAAAAATCACTCTTTCACAGTTAGGGGCAACACAATTCTTTCACTGCCATACATCATAAACCAAGAACAAGCTCAAATAGCTCGTCTTAATGTTGTCAAAATTATTATAGACCATTTAACATAGAAACTGATATACTGTAAAAAGTATGCGGGTTTGGTCACTTAAATGGTGCATCCTCTTCTTTAGTAAAAATTGACCCTTGCATAACACCATAACAAAGAGTTAAAGAATCATATAGATCCTTATGGCTTCATCTAGCATGGCCAAAGATCCTATTTAGATAAATTGAACTTTATAACTTGCAGCTCTGGTTGATAGAATCTTTGATGTGATCACCAATAGACAACCATATAGGTTTTAGGACCCGCTAGCATGCAGTACTTGACCTTTAACCCATAGAAGCATATGGATCTTTACTAAAGAAACCAGCATCAAGCTGCTCGAGAGCTTGTGTAGATGATGCTAATTTCTCTTCCATATCTGCATGCTCAGATGTCTGTATGAAACCAGAAGCATTACAATACTTTGTTCACCCTGAACATCCGGATAATAAAATCATTTGCAAAGAAAACCAGCTACAATCTACAGTTCCGTGCATGGTTATTCAGTCTACTTATGTTGTCTATAGTTAATAAAGTTGCCTAGCTCAAAATTATTAAACTTCTTCCAGTTAAAATACACATCTTCCATATTTCAGATAATAATTGTAAATAATTTTCCTCAAGCTTAGCTCAGAGTCAGTAGTGAAGTTATCAAGACCAACCAACATTCTCAAACTATTAATTCAGCAACATGTCAAAATTTGTAGTCATATAGAACGTACCTGTGGCCGTTCTTTTGCAAAACGAACCATGTCCTCTGGATTGACTTCCAATGGATCATAACCCAATTTGGCTTTTGTCACAGCCTGAAATATCATAAAAACTGAGTTATATTTGCACACACATTATCAAAGAGAAAAATGCTAGAAGGTGGACATGTTAAATAGAAGGTGGACACGTTGAATCAACATAAAACTGGAACTAAGAAGACCCAACAAATTCTCAAGTGATACTATGCAATGATACAAACTAAGCAACACAAATCTGATAGGATTACAACATCCTCAACCATATTTGAATCAGAGAAAGATCAAAAGGCATGCATTCAGGACCATAGAAGATAGAAGATGTGAAGCCAATAAGCTATTTTACTAGGTATCTAAGATAATAACATAATGTTTTACATAAGATAACACATAAAACTAGATACCATGATATAACTCAGCATCTTATGAGATTTAAGTCACACAAACACGATGTAATTATCTGTCATATTGGAGTTTAATTGCATTCACATTCAACTGCATCAATCTGATCTGTTGAATGAATGACAAAAACAGAAATTTCCTCATGCTGGATTCCTGGGAAATCAGAGATCCAGCAGCCCCTTCATGATTGCAGAAACATCAGAAAATGATTTAATGTCATTCTAACCATATAAGGGTGATTGTACAGCATTACAAACTCTCTCAGCTATATTCTGATCAGGAAAAACATTTGTAACAGAACCATATATGATAAGCCATTTCTGCAGTCGTTATAATATGTTACAAAATTAGATCAGCAGTTCCAAGGAAAAAGTAGAAGCAATATATAAATAATAGAAATCAGGAAGTAGAAGAATGATCATAAAGTAAGAGGAAATGTCAAAATTTATAAACTTATAAAAGTTAAAAGTCTATTAAAGATGGAGAACCAGATACAATTAGAAAAGAGATGTAGCAAAACAAAGAAATTCAAAAGAAAGAATGGCACCTTTAAACCCTGGCTGCCTTGAGGGAGATAACTATCACGTTTAACCCATGCATAACAATCCAGGTGGCAAGCAAATCTGGCACGACATTCACCTTGAATTTTGTCACACCGAAATCCAAGTTCCTGCAGTTCAGAAGTTAATTGGGAACTGAGAATTTCACAGATTGGATTTTAAATAACTTGAGGGAAAAGTGATTTGCAAATAAAATGAGACGTGGTAGCTATTTCAATTACATTACCGAAAGCTCCTCAACTGATGTATAATATAATCATATAAGCAAACTTATATCAGAAATAACCGCTGGTATGAAATTTATAGAACCTCCAAGAAGTGATTTTCAATCATTAAGAAGCACCAGTTGAGGCTTTGCAAAGACCATGCAACTGAATATGCAAACAAACATAATAATAATTGATTATTAATATATACATCACTACGCAGCTGTGCATTGAGCACAAAGCAAACTAATTTATACATCACCAAAATCATGCAATGGAAAAATCATGTATTAGATATGAAAGCAAGCGACAGTGACACTCGCTCATAAGCTTCTGCTTCCTATATCGATGATCATATTCATCAATTGATTAGGAACTCTTAGTGCAAGTTAACAGAATATGGCTAAGGAAAATTCATGTGGCTATCAGTGATAGGCTACGTACTTCATTCATGTTGTAACCATGATGGGCTGCTCTGGTTTCCAGGAATGGCCAGTCAAAAAAGTCACCGTTGTATGTGACGTATATACCAGGATTGACGTCTTGCATATGGGAAAACCACAGTCTAAGAAGTCCTTTCTGTGATAAATTCCAGGGTCACAATGAAATACAGTTATATTAGGAAAATATGCAAATGAGTAGAAAGACCTTATTACCTCATCTTTCACATTTTGCACTTTGAAGCAGCCTTCAAATTCTGGTTTTGGAGTGTACTCCAAATCCTCTATATCCTCCCCAACACACTGCAATTGTTTGAACATGCAACTAAATTCTCAAATATAGCAGTATCATAGAAATTGATCAGCCAACCTGCCCATTTGGTGGTAAAATAATTTCTACACCCACAAATTAAAGCAGTATCATTGGAGATTGAACTAGGCTAAACATTCATGAAGATGATCTTTAATTTAATAGATCAATTCTGATAGTACTGATATAAGATTCACATAAAAGTGATCCAATTATCTTGCCTTCATTTAAAAGTTGAAATATAACGATAAGCAGAACCAGTCTTTCTACTGTGACCATTATCTCATGTAATCAGAACTAAATTATTGTGTACTGGAAAGCGTCTATCAGATACGTTATCCAGAAATACCAACAAAAAAATACTCTCCACCCCCACCCATATGAGAAGAAGGGAAAAATGAAAAAGGAAAAACAAAAGAGAGAAACAAAGAATGGTTGCAACTTCTTCACCCAAGACAGTCCATGAAGAAAATTGATGCAGATAATGATTATTTACCTATATTAAAGCTTGTTTAAAGCATAGATAAATCTTATTCTGCTAATTTACCTCTCTATTAATGATGAGGTATCCTTGGCCATCAATCATGTATGAAATCATCATGATTGAATCATATTCAGCATCAGGAAATTTTAAAGGAAGCTTTGTGGTCTCAATATCAAAAGCACAGACATGAACTTCTGCACGTTGCAACAGATCTGTCCTCCTTTCTACCTTAATCCCAGCACTTGATACACTTACATCATACCACTGTCCACACCTTATATCTGAATTATGTGACTCAAGATTATGTCAGATGGAATATATTTGAAGTTCAAGAATCCACAAGGTGAACAAGGAAAGAACTCTGGATTACGAAGAAGCAAATTACCATTGTCAATGGCAAAGCGAACATGATAAGGTACATCAAACTCTCGAAGATCATTAATACAGTCAATGAAGTCTTGGTGTCGCTGTTTGCTGCTCAATCAAAACATCTTCAGATTCAGACTAGGTTTATTGTTGAGAATTTATGCAAAAAATAGTCATTGAAGGTAAACAGAAAAGCAAGTTTTAGAGAATATGAATATAATGAATAAGTAAGCCTTGAAGAAGATAATGTTACCTTTTCCCCTTCAATATGGACTCATATGCATCCTCGGCATCCAATTTTGCTTGGTTTCTTTCAACAACATGAATGAGATCGTTCTTCACTTGCATCAATTGTTGAACAGTATCAAAAGATATCTTCAAATAACATTTGTGCAAACCAGATAGATGATTTTTCTGCAGCAAATGGATAATTTTCAGATAATATTTTCAAGATGCTCTATAGTGATACTAACCTTTATTGCATTCAACAAAATCAGAATGGTAAATGATAACAGAAAAGAAGCAAAAGATTCAAAAGAATTGAAATGTCTTAAAAAGAATAAAGTAAGAAAACACTGCACAAAGGAGACCCAGGGTAAAAAAAAGTAATTCTATTCTAGAAGAGTGTTTTCTCCAGCTTTATTGCTATCGGGGAGCAAAATAGTTAATTCTCTTGATCAGCGTTCAGTTTATGCAGCATAGCTTCTCTAGAAGCAGGCCAAGCATTATTAGGTCCATCGACTTAATATACACCACTAGCCCTTTTCCAGGATGGTAGGGGAAGACATCAGCCTAAATTAGTGATGCAGATATTAGGATGGTTTTGAGGTCTAATCATAGATTCGAGTAGCACAAAAATGATCCTGGTGCCTAAGGTATGAGGCATAAGATTTTCATTATATGCTAAAAGTGTCCTAGACTTGTTGTATCTGTTGGGTATTGGTCTGAATTAGGACCCTTGATCTAATTGGCATCCATATCTAAGGTGAAATAAAACTCCAGAATTTGATTTCATTTTCTTGGTTGAATTGGCATTGTTCCTTGTATTGGATGAGACTACTCATCCCTATCACATACTAAGTCATTTATCTCAAACATGTAATATTTCTCTCTACATCTTTTACTGCCGTATCACTATAGAACATAAAGGCACTGACACTGTGTTGTAAAACTGGGTGGTTAGTCCTAATGGTTTTATCCACCACGTTAGTAGTTTGTTATGTGCAGGTACATCTGTCCACTCACTATTCATTATATCCATATCAATCATTTGTCTATTCTACAATATATGATATGCATATTGGTTATATGAATAACATGTGCAATATTAATATGAAAATCCACAGATTCCTACAAGTGATATTTAGCAATAATTATATTCTAAGAAAAAGTTACCTCAATTACATGTCAAAAGCAAATTAATTAATAAAAGATGAAATACCGAGTGAACCACAACTTTGTTTTCTATCATGGACGCAAATTTATGTTTTCAACATTTCAGATATCAATTTCTTCTCAGTTAGTAAGCAAGTTAACAATATATTTTCAATGATAAAACACAGCCATATTACCATGCACATTAACAGTTAAAAATCATCAGCAAAAAATACAGGAAGTGAATAGCATTTGAGCTACATTTTTGAATGATAAGTAATAAACTGGCAGATAATAACATGCAACATTTATAGCTACATAATGAGGTTTACGCGAGTAAAATGAACATCTAAGAAGTAAGAAAAAAAAAGGGTAAGATTTGCTTTACAAGATTAAGATCTTCTTTCTCCACAATTTCAATGTCTGCGATTTGGCCTTCGTAACGCCTTCTCAAGTATGCTTCAACATCCATTTCCATTTTATCCTAGAATGACAGTATCATAAACCCCATAGTCAAGGATGGAACTCACTCTTCACAGAAATCTTGCAAGCATTCAAGATTATATAAACTTACCTTAGTGGCGGCATAAAAATAAGGCCGGAACTTATACTTTGCTTTAAACGTTGAACCATCCTTCACACAAAGCATTCAACATAAATTACATTAAGAAACATACAAATTATACATCCAAGTGAAATCACCAACTAATTCCTCTAATGAATAACAAAAAACTTACTTGGCATACAAAATACAGATCGACACAACTGTAGACCCTATTGGTTTCCCGATCCTCCAACGACGACTATCAGAAAACCAAATCAAAATTCAAAGTAAATGATGCTGCTATCAAGAAAATTGGATTAAATGAGGAGCAAATTGAGAACATAGGAAAGGAAAAGGACACTCACAGTGGCCAAAGTGAGTAACCAGCCGAGGCGTTTATCTCCTTCAGTGAAGAGGTTGTAACCGAGCTTCGCCTCGAGCTGCTCCTCCGCGTTTAGAATCAGCTTCTGCTTCTTCGAAATCCGAGAATCCCTCCGATCTCTCCACCTATTATCGCCGCCATTCATCTTCCCGCAATACTTCTACTAATAATCAGAAGGTAATTATGAATTACCAAAGTGGGAAAAATGGACGCACTACACGATGGAGTTGGATTTGGAGAGAGAGAGTGGAGAGGGAGACATTAGAGAGAGAGAGAGAGAGAGAGAGAGAGAGAGTGGAGAGGGAGACATTAGAGAGAGAGAGAGAGAGAGGAGGGGGCAAGGTGAAGGGTACACAGCTTTGTTTCCCGCGCTTCGAAATTGTGGTGGTTGAAATACTGAATTGCCCCCATGGAGATGAGTGGGCTCGAGGCCTGTTATGGGCCCAATTGTTTCTTGTGGTAAGGCCCATTAGTATGCTGTGGTGGGCCGAGTAAGCCCAAGACGGTTGGTTTTTGGTTCTCTCTGTGGTGAGAGTGCAAGGATGAAAATTTCTTAATTTTTTAAGTTTCGATGTCGAAATAAGTTGTTCTGAAATTGTGTCGGAATTTTGGTAAAATGTTGGGAAATATTGATAGAGATATTGGTGATTTTATAGCATAAATTGTTGAAAATTTGAAAAAATATAAGTACATATAAAACATCGTATTTTTTAAAAATAAATGTTTTGTTTTGTAGTAAACCTTTATTATCATACTCGCTGGCTACTTTATAAAAGAAAAAATAATGTATTGTTATACCAAAACAATATTAAAATTTATAATTGTGGCATTGTTATTTAAGCAACACTTTTACAATATAATTTTGAAAAATCTGATGTATCACATGAGATATATACTGGTTATCATTATAAATAATAAACAGTGCACCACTGGTGCACTACATATCTATATCCTTACTAAAAAAATAACCAAGAGTGACACATGTCACTCTCTGGTTAATCTTGTTCTAATTTAATTATAATTTCATTTTTAATTAATTAATTTAATATTTATCTATATATATATATAAAAGCATAATATTCTGCCAAAAATAACTACAATAAATATCTCATTTTTTAAATATTTCCATTTTAAGAAATCATTAATAACTTTCATTTTACATTTATTAATAAAAAATAAAAAATATTAATATTTAAAACATTTAATTTTATATTTATTGTATAGAAACTCAAAACAAAAAATAAATAAATAAATCTTTCTATATATTTCTATACTATAATAATAGAGAAAAATTTGGAGATATTTACAGAAATATCGTTTTCTTAACAAAAAGAGTCACATCAACAATTTTTTTATTTTGTGTTTTTATTATTTCATCCATCCAATTTATAATATAAATATTGTATCGATTTATTCTTATTTTATTAATATAATTAAGTTAATTTTTATTGAATAAATTCTTATATACCAACAATAGATATTGTTCAAACAATAATTTCAATAATAAATATTAGGAAAAAACTTATATGAGTTGGACATACAAATCTAGATCCATACATCAGGGTTGACCTGGTCAAAACGTAAAAAAAAAAAAAAACACTTCCACTAGCGTTTCACGCGCCCGCACGCGTCTGATACTCGCGCTCAAGTTCACCCAAACTTGCTCCAATAGACATACGTTTATGTATAGTTAGACCTACCTTATGTGGGTAGGTTTAACATAACACAAAAATATGTTTAACTATATTTAAAGGTATGTCTAATACAACGTAATGGTACATGTGCAAAACCTAAGGTTTTTTTTTTCAAGTTTAAGGTATGAAATTTTGGCAGAATGGTAGGTTTAACATAACGTAAAGATACGTCTAACATAACGTGGTGGTAGGCGCCAAAATTCAAAAATCAAGCGCAAAAAATAAAATGTATGAAATATGGGCAGATAGGTAGGTTTAACATAACGTAAAGGTATGTCTAACATAATGTAAATGTAGTTCTAACATAACCTATTAGTAGGTGCAAATATTAAAACCTATGCGCGAAAAAAAACAAAAAAAAAAGAGAAAGAGAAGTGGGTCCCTTGACCGGGACCCATGCACCCGTTTCATACGAGACTTACTCTAAATATTAATTTGTTTAGGGATAATTCGATATCATATTTAATATCAATATAATTAATAGATAAGTGTAACACTATTAAAGATGTGTGTATATATATATATATGTATATGTATAATATGTATTTAATGTAACATTATATGTCATCCTAAGTATTTTTTAAATTAATATTTGTAAGTATCCCGTCAACAATTTTTTTCATTTTTTCATTTTTTACTATTTAATTCTTTTGATTTAATAATATAAATATTATATTAGTTTATTCTCATTTTACTGAACTTAATTAAATTAATTTGAATTGAATAATTTTTTAATACCAACAATAGATATTCGAACAATAATTATTATAAATATAAAAACACAATGATTTCTAAAAAAAGTAAGGCCAACATTTTCCTGCCCAAAACACATTTCCAAAACTTGAAATGTTTTTTTATTTAATAAATACATAAAAAATAAATAAATATATTCAATATCTATATACATGATGATAGTTTATTGTAAACCCAAAATTTTAACATATTTAGATTTAGATTCCAATTTGTGAAATTATGCACTAATTATGCACTAATGATGGAAACTAATTTATAAAACTAATGATTGTATACAATGATGAAAACTATATATTTAGATTTCGTACCATAAATATATTTAGAATTTGAAAACTAATAAGTTGGTACTATCCCTATAATTATGCACTAATTTTTTAAATTTAAATATTATTAAATTATGTTTACTAGTAGTGTACATGTGCGTTGCACAGTGTGTTATATATATAATTATTAAAAAAAACATATAAAGTGTAATGATTATTATTTTAACAAAAATATATTGATACTTTTTTAATTTGTATTAATATAAAGCTAGGTATTTTAATTTTAAATATATGTCATTATTTACCTATATTTTCACCGAAATCGAAATTTTCATTCTTGGTTGCAATCCGATAAAAACACAAAGTTTAGGTTGCAATTAGATAAAAAAACAACAACAACAACAACAACAACAAAGTTTAGGTTGCAAAGTGAACAAATTAATCTCCATTTCGCCGGAAAATTTGTAATCGACAAAACCACAGAAAGATTGGGTGGCAATCTGAAAAAAAAAATTAGGTTGCAATTTGAGAAAAGTCGATAGGTGGAGTTGTTTTTTGTAATTTACCCTTTAAAATAAGTACGTAAAAATAAGATGAGAGATAATAAATATATAATCTCTTATTTCATCTTATTTATCTATTTATTTATTTTATTTGAAATTTTTATACAATAAATACTAAATTGAGTATCATAACTGATTTCTTAAATTAAACATTTATTTATTTGTATTGAATTTCTTAAGATACAATACATAGGTTTATTTATTTTTATTTGTATTGAGTTTCTTAAAATACAATAAATAGGTTTATTTGTATTTATTTATATTGAGTTTCTTACAATAAATACAATATGAAAGCAATTAATAGGTTTCTTAAAATAGTAATTATTTAATAGGTAGATAATTTATTGCAGTTATTTTTGGCAGGGTATCCTGCTTTTATATATATATATATATATATATATATATATATATATAGATATTTTAAAGTGAATAATATTTAGGAAATTCAATTGTGAGGCTTTATTTTCATATGATATAATACATATTATATATATATATATCATTATATATATATCATATATATCATTTCTTTAGAAACTTCTCTCTATATATATCATTTTTCCAAAAAATATGTACTACGAAGCAATAGCTCATCTTTTATTTTATAGTTATATCTAGATTAAAGATAACTAGATTTTAATAATTATTTTGACATATGCACACGTAAATAAATCGATGAATTAGACAATTATATATATATATATATATAAACATTTTGATATATGAACTAATTTATAAAACTAATGATTGTATACAATGATGAAAACTATATATTTAGATTTCATATCATAAATATATTTAGAATTTGAAAACTTATGATTTGGTACCATCCTTAATTATGTACTAATTTTTAAATTTAAATATTATTAAATGATGTATATATTTTAAAGTGAATAATATTTAGGAAATTCAATTGTGAGGCTTTATTTTCATATGGTATAATACATAATATATATCATTATATATATCATATATATCATTTTTTTAGAAACCTCTTTATATATATATATATATATATCATTTTTCCAAAAAATATGTACTACGAAGCAATAACTCATCTTTTATTTTATAACTATATCTAGATTAAAGATAACTAGATTTCAATAATTATTTTGACACATGCACGCGTAAATAAATTGATGAATTAAGAATCAGTATCCCAAGAGGTTCCAATTCCACATGGTATGCAAAAAGGATTTACTTTTAATAGTAAGTCTAATTTGAAAAATGCAGTCGGATTTTATTATTTGAAAAATCAAGTGGAATATCGTGTCGATCATTCGGACAAACATAGATGGTTTGTTAAATGCAATCACAGAGGGTGTCCATTCGTGCTCCATGCCACCGAGAAGTATGTTATTTGGAAAATTTCTAATATTGTTTTGCCTCACAGTTGTTCGTATGACCTGAACAATAATGCACCCCGCAGACTTCTATCTACCTTGATTGGTGGTGACTACTTTGTCAATGAAGTCCGGATGGAGAATTCCAATCTCATTCTGAGGGATATAATTCGAGAAATGAACCAATGACATGGCTTGAAGATCCGCAACAAGGTCGCATCTACTGCGAAACGTAATGTAATGAGGACAGCTTACGGCGATCCAAAAAAGTCATTTTGTATGCTTCCACTATACTTAAAAGTCTTGAAGGAAGCTATTCCTGGAACGTACACTGCCTTGGAAACACAAAGCAATGGTAAATTCAAATTCGTGTTTTTTGCGTTGGCAGCATCAATTCTTAGATTTCAAACCTATGCCCGGCCTGTTATAGTAGTTGATGGTTGTCACTTGAAAGGCTCGTACAAGGGTATTGGATTTGTTGCAGTGACAAAAGACGGAAATGATCAATTTTTTTCCCTTGGAGTAAGAATTGGAAATGTTGAGAATGATGAGTCGTGGACCTGGTTCTTGAAGCAAGTAAGAGAAGCATTCGGATGCCCAAATGACCTACTTATCGTGTCGGATCAACACGTAAGCATTGATAATGCAATAGCAAAGACGTACCCAAAGGCCACCCATGGACTATGTTGTTACCATCTCCAACAAAATTTGGCCAAGTACGGTGGGCATTTGGTCGGACTGTTCCACAGAGCCGCATACTGTTATGACCCTGCAGAATTCGAGAGGTAAGTTTCATACATTGTTCTTTTTAACAAGAGGCCTTTTTTTCACATTAGTACACAACCCTTACTATGCCATGTTGTTATACAGGTACATGGAAGCGCTGAACGAGAGTCAACTCCTTGGAGCAATTTCCACATTAAAGAAGGCGAAGGACATCAGGTGGTCTCGTGTTAAATGCCCAGTACGACGTTTCAAATTCATGGCATCAAATGCAGCTAAGGTATGGAATACACGACTCGTATGGTCAAGAAAGTTTCCTGTTTGTTCGTTCTTGGAAGCCGCTCTACGGATTATGGAGAAATGGTTTGCCAAGAGGAGGCAAATGGCAAACAAGAGGGAACACCCTATGACGAAGTCCGTACACGATAGGTTAATCGAGTTATCGAGACTTGGGAGACAAATGGAGGTCCATCGGCTTGGGAGAAGCAAATTTAAGGTCACAGATTGAAGAAAAATGTGGATTGTTGATATGGGTCAATGTATGTGCAGATGTATGGAGTTCCAGAGTGAGTTGATGTCTTGCTCGCACGCGTGTGCTGCCATCAGTTCCATCTTCTTCTCCCAAGCCAATAACTTTTGTTAATTTTTTAAGTCACACACTCATTATTCTTCCAACAGTTTCACAAAGGAATTGGTGATAAATTATGTTTCACTGTACTATACGACGGAATGGTTCAGGGGGATGTGGGCCACTGAAGTTATGTCTGTTCTCGAGCCACAAGAGTGGGGCGAATGTGATGTCACAACACTTCAGGTTTGTATTGCGCCAAACCAACCAAAACAGGTCGGTCAACAGAAATTGCGGCATATACCCTCCACCGGTGAACAATCGACGCATCGTCCTCACAAAAGTCTTACATGCGGTCGTTGCGGTCAACAGGGTCACAACAGGGTGACCTGTGCGGAGTTCATTCCCTAAAGTTCACATGGATTTCTAGATGGGCTTGACGCCGATTATGTCAACACCACAACACCTCAACCAAAGATAAGAAAAAAATGGTCTATTTGCGGTTCAAAGGCGCACACTCGGAGAAAATGTCCTATGTAATTGGCAAATCAGAATATTCATGAAGAATAGTGACATATATATTTGTATTGGAAATGAAGTAATTCTTGATGAAATATTGCTATTAAATAAACACGAGTTTGATGAAGGAATAAATGTTTTAGTCCACAACCGATCAATCATCAAGAAAATCCTCTGCAACAGTGTCGGAAGATGTGGAGAATCAAAACACTGTCAGGCACACCTGCTTCCTGACGTTCTTAATTCCACGCAACAGTCTGATAGTGGGTCTGGGAAACCTGCACTGCATCATAGTCTGAACGCCCAAAAGTGGCCAAGCTCCACAAGACACAGAATCCTTCTACTTGTAACATTTGTCAGGACTCATCGAAGAAAGCACGAACTCATCTCACCGAAGCAACCGAGGTGTCGGGTAGTCGGTCTCCTCATTCCGCTCATAAAAGCGACAGTAATCCAACAGCGGTGGCAAAAGATGACGTAATTAGCACATTGTCTGTTGAAAACGCAAATTCTCTCTTGTCTGGTCTTACTTATGCATGTAGTTGTCTATTAAGACAACTGTGCATCTGGTCAAGTCAATGTTACAGCAACACCAATGACCATCAAGGTTCAAGATAGCAAGCACCTGAAAATAAATTACATAAATCAACAGGTTGTAATTGTCAAAAATGATGGTTTTATTATTTATGTTAAGGAATTAAACTGGGACTTACGCCGATCTTCAGTTCCCACCATGGTCGCATATGTCTCCACTTCGGCTTTGTACCATGTACGTATGGTGCAAGACGCTGGAGATCCTCGACACTGAATTCTTCCCTCAGCGGCCAAATGTATTTCACCTCGTCAGACTTACCTCTATGTTTTTCCTCCCAAATTTCTTTGCAAGTCATCTGAGAATACATGTATTTCAATGTAGGTAATCACTCAAATCACGTTAAAGGAAGATCAGTAATAAATTTTGACGACAAGAATAAAAGATAACTCACCCAGAAACGCGTGTCCACAATCTGTGTAATCCCATGGTTCTCATCTGGAAACTCCACGTTTGCAAATTTTGGATAGCTTTGCAAAATGTCAAGGTACGCTTCCAGTTCCTATTATCATAAACGAGAAATGGAGCCGGTTAACAAAAATTATTCACATTTTATTAGCAAATGTATATAAAAATATAAAAAGAAACCTGAGAGTCTATTTCCAAGTCACAGTTCATGAAGTGTCTGAACCAAGCGGGTCCCACAGCTTCCCCAACCTCGACGTTCCGCCTGCAGACCAAACTCATATTGACACCAAAGCACGATGAATTAAATATTTAAAAATAAACATTAGCAACTGAGAACGTACTTCTCAACTTTTGTGTCATCACCAATAGCATATTTCTCTAATGCGCGTAAGGCCACAACCGATCTTCTATTATCACCGATGAGAAAAGGTCTGTGAACGTAATGAGACGACACCCTGTCTCTGATAGTACGGACCCCCATACTGGTGGAAGGGATAACTACTGGCCTAACAACAAGAACTGGAGTAGTCTGGACCGTGCTCTCGTACTGGAACTACACAGGTGAAGGACATGCTCGGTCATGTGGGATAACCTGATCAGCTAGAGTCATCTCGGTAACAGGTGCACAATTCTCCCATACTACTGGAGTCGCTTCTATAACAGTTACACCCTGTGCTGGCCAAGGATCTCATTGCTGTCCTGCATGAGACTGATCACCCCCCACAGAGTCGGCTCATCTGGATAGAAACGGTTGTGATAAGACTCTCTCACACCCTCTGTACCGTAAGAATCATAACTGAACCAGCTATCCATATATGCTTGAAGCCGCTCAAACTCAGCATTTACCTCCTCATGGACGGTACATATTTGATCACTCAACGCATCAAATCTCCGATCCACATACATGCACATACGAGTATACAAGTCACCACCCCCGTCATGTAGAGGATCAGGGGTCGGAAGCCTCTGCCGAATTGGTGACGCTGGAATAGGATCATCCTCCACCACTTTCTGTCTCCGAGTCACCCTACTGGTGCAAGTAGTCGACCTTGTGCTCGTAGTGGGAGCACGAGAAGTGGAAGGACAGTTAACCTCCGGATCCGACTCATCAACAACAATCTGTCTTCGTCGAGCAGTCTATCCACGAGCCACTGCACCACTCCTTGGACCATGTCGACGCGTGGGGAGCTGTACTCCTGTGAATATGTCGGAGTCGATGCCTCTCCAGTATGGCTGGGGCCACTCATCAGACATCGACTCGAGAGTCTCAAAACACTGAATATCTTACTAAAGAAAACAATTTTGTGTATTAGTAATCATTTTTCATGCACTGAATATGAAATAAAACATGAATAGTCATTTATAATATGGTTTTGCAGATACCTCCAGTCCGAGAACATAAGTGACATCAATCTCGGACCTTATAAGGGACCACTTTAAACATCGAGACATGTACAAATCCGTCTCCAGCCTGCGCACCATAAATGTACATGTGATTGGGATCACCTCTAAAGCCCATAACTTTTAACAAAACAGACAGTATTACATAATTAGTGGAAACTTAAAAAATTGTATAACCAACATGAATTTCAAATGGAGATGATCAAATAAGCATACCAGTAGAACTGTCGAGAAACCATAAAAGTTATAATGAGGCACTTTAGAACGCTGTGGCATGTCTGTCGGGACATTATCCATGTGTCGTAATAGGGTCCTGTACGAAATCTTGCCCCGTGGAAAACTCTCTCATAAGTCATCGTGCTCGACCAGCTCCCAAATCCTCGGGTCGACGCCAAGTAATATACACTGTAATATCAGGATCTTTGCAATCTTGTGCGTGTCTTGGGCATTGTCTGAAAATTCTCCAGCCTTAAATCTAGATAGGATCTCAGCCACAGTCACGCGTGACGAATCCGTGTGAACTCTATAGTATAGTGTGCCCTCAGCTGGCTGGTGAACCCCACACGGGTCAAATGCCGAATCACCAAACCGCTACCTAGTGATCAACGTAAACTCTCTCTTCGAAAAACGACAAAGACAATGGTTTCAGCCAATATGGAATCATCTCTCATCTGCAGGAATGATCCCACCACGCACCTCACATGTCATTAGGACATGTCGAAAAGTCTTACATGACTCTCTATCAGTGTCTCATAGCAGAAAGTGTCCAAAAACCGTCCCTATGAAGTCACGCAGACACCAGCGTCCTACGTGGCATAATTGTGTCTTGATATCATCAAGAACACTAAGACGAACAGATCTGGTTATATAGATAGTGCATCTCTGTAGATTCTCACAGACCCACACCAACTACATGCACAACAATTGAATATGAGTGGTATTATTGAAAAATAATAAAAAAATTATAAACAATTTAATTGATAATTCACTAAACAAATTTATTAATATATTTAATTAATATACAAACTATTTATTAAATAAAATTTCCATTCATTAAATATAAGTGTGCTACTAATTAATTTAAAATACATTTAAGTTCATTTTCCAGTAATTAAAAATAAAATATATTAGTTACCCTAACCGAATCAACCGAGTCACTACTATGAAATTAAACTAGCCAATAATAAGAAATTTAACCGAGCCGAGAGAATTACCCTAATATGTAATTAAACTAGCCAATAATAATTTCAGCCAATAACAAGAAATTTAACCGAGCCCTAACCGAGAGAATTACCCTAATATGAAATTACTCTAACCGAAAGACTCTATGAAATTACCCTAATATTTGAGCCTTAGTCGAGCCACTCCAATGGAGGTTAGCCGAGTAACCGAGACACTAGTTGCTCGACTAATGGCCAAAGAGTTGCTCGGCTAACTAGTGTCCCATATAACTTAGAAGCAACATTAGCCGAGAGACATGGGTGTTGACCAAGTAACTCACTCCAAGGGTTAGTTGAGAGACATGGGTGTTGACCGAATAACTATGTCTCTCGGCTAACCCTTGGAGTGATCGTTACTCGGTCAACACCCATGTCTCTCGGCTAATGTTGCTTCTAAGTTATACGGGACACTAGTTAGCCGAGCAACTCTTTGGCCATTAGCCGAGCAACTAGTGTCTCGGTTACTCCTATAACCTCCATTGGAGTGGCTCGGTTAATATACAAACGACTCACATTCGAAATGAAATTGCACACCTTGCATATATTCAAATGAGCAACAAATCAATTATCATCAAATTCATTATATGACTAACAAATCATTCTCAATGAGCAACAAATCTTTATACCACTAACAAAAACCGCAAAGTGAGATTTGAAAACTAACCTCGTCACCCATCACAAATCTACTTATTGGGAAGAAAATCGAGAGCTTCCTTAAGAAGTTTTGCAAAATTTTGATGGATTTGAAGAAGGGTTTTGAAAGGTAGAAGAAATGGGAAGAAAGTTTGAGAATAAATGAGGGAGTGAATCGGGTAGGGGCGTGTGAATTGAAGTAGGTTAGGGTAATTCAATTTTTAATTGATTTGGTTGTTGAAAATTTAATGAAATCAACTTAAATTCTATTACTTTTTAATTAAAATCAAAATTCATAATTATTTTAACTAAAATCCAAAATTTAAGTTGCATGTGAAATTGTGAATGTGTAAACTGAAAAAGTGATTTTAAAAAGTGGCTGAAAAAGTTGCTGATACAATTACTTTTTCAGAATTTGTGGTATTTTTGTATAATGTGTTATAATTTGTGTTTCTTTTGTAACTATTTTATATTGAATGATATATTTGTTTTCAATTATATCAATTGGGGTATTTTGGGTTGTGGCCAATATTAAAATTTACACATTATAATTGTAGCATCGTTATTTAAGCAACACTTTTACAATATAATTTTGAAAAATCTCATGTATCACATGAGATATATATTGGTTATCATTATAAATAATAAACAGTGCACCACTGGTGCACTACATGTTACAAAATAATTGAACACAACAAATAAGGTGATCATATAAATCAAAAATAATCTGTTGATAAAAGAATATGGAAATTACTAAATTAACCCCACAATAAAATCAGTATATATATACCAATTCCCTTGGTAGAAGAATTAGTAGTTGATATTTTCAAAGTTCGTATGGATCACTTCATGACATATTTGGCAAGTCCACGAAAGTGAGTGTCCATAAAATAGTCGTCCCACACAATGCTCTTTGGATCGAAGTTAAGCAACTCCACTTTCACGTTGCTTTCTCTTATTCTCATCCTCAATTTCTCAGTGTTTGAATCATCAAAACTGCCAAATAATCAACAAAAATAAGAATTTTTACTTTATATTATGGATTAAAGATGTTTAAAATTTTTAGTCTTATAACTGTGGCGTCTTCTGATTTTGATCTCAAGTTTCGTCCAATTTTGACCAAAAAAATGGAGTTTTACGGTGACCTAGAAATGATGTGGCGGCACGAGTCGATCAATTTAAGAATTTGACATGCGTCATATCATTTCTAGGTTAGCGGAAAACCCTAGTACAGGAAATTCAATTGGCTGAAACTTTATGAATTCTTAAATTGTGGGATTGAATTGAAAATTGTGGTGATTATGAGATTGAAATTGGAAGACACGGCCATTACGGAACCAAAAATAATTTAAATCCGAATCGAACTAGTAGAAATATATACATACACTGCTTCAGAAAACAAGTAAGGCCTGTAAAGTTCTGCTAGGCGTAGGGCAGCGTTGACTTTTCTTCTTGCATCAGTGTATACACTCTCAAAATGGTTAAAAAATAATTTGTTCAGTACATTAAGTACCTGTGAAATATACATGCAATTATTACAATATTAGTGACTAAACAAATTGACTATAACAATCAATACATGATGATATGTAATGATATAGTATGAGAATTTAATTAAGTGCATCACGTTATATGTATTAATATGAAAATATGAACTGACCTTGAGGAATGGCAAGTAGTAAATTGAAATATAAGAGTTAAAGCTGTCCATGGTTGTCAAGATTTTAGGTTCCCCAACTTTGATAGGTTTCCCTGAGCTGTCGATTATCGGATTTTTAGTCAAATAACGATACATTGCCCACTTCATCTCTTCGTATTTCATCGGATTCTGGTTAGACGAGCCAACATGATACACAACCAAATCGCGTTTCTCGTTTGAACACGATGCTAGGGTTGCCAGCATGCAGTTTACCACCATATCTCCAGGTATCTGGTGATGATCAATACTATCATTAATTTCTTAAGTTATATAAAAATTGCATGTATTTAATTTGTATATACATAGAACTTAATTACCATGTCTAGTATTGACTCGGGATCTCCTACGAAGAATTTCAATTTGCCTTTAGCATAGGCAGCAAAGATGCTATCCAAAGTCCTATCATCATGTGGTAATAATAAAAAGGTCAATTTAGGGTTAATCATTATCTAATAAGTGTCATATATATGATATTGTGGGTTGACCCACGTCACATAAAATGATATATACGAAACAGTTACACATCAGACTTACTCGTCTAATAATTAGTTATAGTATCATATTTAAAGGTTAGTGACTGAATTCTTAAAAAGAAAAAGGGGATTAGAGAAGGTACCTAAGACCTTCAATCCAACCAGGAATAGGTTCTTGAAAAGTACTAGTAATAATAGTAGGCCTTAAAATGATGACATTAGCCTTTTCCTTAAACTTCTCCAACACCATTTCTCCAATCGCCTTTGTAAACACATATGTGTTTGGCCACCCATGCAGCATTGCTCTGTCATTTTTCATTTAATTTCAAAATAATATTACTCGATCGATAAATATATATATATATATATAGTAAAAATAAATGAAATAAAATAAGAGATATATATAGATATTAATTAATTAAGTATGAGTGATAAAGAAACCTTTGAATGCCCAAATCCTTCATAGCTCTGTTGATATCCTTTTCATTAAGCTTCTCATCATTCTCAAGTAGTTGCAAGTGTTCCTTAATAACCAACTTCTCAGTCTCCATGTCTAAATATGTAATTTTAGCACCAGCAAGTGTCTCTCCCATTTCCAATGCCTTCTCTTCTATCACTCCTGCCCTTGTTCCATGCACAAATGCTACATATACATTTATATTATATATGTCATTTCCTCAATTAATTTCCATCAAATTCGACGTTAAATTGGAGTAAAAATTATGATTAATGTATTAATTGTTCTAAATTTAACTAAAATAAAACAAGTAGTTAATTAATTACCTGTGGAGACGTGAAGAAGTGTCTGTAATTTAGAACATTTAGTGGCAAAGTCTAAGACATGCATGGCTCCCAAGACATTGATTCCAAATGCCACGTCATATCTGTTGGGAATTATATCAAACAATTAATAAAACAATTAAACTAGTGATCGAAATTAATTTAATTACTCATAAAAGACTTTTTTCACTTATTCATAATCAAAAGCATAACCGCACAAGATTATTATTATTTTTTGGATTTTTTTAGTTGGCAAATAACTGATTATATTGGTATGACCTTCAGTAATGACTGTAGATGGTGTTTAATTAAAAATAATTTTGAGGTTACAATGTTTCTTTTTGTGTGACTACTTTTTTTTGTTTAAATAATTCACAAGTGATTTCGTGTTGACTGTGTTAATTATATATATATATATATATATAGAAACTCAATGCTAGTTTTTTTATATAGTCAACTTAAATATTGGATATAAATAATATTATATGAGATCTCTTATTTCACTTAATATTTCATCTCCGATTCTAAATAATCATCAAATATCATATATATTAAATATACATTAAGTATTTAACGTATATTGTATATTAATTAAATAACATCCACTTGAATTGGCTGAATACTAGTACTTTTGAGTTGTTTGTATACTAGTATGATATACGAAGTATACACAATACAATATAATATATATGGAATTTGGCTGATAATAAAAAAATTAAAAAAATCCAATTTTATATGGAACTTGTATATGAGGTGTCAATCTCTATATCAATCTTCATCGTAATAAAGAAATAAAGTATATAGTAAGTAACTAAAATAATAATGTAGCAGGTTTGGTCGTTGGGAATCCATGCCTAATTCTCACCCAAATTGAGTAAACTTTCACTTTAAAAAATAAAATGCATACGACTATATATAGAAGTCGGTTAATTAGGACATCTAATTTTGTTGAATTTAAATTTCGGTTACTACATAATTAATTAACATGCCAACACATTAAATGAGATTAAGAATGGAAATATTAAGAAGAGCAAGTCTTGTGTGAGACCGTCTCACTGATATTTTTCGTGAGACGGGACAACTCATAATCCACACTTAGCAATTCATATGAAAATTTGTGGATGTGAGTTCAATTCATGGATAATAAGAATCCGTCTCACGAAAACTACCCGTAAAACCGTTTTATATGAGTTTTTATGTAATAAGAATACCTCTCGTCAAACTTAGTAGTTGCAGCTGAGTTGATGATAATGTCAATTTCTCCCCACATGGTTTTTCTCATCTCGAGATCAACTATCCCCAAATTCTCGTATGCCACGTCACCAGAAATCGGGATGACTTTTGATGATATGATTGAGTAAAATTCTTCTCCAAGTTTTTCTCTTAAAACTCCAAAAAGCTCCGTGTCCACAACCTATATATCAAGAAAAATAATAAAACATCGTTTTAGGTTTATGTCGTGATTTACACGATAGAATTAATCAGATACGCAAATATAGATTTGGACTGCAAAGAGACACATAAACTAACTTTCAAACAACAAACATTAATTCTCAATATAATAAAATATTGTCAATAGATTAGTGAGATATAGGAGAGTTTTGCTTAAGATTTACGACATTCCTTTAAAAAAAAATCATGTTTACTTAAGACATAACCTTTTATTTTTGAGAATCTATTAAACCTTTTGCAATGTACGGAATTTCAATTAACAATATTTCATTTATTCGTTAAGTGATCCATAGTTCAAACTTGGTTATAATTAAGATAAAAACTTATATAAGTCAGATACAATAATCTAGGATTTATGCACTAGGGTTGACCTGGTCAACACACTAAAAAATGTGTCCCCACACGTCTGATATTCGAGCTCAAACCCACCTGAATTCGCTCTAGTAGACATACATTTATGTTATGTTAGACTTACCTTTGTGTTATGTTAAACATACATACATTATAGGTTTAACATAACATAAAGGTAAGTGCAACACAACATAAAGATATGTCTAATAGAACTTAATGGTATATTTACAAAATATGTTCAAACTAGTTTTTTTTTTTTTAAGTTTAAGGTATGAAATTTGGGCAGAAAGGTACGTTTAACATAACGTAATAGTAGACGAATTCAAAAACCAGGCGCAAAAGGAAAAAAAAAAAAAACAGATCAGGCGACCCAAATCCTACCCGGGTGCATGGATTTGAAATCCATACACTTGTTTCATAGAAGAGTTACTCCTTTAGGCAAAAACTTATATACTTCTGGGACACATAGGGGCACAGATCTAGGTGTTATATACATACTCTTCAGGTGTTATATATATATATATACTACATAGGTGTTATGTTTCTTGGTGTTATAAATATACTCCACAAGTATCATATATATATATATATATATATATATAAGAGTATACATGTGATATCTGAAAAGTATATACATGATACCTGTAGAGTATATAATTAACACCATAAGATAATTAATTTGGGGCACCATACCCCTCGGGCACACAAGTGTCACTCATATCTTTATGTAAGTATTTTCATATTTTTCCGATTAAAATCTTATGAAACATGACTCATTTACCCCTACGGTATTAAGAGTCTTGTATTAATTTACAATTAATCACAGTATTAAAAACGATTTCTTAATTAGTGTAATCTAGTTTTCTGCATTGAGTGACTAGTTAACTTGAAAGGCTGGGTATACAGAATTGAAATATTATTTGAATACAAGAAAACCAGAAAAATATTATTATAGCTTTCTCACCTCTTCTTGCAAGCGTTGTTCGATGGATTGTTTGCCAGTCTTTCTGATCAAAAGATACAATTTCTTAACATTGGGTTGAACACGAAGAATCTTCTCTACAAAAACTGCATCATTGAATTACAAAGTAAAACAAATTAATGTGTAAGATAGTAATCAACGTTGTAGCATATGTAATATGTTCATGAGAGAGAGAGAGAGAGAGAGAGAGAAGTATATACTCTTCGCTAGAAAGCCAGTTGCACCAGTGATGAAAATGGTTTTGCCCTCAAAGTATTGGAGAAGATTACTTTCTTCCATTGCAGATGATTGCAAATGCATGAAATCAGAGAGAGAGAGAGAGAGAGAGAGAGAGGTGAAGAGTGAGAATGATGATTTTATCACACCTCACAATGCCCTTTATATAAGAATCACAAGCAATATTGTAATGTGACATAGTCGCGAATTTGGTATCATAAATATTAATCTAGAATCCAACCAACGAGTGTTGGGCACGTGTGTGTACATGTGTGTGCCCAATAAATGTTTAGCCTGTTCGTTCAACCTTTTACATGCATTTTATTCAACTTTCCCTTTTGCCTTCCTCGAATTAATCTTCACACTATATATATACAGATTTGATGTGATACACAATTTTTTAAATTTATCGATTTTTTCATCTATATGTGTATCTAATTTTCATTTATATGCATTAGTTTTTCATTCTTTTTATTGGAGAAACGTTCAATATACATATACATATTAAAATGCATGTACGACCTGAACAGAACTCTGAAATAGTGTCATAAATATATGAGCGGTGGATATTATCCACATGCACACCTAATATATATCTTTTTTTGTTTTTTCTTGTGAGTGTGACTAATTGAATCTAATTGTGAGGTTATATATTTATTAATTAGTTGGGTCTAATTTATGCAAGGAGATAATCAAAGTAATTAATTTGAGATCAACTTGTCACGAGTTATTAATTGAACTCACTTATTTAACATGTTTATTTTAGCTCACTAGGTGATCAAGGTGTTTTTACTGGCTTACATTTCTGATGGGAATATAAAAGAGATGATTTATGTTGGGTGGTTTATATTTGGATAGTTAATTTTTTTTGAGACATTTTCTTAGAGAGTAAGTCTCTTGTGCATCAGGTGCATGGATCTTAGATCCATGCACCCGGGTCGGATCCGGGTAATCCGACCCGCTTCTTTTTTTTTTTTTTTTCGCGCTTGTTTTTTTTTTCAATTTTAGTCATGACTTTTAGTTATGCGTAAGAATACCTTTATGTAATGCGTAAGAATACCTTTAGATTACCTTAATGATACCATTATGCCCAGATTTCATACATTTACGTTAAGTTAGACATACCTTTAGGTTATGTTAAGAATACCTTTAAGTAATGTATAGAGATACATTTAGGTTATGTTAAGGATACCTTTGTGCCCAAATTTCATACATTTAATTTAGGTCAGGCATACATTTATGTTATGTTAAGGATACTTTTATGTTATGTTAGAGATACCTTATCCATAAGGTAGTTGTGTTACACATTTTGTACACAAAGGTATCTCTAACATAACATAAAAGTATTCTTAACATAACCTAAAGGTATCCTTAATATACCTAAAAGTATGTTTAATACAATCAAAAGGTATTCTTAAAATAATTAAAGGTATCCTTAACATAACCTAAATGTATGCTTAACATAACTAAAAGGTATTCTTAACATAACATGGTATGTAACCTGGAATCACGATTTCAAAGGTATTCTTAACATCACCTAAAGGTATTCTTAACATAACCTAAAGGTATGCTTAATATAACCAAAAGGTATTCTTAACATAACTAAAGGTATCCTTAACATAACCTAAAGGTATGCTTAACATAACTAAAAAGTATTCTTAACATAACATAGACATGCATGTAACCTAGAATCAGGATTTCAAAGGTATTCTTAACATAACTGAAAGGTATCCTTACCATAACTTAAAGGTTTCCTTAACATAACTGAAATGTATCTCTGAAAGGTATCCTTACCATAACTTAAAGGTATCCTTAACATAACTGAAAGGTATCCTTAACGTAACCTAAAGGTGCGCATCCGCCCAGGCGCGTGGGAGCGCGTGAGGGCGCGTCAAACGCGCGTCAAACGCGCGTGGAAGCGCGTACACGCGCGGGTCGGGTCGGGTGCATGGATCTAGGATCCATGCACCTGATGCATAAAAGTTTTTGTGTTTCTTAGAATAGTGGTATTAATTTGGATTGTCTTTATATGTAATATTTGGATAATATTATATTATACGCATGTATATTTATATATAAAGACCAACTGGGATAACACATATCTTCTTCCTTAAAAGTTATGTTAAAATATATAATTAATAAGGGGAACGTTGGAAAATCTAACGTAGTAGCCAGAAAATCTGACATGACCGTCGGAAAATATGACATGGAGCCGGAAATATTGAAATTGGAAAAAAAATCGATGATTAACAGATTAAAATTGGAAATGACAAAGTCAGTACACTAAAATTGGACAAGACTTAAGTTATCAAACTAAAATTCATATTTCCTCAATAATTATATTGACTAATTAGAGTAAGTTATTTAAATTTAATTATACTATATCATGCTCGACCAAAATATTTTGAATTCAATTTACTTGGGATTTTTTTATATTATTATAACAAACAATATTAATTATAACCAAAATAAATTATTTACAATATTAATAATAATTACAAATATTCTTAAATTATTATTAATGGGGAAAAAAAGTTTTTTTATCCTCATCATATGTATGTATATTAATACCTTCCAACACATATGTATATATCCATTAAAAATATATATAATACTTCAACATTATTCGTCACGAAGGCATGCCAACATTTTTTGTCACGTGGTGATATTTGTGGTGTTACATGCTTCAAAAATTAGGAGATTTAAGTTACATATATAATTCCACTGAATTAGTCTAGTGAACATGAAAAGAAAATATAAGAACTTGCGTGAGATGAATCATTTCTACTTACTAATAAAAACTCATTTCTACAAATTTATATATGAATTGCAAAGTGTGGGATGTATGGCAGCCCAACACACATAAAATTATCTGTGAAACAATCTCACGTAAAGTTTCCTCGACAGAAAATTGAAGAATAAAAGTCCATTCAAGATATCCTAGTTGACTGCACAGTCGATGAGGCCAACCTCCATTAATCAAGGCGCCAAGAGGGCTGAAACTTCTGCCAAAGAAGAGAAGAAAAAGGAAACTTGCAAGTTATGATGTTTGACCCAATTTCTAAGATTTATATGATGCATTTTCTTGAATTCTCCTTTTTTTTTCTGCAAATTCAGTTATCTATCAAGAATCTGGAGAAAATTGCAGATATGTTTATCGAAATAATCCATCTAAATCGAACATTGTCATATTGATTACTACGTAGACTAATGAGACAGTGACACTTGTTGGTTTAGGTGTCTATTTTTCTATATATGGACATGCATGTTATCATCAGATTATTCTATAAGATTAATTTTATGATGAATTTATATATAATAGTATAACACACGCTTGAGATATATATTATCACTCCATGATTTATTATTACTTAAGCACTTCTTTTAGACATTAGACACTATCTTTCAAGATACAAGCATGTTAAAAAAGTAATTTCTTTAAAATTCAATCAAGAATTAATTAAAAATTATATAAAAAACGTTTACTCATGTTTTAAAAACATCTTATTTCTATTTCGATTGTTAATAATATAATATTTACATTTTAAGTCACCTTCAAGTCAATACAATATATGCATGTCAAACCCGTTCCCGCCTCGTGTGAAAAAAAATGCACCACTACTTACACATGTGATTTAATAAATGTTGCATTTTTCAACCAAAACTATTAAAGTTAATAGCTATATATGTTTTGCAAGCGTGGGTAGTGCGGAAATTGAATTTTTTTGACTTTTTTTCCACAATTTTTCGTGTTTTGAATGACCCCTTTTCAGTATATTTTAATATTTTCTTTATAATATTAAATATTAAATTGGTGATATCAAATATTAATGGTACCTTTATAATATTTATTGCGCATATTTGTAAATATAGATAGAAAGTTTTAAAAAATAATTTGTGCTCGTGAAATTATAATTACTAGTAGTGTACCTGTGCGTTGCATAGTGTGTTAATTATATATATAATTATTAAAAAATATAATAACATATAAAATGTAATGATTATTATTTTAACAAAAATACATTGATATTTTTTAATTTGTATTAGTATAAAGCTAGGTATTTTAATTTTAAATTTATGCCATTATAAATAATTATATTCGAAATATTAGAAATTTGAAATATATAAAGTAATATATTAATCTATAGATTAAACAAACAAATAAAAAAAATTTGTTTCAGAACATTCATGGGTAGTGAAATTTTAAAAAATAAATTTAATATCGAAAAATAAGTTATATGTATTAGAAACGTTATGATTTAAGTATTGAGATAAATAAATTTATATTTTATTGGCATTTATAACAATAAATGCACACGTATTTTAATAATTTTTTTTGGTTCAACGCCACATATAACTCATTTATTTTAAATCAAATAAAAAATTATATCAACTTATCAAATACATGAAAGTCTCTCTTGCTATCTATTTAAATGAAACAATTTAAAATTGGACTTAATATACACATTTTGAATAAAAAAATTATGAATAATAATCATAAGATTGATAAGTCAATATATCAGGAACTAAGAATGATGAAATTTTAATTTGTGAAAAACCAGAAAAATTACCTCTGTCCAATCCCTTATGCCACCTCAATTAATCAGAATATATATATATATATAAATAAAATTTGACAACAAATAAATATAAAATAAGAATAGATAAAATAAAATATCTGTATATTTCAAATGAATAAGTTGGTTAACTTGCAATAATAATTTTAATCTAATTTTTTCTATTTGATATGTTTTATATGTGTAATCTATTAGGTATACAACACCTATAATATTTTTTTATTTCTACATTTTAATATCAATATACAATAAATTAATATTATATATCATAAAAACGTTTAAAAATGAAAAATCATTGAAGCCCACACACATACATTTCCATATTTCAGTTTGATAAATTTTATATGAATATTAAATTTAAGATCATTAAATAATGATCGATTTTATATATTATATATTTAAAATTGATTTAAAATTGGGTAAATTACAAAAATCAACCCCAACTATCGACTTTTTTAAAATTGCAACCTAATCTGTTTTTTTTTTAAGATTGCCACCCAGTTTTTCTGTGATTTTGCCGATTGCAAAATTTCAGGTCATTTTTCCGGCAAGTGAATTAATTTTTTTCACTTTGCAACCCAAACTTTAATTTTTTGTCCAATCGCAAATCATGATTTTTTTTTCGCTTCACACCTTTATGTTATATATATGAGTGTGATATTTATGTTATATAAGTGTGATCGATATTCATAAAATAAAATCAAAGAAATATTGGTCAAAATTGGTGAAATATATGTAACATCGGTAAAAAATCAATGGAATATCAATAAATATCGAGAAAACATCGAAATATATTGGTAAATATAGGAAAAATAACAATAAATATATGTACCCATATTTCCATCGATATCGATATTTTCACGATATTTCCGTGAATTTAAGTTACCTATATTTTCACCGGAATCGAAATTTTCATTGTTGGTTGCAATCTGATAAAAACACAAAGTTCAGGTTGCAATTAGATTAAAAATAAAAAATAAAGTTTAGGTTGCAAAGTGAACTAATTAATCTTCATTTCGCCGGAAAATTTGTAATCGACAAAACCACAGAAAGACTGGGTGACAATCTGAAAAAAAGAAGAAGATTAGATTGCAATTTGAAAAAAGTCGATAGATGAATTTGTTTTTTATAATTTACCCATTAAAATAAGTACTTAAAAATAAGATGAGAGATAATAAATATATAATCCCTTATTTCATGTCATTTATCTATTTATTTTTTTTATTTGAAATTTTTATACAATAAATACTAAATTGAGTATCATAACTGATTTATTAAATTAAATATTTATTTATTTGTATTGAATTTCTTAAAATACAATAAAGAGGTTTATTTATTTTTATTTGTATTGAGTTTCTTAAAATACAATAAATATGTTTATTTGTATTTATTTGTATTGAGTTTCTTACAATAAATACAATATGAAAGCAATTAATATGTTTCTTAAAATAGTAATTATTTAATAGATAGATAATTTATTGTAGTTATTTTTGACAGAATATCCTGTTTTTATATATATATATATAGATGTACAAGTTCATGCATATATAAAGTATCCTAAATAAAAATTGTATTAGATTACGTTATGGAAAAGAAGCTATATAGTGAACACAAAAATCCAAAATAATGAGAAGCTAGAAGAGAAATTGGGAATTGTCGATTAAGGTGGGTCCGGCAAATGAATTTGATACCATGAACTTTTAGTCCATTTAATTAGATTCAAAGGACATATATCTACTTTTTTCACTAAATGAAACAAGACAACCTTTTTCAAATTTCATCATCTTGCTCATAATCTCAATCTTTTTCAACTAATTAAATTGATTATTTAATAAACTTTGTTTGGGCAAATAATTGGAGCACGAAATTGAAGAAGACGTAATTAAGCCACAAATAGGTGATGCATGACTTGGAATCAAGATTAAGATTTAGTCGGCAAATAGAAAATTTTGATTGTATATTTATCAAAATAAAACATAATGAGGTAGGTTAAGTGTGAAATCGTCTCACGAATCATTTTATATGAGATGAGTCAACCTAAAACTCATATTTCACAATTAACATATAAATTTGTGAAAATGAGTTTGAATAATGAGTCGTGAAACTGATCAACCTACAATTTACAATTTACAATTCATATGTAAATTTGTGGAAATGAGTTTGAAAGATGGGTATGCTAGAGAAAAACACCAATTGCTCCAACTCCTTAGAACACACACGCCACTATTTGTAGTTTGTAAAGAAACTCAAAGAAAACAACACTCAAGCGATCTTACGTGGTTCGGCTTTAAGGCCTACATCCACGGGAACAATGGGGAGGGATTATTTCATTCAATCGAAAAGAAAAACAATACAAGATCAATCTGCAAATCTACAGATTGCACACTCAAAACTGATGAATAAGCTCACTTTACAAAAGATTATCTCTCAAGACTCTAAATCTCAATGTAATCTGAAAACTACCCTTAATAGCCATATATATAGGCTTTACAAATCATTTTGAATCAGATCGAACGGATCAGAAATGAGATATGTGGAAGATCTTGAAGATCGCAGCTTCAACACTCTGTTTTCTTCTCTTCTGCAACTCCAACAGAATTAACTAACTTCCAGTCCACGTGGCAGCATCCGATTCGCTCGCAAGATTTGATTTAAAATCCAAAACTCAAACCACGACTCTATAAGTAGATATGCGACTTTGTAGAGGAGAGAGAAATACAACTTTGGTGCAAATCGACAAGTGCATTTTTATAAGTAGAAACGTGCTTTCAGAGTTCATCATTTCTTTAAATGAAATAGCCTTCCACAACACTTTTGTTCCAATTAGACAACGCTTATAAAAGCGTTGTCTTTTAACTTTGAAAAACTTATGATTTTATGTAATCAAAGATCAGCTTGATTTCTTCCCATGTTTCAGCCATACCTTTACAGGGTAAAAGGAATACGTCTCACATAAACTAATCATGAGACCGTTTCACACAAATTTTTTTATATAAATAAAGGAAACCCTAATAACGATGTTCTTATTCAATATTTACGTACTCAATTTTGTACTTTTTATTTTAATGGAAGAAGAGGCAGGCTTCTATAACCCATTAAAGTAAATTATGTAATATAACTAACTTTTAATGACCCTTTATTCCTCAGCCTTTCGAAAAATTTAGAATGAACTGATAATTAGGGGCAAAATAATATTCTTTTATGCAAAAAATTATTTTTAAGTATGACATGTTAAATTTTAGTCGTCTATACATAATAAAATATCTAATTTAAGGATTTCGGCCAAAATTTTGCAAGCGTCCGGACGTATGCTATATGTACAATTTTTTTTTAAACAAATTTTTGTCAAATAATTAAGAGTATACATGATTTTGATGTTTTACTCACACATTGAAAGTGTGGGTAAAAATAACTAATGTGTGGCTAAAATGTTTTACCCACACATAAAAAAAAGTCTGAATGTGCCACTAAAGAAATGGGGAGAAATGCTTTTAGCCCCACTTATATGTGTGGTTAAATGCTCAAATTTGTGTAAGTAATTAACTAATCGATTTAAAAAAATGTAATAGTGGATAATTATATGTGTGGGTAAAGAATATTTTATGTGTAGGCATCAATATATTTATGCAAAAGTTATATTCTGTGGTTAATATAAAATTTTCAATTCAATTATGATTATATTTTAATTATGGATATGATATAAAAAAAACTCAAAAAAGGTATCTAACTAGTTACTACCACTATAAAATAACTTCAAAATGCAATTTTATAAACAGTCTAATAAAGTTCATATAAGAGTAAAGTACTAGAAATCAAGTATCTTGTTCCAACAGAAAACATATAATCTGGAAAATATTTAGTCAATTATCTTAGACTCAATTTGGATAAAGTGATTTGAAATTTAGGATTTGAAAGGAGTGAATTTCAAATCCTCTCAAGTTGGAGTGGATTTGAAATCCACCAAAATGACTCCAAATTAGTTTCAAAATGAAAACCATGAATTTCAAATTCATATGTATCCAAACACTCCTGGTGGATTTGCTATCATGAATTTCAAATTCCTCCTCAAATCCACCTATCCAAATGGACCATTAGAGAATTCAACAATATCTTAGACAATTCAGCAAAGATGATCATCAAATTCCGCCAGTGGAGTTGCAAGAGCGATTGTAGTTGTGTGGAGGTGTGTTTGCATGGGATATATGGTCCTGAAGACTAGTCTGATGTAACGTGTGGAAACGAGGAGGGCATTATATCCTTTTCAATCAAGCATTGCTCAGCTGCATCATATCATTATGTGGACAACAAAGAAATATTAATTTAGGAAGTAAATGACAATCTTGAGTGAAATACAATTAACCATGTAATAAAATCAGTGAATTATGTACATAACAAAATCAAATTGATTACCTGATTCTTTTTATTTTTGCGTTCGTCTGATCTGCTTGAACAAATTCTTCTACCCTCACTGAAAACCTTTAATTGAAATCTGATATCTAAGGAGTCAAATCTTTCATAACTTGCATCAATAATTGCATGAAGTTAGTATAGAAGTTTATAAACAAATAGTGAAGTCATAATAAATTTTAATTATTAAACATGTTGAAAGAACCAACAAGTAGATGACTTTCATAGAGAAAAACACATAATTCCAAAAGTATATTTTATATTAATTTAGACAAATAAATTTAAAGAACATAAGTATCTATTTTTCTGGTTAAGCTTAACATAATTTCCCTTTGAAATTTTATATTGATGAGAATCAAAAACAAAGGACAAGAAATAAATTTAGAGGGAATACTAAATTAATTCTACTTCTAAGTTGGGAATAACAAGATAATAAGAAATCCATTTCTTGATTCATAAAATTTATAATAGGCAAATGCTGCTGTGCACCAGGTGCACGGATCTGAATTGGTGCAACTGGGGCGACCCGACCCAGATCCGCGCACCTGGATTTTCTTTTTTTTTTTTTTTTTCGCTTCAGGTTGTTACCTTTATGTTGTAAAGATGTGACCTTTACGTTATATAAGTGTGACCTTTATGTATAAATGTTATGACCTTTATGTTCAGTAACTTAGGAAAAAAATGAAGATTTTCAGGTTTTTTCGCTTCAGATTAAGACCTTTATGTTGTATTGTTGTAACCTTTATATACAGTTCTTGTGACCTTTATGTACAAATATTATGACCTTTATAATCCATAACTTTGAAAAAAATTGAAATTTTCAAAATTCAGTGCATTTTAAGGATGGATATATGTGCAGCTAATATTTCATAAACGTAAATATGTACAAATTTTGTTAAAATTCTTCATTTTTTTCTAAGTTAGAGTATATAAAGGTCATTACATTTATACATAAAGGTCACACTTATATAACATAAAGGTCACATGCATATAACATAAAGGTAACAACCTGAAGTGAAAAAATAAAATTCAAAAAAAATAAAATAAATAAAAGTGCGCGGATCCGGGTCGACCCGGACCCGACCCGAATTGTACATACACCAGTTACACAGGAGACTAACTCTTTATAATAATATGTCTTTTACCAATATAATACGAGATATTTATATGCAGCAAGAGATAAATGGTTCAATGGAAATAAAAAATCAGTTGCCGCTTTGAAGATTCGTATCTTTCTTCATACTTAAAATCTGAAAAGCTACAATATAATATTGGAAAGATAAATAAATTGGCAAATGCTGCTGTGCACCAGGTGCACGGATCTGGATTGGTGCAACTGGGGCGACCCGACCCGGATCCGCGCACCTGGATTTTCTTTTTTTTTTCGCTTCAGACTGTTACCTTTATGTTGTAAAGATGTGACCTTTACGTTATATAAGTGTGACCTTTATGTATAAATATTATGACCTTTATGTTCAGTAACTTAGGAAAAAATGAAGATTTTCAGGTTTTTTCGCTTCAGATTAAGACCTTTATGTTGTATTGTTGTAACCTTTATGTACAGTTCTTGTGACCTTTATGTACAAATATTATGACCTTTATAATCCATAACTTTGAAAAAAAATTGAAATTTTCAAAATTCAGTGCATTTTAAGGATGGATATATGTGCAGCTAATATTTCATAAACGTAAATATGTACAAATTTTGTTAAAATTCTTCATTTTTTTCTAAGTTAGAGTATATAAAGGTCATTACATTTATACATAAAGGTCACACTTATATAACATAAATGTCACATGCATATAACATAAAGGTAACAACCTGAAATGAAAAAATAAAATTCAAAAAAAATAAAATAAATAAGTGCGCGGATCCGGGTCGACCCGAATTATACATACACCAGTTGCACAGGAGACTAACTCAAATAAATTAGCTATCGAATTCCATAAACCAGGTAGAAATCAGAACTTTCAAGATGAAGTTGTGACTCAATTATTGAACTCATAGTAGATTCAGCGAAAGATGCACTATATCATATATCTACTAAACCAAAATGCAAGAAACTAGTTTTCATCAAAAGATCACCACGAGATACATAGGATATATGAGTCCTTAATAATATATTGACTATAATAAAGAGTTGGTACATGTTTCTCATGTGTAGTAATTTCAAGTTTGGAATTTAAACAAAGACATAAAATTAAAAAAAAACCAAAAAAACAAAATTTCAGTGATATATAGAGTAATTAGTATTTCAGTAATTAGTAAATGAACTGCAATTTTTTATTGAATTTGTGTAAAAGATGATCCACTAAATTCATATGTATAGAAGAATAGCAGATAGAAAGAATTAGATGTAAACAAAATACTTAATTATAGTTGGACATTACCTTATCTTTGACTAAGCCACTGATGTTGAAACTCCAACATCTTCCACAAGTATGGGAACTTTCTTCTACATGAATTTAGTTGTCCAGTCAATTGGTAACCTTGATGTAAATCAAATACATAAATTAACTACAAAATTTTACATGTAGCCATATACAAGAATACACAGTTCATTGTCTACTCCTCTTTATGGTCTAGAGCAGGACACTACAAAATGACTTTAATGACTTATATTACAAAGACAACCTTAGATTCAAAGCCAATTTGAAACTCTAATTATATATTATTATTATTATTATTATTAATAGAATTTATAACTCAACCATTTCTCACGAACTGCTGTCATTTAGAACAAAACTCTAATACTAATATTTTATGAATTACCTCTTCATAAGTTGAGAGATTTCAAGAAATCACATTAGTCTAAGGCCCTAAGTTTTACAATCACCGACTCCAAACGTACATATACTTAATTTTGGGATAACAAATTGACCCTATGAGTTTCTACCATCTTATTAAGAATATAACTCAATTATAGGATATGGAGTTGGATCCATTGAAATTATTACAAAGGTACTACTCTTAAAGAAAGCAAAAATTATATATGATTCTTATTAAGAAACCAAACATCAATAAGAAGCTTATATATAGTTGAAAAATTATACCATTGTCTAGCATTTTCTACCCACTACCTTAATAGGGAAACTAAATTATACATCACACACTACATTACACACGCATCCTTGACGAATATTATGTTGTAGGATCAAAATCAAATATTTTTACATAAATTTCATGAATTAATTATACCCATCCCAAAGATTATACATAACATTGAAACTAAAGTGAAAAATCGAAAGCAAAGACCAATATTGTTATCATAATTCATGGTTTGAAAAGAAAATCAGCAATATATACACAAAGCCCATTCATACATTCAATCCCTAACCTACATTATACTTGCAGAAGTACAAAATTATAGGTAAGAGGAATTACTTTTCAATATTAAAGTGGAGCACAAATATTTACTCTAGTTTGAGAAATTACATCGATCGAAGGTAGAAGCCCTCGAATTTCTGCAGTTTGAAGCCATCGAAATTCTACAATTCGAAATCTGTGTGAAATTGTACAATTTTTTTAATCAACTTTAATAACTTGATCAATAGCAGCTAGTGGTATGGTGGGTTGAAGTGGAAGGAATGATTCTCGTAACCACCGCTTGAAGAACTTTTATTAATTATGCAAGTCTTTTTTTTCCCCATTTTTACTCAATGTATTTAAGAAAAAGATGATCTAATAATATAATATTATTGTAGGAAGTTCAATTTTTCTAGTAATATATTTTAGATATTGGCTCCTAATTATTAATAGTAATTTTGGTTATATAGGTGAAAATAATATATATATATATATGTATGTAGAAATTTGCTTTAGCCACACATACTTTACATATGGAGTAACACTTGTGTGCCCCAAATTAATCATCATATGGTGTTAAATATATACTTTACATGTATCATGTATATACTCTTCAGGTATCACATGTATACTCCTATATACATATGATACCTGTAGAGTATATTTATAACACCAAGAAACATAACACCTATAGAATATATATGACACTTGAAGAGCATGTATATAACACCTAAATTCGTGCCCCTATGTGCCCTAGTGTTATATAAGTTTTTGCCTTACATATGAAGTTATGTGTAAGAAAAGGTAGATACTATTAGCCATACATATATAATTCTATGAAATTGTGTGGGTAACACTTATATGGTGGGAAAAAAATTGTAGGCGCCAACTTTAAAATTGGAGGGCAAAGTTCCCACCAAATCTAAGTGTTGGTAATAATAATTAGTGACACATAATAAATGTCATCAAATTAATTTATTTGGTCTACATTATCACCCACACATATTAAAATTAAGTGTGACTAAATAGCCGCACATAAAATGTGAGGGTATTTATGTGTGGGTAAAACTTGAATTTCTTGTAGTATCCTCAATTCTTACCATCCTCAATTCTTACCATCAACATACGTATTTAATTTTAGTCTTCTAGCTATCTATTTTGTTGAAAAAACATTTTGTTCGATTTTGCTTGAACCAAGGGGTGAGAATTAGAAATACAAGGATTAATCATGGAAGAAAGGAGAGAGATAAATAGAGAAAAGGGTATTAATTTGCAGTTGATAAATGTCAGAAAGATGATAGTTTTGCAATACTCTAATCATTCAATTAAATGCCCAAAGTACTTTTAATTTGAGTACTAAATCTCCCACACACACACAAATAATTTCCAAGCTAATAGTGCAATATTGGACCCTTTCTCAATTCATAGTCGCACTGTTTGGTGAAATCACATTGTGCCTTTCGCTTGCTTTATGCTTGGGTTTGGATAATAAATCATGGGTTTTAATATTTTCCTTTTCAAATGTAGACAAATTAATTATTAATTTTGTAATTTATCAAATGGATACTTATTTTAATTATTTCTTTGATTAATATGTGTGTGTATATATATAGAACTCAACTACTATAGAACATGCCATTTCTTTATATGAACACAAAATTATTGAATTGATAAGACTACTCTTGTGTCTTAACCTTTTTTTTTTAATGTTTAATATTCAAAATTTCAAGACTTTCATATATAAATACAAAGTATTTTCAGTACTCATCAGAAGCATACTCAACATGTCTGAATTTTTTCGGACCACTATACTATATTTTACAAATCGTTTTAGGAGTGATTCATCAAAACACAAAAATGGACAAGAATAAAAGTTCATTGAAACAAATTCATCACACTTCAACCCAAATAATTAGCTGATGTATTGAATTATTTGTCAAAGTTAAGATATGGAAAGATTTATATATATAATACTCAACAATGACTACTCCACCTAAATATCATATGATCAATGGCCGGGAAAACAATTAATGTACCACATAGTTCAGTGAGAGACTTAACTTCTTTCATCAATGATATCCAAGCATTTTGTAACTTCTTTCATCAATGATATCCAAGCATTTTGTAATCTATTTGTCCTTGTCCTCACAAAGTTACTTGTACAACAAATTTCAAATATTATTCAACAATTTCTCCAATGTTTTCAACCAATCATTTTTGGAGTAGATGTATGTGGTTCGAAAAAAATCACACGTTTCTCTTAAATCGATTTGAGATGAAGATATTGGCTTTTTGTCTCCTGACTTTTCATATTTTTTCAATTAAAAGATAAAAAAATGACAAATAATACATATCCTACATATATAAATAGCACATACGATACACATGAGCACACAATATGGATGACATATGTCACCTGAAGAAAGTTTAAGAAATGTTGAATTGTCGCGATCTTAAAGAGATGCCACTCTTCTTTTAATATATATAGATTTATGTTGTTTTGTTGAATCATAACACTTTTTATTTATTTATTAAAATACTAACCTCAAATTGGTAAAATAAAATAGATTTAAATATAAAGAGTTAAAGGGAGAGAACTAAGATATCATATTTTATTATTTCCTTATTATTTTTATTAATTCTCCAGTATATTATTTTATTATATTAAAAATATATTTTGTCAGAATGAATGTGGGTGTCGTAAGTGTTTGGATCTTTTTTGTATGTTGCTTCATTGATGTACTTTGTTATATTTGTAATATATTCCTTGAATTTGAACAACAATATATAGTTTTAATTGTGGAGGTGTGATCAAAAAGCTCGAATTTGAGAGAGAAATGTGTTTGTGAAACTATGTGATATGTATAGTGATTAGTGAGTCGAAATGAAGAAAAAAAACCATTAGAATAATTGAGATTTTTTCAAGGAAGTGTCCTTTCTATGGGCTAGTTACTCTCTTTGTTCTAGAAAGGGGTGAAACACTGTTTCTTCAGATTTTCTTTCAATAGCAATTTCGAATTTTCTATTCTTCAAAGAATTCTAATAATAATTAAATTCGAGATTTTCTATATGGTATTGAAAAATGTGTATTTTAGAACTTGGACTATATCCATCTGAGTGGTGAATTAAATATATAAACTTGTATATGTAATAGAATCTTTGAATCCATCAACTCATTGGTGGTGAATACCAATACAGCTCTTTGATATTTTATTGCTCCCATGCATATTCAATATGGTTTTAGAGAAGAAAAAACTAACAGACTTGCCAACTAAGGAAGCTGATGTGGAACTGAGGTGATGACATGGAAGCTATCTAAGCTAACACTTAGATCATATACTGCAACACTGGACTGGGAAGTATTGAAGAGGATATTTCATACTTAGTTTCTGAAATCTGGGCCTGGATAAAGATTAATTCGGTGAGCAAATCAGCCAGTTGATCTTGAGATGGGATGAATTCGATCGACATCAATAGCTTTGGATAACACCTTCTCATTAGCAAAGTCGATATTTATTTCAATGTGTTTCGTTCTTTGATGAAAGATTGGATCGGAAGCTAAGACATAACAACACCTGTATTATCACACCCAAGGATGGATGAAAATTCACAACGTTCCAAACTCATTTTCGTTAGGTAGTCCGTGGATTATCAGTTGTCATGAGTTGACCCATCTCATAAAATTATTAGATTTATACACAAGAGTCATATTCCCAGAATCACCAATCATACATCTCTCACAGAAAGGTGAAAAAAATTACATTTTCCATTTTAGTTTAATTGTGATCAGAGTCTAGCATTGGATCTTGAGTAATTAAACAAAGACAAAAGAGGAACATAAAGTAAAAAGATAGATAGAAGAATAATAGACATAGAAGGATGAATAATATATTAGCCAATTAAGAAAGTAGAACATATTTATATATATACCAAACATGGCATGAATACAATTTAGGAGATATTGATCAAGAAGATTTGATCTTGACTAGATAACTTAAGTTGTAATGAATTAAGAGTAGTTTAATATCACACCCTCAAGGACCAAACAATAATAAAAATGAAGTAGTAGTAGATTTGGATCATTTAAAGACATATTTGACAATTCCAGGCATGTGAATGTTCAAGAAGTAATCTTCCCAATTTACGCTTTTTGGATCAAAATTGAATGTTTCAATCTCTACTCCACTTTCTTTTGCAGCCATTCTTAGTCTCTCTGCGTTCATATCATCATAACTGCAAAATAACCAATCATGACCTTTATGTTCTGCAACAAAAAACGCTAATAAAACACGTTTTATCAGACACTCACCATCCTTTGAAGAACAAATACGGTGCGTATAGTTCCACTAGACGCATAACAAACTTGATCTTTCTGCACATGTCCAGATACATGCCTTGGAAGTATTGGCAGCATGCAGTGTTCAATATTTGTAGTCCCTAAAATAACATTATTTAGCTTTCGAAATAATGCTTATATAACACAAGATACTATTTAAATGACAAAAAAAAAAAAAAGGGGGAATTGAATAGAGATTATAAGTACCTTTAAGGGAAGCAAATAATGAAGAGCCAAGTATCTTTGAAAACTATCCATGGAGTTCAAGACTTTGACCTTTCCAACAATAACAGGCCTTCCTTCTTTGTTGATCCAAGGGTTCTTAGTGAAGTATCTTTGACCATAGTCTTGAAGAGCTGAGAATTCCAATGGGTTTGATACTGAGGATCCTATGTGGTATATGCTCTCTTTTGCCTCATTTGAATGAGCTACCATTGCCACTATCATTGCATTCACAACCATGTCTGCCGGGATCTGCATTCACACCATTCATTTTCGTCCCGTCTTAGAATTTTTCACACAGATTAAGGAAACTCGAAATCATTGTTTTTTTTTTTAAATTTCTTTTATTGTTTAAGTACTTCTTCGATCTCACAAAGATATTTCACTCTCATTTTTCAGGCGGATCATGAAGGATTTTTTTTTTTAAAATTCATAAAATGTGATTTGTATGTATATAAACAGTAGACAACATTTATTAAGCACATGATCAAACCCATAATAAATATGGAGCAATGAAAGGACCATATTTATTATACTTTTTATTTCATTAATAACCAATTTAAATCTTACTATTAGGTGTGATTAATTTGGGAATAAAATAATCTCTACTCACCACATCAATTACGGTCTTGGGGTTACCAAGAAAACATGTAATTCTTCCTTTTCCATATCCAACAGCTAAGCTATCGATCGTTCTGTCATTTCATCACATAATCAATCACATATTAGCCACATTTAATCTCTCATATTATAAATGTAACTAAAATTAATGAAATTCCAAGAATTAATAATGAAAAAAAAAATACCTGATCCCTTCAGCCCAACCAGGAAAAGGCTGAGTATAAGTACTTGTTACAATAGTAGGACGAATCACAACAAGTGGTACATCTTCTTTCAAATGTCCCAATAACATCTCACCCATTGCCTTTGTGAATACATATGTATTTGGCCATCCATACTTTCTTGCTCTGTCATTTGTTAATTTCCATTAAAATACGACCAATCGGAAAAAAGAAAAGGAATAAGATGAAATGAATCGGAAGAAATCTGTCGTTACAGTGAATTTTTTTATTTGTTTACTATAGTATAGTACTATTACCCTTAATCATTTACTTCCTCACCTACACATTATTGGGAGATATTTAGAACATGCACATGCAAATGCAATTAATAAAGGTCACATATTTATTGTTATTAACTTGATCACATTAATAATTGAAGTGTAAGTATTATGAAAGGAAGAAATATAGAAGAAAAAGATCATGAGTGACCTTAAAAAGTCAACACATATATGGGACTTATAAATGTGTTAGATACGTGTTAGGTGTGTTTATTTATTTATATTCATATTCATATGTATTATAATATATGAAAGCTGGGAGTAGCTACACCTACACCACATTAATGTCACAGCGGACCACCATAAGTGTTACAGTGACCCCTCTCATTTGTGGTCACGTTTGGTTGCATTTGCATTGAAATATTGAAGTAAATAATGCCCCATATCTAATAATTTCCATCTTATCTACCTACAATTATTTATGTCTTCTTTTCTCTATTTTCATTATTTAAAAAAAAAAAAAGTTGCATGTGAGTTTGAGATACTGCACAATGATGATTGATTTGCCTTTATTTTGTTAGATATGGTAGATTAAGTATTTATGGAGGATGTTGTCTTTAATTTGTGGCTAGAACTATTGTACTAATGTCTCTATTATTTCAAGCAATGTTAGAGTGTTTTTTTTTTTTTTTAACGATTATAAAACAATCCATAAAATATCATAGAGTAAATAGCAAGTTAGATGAGATTGTCTCGCAAAGATTATATTTGATGAGATAGAGTTCTATCCAATTCAGTCGATCTTAATAGTAAGTCAAAATAAGTTTATAGGTTTATTTTAAAACAAATTTAGCAGAACACTCTTTTAAAAAAATTATGCTGGTTACTAACTTTTAATTATAGTTGGTTAAACTACCTGGCCTCATATTTTGTCTTTAATTCTTTATTTTGAAATTCAGTCAAAATTTATTTTCTTCAACTACTTGGTTGTCATATCCCTTTATTTCTGTAATTAATATTTTATTATAATTAAGTTACTATAACTTGCAAAATATTATACCTATCTCATGCATGTGACTAACTAAAGAAGGTGAAAAAGTCATTCTCATCATGCATGTTAAACTACAGACAAATAACTAACAACATTTATTATTGTAAGTGGTTATGCATATAAGACCATGATATGTGTTTATATATATATATATATATATATATATATATATGGAGTCCAACTTCAATATTAAAAATATTGCATTCCATCTTAAATTGGCTCCATAACAACTAAACATTTAATTTTTCCCCTTTAATTTGCAATTGAATATGTTCACATACTTACCATAAACATTTGTTATTTGTTATAACAATTGATGTACTGAGATGATCTAGAGAATTAACTTTTCTGGACACGTGTCCCTGGTGAACATTCTTGAAAAACACACTCACCCACCTTAACTTATTAGACACGAGTTAGTTGGAGTTTTGAATCCTTCTAACATAACATGCACCCTCAATTATTCTTATATGTCATTGCTAGGGTTTAATTATAGCTTAAACAAACAAGAAATTCAATTTAATTCAAAATACACAGAGAAATCTAACCTTTGAATTCCCAAATCTTTGAGACTTGATTTAATGAAGTCATCAGAGCAATTCTCAGCCTTGAGATATTTCAAAGTGTCATCAATCAATTTCTTCTCAGTGTCAATGTCTAAGCCAGAAGTGCCATTGAGTGTGTCTCCCATTTTATATGGGGTTTCCAATATAAGTCCCTCTTTCTCACCCGCTACATATGCTGCAATTTATTTAATAGAAAAGGTACAAATCTTAAATTTTGTCTAAATTTGGACACCAAACTTTGTACACCCATCATTGATTATGTCAAAAGTACTTACCAGTTGATACATGAACTAGCACCCTTAATTTGTCGCATTTCTTGGAGAAATCCAACACATGCTTAGCTCCCATTGTATTTATTGCAAGTGACACATCATATCTGCATTTAACAATTTCGACTTTAGATTAGTACTCTATAATCAGTGCCCGCAATGACTGGACTTGGGAGTATAAATTTTGAAAATTTTGTTTTGTTGACGGATTTTTTTTAGTAGAAAAAGTAGATACAGCTTTTAGTGGGAATTGTAGAAAAAGTAGAAAAAATAGGATATGATTGCAGGGTTCTGCAAATTCTTATCCAATCACTGAAGTACTGGACTGTTTCCCATCCAAAATCCGAATTGTAAAATCCATTCCGAACAATACGAAAGAATTTGTGTGTATTGTGACATTCTATTAGAGCTAACATGACTTGTATTACAATTTGCATTTTTTCTTCTTCAAAATACAAATCCAATTTGATCTCTTATGTTACTTTTCTCATTTCTTTTAGGAGTGGAATAATCGAGTTGATTTCGTCTCAAATATAATGGCAACAAAAAGTCATGAAGCGTTGATACGCGTTATTATCCATTTGTATAACATTGTCATAACTTTTTGTTGCCAGCAAATATTCACTTCTAAAAATAGAATGTCTTTCTACAAATATTATTTTCGATCAAACTCTTTGAATAGTCAAAATAAATCTGCATAGCAACCATGAATTTTCCATCGTTAATATATACATGTCATACACCAACTTTATGAACTAAAGAATAAATTATTAATTCATATTAAAGTATCTATTCCGTGTTCCGAAGGATTTACTGTACTAATTTTCATACCCACATAATTTTGCAATCTAGTCACTACTAAATAATGCAAACTAATATACATAGCTGCAATTAATTAACTTCTCGATGAATTATTATTATTATTTTTTCAGAGCAAATTAGAAGTACTTTCAAAATATCCATATGATTATTGGACCGGGGTCTTATAAGTTGAATTCTCCTTTAATAGACCTTCACATGCATCACATTATATGAAATGAATCCTCATATAATTCTCCACTTTATTATAAAGTCAAAAGGACAAGTCATTAAATAAAAAAGGTGTAGCCAGATATAATAATAATAACAATAATGAATGCATATATAGATAGGAAATTAAATGAAAGTACGTACCTTTCATCAAAGTTGGTAGTTGCAGCTAAGTTAATCACAACATCAACTTGTTGAAACATTTCATCGAGAAGCAAAGAGTCTTTCACTCCCAAATTCTCGAAACTAATATCTCCAGCTACTACTTTTATCTTCTCTGAAATCAGGGAAGTTATGTTTCCACCATTCTTCTCTTTCAACACTCTGAATAGATCCTTTGATATAACCTATTATGTATATGACATATATAATAATATTAATTTGATCATATATATAACTTGATATGTCACATTATAATTATGAAAATGATCATGAACCTCATTGTTGAAGCGTAGCATGGCGGATTTTGCATCTGGAGCCCTCATTAGAACATAAAGCTTCTTCACATTTGGTTGTACCCTTAGAATCTTCTCAATGAAAACTGAAACCAATGTGTATATTATGAATCCCATGTCGAGAGAGAGAGAGAGAGAGAGAGAGAGAGAGAGAGAGAGAGAGAGAGAGAGAGAGGTTATATATACTCTTTGCAAGAAAGCCAGTGCCACCAGTTACAAGAATGGACCTATTCTGTAGGAACTCGAGAATGCTGCCCAACTCCATCGCAAAACGTGTGAGAGTCTGTGTTGGGTGTGTGTGTGTGTGTGAGAGAGAGAGAGAGAGAGAAGGGTTTGTATAAAATTTGGATAGAAAAGTGGTAGAACGAAGATTAATATATAGAGGGAAAAGATGGGGGAAGCTAACTGCTAACTGCAGAAGATGTAGTTGTGTGGGGATACAAATAGTTTGAGTGCACGCAAGTCTACTAAGATTAATTTTGGTAGATGTAAGAGAAATAATTTCTCTCTCTACCTTTCTCTCTCTACCTTATTTTTTGCAAATAAGTGTTAGGTTTTTCCTCTTCTACTGAGGTCATAAGTATATTCTAGGCATATATGTGTCTCACTATTATGTCATTATGCTTCTCTCAAAGCAGTGTTAGTTTTTTTCTGGTTAAATGATTCTAACCTACTCACTTTCAATACACACAATATCTTTTTTAATTATGTGAGCATCCTCATTTTCCATATAGAAGGTAGCCCACCTCGAAATGGTAAGGAATATTACATTTTGGACATGAGACCAATTCAATTTTTAGATGAATTCATGTTTCACTCCTAATTGTGTTATCTTTAAGGCAGGAAATCTCACTTTTTCACTAGCTTCTATATTTGAGATTAATTAACTACACTTTCTTAATCTTTCTAGCTCCTACGAATTAATTTCAGTTTCTATATACAAATTTGACAATTGGAATCATCCATTACAAACACCATTCATTTTATATGAAAATGTTAACTTACATTGTTTAGCAAGGTTAGAGTTAGGATTAGGGGTACTCATGCATATGAGATAATATAACTTGTAAATTATTGAGGAACAACTGAAAAGTAAATAAAATACTCGACAAGCTTACTAACCTAGTTGATCGAACATATGTTGAATTAAATGTGTTGCCCTTGATAGTTTATTTATTTATTCATCTTTACTATATTTATCGGAATTCTAGTAAGTTTATAAATATTATTCACTCATTAAATCTAATCGAACTTAAATACATCGAGTTATTAGTCAAATCAAATAAAAAATCAAAGAGTTACTCTCCTGTGCACCAGTTGCAATGATTAACTGGGTCGTGCGTCCCGCCCAGCCCGCGCCTCTTTACTTTTCAGCGTGTTTTGGTCGTTACCTTCACGTTATGTTAGTATTACCTTCGTGTTATGATAGAGTTATCTTCACGTTATGTTAATGTGACCTCATCTCCAGATTTCATACCCTTAGTTTAAAACTACTGAACTAAAATAACACGAAGGTAACACTAATATAACATGAAGGTAACATTATAATTAACATAACATGAAGGTAAAAAAACAATTTTAATCATACATTCATGTTATGTTAGTGTTACCCGGGTAACACTAACATAACATGAAGGTAACTCTAACATAACGTGAGGGTATGACTGTCTAGAGCGAATCTTGGTTAGTTCCAGCGCACCCACCAGACGCGTGGAAGCACATTGGGGCGCGTGAAAACGTAAGTCAGAGACGCGTGGGACGGGTCGACCCGAATACATGGATCCTAGATCCATGCACCAGTTGCGCAAAATATTTTGCCAAAATTAAATTAGCTCGATTGTTAGACCCAACTCGTTTAGAGCTTTACGGTTAATTCCGATTGTGGGAGGTTGTGGGATTGGGTGATTGACCAACCCATCCCACAACCCATCTTCAATGCACTTTTCCAATTAGAGTGTGACAAATGTCACACTCTAATTGGTTCTAGTTATTTTTTTGGATAAAATTTAGATTGTTGATAAATGATATTTATTTGATTTGATTTTATTTTTTAAAAATAACCAAAATTCCTATCTTTTTTTTATCTATAAATAGAGTGTAATATTGACATATTTTGAATCACAATCAAAAAATATTTATTTTCTCTCAATCTAAAATTCTATCTATTTTACATTTTGAGGTTTACTCTTTTCGTATTCCCATTATTGTAATTTTAATATAATTAATGTAATTTTAATTTAATTATTGTGTTAATATATTATTTTTCGTGTATTATCAAAACAAATTTTCTTACTATGATTGCGGAATTAAAATAATTAATAAATTCTCAAAATAATATACAATTTCATATTAATAATTGTAGTATATATATAGATGAGAGTCAAAATGACCCTTATCATGTTAGGCCTTAGTTGTTAGCTCGGGCTAGCCATTAGCTGGCAACATTTACATTTTTTTTCTTTTATTTGTTTTTGTTGAAATATGAAATATAAGTAGTTTTGAGTAAATATTGATCACAACTGGATGAGATTTTCCTTGAACGACACACCGATGAGATATAAATCTTTAATGTGAATAATTATAAATAAAATATGAAGGGTTGTTTTTTTTTATATTGAATGAATAATATGCTTTAATTAAGGAGGTACTTTTTTAATATGTTTTCCGTAGTTTTAATTTAGATGTAATTGAATGCATATATGATTTAATAAAGCTATAAATTATTATATAATTCACTTTTTTTTTCCTTTTAATAATATAAAAATAAAAAATACATAATAAAATGTTCTCATGACTCAACGGTGGGTTAGATTAGGCTGAAATTTTTGATAGTTATTATTTTGAAATAAACATTAAGTATAAAAGAACATATACAGCAATATCTAAACGAGGACAGGCTTTATATGAAGTCCATTTAAAGTTTATGCATGATCAATTAATTCACTACAATTTAACTGTGTCAAATTTAATAATTTAAAAATCCTATATTTGAAATCTATAATCCAACCGACCTTAGTTTGTGAATGAGCATAGGCATAGTAATGAAATTAAAGGTTAGATTCATAGAATAACAATAATGTACCCAGCAGCACCTAAGTACTTCACTTTCATACCCATTCCTTTGCCCTCACACTCCTTAACCACTAGGACTCATCATTCAATTCAGCCAGAATTTCTACGTTTTTTTATGGGGTTTTTAAGAATTCAAGTAATATGTTGACAAAAAGAAGGAAATATTAAAACGACGTGCTCGTTTATGGAAACATTAATGTGCCATTTGAATGGAGAGATTTGAAGAATTTTAGCAAAATTTGTACATATTTATCTTTATGTGGTATTAGCTGTACATTTATGTAATATTAGTTTGCACTTTTATATGATATTAGTTGTACCTTTATGTGATATATAAAGGTGTAACTAATTTCACATAAATGTATGAGTAATATCACATAAATGTATGAGTAATATCACATAAATATGTTTATCCAAAAGATGCACTCAAAATTTTCTAAATATCTACATTTTTTTCTAAGTTACTGAACATAAAGGTCAATAGATTTGTATATAAATGTCACACTTATTTAACATAAAGGTCATACTCATATAACATAAAAATAAGAACTGAAGCTAAAAAGGAAAAAAAAAAAAACCCAAAAGGGTCCGAATCCGGATTGGGTCGCTCCAGTTGCCCCAATTTAGATTTGTGCATGTGATGCACAGGAGAATTTGCATTACAAACATAGTTGGAAGTCAAATGATCAGATGGTTACAAATCATACTAGAATCCTACGAAAAATAAACAAATTCTGAGTGAGTATTGTTATATGAGATCGTCTCACAAATCATTTTATATGAAATAGGTCAACTCAAAATCTACACTTCACAATTCATATATAAATCACAAAAACTCATGTGAGACGGTCTCACGGATAGTTTCCGTAAGACGGATCCTTAAAACCCATGAATTGAATCCATATCCACAGATTTCTATATGAATTGATATGTGTGGGTTATGGGTTGACCCGTCTCACGGAAAAAGATCCGTGAGACGGTCTCACACAAGAACTACTCTATATAAATTTATCACACGCAAGTTTTTGTGATAAATTTTATTTCCTTTTGGGATATGACATTTATAGTGATCATATCATATATCAATATATTCAAAATCTAAAATTGGAAATTCACATTAGTCAAACATGAAAATTGAATAGAAAAATCAAAGAATAGAATCTAAAAAGGGGAATGAAGGAATGAATGAATATTAATAGGGTTGACTATATGAATCAAAGAAGGTCGCCCATAGGGTTAACCAACCACATAAATGGGTGCATGGCATGGGCAGCAGATCAACGCGGTGGTCCTTAATGATACACCTGCACAGCCGACCCTAATATTATTGGTTCCCACTTGTTCCATTCAAAATATATATGGATCTATCTCATAAATTTGAATAGCAACATTAATAGAAAATACATTAATTTGAAGGAGACCTAAGATTTCACATGGACAAACAGTTCACCCAAATTAACTCTTCCAACTTTAAAGATTTCATATTAAAAATCCATGCATTATAAAAAAAAAAAGGATTGAGGAAAATAGAAAATATTTTATCCCACTCAAATTTTTATATTTTAATGTTTCCATTTTTGTGTGTCCTACAATATGGTCCAATTTACTCTTTGGGAGTACTAATTATCTTTTAGTTGACTAAAATTCCCTAATTATGTAGTCTTGCTATTAACAAATTTCATGGTAATTTAACTTTTTCCATCCTATATTTCTAGGATAAAGAGGATTAATATTGAAAAGAAAAAGTATAGTTCGTACCAAATTGAATTTTACACCCCACCATCCCATCAAAATAGGCCTACAGTGCTTTCACAAACATTAAAAAAGTGTTGTTTATATACTTAATATTATTTGAAATTTCATTTATGCCTTTAACTCAAGTTGTAATTCCCGGGACATGGTAAGGTGGCAAGGGTAGTTGTGATGTGGGGCGAAATATCCCGACAATGCAGATTCAAACGCATGCGTGCGACATATTTTCACGGAAATGTTACGGGGATCTATCCTGAGGTTTGTAACCCGTTAATCCTCTTCTATAGTTGTCTGTCACTTGGGCATATTCATCTATTTACATCTCATCCGACTGAGGAGTCTACAATTGGGGGTTCTTCATCTCTCCACAGTTGTTTGCTACTTGTGCACATCTTTGTATTTACATCACATTTGACTAAATGTCCAACGATCGGATGGTGGTTCTTCATCTGGCTCTAGTCAAAAGTATTATAGGAAGTTGAAGTGAGGTAATATTATTGTATATTAATTAAAGACATGTATGTAGTCGAAAATTAAACAACATATCAATATAACAATAAGTCTATTTTTGTGGGATGGACAAAAATATAAATTAAACATATCTTTATTGGACAAAGGTGGTACTAATTTTGTAGGAAAATGTTATGTTTTTCAACATTAGCAATCCAGATATAATAATTAGTGATGCTTACTTCCTCCATCCTAAAATAATTGTCATTTTAACATTTGAAATTTGTCCCAACATATGAACACCTATATCAATGAATATTTGACACAAACTTTTATTAAAAGAATTAATATTATACTTAAAAGATACATGTCAGAATTCTTGCGGGGAGAATTGTTCCCCTGCTGGCAAGCAACAACATTTATAAAATAGAGAGAAGAAGAAAAGAAAGTGGAAATAGAACATTTCATTTTTCTTTAATTTTTAATCATTATTTAATTTAAAAATAATACTCCTTTAATTATGCTTAGAGAGAACATTAATGTGTAACATTTGTGTAACAATTTCATGTATGATATTCAATTTTATGATTTTCCTGCCTTACAAAAAATTCTTCTTCATTTTCCCCTTACACAGAATTCCATATTTTTAAACATGAAATGCCTAGCATACACGAATTTCTTTTTTTTTTTTTTCCTTACACGAATTCCATTTCTTTTCTGCTCTTATCATTATTTTTTAAGTCTAATGAATTCCATTTCTTTTTGGCACTTATTCTTTTTCTTTCATACAATTTGTATGATGCCTTACACCAAAAAGTATGTGATGCCTTATTAGTTATTACATACACACTTTTTCGTGTAAACCAAAATTCGTGTAATTCCTTATTTCATTTATATTCAAAATTTATGTAACATCAGATACAAAAACTATTTTCTAATAATTCGTTTAATGGTCTACCAATTTTTATAGGTGTAACGGTGTACGTGGTCTGATATACTTCTCCACACAAATTTTATTATTATTTCTTGTAAGTCCTATGTGTGTAAGGAGATATTTATCTTTTTTAAATTTTGATGTAAAGGAGTATTTCTTTTTCTTTTTGTAAATAATTTTCATGCAAGACGTATTTCTTTTTTCCAGGGAAACCAATATCAAAATTTTGTTTCTCACTTGTGTACCACATTAAAACTATGTAATTTTGATCTTAAAAAAGGATTATAATTTGTAACGACTTTTACTTTCAAAACCAATATAACGTGTTTTGGGATGTGATCAAATTATGTTGGTACAGGGGATCTCATTTGCATGGAAACCCCCTCCGTTTTAAATTGATCAAGTCTTCATCATATTTAACCCCCTTAAATTTGGAATGGTTGCTGCTATACTAGTGGGGTGGGGACGATGAGAATTCAATATCAGTCATATATATTTCTATATAGTCAATTAATGTAGTTAAAACTGAGGGTAAAATGGTCATTTACAGAATGTGTGGAAAAGATCCTAAACTATATTGAATGGTAGAAACAGAACCTATTATAGTGAAATATGGTAGATTAATGGTCACCTGACCCCAATAAATATTCAATCTTATTAACATTATTATCACAAATATGTAGACAAATTGACTCATCATGAACTTAGACTCACCAATTGATCTCATGAAACGACTCACGAATTGGGCTCATTAAGTCGAAAACATGTGTATGGAAGGGTGGCCCTGGTCACCTAACTTTTCAAAAATTCATTTTTACCCCTTTAAAAAAGTAATTCTACTTTATATAATTTTCTTACCCTTCAAAAAAGTTTTTAGTATAATTGGCCCCCCCTTTTCTTGTTCCGCCCCTGTATTTAATGAACCTATTTGTGAGTTTTGATTTAAGTCAAATATCATTAAGTTTAAGTTTGACTTGAAAAACCATCAAAATTGAAATGAATTTTTTTTTTTAAGACAAAATTTTCATTGCAAAGGAAGTACAATAGGTACTCCAACCCTTACAAGGGGCGGTGTTATGTTTTGTTAACTTGAAACGATCTAACTCATAAAAATTCACAAACAATTTTGAATAAATATTTATGGAATTACAATGGTTTGCAAATGACTTAACTTAGTTTCGTCCCATATCGAATCATCTGTATCAAAATTTTGTATCCTACTTGTGTATCACATCAAAACTATTTAGTTTTAATGTTTAAAAAAAATTATAGTTTATAACCGTTTTTATTTTTAAAACTAATTTAACATGTTTTTAAGAGTGTGATACACGCGTACTGGTATATGTCTACCTGATATAGCTCTAGTGGGAAGAACCGACTTCGAATGTCTTAATAATGAGTTAAGTTAGGCACACAGTGTGGCAATAAATGATAGACCCTTATTTCAAAATATTAAGAATAAAATGTAGTTCATCAATTCAAAATTCAGCAACTTTGTTAAAAGATACAATTTGAACACTAGTAGAAGTCAAAATCAGGAAAGCCCTCACTGGTCTAGAAATTGCTGGAAAACGTGTTTGCCCAACTGTGTAACTGTGACATAACATAAACTAGCTCCACCAATTACATCTTAACGTATATAGGGATGTAACTTAATTATATGGACCGTCTTATGAATAAGTTATCATCGAATGGACCCTTATTACTTACAAACAAAATCCACTTCTAAAAAACCATATGTCAATTGTAAAGTGTATTAACGTGGATTGATCCATCTCACACAACTAATTTTAACTTGGGAGGGCTTCATGTAAAAGATATTATCTAGAGAAAACTGAATTATCTCATAATTAATGTCTAAGAGACTCTATATATTCACAAAAACTTATATGAAATAGTTTTATGGTTAGTTAACGTGAGAATTATCTACAAACAGAACCCACTTTCACAAATCAATTATATGCAAGTTGTATATGTAAAATATGGTTTGTGAATTGATCCGTATCATATAAGTAGATATGAGAGACGATGTCACATAAAATTCCGAAAAATAGAGTTTGAAATGAAGTTGAGAGGGACCAGCTTATGAGACGTCTAGCCTCTTGGGTCAATTGATGAGGCCAAACTTTGGACCATCCACCCTAATTACAAGTTGACAACAATAAAGCAAGATATTGACAAGCAGACAAAGAAGGATCTTTAAGGGTTTTAACAAAATTATTCTTGAAATAAAAAAAAAGAATCAATGTTGGATTAATTAATGACACGATTGATTGATGTTATTTTGTGTCACTATGATCGATCCATGAATTTATGCAAAATTAACTAGCTAACCTTGACGTGAAAATACATTCTTTCATGAACCTATTCTCAAAAAGAAAGTTAAATAGGAATTTGAAAGGGTTCAAAACTAAAACCTTAGTATAATACATATTCTTAATCAAATCAACTAGCAACAGTTATACATATACTCTTTATGATCATCATCTTATTTCTTATCATGAAAAGAAGTAATTAAGCTAGTTGAAATTAATAAATATAAATAATATATGTATTCTATGAGTAGGGAATGAAAGACCTTAAATTCATTGAAATCAAAAAAAAAAAAAAAAAAAGTCTCATTTAATGTTACACTTATACTTGTTACAAATGGGTATACAGTATATAAGTTGTAAACGTGACCTATCTACACTGACGTTTAATTGTTCTTAGCTACATGAGACCGTACTCAATCACAAAACCCCTACTCCCGTCAATTTTAATTAAGTATCGTTTTAAGGGATAATTGTCAGAAAATCACAAATCTCACTTAATTTGTAATTTCAACCAACTTTTTTAATATTAGCATATATAACATAAATTTTCATATTTTTGTTGCAATTTTAACTGATGTGAGCTTTCCGGATATGGTTATGCTAATTTGCTAAAATATATTTTCTTTAATTTTGATAATATAAAAAATTTTCAACTCCCACCATATATTCTGATACACAAAAGCTTGCGTGAGACGGTCTCACAGATTGTTTTCGTGAGACGGATCCTTTTAACCCATGAATCAAACCATTTCCACTAATTTATATGTGAATTGTGAAATGTGAGTTGTGGGTTAACCCGTCTCACGGAACATGATTCGTGAGACGGTCTCATACAAGACTTACTCATTCTGATAATAGTTTCTCTATGACAAAGTGATTTACATTTTAGCATCTCCGCAACCACATTCAAAAACTACTTGTTGGTTAAAATTGTAAAAGGTGTGAAACTTCATGTTGTACTTGCTAATATTCAAGAACTTGGTTAAAAGTGTAAATTAAATAAACTTCATGATTTTTCTTACAATTAACCCTCATTTTAGAGGTGATCTTATTTCAATTAATTACTTATCCTTTTAGATTAATACGCTATTATCATTCCTTCACTAAAATTTAGAAATTTGATATATATGACAAATTTTTGGAATTAGCTTGATTTTTTTCCTATTGAATCCTTCGTCTCTTGATTAGTTAAAAATATAAAAGTCCGATTTTTATATTCCCTAATTTAAAAAAAAAACAAAAAACAATAAAATTTAGGACGACATTTACTTAAAAATGAATGAAGTATTAAATATTATTATTTCTATATAAAATTAATAAATAAGAAATACACAAATATAGTGTATTATATATATATATATATATATCTATTACCTATATAAAAGTATGGATATTTCTTACAAAATATGGATTGCCTAATATATCCTTATTAAATATTTTATTTAAGGTTATAATAGTAATTTATGATGTTCATATTTAAATAATTTTATAAAAAAATTTCAAACCAAAATCATATAGAGTTCTATTATAAATAACATTTTGGATAGTGTGGCAATATTGAATGAGTCCATTGATGAAGCCAAAAGGGGTCACTTCGAGAGAATGTTCTTCAAAATAGACTTTGCTAAAGCATATGACTCGGTGGATTGGGGATACCTGTTGTCTATGATGGAATGTTTAGGTTTCCACCCTAAATGGAGGCGATGGATAATGGAGTGTGTCTCTACGGCTTCGGCGTCTGTTTTAGTGAATGGCAGCCCATCTGGGGAGTTTCGCCTGGAGAGAGGCCTTCGTCAAGGAGATCCCCTCTCTCCATTCCTTTTCTTAATTGCAGCGGAAGGTCTAAGTATCCTAATGAAAAAAGCAACAGATTTGGGACATTTTTCGGCTTCGATAATTGGAAGTGATAATATTCGTATATCACATCTCCAATTTGCTGATGATACCGTTCTCATGGGTGCAGCCACTTTGGAGAATGCTTGGGTTATGCGACGCATCTTGCGGAACATGGAAATTATGTCGGGTCTCAGAGTTAATTTTGATAAATGCAGTGTCATGGGTGTAAATGTGGAAGACGGGAGACTTCATGAGATGGCAAATATTCTTGGATGCACTGTGGGTTCTTTCCCTTTCTCTTACCTGGGAATCCGAGTTGGGGTCAACCATAGACGTATTTCTGAGTGGAGCCTTATTATTCAAAAAATCAAAAATCGTCTTCGACAATGGGATGACAAAAAAATCTCAATTGGCGGCAGGATCACATTGTTGAATTCGGTTCTCTCTTCTCTTCCGATTTACTATTTGTCCTTCTATCTTATCCCTAAAAAAGTTGTGAATGAGATTGTGAGCATTCAACGTAATTTTTTATGGGGGGGTGGAGAGAGACATAAAAAAATAGCTTGGGTTGAGTGGAAGAAAATTTGCAACTCCAAACATTTGGGGGGCCTTGGGGTACGGGACTTGGGGATTTTCAATAAAGCTCTTCTTGGAAAATGGGGGTGGAGATTTATCAATGAAGGACAAAGCTTGTGGGTTAGTGTCCTACGATCGAAATATGGTATGTCTTGGGGGGGTGGAGCAGGCCGGTTACCTATTGGGAGGAGGGGGAATGTGTCTTTGTGGTGGAGGGATGTGTTAAACACTGTGGATGAGGGTAAAGGGGGCTGGTTTGGAGATAGTTTAGAAAAGGTGGTAGGGGATGGTTCTGAGACTTCTTTTTGGGAAGAAAATTGGAGTGGAAATGGTATTCTGAGGGAGAAATTTCATAGATTATTTAATCTAAGTCTATATAAAGAGGGAAAGGTGGGGAATTTTGGATCTTGGGGGACGGAAAATATTTGGGTTTGGTCTTGGAGATGGAGAAGACCGTTGTTTGATCGTGAACGTACTTCTCTTAATGAATTGATTGACTTGATTGACAGGTTCAAACCAAAGTTTGGTGTGGATGATTCTTGGAAATGGAGACTCTCGGCTAACGGAAAATACTCAACGAAAGAGACTTATTCGTTTCTTCTCAATGTTGATCGTCCCACAACGATTAACGAAGAAACTATTAAGGGTTTTAAGCTTATTTGGAAGAGTGCTGCCCCTTCAAAGGTAATTGCACATGCTTGGAGATTGATATGGGGACGTCTTCCCACGAGGTCTAATTTATGTAGGAGGGGTATCCTCAAGCCGACAGATGATCTTCATTGCATCTTTTGTGGCTATAAAGAGGAGACTGAAAAACATATCTTTTTTGAGTGCCCCTCAGCCCATGAGATTTGGATGGTTTGTTTTGCATGGTTCCAAACTTCAACAACAATACATTCAAATACGATCAATAACTTACTCAGTTTTGGACGTCTACTTGGGGGTAAGCAAGGCAAACGATATGCAACTTGTATTTGGCTTGGAGTTGTGTGGCTTATTTGGAAATGGAGAAACGAAGTTGTTTTTAGCAATAAGGAGTTTGTGGTATCCAAATTTATTGATGAGCTCAAGGCACGTCTTTGGAGTTGGTTTGTTGTTAAATTGGTCAAAAATTATCGTTTTTCATTTCAAGATTGGTTAGTTAATCCTAGAGGATGTCTTGGAATCTGATTTGCCCGGATGCCCCTTCTTTCTGCATTTCTTTCGGGATTTGTAATGTAATGTGATTTTGTATTTACTGGGTACTTCTCATACTCAGTATCTTTCTTTTATATATTAAACTTTTTTGACTGATCAAAAAAAAAAATAGGACTCTAATTTACTATACTTTTTTTAATTTAATATAGATTGTATATTCTTATTAAAAAATTATTATTTAAGGTTAATAGTATTATAATATTTTTATTTAAATAATTTATCTTCCACATGCGACGCATGTGCTGATACTCGTGTGTATATATATATATATATGGGGCCTATTTTCTGTATTCACACTTGACCATATTATCTACAGTTTTATTGGTCAATAAATTGTTGTTAAGGACCACTCCAACATGGAGTGCAACTTTATCTCGATTCAACTTAGTTACTTATGAGTCCGAACAACAATATATATTAATTATTATTTTTTTGAGCTATATATTAGTTAATTTTAAGTTAAAGCACTATATAACTTGTAATTTGTTTATAAATTAGTGTCACTTTTTTACTTTCGCTTCTATATATCGAATTGTTACAAAATTGAAGGTGACGATTTTCTATGATAAAGTCATCATGTTGTAAATGAGAAGAAATTAAAAATGATGATTTGTTGCGTGTGATTAACCCTCATTATTTTAAACATTTGTATTTTTATTAAGTTTTGCTCTCATTTTTATTTTTCTTCTTTAGCCTCACACATTTTCATTTTTCTCTGACATTTTTCACACTTTATTATTGAAAGAAAACAATTAATAAAAATGATGCAGAGAGCAAAATATTAGAAAATAAAGTTAAATGATAACAGAAACTTTGCAATATAAAGCTGAAAAAATTTTCAAGGGAAAATTTTAATTTTAGTCCATTTAAAAAGCCACTGTCCAATTTTCGTCCACCATGAAAGCGGTTTTCAATTTTAGTCCAATTAAGCCAAAAATCGTCACTATTTGGACCAAATTGAAAACTGAAAATTGAAAATCGCTTCCATGGTGGACGGAAATAGTGACAAAAATGGACCAAATAGTGACGATTTTTGACTTAATTGGACTAAATTGAAAATCGCTTCCATGGTGGACGAAAATTGGACAGTAGCTTTTTAAATGAACTAAAATTGAATTTAACCCAAATTTTCAAATGTATCTAGTTGGTAGATCTGTTACAACAGCTTGGGTCTAATCTTTATATAACGATCATTATCGTCATATTATTTTTCTAATAAATTAGTCTTAGATTATCTTATTATAATGTTGTTTATGGATGCAAGGCAAAGTATGTGGCTACATGAAAATCAATATTAAATGTACCTAAATAAAAGGAAACATTGTGCGAGATCTTGGTTGCGTCGGATCCATATAATAAATTATATAATACTTTTGTTTGTATTTTGATAATACATTTTTATTTATCATGTTTTACGTATTTTTTGAGTGGCTTGATCGATCCAATTCGGATACATATTATCTGATATATAAAAAACTACTATCACTACACATAAAAGTCTTGCATATTTTCTTATATTCTAATTCAACTCAAAACACATCTTATAGTACAAATTATTATATATTATACAGAAAAGTATTATCAAATACACACAAAAATATTATATATTTTCTTATATGTTCGACCCGACCTGACCCACTTCATGAATGAGATTCGTGAGCCTGCCTCAGCCCAGGACTTTCACATCTTATTTGAGATAGTTAATTTTTTTTTTTTAATTTCCACCATAACTATAAGTCTATAGTGATGTGCAGGAATGTGCGCACTACATGTTTCGGACTCGTAATTTGAGATTCTAAATAGAAAGATTTCTCGAATATTTAACCACATGCGAAATGTGATTAAATATTTCTAACTTGTAGTGTAATATGCACAATTTTGGCCACATAGTAGTCATATTTACCAATTACATTCAAAAATTATACAAATATGGAGGATATATACTTAATAGAAAGGTAAAAGAAAACTATGAATAAATTAGAAAAAAATTAATAAATCTGAAAAACTTATTTGATACACGAATGAAACATATTATTAATATATATATATATTTATTTATTTAACTAAATCATAAAATAATTGAGTATATCAGAAAATCATCTAAAACCAAAAAAGGGAAATATGTCATAAAAGAAGATCTAAGATTTATTTAAATAAAATAATATGTCAGATTGTTGTATTTTTTATATAGATAATTTTCATATTTATTAATTAATTTCCAATTAATCTAAATGCTTTTTAAGGTTTTTACTAAGATTTTGTTATTATATTTTATTTATTTTAATAATTTTTAGATTTCCTGAATGATTTCTAGATTTACTTTATCCTTAATTAGTTTAGATTTCGATTGACAAAAATTTATATTCCCATGGGTATAGATCATAGAACTGTGCCTCAGCGCGTGAGGTTACATTTGTACTCTTCATATATCATGTGTACACTTTTAATGTATCACGTTTCCATATTAAAGTGTGGTATTAGATATATACTCTTCAATTATCATGTATATAGGCTTAAGATATAACTTGTTTATTCACTAAAAAAAATAAGTATTTTATGTTTTGTATGTAAGTAATACCTTAAAGTATACACGTGATATTTGAAGAGTATATATCTAACACCAGTCGGTGATCAAGTTGGGGGCACTATGCCCTAGGGGCACATAAGTGTCACTCTTTTGGATTTTATTAGATTGTGTTTTGATTTACATTAAGAAAAATTAATTAATAATAGGTTTTATTTAAATTAGATTTTAAGATTTTTTTCTAAGTATCAAATTTAATTGACTTTTGCATAACTTTTGCTTTCTGTTAAACTAATTCCTCTATTTATTTAATTAATTTAATATTCTATAGAGTAATTCTTGTGTGAGACTATCTCACATATTTTTTTTCTTGAGGCGGGTCAACCCATAACTCACACATATCAATTTATATAGAAATCTGTGGATATATCATGTCATAATATATATATATATATATCATGTCATGTACCTGAAAATTTGTCGAAAATTGGATTTAGGTTACAATCACATAAACCCTAAAACTTTAAGGTTGCATCGAATATAAAAAAATGTAAATTGCAAAGGGAAGAAAAGCAAATTAATATTATCGATTGATTTTCATATTTAACACGGAAATTATCACTCAAAATGTGAAACCCCTGTATCTAGGACGGTTAATACACATTTATCCCTCCTTGTTTCCATGGATACTTACATTATTATTACTATTAGAGAAAATATCATTTTCGTCCTCTAAACATGACGTTTTCCAATTTTGATCCACCAAGTTTCGAGAATCCAATTTCAGTACCGTAACTTCATTTTTTCAGATTAGAGTTCGATTTTCGTCGGAGGCTGACGTGGCCACCGGAATCTACTGACATAGATCGGAACCCTGATCTCCAATTTTTTGGAGTGACGTGGACGAGCCACGTTGCTGCTACGTCATCAATAAAATTAAATCAAAAAAATTTTAAAAATCAAAAAAAAAAAAGAAGAAGAAACAGCGTGAATAGCAGCCCCAGCCCCCCCTCCCCCTTCGCCTACCAACACCTTGTCGGTGACGGGTTTGTCGCCGGCAACCACCACAACTGCACAAACGCACAACCCCCGACAGACACACAACCCCCGACGCGTTAGGAGAAACAGCCGAAACCCTTGAAATCCATTTTTTTTCTCGAACGATTTCGAGTAAATTGGGTTTTAATTTGAACAAGAAACATGAAATTGATACGATATTGTGTTTGAGCTTGAAGAAATGAGCATTTTGATATATTATTTGGTCATTTTGGTTGAGAAACGAAGAAAATTCCAATTTTGAGCTTGAAGTGGTGGCTATGGCCGATTTCCGGTGAAAGGGCGGCGGTTGAAGACTGAAATTGCAGAATATTTGTGCGATTTGGTCAAATTCTTGGGGAAAGAAGATGTGGAAAACATTGTGATGAAGAATGGAAGCATTGGAAGCAATTTGAGTGGGGTTCAACATTTTCGGGTGACATTTTCCTGCGATCGACAGCTGCTCAGGCGACCAGAGGTGAGGGGAGGAAGAAATTGGGTTGGCCGATGACGTGGGATTCAAATCCTTTTTTTTGTTTGATTTTTTAATTATTTTTAATTTCTTTTTTTTTGAATTTTTTATTATATTTTTGTTGAGGTGGCTGATGACATGGCTCCATTTTTTGTCAGAAAAAATTGGGGCTTAGGGTTTGGTACAACGTAGGCAATTTCCGACTGCCACGTTAGCGCCGATCAAAATCTGGCGAAAATCGGACTCAAATCGGAAAAAAAAAATGTAGTTACGGTATTAAAATTGGATTCTCAAAACTAATTGGAAAACGCCATAGGAATTTTTTCTCTTAGTATTATTGCTAGTTTATAAGACCTAGAAAATGAATTGAATGCAATAGATTGGGCACATTAATGAAATAATGTAAGAAATGCGTTTATTAAATTAAAAATTAAAGGATATGAAACAAAAAGTGGAAACAAGAGAAGGTTAATATTGTGGGGGCCTTGCGTGAGATCAACAATTAAAGTTGCCCTTTCAATTGCAGTGTTAATACTATTAATTGGGTCAGCTATATAACTTTGACTATCACACTTCACACTTGCTCAAAGGCACCATCCTTCATAAACAAAATTAGTATATATCTAATTATTATTATTATATACTAATACTTGCAATCTGCCAACTTGGTGAAATATTTACCGTACTATGACTTCCAACACTGCACAATATTTTACCGTAAATGTTGAATTATTTAATGTAGAAAATGATATTCATCATCAGCATGTTGTACTAAAATAGAATAATTTATAATATTTCTTAAAGAAGGATTTGGGTGTCCCGGGCACGGATCGTGTGCCCCCAATCTGATCCGGATCACACACACATATATATATATATATATGAGTAAGTCTTGTGTGAGATCGTCTCACGGATCTTTTTTCGTGAGACGGGTCAACCAATAACCCACACTTAGCAATTCATATGAAAGTTTGTGGATATGGATTCAATTCATGGGTAATAAGGATCCGTCTCACGGAAACTATCTGTGAGACCGTCCCACATGAGTTTTTGCGTGTATATATATATATACAAAAAAAATTCCTCAAATAGCGTGTCCTAGTACTTATTCTTCTTCCTCCATCTTCTCTCTCGGTCATCTACTTCTTCTCTTCTTTCTATTTCTTCCTCCATCTACTTCTTCTTTCTCCATCTCTTTCTTCTTTGTATGACGTGGATTTTCCATTGTTGTTGCTTCTCCATCTTTACATTTTCTGCTGTTTATTCTTCTTCTTTTTTCTTTTCTTCTTCTTCTTCCATCTCTCTGTTGTTTCTTCTTTTTTTTTTTTTTTTTATCTTCTTTTTTCATCTCGCTTTCTCGGCTTCTTTTTCTTCTTCTTCTTTTCTGTCATGATTCTTATTCTCCATTGTCGCTTCTTCTTCTTCATCATTTTCTTCCTCCTCCTCCTCCTCCTTAAATCCTAATTTTGCATCTTGTTATATTTTTTTATGTTTAGTTGATCAAATAGATGAGATTCGTTTGATTGATCGAGGGATTTGCTCTAGGGTTTCTTTACACAATGTTTATGTGATAATAATTCATATGAATTCTATAATTATGTAAATTTTGCAGAAAAAAATGAGGAAGAATATGATATAAATCGTGGTTTTGTTGTTTAGAAATATTAAACTCATCATACAGTAATGTAATACCTATAGAGTAAATATGTAATACCTATAGAGTACACATGTGATACCTATAGAACAAAAGTTCGAACAAATAATTCATAACTTAATTGAGTTAATTTGTAATACCTATAGAGTATACATATAATACCTATAGAGTAAACATGTGATACCTACACAAAAGTTCGAACAAATAATTCATACCTTTATTGAATGAACACATGATACCTTAAGAGTATACATGCAATACCTATAGACCAAAAAATAGAACAAAAAATCAATACCTTAATTGAGTAAGTTTGTAATACATATAGAACAACAAATAGAACAAAAAATCAATACCTTAATTGAGTACGTTTGTAATACCTATAGAGTAAACACATGATACCTATCATTGAATTTCAAGAAATATAAGTGTAATACTTATAGGGTATACGCGTAATACTTATATGGTATACATGTAATACCCATCACTGGATCATTAACCCAGATTTGCTATAGGCACGCGTGATGGAGAATGGGCGCGCGTGGAGGCTGCTCACGCGCCGGGTCGGATCTGGGGGCATGGGTTACACAAGTTTTTGCCTATTTCTTATTATTCTTATTTTTGTTTTCTTTATTTAAATTGCAATACAACACGAATATACTTGTTATTTGTACATCTTCACTAGTTAAGTACTCTAAAGTCATGCATGATGCATGTACATTTTATAGTATTAATGTTCAATCTACCGAATCATTATAAATTTAAACCTCAAGGCATATATCAAACTTTAGGAAGAAAAGTTTTTACTCGAAAATTTGTTTTCTAATTTATGAAATATCAGACATGCATTTAAGTGTCCAAGACCAAAAAATACTAATACTAAATCTTCCAAAATAAAAATAAACATGAAAATCTACAGACTTCTAGTTCGATCGATTAACAAAATTAAACCATATATACTCTTGTATTAATTAGCTCTTGTAAGAACATTATTCTTACACAACTAGATCTGTAGGACAAATTGAGTCAAGAAACTGTGTTCTGCTTAGTATGCATTGAACCTTGCAATTGTAAATTAATCCTCTAACATTAATTGATTGACATGCATGTTATAATCTATAACATATATATATATATATATATAGGTAGAAATAAAGTATGGAGGATGTTGATAGCCATTCCTAATTCATGGGAGAGTGTGTGTGTGTGTATATATATGCTTGTAGCTAGTGGGCAAGCATTCACAAGGCTAAGTCATGATTATATATTATATAGCCATGAATTTCATTTAATTGTGGCATGGGTGGCTAGCTATTGGCAATTTGTGATTTAGATGAATCAAATAATAAGTATATGCAAGTTGTAAATGAATCATCATGAATTTGGGGCAACTCCTCTCCCACATGCAACTTCACTTATCTATAAATGAAATCATGAGTTTGATAACCTTTACTATCATCCACCTATATATATAGTGTACGTACTGAAAATTAATGACTTGAAATAATTGTTTTGTCTTTTTTTAGAAAGAGATGGTCCATTCCCCCATCCTTAACACAACATGGACGACGGCGATGATGATCATCATCATTCGTTGATTCATATCTGGTCAAAAAAGAAAGAAGGTTAATTAGAGACATAATAGGTACATATATATATATATATATATGCATATACACAAACAAATTCAAGCAATTATTTAGTTGGATTTCACCTTGATCGATCACTAAAAGACATTTCAAGAAAATTTCAATAGATTGGAAGTGTCTTTATTTAGTGTGTAAACACTTAGAATAGTGTGTTGAATCTACTCAAAGACAAGGTGTAAACATGCTCAAGATCATTTCAAAGATTAGGCAAATTTTAATGGAATACCCTAAAAGATTAGGAAGTATGACACATTTGAATAAAATTGGTGAATCTTCACTTAAGACTACTTAATTAATTGTTGCACATGCAATGTCTTAAATTCGTTTCATTAAACTCTAATTTTTATTCACACATAACTAATTAGTTCAGTCTTAATTAAACGAGCTAGTTTTGCACTTTAAAGTTGAGTATATTAGTTTGTTGTTGATCTCACATGCATATATGACTCACTTGGACAACTCATCCTTGTCTCTTAATTAACCTCATCAATTGACGTAAAAATAATATTTATTAAACTCACCAAGTTTTTTACAAGTCTATTAATTTCCTCTTAAACATCTATTTTTACTTGTTGGACTCGACATAGACGCTACATGTAATTCAGTTTTCAATACATATTGTTATAATTATAAATAGGGAAAATATCAATTTTAGTCCCATAACTTAGATCTTGTTCAATTTTGGTGAACTAATTTTGCCTTTTTCCAATTTTGACCCTTAACTATTGATTTTTTTTTTTTTCCAATTTCAGTCTTTTTTTATCGGAACCAAAATTGTTGAAATGGCAGAGTGCCACGTCAAGTATCTCGGCTGCCATGTCAGCATTTCTAACGGCCACGTTAACAACTTTGATTTTCCAATAAAAAATGACTAAAATTGAAAAAAAAAAAAAAAACTCGATAGTCAGGGGACCAAAACTGGAAAACGCAAAGTTAGTGCACTAAAATTGGACAATTCCTAAGTTACCGAACTAAAACTGATATTTTTCCTCATAAATATTTACTGTTTTTCCATATGCAACATTTGTATTGATTAAAGAGTGACACTTGTGTGCCCCAGAGGCATGATGCCCCCAAATTAATTATCATATGGTGCTAAATATATACTCTACAAGTATTATGTATATAATCTTCAGATATCACATGAATAATCTTATATACATATGATACTTGTAGGGTATATTTATAACACCAAGAAACATAACACATATAGAGTATATATATATAACACCTGAAGAGCATGTATATAACACCTAGATTCGTGCCTCTATGTGCCCAGGGGCATATAAGTTTTTGCCTTGATTAAATATTGTTCGGAAGTGATGGTTTAAAAAATGATAATGAAAAATGAAATCTAGTTATAGGAAGTCCATTTATACAGGGATGATTTAAATTTGTTACCTACACTATTGGACTTTTTTCCTGTGGGTGTTTAAATTCAAAGAGTCCTCTCAAAAAAATTGTTGTTGTTACCTCAAACACATATTTCCAGCCAAAATTCATTGAGAATTTGGAAAATACAATTCAGCTTCAAATATTAGTCAAAAACTGCTGATTCATATGTAAAAATTACCCTCTTTAGAAGTCAAATTATATAACCCCAAAGTTAATTTTCACGAATCTTATTTGATTTAAACTTCAATCGAACAAAAATTGTTAAAAATTCTAGGATGATTTTTGTTTCATTCGTGATCGGATCGAATGAGAATCATAAAATCGACTTGGGGTTATAAGTTGACTTCAAAGTAATAATGATCATTTTGACCTATGAATCATGCATTTTGACTAATATTTGGAGGTGAATTACATTTTCCAATTTTGTGATGTATTTGGCCGGAAAAAATATCAATAATTAAGTTCGGGGTTTTTTTGAGTTCAAACATCCATTAAAAAAGAGTGTAATAATTCATATAGCAATACTAACTCAATGGTAACTCATCAAGCACAAAGCCTCACATATGTTCGACCGTTCAAGATTGAACATGGAGAAGATCAAGGTCCGATTTTAGTATATTTCATTCTAATTTATTTCCATTTATTTTATTTTGGGTTGTGTTTGGAAGGGTGTGGGGTGTGTGGATAGTCCCACCCTTAAAATATTTATGGAAACGCGAGATTGTATTATAATAAAAATACAAGAAATAAATAAAACCTAAAATGATCTGAATGTAAAAAAGAACCTTGCAAGGAACTTTGAAAGACCACGTAAAGCAGAGCAGAGATTAGAGTATATGTTTTAGACTTCTTTACTAGATGTTATTGCATGCGTTGCATCATCATTCTTTTTCACTATAAATTAAGTTGAAGTTAAATTTTGTTATTTATGCATTTATATTTGTGTGTATGCCCTTTTTTTTTTTTTTACAGAGTTATATTGCAAGAATAATTTTGAATTTTGAGGTTATATGTATTTTGCTAAAGAATCGTTGTATTAATTGGCAAAGATAGCAGTCATATACAATATGTTCATTGGGTCTTGAAATGAATATTCAAAAAGAGTATGCAAAACAAAACACACTAAGATATCTATACTACAAATGTATATAAAATTCTAATATCAGAACTTTCGAAATTATAACTTTGTCATAAGAATAATAGCCTCATTGTGACTGCAATTGAGCTTCTGTTTATAGAAGCATTCTGATTATTCTTACACGTACGTAACAAACAAATAACTATATATTAAATGTTCATCATTAAAAATATACTAAGGTATAATAACATTAATATTTTAACTCAAAGAATCCATCTGAAGTTTATGTATATGTTATTCATATTATATGAGCATACAACACAAATAAAATGATGAAACAGTAAGAACATGGAGAAACAGTGAATATGTTTGTTTTTTTTTTTTTTTAATTTGTACGAAAATGCATAAATAAATAAAAAATTAAAAAAAAAGGCTGACATAATTGATAATCAACACATGGGTAGTTGAGTTGAGCATGTAATGTAAGTTATGTTGTTTGCTCTTCATTAAATTCCCGATTGTACCCCTTATTACAAGATTATTTGTTTTCCGTTGCTTTTATAATAATTTTAAAATGAATGTATTTTAAATCCATCCAAATTAGAGTTCAATAAATTGCTAAGAAAATAGTTCAAAATGTAAAAGATGGAATTTTATCAATCCAAACATTATGAACTGCTACTATGAAATTCAAGTTCTTCCTGAAATCCTTCCATCCAAACACGAACACAAATGTTTAGCTTTGTACCATCCATTTCACATATTTGATGATGCAAAAGAGTGAAAGCAATGGAAATATAGATCATCTTAGATTTTGACCCAAAATCCATATAATATTTCACCAACATCCATTTCCAGGAATCATCATAAAGTTTATTTAACCTGATTAAATAAATAAATGCATGTGACAAAATAAATGAACAATAAATTCGAAGCAAATCTAATTGCTGACCTTTCATTTGTGTAAGGAAAATCCTCTTAGATCCAACACAGCCAGAATGCCCATGATATCCCTGCAATCATCTCTGTCAAACTCCCAACTAGAAAACTAAAACATCAGATGGATCCGCAAGACGATGTTTTGATCTCAACCACACTATTTATAGCTTCTTGGAAAGATCTTGTAATAAGAGGTCTTGTCATTGAACAAACAAATTCATAACAACTAGCATTGCACGTGCATACACCATATTAACAATGTTTCTTGAAACAGTTAGAAGTTGTAAATAGTAATATATACATGCTCGAGAAAGGTTGGCCCGTTTTTCAGCTACTATGAACAAGGCACGAAGTGATGTCACCTCTTGCTAGAAGAGGCTGATGTTTAAAAGCCTATAATAGCATGATATGATAATAGCACCAAAGCACAAATCATAGTAATAATCTGTGCACCTTAAGTTCCTCAACCTTCTTCGCCAAACTCCTTCGTAAATCTCTCGTGCACTTCAAGGTCAGTCTTGCTCACTGTTGGTCTCTGTCTTGTGAGCACCTTATCGAAGTCTGTTCTTGAAATTGGGGGTGGAATGATCTGTAGAGGCATTGTCAGTTTGTTATAAGTGCATTCTTGAAGTATCATAACTACCTTTGACTTTCTCTGGTAACAAATTATTATACACTAACATTAATGTTTTCTTTATGCATGGAAAAGGGAACCGAGAGTACAAAGGTTGACACATAGCAGATTCAAGGGGAGATAAAATGCTTAAGAGAAAATAATGTTATTACAACATAAGTATAGACAAAATCATCAATACCTTAGCAGCAAGTCCTTTTGCATCAAGTTCCTGCATGGAGATCTGGACAGCACCTGGTTCCTTGGGTCCACATGGCATCCATATACCATCAGATGTGTTGATAAAAAACATGGCATCTTGAGTTTTACGTACAGGCTCGAATAAAACATCCTTCACCTATTGAATAAATCAAAAAAGTCACACGAAATTAAATGCAGATGTTGATGACTAAGTAATCTACAATGGTCCGCACTTGATAATTCGTACTTACACAAACAGAAATATCTGAACCAGAAAATCCTTCAGTTTTATGAGCTAGGGCTTCAAAGTTGCTCTCAGTCAAGTTATGGGGGGTATCTCCTAAATGCACCTTCATAAGAGTTATGGGACAAACAATAGTCAATCATTAGTCTTGAAAATTATTAATTTGGTCCCTTCTGTTAATAAAAGGTACATACTTTGAACATGTGTTGTCGTGCCTTCAGATCTGGGAGAGGAATGTAAATGCGCTTATCAAATCTTCGCCGAATGGCCTATAGAAAACCAATTGCAAGTTAGCAAAGAAAATAATCATGGCCTTAAGCTGCCTACTTAGAATTAGACGTTACCTGATCCAGAGCATATGGTGTATTTGTGGCAGCAAGAACAAGAACTTTATCATCATTGTGGCCCACCCCCTAATGATTAATATTATTAAGACAATAAAAACATAAATAATTACTTCTCAGCAATGAAGCACATAAATCAAGTGAAACTGCACAAACTCCAAGTTGAATTGTCTATTTAACTCAGAGAAACACCATAGTAATTGCACAAACAGAAGGAGAAGCATATTTAATAAATTAATTAAGCATAACACCCATAAGCATTGACACACTAATTTAAAAGAGAACAAAATACACAGCAAGGAAACTGGTAGATAACAACTTTCAAAAGTTTAAAGGAATAATGCATCAAGATTCAAGAGAAAAACATGAGTAAATCGCTTTGCCAGTCTTTTTTGTATGCATCCTGAAGAAGCTGCAAAATTTATTGAGAATTAACTACTATAGGCAGACCAAATGAACTTGACTGCGTGCAACATCAGGGCATAGTATGTTTGACCGCTTATAGACTTGGAAAAGGATATCTAGATATGGCTTCCACTATCTGTTAGATTAAAATTACCTGCATCTGGACTAGCAATTCAGTTTTGATTCGTCTGGAAGCTTCACTCTCATTCCCCTCTCCACGCTGGCCACACAAGGAATCTATTTCATCAACAAATATGATCGAAGGAGCACTCTCACGAGCCATTTGGAAGAGATTAGAAACTAGCTTTTCACTTTCGCCCATCCACTTTGAAACCAAGTCTGAAGAAGAAACGCTGAAAAAGAGTAGAAGTTGGCACTTGCCCACTTTACACACTAAGTACTCCATCATTGAAAGTGTGGAACAAAAGGAAGCAACTGAAAACATGCATAATGAAAGATGCAATCTCCCTCCGATAAGTGTCTGCCACACAAATTCTAAAGAATTGTGTTCCATATTCAAACTGTTTAATATACATTGAAAGCAGAGGTTTCGTACAAAGCCATTTTCCGTAAAGGCGAAGTACTGGCCACTGTTGATACATTAGGGATTGTGGAGAATAAATGCAGAATGAACTTTCAACACCAGCTACTATCTTCAGATAGTACTACTTATTGAAGCAAGTATACTTATCTGATTCCGCCAGCACACGCAACCAGTTTCCACAATAGAACTCATGCAAGAGGAGGTTAAAGTGCATGATTGCTAAACTACCAGTGAAACTCAGGGCCATGGCATTTGATGTGTTAGAAGCAGAAAACATTTAGCTACAGTTTTTTTTTGTAAAGCAACCCTGAAACTAGAGCCCTGAGGAAGGGCCAAATGTTTTATGTCCACCAAAGCTATTACTTAAAACTTCTCTAACAAACATTTTGGGTCCACGTAGCACACAAAGATGAGGTCTGAAGACTGACAATGGGACCCCTTAAAACAGCCAGTCAAAAAGAGGTATTTTGAAAACACATCAAACAAAGAGCTAACAATCTCTTAACTTTGTGTTTTTTTTTTTTTTGGACATGGGATAATATCAACATGAGTAATTTAATTTCATCCCCAGAGTAATCCTGATGCAGCCACAGTTCTCCCTAATTCACAACATAAAGTTCTCTTTCCCATGAACTAATTACGTACTCTGCATGTGAAATTCAAGCAAGTGAGGACAGATAAGCTACCTGAAAAAAGTTGAGTCAGATTCTGTAGCAACAGCTTTGGCTAAGTATGACTTTCCTGTCCCTGGAGGACCATATAAAAGAAAGGCTCTCCATGGGCGCCTCTTGCCTGAATGGAATAAAGAAATAATGTAACACTCATACAGATATACATTTATATGAGATGGAAAGAAAATAAGGCATAAAACAACATATAAATATTCACCACCAGCTACTTTTGTGTGTTGAGTGTGTGTGTGTGTGTTCAGCCCTCACGGAAGGTTTGAATACCCAATTTTGTGACTACAGAGCCAACTTTGAATAAATTTATATAATAGGGGCAGGTCTTATAAAATGTGGAAGCAACCACAAAGGCTCTGAAGGTCACACTGAGTAATGCAAAAGCTAAATATTGTTTAGGGATAGGAGCATATGCAAGACCTTTGCAGAGAGGAGGATTGGCATGTAATTTGCCCACGTTAACACTAAATAACAAGCAAACAGAAGGTAGTGGAAACCTTAAGCTTTTGTTTCCATGATAATTGAATTGTGTCTATAAAAATCGTCAGTCAGAGACTCAGCTGAGATCCTCAAAGCCTTTCAAGGCTAGAAAGTGCAACTTTCACACAGAATCAGGAAGATGTTGCTAACATAGATTACCATGAAAGAAATATATTCAAAAGGGCCATCAAAAATCATGAGAGACTGGAGCACATGATGCAAGTGAGATGGAAAAGATATGAGATTAGGTTTCAAGCTCAACAGATGCCATCACAAGGTCGTGCAAGACACGGCCCAGCCAACCACAGCCTACCTGATGCCCCCAAAACTCAGGGTTAGCTATTTCTCATATTCACACAAACCAACAATAAGTTTGATTTTCATCACAAAAGTGTACTTCAAATTATGAGGTTACAAAAAATCTATTTTCTACCAAATCTCAAGTCTATTATGCAAGGTTCATTTTCCTACTTCAAAAACAAGATAACTGACATTCATTTTGAAAAGCTCCTTAAGCAAACAATAACACAAATGAGCAATCTGGAATATGAGGCATAGGCAGAGACAACCAAACTGGTTTAGTAACTAAGTTTTGGCTGACATGCAACTATGTAAGTACGTTTAAATGTCACAAAAGTCTTACTTTAGCTCACAAGATGATCATCTCTATGAGTAACTAACATTAGTTCCGGCATATAAGGACAATGTAAATAAACATTAACAAGTAACTTAAATAATTTATAACAAAAAGTTGGCCCCAAACAACAATAAACAAAGCGGTTGGAATCCAAGAACAATAAATGAAGCAAGCGGAATCTAAAGAAAGTGCCATCTTCATTATTGTCTTATTCTAGATCTTCTATCATCGTCCAAATGCTAAACTAAGATTCTATTGTTGATCTGTTTTCATCTTTCTAAAGCCAAACCAGTTGCATCTGGAAAAACAATAACTTCTAACCAACAAAGCCTGAGTTTTGACAGCAAAAACCACCATTATCAATGAAGAAGAGTCTGGATACGAAACCAATGACGGCAATATAGCACCCAGCAGTTACTACAATACAATTATACTGCACAATTCATAGTAAACCATCTTGCTTTAATATTAGAACCATGCACGATTAACAATATTAGAATCAACAATCAATTACCAAGTACCGCCACAAAGCAATAAACTTCAATCCTTTCTATCAACACATACATAAAAACATGAACATTCTCCTTATACACAACTCATAAAACAATCCACCAACCATGAAAATAAAAGAAACAGGAACAAATTATACCAGTAAAAAACTGGGGGAACTTGACAGGAAGAATCGCGGCCTCCTGAAGAGCTTGCTTCGCACTCTTCAATCCCGCCACGTCATCCCACTTCACATTCGGCTTTTCCCTAATAATCGCAGAATGACCGAACAAGCAGGAATAGCTGGTATTGAATGAGTTCCTGCTGCCGGTGTAGCTCCATGACTTTATTATAGACCTAATGGGAAGAATAGCAGCTGAAAGTAGTTCGGGAATCCCGGGGAGATGCCCGAACGGTCTATCTTCTTTGCTTTCCTGTAGCCGCCCAGAATCCCGTACTCCAAAAAGGGAGGGATGGACAGGGCGGCGGCTATCAAGTCTTGGTAATCCAGAACAAAGCTTCTCCTTATCCGCATCATCCCCATCATCCTTCGGCTTGGTCTTAGGGCGGGTCTCCACAACAGCAGCCTCGTTAGACGTTGGGCCCGACCCGCCCTCATCGAGCTCGGCCATAATCTCCTCTGCACGCCTGAGGTACTCAGTGAACTTCTGACTGATGGCTTCCTTGATTTTGGGGTTCTTCTCATACTTGAGATGGGTTTTGAAATACTCCAAAGCGTTCATGTATAGAGGAAACGCTTTGGCGTGGTTGCCGGCATTATCCTCCACAACCGCCTGCCGTATATAATCGTTTGCTTGTTCTTCGAAATTGCTATACATCGTCGACGATCATAAATATCTGTAGTCTGAATTCTGAATTCGATTAGGGTTTTTGATAGGGTGTTTTGGGGTTGATTTGGTGACAGGAAAAACACCCACTTGATGAAGAAGCAATGCAAAAATTGCTGAACTGTTGAACTGAAATCGCGTTTTCAACACGCTTTATATTTTGTTTATTACAAAAAATATATATTTATTTGAATAATTACTAATTCAAAATTTTTAATTTTAGTTTAAATGGTGTGGAATTTTGGGATCAATTTTGGCCACTTTTTCGTATTTGGTCATTTAAAGCTCCACATCAACAAAAAATTATTATCACATCATATGTAAAAAATCTTCAGATTTCAACATTGTCTAAACCTATCAAATTTAGTGATGATGTGATTTTTAATGACTTTTATGATTTCTGTGAAAATGAAACTTAAATTGGACATTAAAACATATGTAACTAGAATCGAAAATTCTAATTTAATGGGACTAGTTTTGTACGAGTTTACAACTTCAGTTTTGAATACTTTCCATTTTATTTGGTTTATTTCTAATGTTTACAAAGTAAGAGATCATAGTTGAATGAAAAACAATTCAAATTCAAACAATAAATTGACATCGACATTCATACACAGTCTAATAAAGAATCTTTCAGAGTTGATTGTTTTATATTATTAGATTACGTCTTATGTAAAAGGGTGAGTGAGACCTTATGTAATAAGACGGTCAACCCACACTTAATATGGTTAATGTTGATCTCACATAAGACTATATATTAAAAAGTTCATCTCACATGAATTAATTTTTAAGATATAATAATGTGTATTGATCATCCCAAACGAATCAAGGCATAACTTTAAAGGGTACTCACTCATGAGTGAACTTTTAAAACATTTGTATATTTGAGTTGAACTGAATATTATGTTAACCAATATGATTAAACTCAGCTATATAATAGTAACACAGTTTAATTAATGCAATGAAAAGAACTTATGTATGACTGTTAAATCAGCTCATAGTAAAGAAACAAAATTGAATCTTAGTCTTTTAACAATCATAGCTGTAGTGTATTTAATAGAAGGAAAAAGAGATAAATTAAAAGAAAAATAGAAAAAAATGTTTATTTAATAAAAATCCAAAACAGATTGTCAAACATTATATTTTGATCGTATACAAAACCAAGTACTTTATGGTGCCCTTTGCTCAATCTTCAACGACCAAAAACAAGTGCGCAAACTGTTCCATATATCGATTAGTTCTAATAAAAGAGATTTGTGATCAAGAAGAAGAGATCGTAACTTCATTTAATTTCCTTCCTTTTGTCCTGCATTTTATGTTCTAAGTAGTGATTTTAAGAACAATATTGCGCATGCACTCATCGATCCCCCACCAAATTACACTCATATATTTAATTAACTAGCACTGCACCCACGCGATGCGCGGTTTATTATTTATTATAACTATTACGATTATAATAATATAATAAATTTATTTTATTAAAATATTACTCATGAGATCTTATTATTTTGAGATTTGTAAAAAAACAGTATTTTTTTAGACGACGACGACAACAACAACGATGACAATAACAAAAAAAAAAAATAATAGTTTTGTGTTTGTGTGCTTTAATTATAAGTGATTAATTATATTTGTTAATTTATATGTTCTATTCATATTTTTGTTCCTTTATATCTTAGAATTATATTTAATAATTTGTAAATAATTTTCTACATTTTTTTAGATGGATTTATTTTACAAACACTGTATTTATTCAAAAACTTAGTTTATATTTAAAAAAATTAAGTTTCAAATTCATTTTACATTTAAAACTATAGTTTTTTTTTTTTTGAATTTTAAAACCATTTAAAATATTTTTTCTTATATCTTACACAGTATTGCATATATGTTTGAATTTATTTTTAAATGTTATTTGTGGATTTGTTTTAGATTAACCTCACAACATTATTAGATTATTATTAGTGTTACTTTCAAATTTAATTATTATTTTTAATAATTTTATAATGGTTTTTAAACTTTTAAATATTTTACAGCCCTTCGTAAAATGAAATTTAGCTTTTAGACCTAATTTTCACATTTATATATTAAAATTATAGAATAATTTTCAAAATTTTAAATTTTTTGACAATATTTAAATTTCATTATTTTCAGATTTTTTAATTATATCATTAAGACATAATCATATAATCATACCATCCAAAATAATTTCCTCTATTTCATTTTACCCCTATATTAAATTAAAAGAATACTTATTATATTTAAAATATATATGAAGTCTGTTCTATAAGATTGTTTTTTAATTTTTTTTTCCACTTTTTCTCTATTGGTCAATGACAAATTAGTAATTATGTCCAATTTTGTAATTGAGTGGCAAATCAATAAATATGTTAAATTTTTTCTTTTTTAAATATATATAGTATAGATGAATACTATATAATTGAAACGATAAAGTTAAATGAGCTTCTGGAATAATGTTAGATTTAGTTCACACTGGTAGTGATCATATGGTATAGTAATAAAAGTCATTCATTAATTATTTTACCTTTTCAGTAAAATTAAGGAGCAGAAAGTCGCCTGTAATTTGGGGAGACATCCAAATTGGACCAACTTTTTCACAACTACTCCAACTTAGCATAATCAGCTCTCATTAATGGAAATATTTAACAAACATACATAATCTTTCTTAATTATTTCAACTTCATCATCATTAATCACTTTATATGGTGCTGAATTTGTTTGACTAATTTCAATTATTCATTATTGCCTATTGCTCACTCACATTCATTGCACCAGGATTTTTACATGATTCCATTTATAAATTTGATATACATATATGTGTAGACTAATTACATATATTTAATTTTGGTTATTCCTTTCATTTTGTGTATCACTGCCACGTTGAAATATATGATATCAGCAATACATATGTGATCAATATTATATATGTCCCCATAATTTGGAAACATTCGCAATATATATAACAGCTTGAAATCATATAACCAAGATCGATCAATGATCAAATTATATATATAAGGATAAAAGTACGATTGTATTAATATTACAGCAAGTTCAGTTGAAACTACGGTGAAACGGTCTCACAAGAGAGTAGTGTCCCACCGTCGTAAAACGAAAATCAAGCCCAGTAATTAGTAAATGCAAAGAAAACTTCAAGCTGATGAATTACAAAGATGAATAGTATCTGAAGCTGACAAATTTTCTTCCACAGTTAAGGCAATTATATATATATATATAAGTGCCTTAAAAAGAAAATTCATGAGCTTCAACACTAGTAGTACTTGATAATTAACCTGATCATTATTATTCCAAACTAAGAAAGAGAAAGACATGCATGCATGATATTGAGGATTCATGCATCCTCAATGTCAGAGGTGGAATTAGCAGATGAGAGAGATTGTTTGTGAAAACTACCCTGAAGAGAAGGGTGGGGAGAGTGTCCGATTCCGAATGACCTAATGTGATCCTTGAGAGATCTTTTGTGCTTGAAATCGGAGCCGCAAATGCAGTACCATAGCTTGCCACAGTTCTTTTCGTGGGTGCGCCAATCGCCCTTGACAGCAAAGGATTTGGCACAAGAGGGTTTGGTGCAGAAGAAGGGCTTGGCGCCATGCTTGCGCTTGTAGTGAGTTTGAAGGGTTCGAAAGTCCTTGAGGGGTTTGGCTCGTGGATGGTTGATGTTGTTCTTGCACCCATGGGCGCAGCAGTAGCACGGCAGCCTCAGCATTGCTGCCGGCTGGCTTCCTCGTAGCGACGACGCCCCTTTTCGGAATTCTGACCCATGCCCCCACATATGCATCTGCATGCATATCCCATTTCTATTCAAATTACCTACCTTTCTTTCAAATTTTAACTAACTGCTTTTAATTTAAAAACTAATCTAACGTATTTTGGGGTGTGATATAGAGGATCTCATTTGGTAAACATGGAGGTTCTTGTTCCTTGATAATAGGTAAAGATAAAATATATAGTAGAAGATAATGTTTAAAAGATTATAAATTAAACTACTTACGTTTTTAATTAATAAAAAAGTGAAGACAAAAAAACATAATTAAAACATGGAAGACAATTTTCCATTAATTCTTCCTAACATTGTTCTTTACCTAATCAAAAAGACATAATTATTTCAAGAATTACTATCCATCACAACAACAACAAATTTAACCCCAAAGTTTTATTTATTTGTTTTAAATTAGGACAAATTAAGCAACTATCTTCATTAACTTATTCAAATAGTGATTACCAGTTCTACAGCAATGAAGATTATATGAAGTTTAATTAATTGATCATATTCTAGAATATCTGTTTTCATGCATGAATTAACTAACTACACAAAATCCAGTATGAAATGAAATTCATGGACAATTAAGGCATAAAAAATGACATGTATTATATAACATAATCCTTAATTAATTACTAACCTGCATGTTATTGTATCTATTGAAGGTCTTGTTGCATATGTTGCAAGAAAACTGCATGGGCCCCACAAGAATCTGAGCTGGTGTTGGTATCCAAAATCTACTCTCACCATTGAAGCTGCAAGTACTATTTGCAGGATCACTCTTCTTATTCTTCTTCTTCATCATCTTCACATATTCATCATCCTTAAAACCATGATGTTTTTTGTGATGATCATGACTATGATCTATCTCTCCTATGTTAGGTAACCCTATGTGCAAAGAAACTGTAACATTCTCGATATTTTCAGTATCAATCCCCATGAATCTCCCCTTCTTTTCTCCAATACCACATTCTTCTTCTTCTTCTTTCACTTCTTTGTTCTCCGTTAGCCGGCTAAGAAGAGGCAAGCATTGGATTGTTTCGTAGAAATATTTTTCGCCCTCGTGGTAGAGAGGGAATTGCAAGAAACTCATGGGGCTTTTGATCAAGTGAATTGGTTCTTGTGGAGATGAAGAAGAAGAAGATGTTTATAGAGAGGAAGATGGCTTGAGCCATTCAATGAAATATGGAGCATCAAAGCACAAATATATATATGTATATATATATATATTCTTGGACATGGTGGTTACTTGTGCCCATGGTGGTAAGAGATATTCTCTTTTCAATTGTGTCCTAACTAGGGTGGGATTATTACAGTTGGACTTTGTGTGGGAATGCTTGGACTAAAGATTGAATTTTATGAATGTTAGTTTGGTTTGTCTTTTTGGAAATCTTTTTTTTTTTTTATGTTTTGTTTCATTTCTTGGACTAGCTCACATGACTCCCATATATATGGCATCATCTTTTACTTTACATAGTATCTGATATCTATTATTTTATTGACACAGATAATTTCATTTTTTTCCATATCGAAATCACTTTTCTTTTTTCAATAATAAAGTATCTGTCATTTAATTTTAATTTTCTATATTTGAATTTTTTTCAATTGCAATTCATTTTTAGTAGGAATTAAAAAAAAAAAAAGAAGTTGCATGGAAGTTAGAATTTAGTTGTCACATCGAATTTCCAATGAGCACATCAGGGTTGTCGAAAATTGCAACTAAAATTGAAAAAAATTTATAAGACTGATGATCAAAATTGAATAGCATATGTAGGACAAAAGCTAAAATTAACGCTTATTAATATATACATGCAAATTATAAGGCTGGAAATTTTCTGCTACATTTAGTTTTTTTTTTTTTTTTCCTTTTGTTTCATTCTCTTTAATTAATAAAAATCACGTATTAATTTATAATGCTATTTAATGCACTTTGTGTGTGATGTTTATCATCTAATAAAGGATAAATGAAAACAAGATGAAACAACCCCCAATTTAACAAGAGAATAATTGATAGAAAAAGGAATTAGTGGTGGGGTTTTAGGAAATGGACCTGCAATTATCAGTTTCTAACTGGCCGAGGGAGAGAATCCTAGAATGTATATAAGTCTAAACACATGCCCACTTTTTTTTTTTTTTCTTTCTTTTTTTCTTCCTATTCTTTCGTTTACTTCAATCCCATTTCTCACGTCGCGCGTTGAGCCCGGCCCCTGCGCGCTCTACTCGAAAAACGTGTAAGGCCATCTTCAACAGTGTGTTGAATTATTAAAATTTTAAGATTTATCTACTTCATTTAGGCTAAAAAAAGTACGATACGAGAATTTAAACGTCCTAATTAATAATCTCCGAGATTACTTCCCGACCCTCCGAGATCTGGAAAATATCCATTATACATATCAAAAGTATTATTTGTTGGTGGTTGTTGTGAAAGTTCTTCATTTTTTCGTATAATTTTTTCTTGTTTTTTTCGAAAATATTCACGTCGGCGTGGATCTCCAATGCTATCCAAATCAATCATCATAATTTAAATAACTAATAAAAATAATTATATTCAATAATCAATATAAAACAAAAATAAAAATATTATGCAATTATTAAGTTTAAATTTGTATAAATTTTAAATCAATAAAAAAATAAGAATAGTAAATGTAGTGCAGAATGTAGCGTTGACGATTGGAGATAAATTTAATGTAGTGTGAATTTTGCTGTAGTGTAGTGTGAATTTTGCTGTAGTGTGGTGTAAACCACTGGAGATGCTCTTAGGCACTACAAGAAAAACGCCCTACGACAACGTGGTTTTAAAAGTCAATGTTTCAACCATTAATGTTACGTTGGATTCAATGTGCGTTAAGAAATATTCTTCTATTTTTATGGAATATTCTCCTTTATGGTGAAGAATAATTGGAGGCTTATGTTAATTTCTATACGAACATAATGCGAAAATTGCATTATTTTTCTATGCGTTGTTGGATATTTGTAATATCTTAATCAATCCAAAATATCTTAATTTGGTCGAATATTTGTAAAAAAAATTAAAATATTACTTTGCTTTGAATATTTGGTTGAATATTTTTATCGAATTTGGTTGAATATTAATTTGGTTGAATATTTTAATCGAATTAATTAAACTTTTGCAAAATTCATACATATTGTAGTCTGTATAGATATATGGCTTATAGGGAAAATTTCAATTTTAGTCAATTTAAAAAGTCAATGTCCAATTTTCGTCCACCATAAAAGTGGTTTTCAATTCTAGTTCAATTAAGCCAAAAATTGTCACTATTTGATCCATTTTTGGTTTAATTAGACTAAAATTGAAAATCACTTTCATGGTGGATGAAATAATGACAAAAATGGACCAAATAGTGACGATTTTTGGTTTAATTGGACTAGAATTAAAAACCGCTTTCATGGTGGACGAAAATTGGACAGTGACTTTTTAAATGAACTAAAATTGAATTTAACCCTATATTATAACTATGCCTTCGTCAATCAATACTACGAGTATTTCGTTATTTTGGAGGAAAATATGTGTGACTTACGATAAATTAATAACATAAAGAAAAAGGTCTTAGATTTGTTGGTTAGAGTAGTTATCATGGAATTTCACCCACCGCCTCGCATTAACTTAACGAAAAAAGTTACTTATAAATCGGAATCCCAATATCCGCACTTCAAATTCATTTTCACAAGTAATTAATAATATCTTATGGATTATGAGTTGGACGAAAATTGAACAGTAGCTTTTTAAATGAACTAAAATTGAATTTAACCCTATATTATAACTATGCATTTGTCAATGAATACTACGAGTATTTCGTTATTTTGGAGGAAAATATGTGTGACTTACGAGAAATTAATAACATAAAGAAAAAGGTCTTAGATTTGTTGGTTAGAGTAGTTATCATGGAATTTCACCCACCGCCTCGCATTAACTTAACGAAAAAAGTTACTTATAAATCGGAATCCCAATATCCGTACTTCAAGTTCATTTTCACAAGTAAATTAATAATATCTTATGGATTATGAGTTGTAAGCTAACTCATCACACAAAATTAAAATCGTAAAATGGTCTCACAAATATCCTATTCAGAACTCATTAAAAGGAAACGTTTTTGAGCAAATTGATTTCACATTTAGGCCTTAAACAGTCAGTCAATGCATAACAGGTGAAATATTAAGCAACAATGATACATAGAGGGAAAATGGATTGAGATAGTGGAGCCCAAAATGTTGAATAAATCTTGAATTACTGCACCATTTCTCTTTTTTTTTTCTTCTCTCTTTTCTACACTATTTTTAGTCGATTCAAGCAGAACACAAATTTATGTGTAAATAAGAATAACATCTTCGATTTGGCAGAAGAATTAAACCAAGAAGCACTAGATATATGATATATATATATATATATGATTTTGATGCCTGAATTGAATCAACAACAAATTTCCACTTCATATCTGTCTTCTCATATATTGCAGTGCATTTGGAGTACTTGAAAATTTAATGAAAATGTAATAAGATAATTTATATGTGTACTTTTTAAATAGTAGGATTAAATTATATTTTATTTTTTATACAAATTGAGTCATTTTTTTATGGTTTTATGGATGTATTAGTTATATGTAATTACGTGGATTATTTTTATGTGTCAATTAGACTAAAAAGTTAATTTTTTCTATAAATTAAAAAAATTAAAAAAAAAACATTCGCAGGGCAGGGAATCCCTACGAAGGATGGGGATCCCTGCGACGTGGGGGAATTTTCCCCGTTAAGTTGGCGGGACGAGGATGGGGATTGCTCCCCCGCTCCGGCCCGCCCTGCCCCATTGTAATCTCTACATTTTTTGTGTTGTGTCTCATTGTTTTATTTGTCTTTATACCTTATTTCATGAGTTGTATTCATTAATTGTGCTAACATATCATATTATAACTATCACCTACATACTTACATATTTCAATTAAAACAATTCATTTCACATGGCAATGATCAATGATCATATATATGTCATTATTACCATATATCATGTACAAACATGTATAAAACTTAAAACAAAATTGGTCTCATATGAGTATAATAAAACTAGTCTAAGTTCAATTAAAATTTGCAATTTAGTGTCGTATCTTTTGCAAATTTAGTCCTGAATCCCTTAGTTAACTGAAATTGCCATATTAGAATTGTACCCAAAATAAAATATCGAAGATATATAATTCGCCACTAATTGTAGTTAGACTTTAGTTATTCCACTAATCACCTCATTTTAGAGTGATTAATAGCATATGTTAAAGGCAAATAGATGCAATTATAGTGAGGTTAATTATAAGTCTAATTAAGCTAACCGACATGTAACCGGATTTTCAGGATATTAAGAATAGGGACTATTCTCTTTTCTCTTCAAAACTTTTCAACCTTTTCTTGTTGGGTATTATTTGAACTTTGTTTCATTCTCTCCTTTCCTTTTCCACTCTTTTCAAACCAATAATACCATCTTAGTCGGAACCAAAATCATTTTACGAATCTAATTTCATGATGAGATGAAATAATAACTCACTATTATAATTCATAATCTACATAAATGTTTGTAAAGATTGATTTGGTTATGAATTGTAAGATTCTATCTACCTAATATTAATCAATGAGATCGTCTCATAAAAGTTCGAGTATGACTTTTATGATATATGTCTCATAAACTTAATTTCATGAAATTGATCAACTCTTAACTCACAAAATAGATATTGACTAATGAAATAGAGTTTGATTGTGGATTGTCGGGATCTATTTCATAAAATTATATTTATGAGACTATGTCATATAAGATTTAGTGTAAAGATTTTTGTGTACTTAAAGGCCATTTCAATATTTTGTCTCTTTTTTCAGGTTCTCTTGATCAAAATTTTACTTTCCAAATTTATACTTTTATTAATCAAGTATATGTGGTTAATTATTTTGTGTGTGTAGAGTAAGATATTGATTTGATGAAGGTATACATATTTCCTACCTCGATGTGGCCCTAAGAAAAACGTGGCTTTCTTTTTTTTTTCAAACATGTTCCATAACAATAGAAAAAAATGAGCAAATTTATGGTTAAACTTTTTCCTTTTTTTTTTTTTGTTGGTATAAACCCAAGGGCTGTAGGGTTCATTAACGAGTGCCCGTCTTTCCACTTTAGCAGAAAGCATTTTCTCATCTTATCTAAAATGTAGCATCTGCCTCCTTATCTTCTCACCACTTTCTATTTTTTTTGCTATTGAATGCTCATCCTTCTCCTCAGGAAATTGGCATAACTTTATCCCTCCCTCTATAATGAGATCGATAGCTCCGTTGGGAACAATCCTTCTTTTTAAGCATCTTGCAAAGACCCTTCGATTTCACAGCTCTGGGCTTGTCATTCTATTATTATTATACCATTCTTTCTCTTTTCGATACAGTGGAAGTACTCTCCAGTTAAGTGTATCCTGAGCTATAAATATGAGTTCTAAGTAGAAGAACTGTTATTACGCTTTAATGGATTAGGGGTCCTTAAACAAACTATTAGAAATAAGGATGACTCTTACTGTATGTCCCTTAACTAAAGAATGTATGAATTCCTGGCCCGGCTTTCACTACTGACTTTCCTTACTGCAAGAAGCCCAAGACCTTCTTAGATTCTTTATTAGCTCTTTTCTTAGTAGAAAGCATGGCACTTTTGTAACAAGAAAGTCAAAGCCCCGAAAGAAGGGCTAAGGCGCCCCCGCCCTTTTAGTTTAGCTTTCAATGTATCCCTGGATTTCACGCCAGATCTTACTTGGATTTTTTTGATAGTGGAAGTGCCATAAAGCGCGAACCAAGATCCATGATACGAAAACAAAAATCAGAATCAAAAAGAAAAAGATGGCAGAGGAATTGTTCCACGTTTCAACGTAACCCCAATTATAGTTCAAAAATTAGCTTTTTACTAACTAATTATTACTTTGAACTAAAAAGTGATCACTAAAAATGTTAGTGACAAGGTATCGATTAAAGTTGTCTCCAATCATGTACAGTTAATGACAAATATTGTTATTATATAATAATAATAATAATAATAATAATAATAATAATAATAATAATAATAATAATAATAATAATAATAATAATAATAATAATAATAATAATAATTTACGAAAGTAAATACTATCAAATATAATCAGTATATGTAGTCATTATTGATAAGTACTAATAATACTATCAAATGTTCTTTAGATATTACGTGCATACTCTTAAGGTATTACTTTCTATTTAATTAGTGATAGATATTAGATGTATACTCTTCAGGTATCACGTGTGTATACCTTTAAGGTATTACTTGCTTATTCACTAAATGTTTCTATTTTTTTGTTCTGTATGTAAGTAATATCTTAAGATCAATATACATATGATACCTAAAAAGTATATATTTAACACAATGTGGTGGTCAAGTTGGGGACACCATGCCCAGGGACACATAAGTGTCACTATTAGCAGAAATTAATTGTTAATATATAAGTGATTTAAACATAATCTCTATCAATGCATAATTTTTTAAAATCATCTAATATCAATAATATTGGCTCCTAGCTAACCCATCATTATTAACAATTTCCACATTTTTGTATACCATTTTTTCTATTACCAATTCTCTAGATTCTCAAAATTGAATGATCTAAATAACTATATATATATATATATATATATATTATGAAAATTGTTAAAATGTCCACGGTGGGCAACTCTTAATATGCTCACAGCTGACGTGTAAAGATCTCATCCCTTGATTATATGAAAAGTCAAATTAATTGATATACTAGATCTTCATCACGTTAGCGGTGGGCACATTAATATGTGCCCACGGTGGGTAGGTTAGTAGAACTGTATATATTATATACACACAATACTATATATAAAGCTCCATCTGATATTGTTGAGAGGATGACATATAAAGATGTGTTTAATTTGTATGATTATTTTCTTCCATAAGCTTAAATATTGTTCTGATATTTGATATTAGTATATCCATAACATAAAGACTACCTTCCATGTCACAAAATCTTTAATTAACTTAGCAAATGTGGGCCATTAGGTTTGGTAATATTTACATACAACATACAATTATATTTCGTTTATAAATCTTAATTTAAAAAAGAATTCTTGATTATCACACAGAAAAGTAAAAAAAAAAAATCATCGACTTATTTTTCTATGCATCACTCACTTTTTGTTTCTCTTGATTGTAGAGAATGGATTGATTTAAAAAATTTCTTTTCTTCCCCCAATCTTACTATGATAACTTTAATGGTTTACTATAATTTAAAACAATCTCGGGGCATAGTGGAATCAGATTATAAAGAGTTAAATTCAATTTTGGTCCTGTTAAAGAGATGTCGTCCCATTTTAGTCCTCCTAAAATCCGATTTTCAATTTTAGTCCTACTATCTCAATTTTTGACCAATTTCAGTCCAATTTCGTCGGAAAATTCAAATTTCGGGCCAGTTTCCGGCGAGTATACTGCACTCGCCCCCAATTTTACTTTGAAGCTGAGTTATCGCTGACGTGGCTAAATTTTACATGTGGAAATGAATTTTACATTTCTATGAAATAGAAAATTAATAAAAAATATAAAAAATCAAAAATTAGAGAAAAAATCAAAAAATTCAAAATAATTATTTAACAAAAAAATGAAAAGTGAAAAAAAAAATCAGAAGACATATTTTTGAAAAATGAAAAATATATCAAAAAATGAAAAAAAAAAAAAGGAACAAAATTAAAAGAAAAATCAAAATCAAATTTAACAAAAATGTTAAACATAGCCTTCTACTCCTCCCACGCCTTCGCCGCCGTCCGCCTCCTCAAGGTGGTCGAACCTGCCACCTTCAGCCCCTAGCTTTCTCACTTCTCGCCAAATTGCCATCTCCCTCGCTGATGAGCTTGATGACCCCTCTCTCTTCCACAAGGCTATCGTCTACGTTTCTCCCTCCGCCAAATCCTGCCTCTCCACCACCCTTCGCCGCCCTCCACCGCCCCAAAATCGTCTTCCTCTTTCTCACCAACTCCCCTCTCCCCTTCGCCCCTCCCTGGGAATGCTTCTTCTCCATTGCCTTGCTCAATTAGGGTTCTTGAGAGAATCAGTCTCCATCTAATAATGATTTTTTTTATAATGTTTTTCATTTTTGAATTTCCTTTTTCCAATTTTTTGTAAGTTAATGACGTGACACCAAATAAAACAAAAATTTATTAACACATCAACAAATATTGGCTACGTCAGCGTGAATATTAAATTGGGGCGAGTGTGGAACACTCGTCGGAAATTGGCCCAAAATTTGAATTTTCCGGCGAAATTGGACTGACATTGGTCAAAACTTGAGAGAACATGACTAAAATTGAAAATCGGATTTTAGGAGGACTAAAATAGGACGACACCTCTTTAACAGGACTAAAATTGAATTTAACCCGATTATAAAGGATGCAGTACGTTGCAGATAATAATATGTTTTAAAGATTTAAAACAACTTAAGAGACATAATGATTTTTAAAATATTTGTAAGTAAATGTAAATATCTGGTCTCTTATAACTCTTAGTATTACATCATAAATTTATTGATAATAAGTTGTAGGTTGGACCATTTCACACATTTAATCCTGGCAAGATAATCTCACCGGTCCTTCTTGTTTCTCCCATTCAATTGTATTTTCCAAGTCAAGTTAAGTAAAATTCCAAATTGTAGATTTCAACTCATGAAATTCTTGTTCAATTTCAAACGAATTAAAATTTCTAATAATTCGGCCACCCTTTGCAGCCTAGAGTAGAGAGAGAGAGTTGTGGTGCAGTGTATGAGTGTGTGACTAATCATTGTTGAGGAAACAGTGGAAAGGGGTTCACACTTTACTCACTTATTAATTCATTCATGTTGGAACAAGTTTCACACAAGTTTACGAATTAATTTTACTATTTATATATAAATTTGTGAAAATTGATTTGGTTAGTGGGTAAAAAAGATCTATCTCACTGAAATGATCCGTGAAATCGTTTCACACAAGTTTTTGTGTTGTTCAAATATAATCTAAAATCATTTTTCTTTGTTCACTTGAATACCCATTATCTGATCAATGGAAAAAAAAAAAAAAAAAAATCAACAACAACATTTTATTTCAACTTTATATATAAAAAAAAATTCACTTTTTAACCCCCATATTGTATTCTCATTTAGTCTTACGATATTCAGCCTCCTTGAATTATCAAGGATAACTATATTTTATCGCTTTGCAATTTACCCCTTGAGCTATCCAAAATTACTTACTTACCACTTAACCTTTTGTGGAGTCCTTTCAAAATATTAAATAATCAATTGATTTATTTGTTTTTAGTATTTCAATCGATATACTTTTAAGATTCTTTTATACTTTATTTTCTCTTGAGTTTAATTATTATTTCCGAATGAAATTAATTTTATTTAAAATAAGATATATTAAATTAATATCTTCATTAGCTAGTGCTTTTATGTACATATAATTTTTTTGTTGATCATATAACTATGGACCTGCAAGATGAATTTTATAAATCATGATGTAACATGCTAATTAATAACAATGTGGTCACACAGTGACATAGAGAACTATATATATGATTATATTCAAATGATTTCATTAAATAATGAAAAGATATAATGCTAGTATATAAATGATTTTCCTAGTACGTAAGATATCTTCTAGGTTTACAAAAAAAACGTACAATATATATATATATATATACTATACGAATTAATTACATATAAAAAATGAATATTATATATATATATATATATAATTACATAAATTAATTTCTAAATGAATTAACAGAAGTATTAATTAATTATATAGTGAACAAAATATAACACAAGTTTATATCTTTTAATCAAGACATTCTTAAAGTAATTGTATATATTACTAAATTTCAGGAGGGTTAATTGATACTCATTAAAATGTAGATATTGATTATAAAAAAAAAAAAAAGGCAAAGTAAATTTAATCCCAAACAAGGCCAGTTTAGTTTAATTTTTTTATCACATGATTTTGTATACTTTCTACAATTCTCAAATTAAAAAGTGTTTTAGTAAAATTGACATATGAAACAAAATTCCAACGGTATTTCACAATATTCAACGGAATTGTTCCGTTGGAATTTGAGTGATTTCTAGTAGTGATATTTTATTTCATATTAAGTGTTATTTTAAACTTTTATAAAATTATATTCCCCAATTATTCCTACTAATATTCTTCAGCTAAAATTTCATGATTTATAATGATACTTTTTATGAAATTAATTTGTCTCTCTTTCCTATTCGAATAATAAATTCATTGGTTAATTAAGGTTATATTTGTCCGATTTATAAACCTTGACAAAAACTTCGAAACCACTTTTATTATTAAATAAAGGGAGCATGACATTAAAGTATCAAGAATATTGTATTGGTAGGTATATCTATACTTTCATATGTAGGTAAAAATCAAAGAAAGTCCAATTGAAATAAATCAGTGTAATCATGACTTCTTTTTGTGACCGCAAAGTGAATTTTGCCCACCAAAACAAGTCATCATTCATTTTGTGGTTATTAATTATATGTTTGCACAAATAATTTGTTTAAATAATTTTGGTTAAGTCATTGTTACGTAAGTTATGACACATGCAAAAGTCTATAGCTCTTGGAAAGGTTAATAATCATTAATTAATTTGTACAATTCAAATTTCACCAAGTTAATTTTATTTAAATTGCTGAATTAATTCATGTAAAAAGTGGATTTTCAATCAAATATTCACATTGAAATTTTATTATATATGCATAAATAGTACAGCTCTATTTTGGCAATATAGCTTTTAATTTTTCTCGTTTGATTACCTGCATTTGACATTTTAGAGGCCCTCTTTGAAGCTTTTCATGAATTTACATCACAACTTTTTGAACTATATATATATATATATATATTTGAAAATAAGACCCCGCAATATTTTGTTTCAATTCAATTTCAGTCTATTACAATTTGCAATATTATTTTGTTAATTGTTAGCTTTAGAATGGAAATGATACTTTTTGGATAAGGAAATTGAGGATGAATTTGAAATACAATGTATCAAATCCATTGATATTGGTGTTTGATTAATAGATGTGAATTTGAAATTCATAAAAAAAATTGAACTAATTATCAAGCAGTATACAAGATACAAATTCACTCTAACATCCACTCATTTTAAATTTTGGATTCAAATCACTATATCCAAACATATATAACTGGTAAAATAATCTTGCATGAAGATATCAATTGTGGAACGGTAGACACTGATATAGAGAACAATTTCGTCTATCTCAGCTAGAATCTAACTATCATTTTGTTTTTAGTTGTTTCATTTGTTTCAGTTCCTTTAATTGTAAGTACATTCAATTTTAAGGCCTAATTCAACAACAACAAGAAACAACATATTTTTAATGGCAATTTTATCATGACCTTGTTTTGATTTAGCAAAAACAATTCACATATTTAACACATTTATTATAGAAAAATCACAACTATTTTTCTAGAGTCACATGAACTTTAATATTCACAATAAACATCATTACTTTAACTCACTGTTGGAGTTCGATTTTAGCACACTATTTTGTCTAACATCTGAACTTGAATCATCTGAGAATACAATTGTATTGAATTCAAAAAATTAAGATTAAATTGCAAATGTTTAAGAAGATAGCTTTTTTTTTTTTCCTTTTTCTTTTTGGTCGCTAAATATAAAAAATAAAGATTTATTGTAAATTTTGAAAAACATTTATATTTTTCACAATCAGACCTTTCATTAACATGTTAATGTTATGTAACGATATCTGACGTGTACATTTTCTTCAAACCCCTTCCACTATGCCACTTACCATATATTATGTCATTATTCCATGCTCGTGGCTCAATAATTAATTATAAATAAAAAGCTAAAGAAGCTTCTAATAAATAATAAATCATCTATAATCAATTAATAAAAAACTAAATAAAAAGACATTAAAAATACAGTCACAAAGACCCCACCATAGATAACATGAACAAGTCGAGGGAATTTGTAAACACATATAAATGTTAGTGAAGAATTAATAGTAATTATTATTGCAAAGATTTGATAGTGTCAAAAGAAAGACTTGAAAATTGAATCTCGAATTTACTAAGGTTGGTCTTTTCCAACACATATATACTTGGAAAAATAGGCTCAAATATTAATCATCATCATTAGTATATGACTATAACCTCATTAGACTCTCATTTTTCCCACCAATCATCATTACATTTTTGATTAATTTGTAACTCCCATTTGGAAAATGTTAAGCTAAATACAATTCCACATTAGGGCGGCCATGAGATGGTCGTGATGTGGGCTATGACCAAGTCGTGTGTGACTGAAATATACTTCAACATCTACTTTTTTTTAGGTTTTAATTTTTTAGAATTTTTTGAGACTTATTTAGATCAACGTATTACCCTTTCTACTAATAAAGACTTGTGAATGTTTTCAAAATTTTCCTTTAAGACACATCTTTTCTTTTTCACTCTTTCGATGACTCACGAATCCAAATCATAAATTGAATATGCAGGATCAATATGGGTCTCCAACATAGTCATTATTGTAACATAGTTATTTTCATATACATTGTGATTATAAATTCATTTAAAACTTAAAAATTTATATAACATTCTCAAAAGAATATAAAAATATTATAAAACTTTTCAGTACTAATCCTAATATCATATTTATAAAATTAAATTATGTAATATAAAAAAGTACACACATAACATGTAGAATAAAAAAATAAAAATTAACTAAAATAAGTCATATTTTTACTTGCCTATAATTTAATTCATTGATATTCATGCTTTACCAAAAATCAAATCCTATTTGGGCTTTTCTTATTAAGGCTCTTCCTTCTGAAGGCCCAAATGATATATGGGAGTCCTTAGCAGCCCAATATAGGCTTACCGTAACCATATAAACCCATTGTTTTTTTTTTTTTTTTTTCTGGAAATCATTATTTTTTTTCATTGTTAAATACTTGAATTGTTACATGATAGATACACTATGTTGGTAATTGTCTGATAAGTGTCAAATTCATTCGTCTGAGAATATACACATTTACTAAACACACCCAATATTTTTAAATTGATCAGGAATTTGATTTTTTTTCAATTTGAAATATGATCGATTCGTGATTTGAAGCTACGTGAAATAACATGCTATGGCTGGTCAGAACTATTTGAGCCTGCAACCTTTGTTGTATAAGACCACATGTGTGTTCTATTAATTTTTTTGGCAGAAATCGAGTTACAAATCTTCCAAAAAAACCAAGAACAAACTTGTAAACCATGCTCAGGCGGTTAAGATCCATCAACTATGGTACAACCATTAAGATCCATAAAATTAAACTATCTTGGGTTAAAATCTCTGATAAGTGTCGTTTTTACTATATTTTTGCATACGTTTATATGTTCATTTGAGCATGTTTATGTATGTTTCTATAGTGATTTAGATACTTTTGGTGTATTAGTTGCATTTGATAGTTTTATGTTTTTAGTGTTAAAATCGCAAGTTTCAGCTTACATGCGTAGTTGTGGAAGAAATGACATATTTCATGATCTAGAAGTCCGAATTGGAAGATCTTAATTTTTTTTGGAAAGCTAAGGAAGAGATCTACAACTTTTATGTTGAACACTTTTCCCAATTCCTTCTTCAAGAAAGCAGAATATTAAGGAAAGATGACAGTTGTATCTTCGGTTCTTTGTCGTGACAGGGCTCTAATATTTTGATCATAACTTTCTCTAAAATACTGCTATTGAGGTGAAATTTGTAGCATTGGAAAGTTAACTTCAAGACCTACAACTCACATGAAGACCTCAAAGTCAAATTCGGTACTGTGCACCAGCGCACGGCCGTGTCTTGGGACACGATGGTGTCCCACTTCACAGAAAGACCAGTTCTGGTGCATGGTTGACCGTGTCCTAGGACACGGTCGTGTCCGAGAGACACCTATTTCACCCCAAACTCGATTTTTGACGTATCTCACACTTTTAAACCATTTAGGAGACCTCCAAGATGTTATATATACCCAAATTCGTCCCCAAAACATAGGAGGACCATAATTAGGGTAGGAATAACATTCATAGAGAGAAAACACATATTCTGAGAGCATCCGGAGAGGAGAAGAAGACTTCAAAGATTGAGAAATCGAGATATCATCGTTCATATAGAGTTTTTCTTTATCTTTCCTTGGATTATTTCAGTTTGATATGATATTTTCAATTTTGTCTATGAGTTTGTTGATATTCATGTCTAGCTAGTTTTTCATGGGTTTCTAAGACTTGTTAGTAATCTGATTTGAATCTGATGAATTTTTGATTTCAATCAATTTATTGATTCTTTATCCTATTGATGTGTTTATGGTTTGGTTGCTTATTTGATTGCCCAGCCGGTAATTGAGCATGTTTGAGTAATTAAATTCGAGAGAAGAGATTTAATTATGGAAGAGTAAACACATGACATGTAGGATGCATTAAATCGAGAGATTAATGACTTATGTGATGAGATTTTCAATCGTATGAGCTTTTGGGAGTTGTTTTGCTTTATCAGATTAAGTAGAGATACCTCTGGTAGCATAATAATCAACTGGTTAACTGACTCGAGAGAGTTGTTAATTCGATATTTGTGATTGCTCATATAGGATAATTAATCATTGAATTGGATTGGTCAAGTGATATCATGATGAGAATTAGATGAAAATATGTTCTAGAATCTGTCTCAATTATATATGTTTATCTCCGTGGATTTATCTGTTTTTTTGTTTTAGTATAGTTAAATTGAATTCTTTGATATCTAATAGTCTAGATAAAATTAGGGGTTGAATTTGGGTAATCGATTATTTCTAGATAATAGTCTATATGAGATCGAACTTTCTTACCGTGTCTACAATCTACACGTACACTTACGGTAGTAGCCTAAAGAAATTGGTGAACGGTCCCATACTAAATGCTACAGTGGATTAAGGTCACATACCTAATGTTAAGTCGTATCAATTCCCGCATCTAAGTGAAAAGAATATTTTTTTACAAGTCTCGTAATTTAGGCTTTGTCCAAATAATATCATGTAAAATATGACATGCCTAATTTTCGACTTTTATATATAATAAAATGTCGAATTTTAAGAATTATGGCCATCGTCTACCATTAACATTGTCGGATTTTCCATTTCAACTCCTTAACGATGTCATATTTTACACTTGAAATAGGATGATTATATTGAAATATTAGATAAAATACGAATGTAATAGAATGGAAGATCATTTTTCCCTCCAGATTCGCACCAAACATATTCTCAAAACCACACTGCTTTCACCAAATTAACATATTCACCAAACACGAACTTTGCTTATTTAACATCTATCAGAAATATCTATCACACAAAACAATTTACAACAAACTTAAAATCTAACTTGTACAAAACATACAAACACTTTTTGTGAACAATACAAGCTCACATGAAAAATCAATTCTAACAAACCCATCACACAAACCAAACGAGTCTCCGATGTATCAGCATTCTGGCAGAAATCCTCCAGTTCACTATGGTTAACCCAGGATGAACTGGGCTGCAAATAAGTGAAACAGAACAAAGTCAGACAATTAGGTCCCTGATTTATGCATGGTTAACTGTGAGGCCAATGATTGTTTGAGTGAAGTAAGCCCATCACAAGGGTTAACAAATATATTGAAGGTTTTCACATGATTTAAAGATAATAAATGCTTTCATCTGCAAAATTTTTAAATTTTGAATTGAGTTACAACTTACAATGTTCCTTTTGATGAGAGAGAATGGAGTGGTGATAACAATGAGAGTGAGAAAGGGATGAGAGATAAGGGGTGGTGAGAGAGAGGAAGACAATGGATACACATACACCACACTTAGCACAAAGTGATGGTGGCGGTGAGCAATACTTGTATGGGAGAAGGCACTATTTTGTTTAAATATGATTTTTGTTTATATACACATATCAATCAATTTAATTATGATTTTTAAAAAAATCAAGGTGTGTATTTATTAAAAAGAAAAAAAAAACTAGGCTGTTAATAATAGCAATCCATTTTAAATGGATTATATGATCTTAACAAAATATTTTGGATTGAAATAATATCTCATAAAATCTTATTTTAAAAACTCCATTATACACTTTAGGGAGTTGTAGATCTTGAATAACTTCTATATAAATGTTAAGTAAGAAACTGATTAGTTTATTCAACAATAATATATATATATACACATATATAATGAACAAAAACAATTTATGGTTCAAGACTAAAATAGTGAAATTGAATTACTAACCTGGTGATAAAAGTAGTCTCTCAAGAGTTCCATGAAAATAAAAACTTTCTTGGCAGGTTCAAATCGGGTGCGTCTTTTTCTGCTGATTTCTTTAGTATATTCTTTTGAATTCGAGGATTACAGTCAACCACTTCCAAATTCAAAAAAACTTCATCATTCAATGTGAAACGGAGCTTTTTCAAATTGTAGCAGTGTTTTATGCTTAATTTTGTCAGACATTCGAAGCTCTCTTCCCCCTCTAATATCTCGAGATCAATATCTTCCATTTGGAGATATAAAAGTTTTGGGAATTCATCTGCTTCCACTTCCCAAAGTGGCCCTCGAAATGCATTATTCCGGAGTTTGAGCACTTCAAGATTTGGCAATGAAGAAATTGTGTTGATTTCTACCCAAGGATAGCCCAATCCGCTTAAATACAACTTTTTTAGATTTAACGGGAACATTGAAAGCTGAACATGTGGTGCAACAACCTTAAAGCTACATGTAGGATTTACAATGACATATTTAAGTGATTCTAGATCACTTAGACGAGAAACATGATCAAAGCAACACAAGGGTTCTATTGCACCAGGGATTAAATCAACTCGAATTCCTAGTTTCTTTAGATTAGGAAGCCTTCCCACAAAACCATTAGTGCAACTATTAAAGCTCACATCTAATAGTGTTACGAGATTTGGCAGTAAAGCTTCACTAACATCGGGTAGGTCACTGCTCGTGATATAAAGATACTTCAATCTTTTCATATCCCATATCTCTACAGGCAAATACGATGGAGCTCCGAATTTAATTATCAAATGTCGATGGACTATCAAGTATTGAAGTTTCCTAAGTTTAGATATCGAAGAAGGGACACTCGCATTGCATGTGATAGCAAGATATCTTAACCTAACTAGTTCTAGTACTTCCAATGGAAACTTATAAAAACGGATATTTACCGCGTCAAATTTTTTGAGCAACTTCAAACCGAAACATATTGGTACTGGATATTGATGATATGGGCCTAAACATAGGAGAGAGTGGGTTGTCGATGCACAATTTTCCTCCATTGAATTGTACACGACTTTAATGCCAAACAAAACATTGTTATGGATGGTCAACCTACTTTGACCTTCTATGACTTCTTTCGATGCATCTGTATCAATATCGAGAACATGAAAAAATTTATCTTTCCTAGCTTCTTTGTTGCAAAAATACCACCAGGAGGAATGGAGGCCACATGTTTTAATTCTTTCATATTGACCATTCATTGGAGTACTGCTTCTTTGATGGACCATAACAATATTTTGCAAAGCAAGATATTGTAAGCATTCTACACTGGAAATTTCCAAAGATTGAAAATTCTGTTTTCCAATGAGTTTCTCAACAATCCATAGATTAATGAGTTTGGATTTGGGGATCTTGTGTTTTAGTGGGAAAACTCCCATATAGATAAAGCACAATTTCAGTTCTTCACGTAGATTGTCAAAGCTTGGATATAGTACCTTTGATATCTCATCGTATGCATCAATGAAAAGTTGATGTCTCTTCCGTTGTGCTACTTCAATCCATTGTGATCGTGGTGTCTTTGATAGGAGTTTGGCGACTGTGATGATTGTAAGAGGAAGACCATCACACTTCTCAGCTATCATCTTGGTGGCTTTCTCAAGTTCAACAGGGCATGAGTTTTGAGCAAAGATCTTGTCACACAAAAGATTCAAACTTTCTTGTTCATTTAGCAAACGAATATGTATGAGATGATAAGAGAATGAATACTGATGTTGAATTCTTGTTGTAACCAAGATTCGACTTCCCTCTCCTAGAGTTATGGTTTCCAAGCACTCTAGGACGAACTCCATATCCCATAGATCATCCAACACAATGAAATATTTTACCTCTCCAGCATCATCATCATCATCATCATCAACTCCCAATTGAGCTAGTATGATTTGAATAATCTCTTGTGGTTGATATTCTCTTCCAATCGTCACCCAGGCACGAGAATCGAACCGTTCTATGATATCCAAATCATGGAAAAGCTTATGAGCAATAGTAGTCTTGCCAATTCCTGCCATCCCAACAAGTGAGAAAACAACTTCATCCCTCCAGGGACCAAAGATGTCGCTTTTGAGTTGAGCACACACATCAGACAATCCAAGCATCTTGGATTGGATAGGAAATGATGAATGAATTGCATGATACTCTTCCTCGATCTTTTCCAACTTGGCTATGAAGGAATGACTATCTTCTCTCAACATCTCAATTGCTCTCAAGTATCCATCCGAGGTGGCAGTAAGTCCCCAAGATTCATCCCCAAAGCTTAGCGTTGCGTCCAGAAATACAGAAGCAGCCTCTTGGACTCGTAGAAGGGAATCCTTCATCAGAATCCTGCTGTTCAAATCCAATCTTTCCATAAATACTTGAAACGAATGAATCTTTTTGTGTACACTTCGATAGATTTCCTCAAGAAATGGTGTGCCATCGAACATGACCGCACCATAATCTAGATAGCCCGCCATCAGGTAATCCAGTTCGGCAAGAGAACGATAAGCCCCCATCTCTCGCTCGCACTCTTAATTTTTTATGAAATCAGAAATTATAATGATCACAAACAACTATTACTGTGATTAAGTAACTCCACCTACCATTATTATTATTATTTTCTTCTACTAATTGTTTCATCCCATATATTCATTAATATATTCAATTATTTCACCATATAAATTTTAAGAAGCCAGCTGCCTGTGGGTCCCCAACATGACAACTAATTAATATTCAATATTTAATTTCTTGACTGAGCAAGATTTCGTTGACTGCTTGCAAGTTGATTAATTTTTAAAATCATGTTTGTATTAACAAAAGAGTAGACGACCAAATAAATGTGCACTGCACCGCCCCACGATTCAACTATTATTATTATAATTATTTGGGCCAATTCGCTAATCTCAATTTTCAAATTTTAATTTTATTTATTTTCATATAGGATAATTAATCATTGAATTGAATTGGTTGAGTGATATCATGATGAGAATTAGATGAAAGCATTTTCTAGAACCTGTCTCAATTATATATGTTTGTCTCCATGTATTAATTTGTTTTTGTTCTAGTATAGTTTATTTGACATCTTTCATATTTGATAGCCTAAATAAAATTAGAGGTTAAACTTGGGTAATCGATTATTTCTAGATAATAGTTTATGTGGAATCGATCATGCTTAGTGTCTCTACAATTTACATCGTACACTTGTGGTAGTACCCTAAACAAAAAGTGAACAACTAATATTCAATATTTAATCTCTCCAATGTTGTGACCTGCATGTGCGAAGACTTACTTTATCGACCAACCCAAAGCTTGGTTGTGAGGAAAAGGACAAGAAAGTGGGGGAAAAAGAAAAGAAAGGGATGAACCCCACCACCAGATCATTTGCCAAGTGCCATACTTTTATTTGTTGTATTAAATTTTTATCTATATAATTTAAATTCTTGATAAATGATATACTCCCTCTGTCCCAGTCGAATTTGCCTACATGTCATTTTCGTTTGTCTCAATCCAATTTGTCAGCCCATAAATTATAAATAAATTATAAAGCAAAAAAGTATAAAAAAACATTTTTGTAATCAAAAAGTAAGCAAAAAGTAACCTAAAACAACAAGTCAACTGCATTTTCTTAGGTTTCGTGTCCGGTCCAAGTAAGCAAATTGGACCGGGATGGAGGTAGTAACTTTTATTAGGTAAAAATGCAACGGATGCTCCTGTGATTTGAAAATATTACGTCGGTGATAAGTGTCGTTTTTACTATATTTTTACTTATGTTTATGTGTTCATTTGAGCATGTTTATATACGTTTCTATAGTGATTTAGATACTTTTGATATATTAGTTGTATTTGATGGTTTTCTGCTTAACTTTGTGTTTTTAGTACAAAAATCTCAAGTTTCAACTTACATGCGCAGTTGTGGAAGAAATGACATATCTCACAATTTAGAAGTCCGAATTAGAAGATCTTAATTTTGTTGGAAAGATAAAGAAGATATCTACAACTTTTATGTTGAACACTTTTCCCAATTCGTTCTCCAAGAAAGCAGAATATTAAGGAAAGACGGAAATTGTGTGTTCAGTTCTTCGTCGTGACAGGGCTCTAGTATTTTGATCATAACTTTATCTAGAAAACTGCTATTGAGTTTAAATTTGTGGCATTGGAAAGCTAACTTCAAGACCTACAACTTTTATGAAGACATCAAAGTCAAATTCGGAACTGTGCACCAGCACACGACCGCGTCCTGGGACACGGTCGTGTCCCACTGCGCGGAAACACCAGTTCTGGCGCACGGTTGACCGTGTCCTGGGGCACGGTCGTGTCCGAGAGACTCCTATCTCATCCCAAACTTGATTTTTTACGTATCTCACACTTCTAAACCATCTAGGAGACCTCCAAGATGCTATATATACCCAAATTCGTCCCAAAAATAGGGGGAATCAATCATTAGGGTAAAAAAAACATTCATAGAGAGAGAAACACATATTCTGAGAGCATCCGGAGAGGAGAAGAATACTTCAAAGATCGAAGAATCGAGAGATCATCGTTCATATAGAGTTTTTATTTATCATTCCTTTATTGTTGGATTATTTCAGTTTGATATGATATTTTCAATCTTGTCTATGAGTTTGTTGATATTCATATTTGGCTAGTTTTCCATGAGTTTTTAGGGCTTTTTATTAGTTTAATTCAAATCTGATGGATCTTTGATTTCAATTCAATTTCTTGATTTTTTATCATATTGATGTGTTTATGGTTTGATTGCTTGTTCGGTCGATAATTGAGCATGTTTGAGTAATTAAGTCAAAATTCGAGAGAATAGATTTAATTACGGAAGAGTAAACACGTGACATATATGCAGCATGAGATCGAGAGATAAATGACATATGTGATGAGATTTTCAATCCTAGGTGCTTTTAGGAGTTGCTGTGTTATATCAGATCGAGTAGAGATACCTCTGATCGCATAATAATCAACCGGTTAAATTGACTCGATAGAGCTTTTAATTTGATATTTGTGATTGCTCATATAGGATAATTAATCATTGAATTGGATTGGTCGAGTGATATCATGATGAGAATTAGATGAAAGCATGTTCTAGAACCTGTCTCAGTTATATCTGTTTGTCTCCGTGTATTAATTTGTTTTTGTTCTCATATAATTTATTTGACATCTTTGATATTTGATAATCTAGATAAAATTAGAGGTTGAACTTGGGTAATCGATTATTCCTAGATAATAGTTTATGTAGGATCAATCTTATTTACCGTATCTACAATCTACATTATAAACTTACGATAGTAGCCTAAATAAAAAGGTGAATAACTAATATTCAATATTTAATCTCTCCAATGTTGTGACCTGCATGTGCGAAGACTTACTTTATCGACTAACCCAAAGCTTGGTTGGGAGGAAAAGGACAAAAATGGTGGGGGAAAAAAAAAGAAAGGGATGAACCCACCACCAAATCATGTGCCAAATGCCATAATTTTATTTGTTGTATTAAATTTTTATCTATATAATTTAGATTCTTGATAAATGATATAATTTTTATTAGGTAAAAATGCAACGGATGCTTCTGTGATTTGAAAATGTTGTGTCGGTCCCCCCTATTAAAAGAATGTCAACATTTACACATGTGATAGAAATTAATATGCACGAAATCTCTATTCCATCAAATTTAACAGAGTGTGTGCATCGCTCGCGCCCTTATATGACTAATGCTTGAATTTGCTTATATATTAACTATAATTTATTGACTTATATATTGACTACAATACTCTTTAGATAGTATATATCATGCTCTTTATTAATCTTTAAATATATAGTGTAGAATCCCATTTTTCACTGCATCATTTCAAGTTTTCTAAATTTATTATGTGTAATATTTATTACGTATCTTAAAATTATTTTCTATAGTTTTTGATTTTTTTTTGCAACCTTAATTTATAAATGAATATATACACAAAATATTTTCACTTTAATTTAATTTTCACATTCATATAATATATTCTCCATAAATTTCAAAAATAATAATCAATTTTGGAAATAATAAAAATGAAATTTTAGAATTTCAATTATTTTTAAAATTAAAATTCAAAATTTGCTCTAAATTATGATTAAAGTATGAAGATTAAATTTAAATTAAATTGAAGTGTGAAGGTTGTTAAAGTATTAATGTATTATTGATAATTCAATTATGATTAAAATTTTATAAAAGAAAAAACTCTCATGCTAGACAAAATGCAAAAGTACAAGTATTGGAGATAAAGAAATCTAGAATGTTAATTAATAATTTTATTATTAAAATTCAAAATAAAAATAAAACTACTAAGATTGTTAAATAAAATAAACAAAAATCTGAAACTTAAAAGACGAATATTTAAGATTAAATAATAAGCAATAAATTACAAGACATATATAGAAAATTAACAAATACAAAAAATTACATTATATTTTAAATATAAATCTGAAAATTAAAAAATGCATAAAATTAATATAATTAAATCCTTCGAACTAAATCTCAAAATTTAGAAAATATTTTGATTATAAAGTATGATATAATTTCAATTTATTTAGAAAATCATTTTAAAAGTCAATCATAATATTTCATTATATAACTATATATATTAAAATTATCTAAAATTTAAGATAAATTAAGAATATGAATATTGTTATTATAATTAAAAAAACTGACCAAATGTCAAATTTTATTATATATATCTTAGTTGAAAATTATTTTAACAGTTAATTTTCATATTTTTGGAAATGTTTATATTAAAAAAATCAATTTTTAGATCATTTTTTAAATGTTTGGATTTATCATAATCATATTTTAAGCTTAATTAGGATAATATTAAGGTTAATCAGACCCACAATTATGTTTTAATGTTTTAAATTATTAATTTAAGGACAATATTTCAAATATTAACAATAATTAAATGTTATTTAACGTCCGTATTGGTGAAAAATAAAAAGTAAAAAGATAATGTTTAAAATGCAGGTAATATAGTTAAAAAGATATGAATTATTTGATGTATAAATGTATAGTTGGAAATTTAGTAGAAAAGTTAACACCATTAACACTCATTTGAAGGGAAGGGAGAGTGTGCAACATTTATTAAATCACAAGTGTAAATTTTGCTATTCTTTTAATGGAGGGTGAACCAATGCAACATTTCCAAATCACAATAGGGAAGGCGCGTTTTACCCAATTTTTTATTTTATTTTTAGAAAAAAAAAACAGAATTCCCATCTTTTTTTTTTTTTGTTAATATATAAGTAGAGTGTAATATTGACATATGTTGAATCACAGTTTGAAACTAATATTTATTTTTTCTCAACCTCAAATCTATATTTTTTTACATTTTGAAATTCTCTTTTGTCATATAATTTAATTTTGTTATTATGGATCCGCTAATTATTATCCAAACTCCCAAAATGATCATTGATTATATAATTTAAACTTTTATGTTTGTAATTTAATATTTCATGCATTTTTTTTTCATTTTCGTATTCCCGCTATTGTAATTTCAATTGAGTTATTGTGTTAATATATTATTTTAAGTTTATGGTAAAAAGAATTTCCTTATTATAATTATGGGATTAAAATATAATTTTTTAGTCTATGCAATTATTATATTTTTAATGAGTCTCAAATTTAAAAAAATAATTAATATGCAATTATTATATTGATGAGTCCAAAGTATTTTAGAGTTGTGCATAAATAAAAGATAAATGAATATTATTGAAAAATTAGCTTGGGTTGAGTTATTGATGAAGTAAAGGGAATTTGGTTGGGTTGTAAATTTGTATACATGGATGAGAGATAAATAAATATTTTATTGCATATGTGCATTGTAAATTGAGTAAGTCTTATGTGAGACCGTCTCACGGATCTTCTTGTGTGAGACGGATCAACCCATAACCCACCTTAACAATTCATATTGAAATTTGAAAAAATGGATTTAATACATGGATAATAAAGATTCGTCTCACGAAAACTATTCGTGAGACAGTCTCACATGAATTTTTGTGTTGTAAATTGTATATATGGATGAAAGAAAACTAAATATTTTATAAAAAAATTGGATTGTGATCAGTGGGTGTATGAGAAAGGGAGTCTAAGTCCTGATTATTTGTTTATTAATCGGGATTTTATTGTGCAATGCACCGCCCCACGATTCAAACAAGCTTATTAATTTTTTAAATCGTGTTTGCATTAACAAGAGAATAGACAAAATAAATGTGCACTGCACCGCCCCACGATTCAATAATAATAATAAGCCAAATGTTGCTGTGCACCAAGTGCACGGATTTGGATTAGTGCAATTGGGGCGACCCGATCCGAATCCGTGCACCTGGATTTTCTTTTTTTTTTCGCTTCAGGCTGTTACCTTTATGTTGTAAGGATGTGACATTTACGTTATATAAGTATGACCTTTATATATAAATGTTATGACTTTTATGTTCAATAACTTAGAAAAAAATGAAGATTTTTAGGTTTTTTCACTTCAGATTAAGACCTTTATGTTGTATTGTTGTAACATTTATGTACAATTCTTGCGACTTTTATGTACAAATATTTTGACCTTTATAATCCATAACTTTGAAAAAAAATTGAAATTTTCAAAATTCAGTGCATTTTAAGGATGAATATATGTGCATCTAATATTACATAAATGTAAATGTGTACAAATTTTGCTAAAATTCTTCATTTTTTTCTAAGTTAGAGTATATAAAGGTCATTACATTTATACATAAAGGTCACACTTATATAACATAAAGGTCACATGCATATAACATAAAGTTAACAACTTGAAGTGAAAAAATAAAATTCAAAAAAAAAAATAAATAAATAAAAGTGCACGGATCCGGGTCGACCCGGACCCTACCCAAATTGTATGTGCACCAGTTGCACAGGAGACTAACTCTAATAATAAATATTATCATCATCTGGGCCAATTCCCTAGTGTAACTCTAAAATTGTAATTTTATTTATTTCTGAATAAAAAACTCAAAAAATGGAAAAAAAATAAAAACAATAAAAATCGTGGACTTGTTCAACTTAGTGGATTTCTTGGTGGCTTCCGAGGAATCTTAGTGCCGGCGGTGAATTGAGAGTATCTTAGAATGATATTAGAAATATAAATTAACGTTAAAATTTTAAATTAGGAAAATAATGAAAAACTCATCCCAACTATACCACATTTAACACTTTACGATATCATCTATGAATATTTTCACTTTACTATATAATATATACGAATTTTGCATGAAACAATAAATCCGACTATCACGTCATTTTTCTCCACCGGATATAGCTGACGTGCATTGCATGTGCAGTTTTAAGGGTAGTTTGGCAATTTGAGTTTTCATGTAAATCAAAATTTTAATTTCATTGAATAAATAAAGGCATTCCAGATTTGATTCAAGTGGTCTAATTGTTCTGATTTCTAAAATATATCGATAACCTTTTTTTTTTTCTAGCAAACATGATTTATAGTTAAACTTAAATTTCGTATAAACATAATTTTTCAAAGAATTGCCAATTTTCTTAAACAAATACGAAAAATCAAAACATCAATTTCTAAATTAAATATTATATTATATGAAGTAGTTATGGAATGAATATGATCAAATATTTTAAAATCATACCATTGTATTGTTTTTTTTTTATCTTGCTATGCATGAATTTTTTCTAAAATAAAAGGCAAAAATGGCGACTTTTAGCTGGAAATAGTGCAATGCACAAACATAACATTTTTATTATTTATATATTTTAATATGAATATGTTTCATACAAAAAATAATAAATTTTATTAGAGATTTCAAAAAATTTATTACTCGTGTGTAATGCACTTCATAATTTAAATATTGAGTTAATCTTAAAATTGTTAGGTTTTATGAGAAAAAATAATTTTATAGATAATATTTCAATCTCAATTGATACTGGTGTGATGCATGTCTCTATAAATTTATTAAAATCGATAATGTTTTTAACAAACATAATTCAGAGTCAAATTTAAAATTCATATAAAAATAATATTTTCAAAAGGATTGTCGATTTTCTTACACAATTCTTAAAAATCAAGACATCAATCTCAAATGTTAAATATTATAGTGAAGTAGTTCATGGATTAAATATGGTCAAATATTTTCAAATCAATTTTTTTTTTTTAAATCTCGTTATGCATGAATTTTTCCTAAAATAAAAAATGAAAATGGAAAGTTGAAACTTTGACTTTTGGAGGGAAATTAGCAATCATTTTCTTATTATAAATACTAGTATTGGTCTCGTGCGATGCACGGACACATAAATTTTACTATTTTAATGTTTTAGCACGTAAATGTTGAACACAAAAAATAATAAATTTCTCTTGTAATTTCAATCTACTTATTACCCGTGTGATGCACAATCATAAAATTTAAAAATTTCAGGTTTGATGTATGTAAAGGTACTCATGCGATGCGTGAACATATATAAAAATTCAAAATTTTGTAATTTTAAAATGTATATAATATCTTTAAAGTTGATATGCACTTTAAAGTTGGTGACTATTGGATTATAATTATAGTGAAAACATTAATATAGCCATAGTAAAAGTTGGGATAAATTAATATATATATATATATATATATATATATATGAGATGGTATCATAATTATAATATTAAAATTTATTTCATATACTATTTCATTATAATATTCAATATATGTTTTCATTTTACAATTTTACGATAAAAATTGGCAATGATTTTGAAAATATTAATTTATAATAGGGAAAGAAAAAATCATTGCATATTGGATATGGCCATATGATTTGAAGGAAGGAAAATGGGCTTGTTCAACACTCAAGCCAATTCTCTTCCTTCTTTTTATAACTCACGTGTGCCCATCCAAACGGAAGGAAAATAGGCTTGTTCAACACATAAGCCCAACTTCAAATTTGAAGTTGGGCTTTCATTTCTCTTGACCCAAATTGCAATTCTTTCGCTTCTTCATTTTCTTAGTGGGCTTGGGCTCAATTCAATCTCGATCAATAATTAAACGCATTGACTCTAAATTAATTCAAAATTTCTAAAATAATCATGAAAATAAAATATGAAGTATTTCAAGTTTAAAAACACGGAAAATGATGCATTCAATCATATAAAACATTATAAAAATCCAATTTAATCCATAAAATGCATCTATTTTATACCTACATGGTGTTTTACTTCTTTAATTAATCAATCAACAAACATAGAATAATATGATATAAGTTCATTTTAAAAGTAGAATACCTTTCATTTAATTAACATATTTGATTATAGAAATAATAATAGTACTCTCTCCATCTTTATAATAAACGTCGTTCTAGAATTTAAACTATGTTTCATAGTAAGTGTCGTTTTAAACTTCTATACAATTTTATTATCATACTATCTCTACTAATATTCATTAGCTAAAATTTAGGAATTTAATATGATATAAATTTTTTGATTCTCTTTCTAATCTTGAATCATAAATTTTTAATTAGTAAGGGGTATATTGTGTATGTTGTTTTATTCATGATAACCTATAAAATAATATACAAAAGTAATAAATAATAAATAATCGATTTTACTTTTGGGGTGAAACTGTTGGGAAAATGATCTTATTCCCACTTTTGAAGGGTAATTGTTATATTTATAATATATATATATATGTGTATATATATCTTATCTCACATTCCAAGTATTACACTAATATAATTCTAATATATCATACAATTAGAAATACAAATATAAAATTTATTTCAATAATACGGATGTAAAAAAACATCTACGACTCTTCTTAAAAAAATTATTTTCAATAGATACGTATTTTGATATTTACTATTATTGCTCTGTCTTTTTGTTATTGTCATTGGTTAATTTTTGATATCGGTCTCCTAAATTAATTAATTTTCTAAAAATAATGAAAAAAATCAATTTAAATTTTGATACAATGAAAAAAGAAAATTTAAATAATTAATTGAAAACATGTTTCCAAACTTGAAGTTTTCAACATACTTAAATTAGTTTTTTGAATCAATTTTATTCATTAATTAATGAAAATAAAAATGGAAGGTTGAAAGTTTGACTTTTGGTGGGAAATAAGTTATCATTTTATTACTACTAGTTTTGTGCCCGTGCGATGCACGGGATTAAACTTTTTAAAATATAAGTATAAATATTTGTAATTTAAAATAATAATATATAAATTTAATAGAATAAATTTAAATGATATATTTATATATTTTACATATATATATATATGTGAATTTTTCAGAATAATTTTTACAATATTCCACTATTAAAAAAACTTGTGAATTTGATAAAATAATTTTATTATGGAAAATGATTTTCATAAATTATAGAGCAACCATCACAATATAAAATAATGATGGAAAAAAAATACAAAATATTGTGAAACATCAAATTCAATTTTACTATGGAAAACAATTTTCTTGAATCGTGTTCTTCACAATTCAAAGTATTCAATTAACAATAAATATATATATATATATATATATATATGTTGTATTTTGATGCAATTTATGTATAACCTTTCTAGCACCTTATTTCAAAAACATATTTCCAAGAATAATTAAATTTATTCTTGACAATGTTGTATTTCAGTGGAATTAAACATTGGATTTGATGCAATCTATGTATAACCTTTTTAGCACCTTATTTCAAAAACCTATTTCCAAAAATAATGAAATTTATTCTTGACAATGTTTGAAATATAAAATCAGTATTTTTGACAATGGTCTTAAAAAAACAAAAACAAAAATAAAATTTATCTTGTAGTGTATTAATTTTAAATCTATAAACTCTCTAATCCAAAATTAAAGACTCTCGACCCATATTTCTACACAAAATAATTTGAATTGGTGAAATAATATAATATTACATAACAATAAAAATAACCAACATACAACACTAATAAATAATACATATCTGAATTGTTCTTCAAATTACAAATAACAATAACTTAAATCATTAAAAAATGAACACTATGGTCATTAATTATTGATCCAAACTACAAATATCTCGGAAATCAATTCGTAACCAAATAAATATACATAAATAAGAAGAAGAAACAATCCAATAATCCAAGAAAACATAATGTTTGGAATGCATAATTTGAGAAATTGTGAATGGAAAAGGTGTGAATGAATTCCAAGTTTATTCTAATCTCATATTTATAGTGGATGATATGCTTATTAAATATGAATTAGTGCACTATTTATGATATGATCATAATTGATTGATATTGTGATTACATAATTTTAGGTTGTCTTTTGAAAAATATCAAATTTTAGATCTTTTATATAAGTTAAAAAATATACATTTATTCGATTGAATACAATATTATATCATCTTAAAAATTAATAAACATTCCACATCCAAAATATGACATAATAAATTGATTCTCATAAATTAATAGTCTTCCATATATAATGACATTTGTGATGTCTAAATAAGATTAATTCTAGAAATGTAAGAAAAAAATTCATATGATGATTTTTTTTCTTAATAATTATAATGCTTAATCTTTTTAGTATTTTATTGGTCTTATCATTTTTACTATTTTTCGGTCATGAGACTTGTTAAATTCTTTGAGATGAATAAAGGATAATAAAAAAAAATCAATGAATCAAATTGGATATTATGTCAAAAATCAGGGAATGAAATTGAATTTTTCGTTTTCTTTTTTTTGTTTTTTAAAAAATATGTAAGTCTAATTTTTCCAAATGAGAGACTTGTAATGCTACTATACTTTTTTTTGTTTTCTAGAAATATGTATATGTCACCCAATTTTAAATTAAAAAACACACAGATTTAAGTATTGTTGTAAAGTCTATTAATTATTCACGCAAAATTCACATAATTGATGACCAAATTAATGGACTTGACTATTTCAACTTATTTGCATTCCATATTTATGAATATGTTTAATTATATGATATTTAATACAAATACAATTGTTTTCACGATAATATATGTAATATTTTAGTATAGGATTTAAATTAACATAAAATCTCATACTATATTTATATTATAAATTAACCAATACTTTAATTTTCTATATTCAAAATGGGATAAATTTGAAATAAATGTCAATCAACTGAAACATATAATATATGTGTTACCATAATATATTATCTTTCCATATATATAATATCATGCTAGCATTGTTTTCCAAATTTAGTGGGGAGGGGGTTGGCCGGAAAAATTATTTTAGGAAACATTTTAGGTTTTATATATATAAAGATAAAAATAGCATATCATTTTATATTGGAGTGAATCATATAAATATATAATTTATATCCATATTATATCATATATTTTATCATTGGACAGTGACGTAAATTTTATTATATATATTATTCATACATTGGCTAATAGTGAATAAATTAAATATTTTTATATTGTTTTTATTGATTTTACCAATTAACATTACATAAAATATATTAATTATATCAATTGAAATTTAATAATTAAAGTTGACTTACTATATAGATAAATATGTATGAATGTTTATTTTCATATCACTTCCTTATATGTATACATCATCAAACAATATCCCATTTTTATTCACATTCATTTATATATATATATATATAGTATCTATTTATCTATTAATAGAAAATAAATATCATTTATTATTTATTTTTTTTAAAATCATTTCCAATTTTAACACGATGTTTTTGGCGGGAAAATTTTCATATTACTATTTCAGGAAATGTTTGTGTTTATATATATATAAAGATAAAGATAGTATTGTAGCTTTTTGATATGATTAATGTACACACATATGTGTGTGTATGTGTATAAATGGTGCAATTTGTATGGCCCAAAATCTCGTAATCTAGAATTATGATCTCTGATTTTAGTTGTGTCACTAATTTGCGTGTAACTGAAATTTTGATTTCATTCGAATTAATTGATGATTATATTATTACCTTTTTTGTATTTCGAGTAGATTACATAAACAAAATCAAATTATTGTTTACTTATAATGAAAAAAGTATTGTATCAAAAATAATTGATGATGGATTTTTTTTTTTAAACATACCATATAAAAAATCGTTACGGATCTTCTATGTAAAATGCATATCAAAACAAATGTTACAACATTATAATGAGATTCAATCTTTAAAATTCCTTTTTCCATATAAATTCATCGACATATATAGATATTGTTGGAATCTCAATTGGTGGTATATTAATTATCCATATATATATATATATATAAAACATTATTTAAATTCATAATCTAAGTTCACTTACAATGCGCATATATATATATATGTATATATATATAAATATGTGAAAATATTTTGTCATATCACTTCCTTAAATATATACATCATCACTAAATGTGATAATATTTCATCTTCATTTACATTTATTTACATATATATGATATATCTTTTATGTATTAAATAAATTTTAATATCATTTATTATTATTTTAATTAGAAAAGTCATTTCTAAATTTGGGGTAATGTTTTTGGCGGGAAAATTCTTACCTTACTATTTCTGGAAATGTTTGTGTTTTTATATATATAAAGATAAAGATATATATAGATATAAATATAGATACAAATTCAAGGAGAATTTTTTAGAAATAATCAACTGATCCAAATATTTATACACACATAACTATATATGTATATAAATTATTTGTGGATTCCTAATTCCTATAAATAGGATGAGCAAATTTGATCTCATAAAATTTAGTGAATTAAAACTAATTTATTTAGGTAATCGAATTGAAAGAATTAATTTTAATTATATAACCTAAATCTTAAAAAAATAAATGAAATCAATATCAACAAACAATTAACAAGAAATATCAAGATTCAAATAAGAACACTAAGGATAAGATTGCATTCTACTTCTATCAAATTTACTAATTGAATAAAATCATATTTAAATCCAAATCATCTCATATGAGCAATCACAATGATATCATCTATCTCGAGCAACTTAATTTTTAATATGATTCACACCGAGCATCTTTTTGGGCTAATGATTTTTCCCTTCACCTTCTAAAAAACAAAGATTTGACCCAAATTCAGTTTGAATGACAAAATTAGACTTAATTCGCATGCGATTAGCACATGATACCCTAAAAGGATAGATAATTCAAAAATGTAATTGCACAGAGTGCGTTTTTGGATGCGTGAATTGGATTGACCTTGGTTCACGAAGTAGATCCATTCACTACAGTTCCATAGAAATTTTTATCATTAAATTCCTCGGCAAATTCTCCTGTGCACCAGATGCACGTATCTGAATTGGTGCAATTGAGGCAACCCGACCCAGATCCGCACACTTGAGTTTTCCTCTTTTTTTTTTTCCGCTTCAGGCTGTTACTCTTATATTGTAAGAATATGACATTTATGTTATATAAATGTGACCTTTATATATAAATGATATGACCTTTACGATCAGTAACTTAGGAAAAATGGAAGATTTTCAGGTTTTTTTCCTTCAGGTTAAGACTTTTATATTCTACTGTTGTAATCCTTATATTGTATTCTTGTGACCTTTATGTACAAATATAATATCATTTATGATTCATAACTTGGAAAAAAAATAAAAATTTTCAGCGCATTTTTAAGATGAACATACCTTTATGTGATATTAATTGTACTTTAATATATAACATAAAGATGCAACTAATATCACATAAACGTGCAACTAATATCACATAAAGGTAAATAAGTACAAATTTTGTTAATTTTTTTCTAAGTTAGAGTATATAAAGGTTATCATATTTATACATAAATGTCATACGCATATAACATACATGTAACAACTTGAAGTGAAAAAGTAAAATAAAAAAAATAAGTACGCAGATCCGGATCGATCCAAACTCGACCCCAATTATATGTGCACTTGATGCATACAATACCAACTCAAATTCCTCTATTTGACTTTGAGTATAATAAATTTCTTTTCTTTTTTTAACACCCTCGACCACCATCCTTTCGTTTTATCTTAAACGCAGCATATATAAAGTTAAATATTGACTATAGAGAGATACTTTGGTGGCGAATAGGATCACTGCAACATGAGTTGGAAATGACACTATTTATATTGGACCACAGTTTGCAAAATTATATGGGGCCAAAATAAATGGGCTTCCATGGGTAGAAAAGATTAATAAACAGGCCCAATGGGCCGGAGAAAGCAAGACCTAGGGTTTTTTCTTTATCTAATTCTCAGTCACTCATCCTCGCTCTCTTGCAAACCCTAACTTCCATCAGGTGCCTCTCTCTCCCTCTCGCTAATCTCGTGGATTTTCGTATTTATCGTCATATAATATTGATCCAAATAAGAATTTTTGTTTAATTGAAGTTATACTGACGAATTTGTTAATTTTTGTCTTGATTCTTGTTCTTGATCTGCAGAAGTTAATTGTAGACGAGTGTCTTGAATCATGAGGTGCGATAGCTTTTATATTTCATCATTTCATCACTTAATACTGTCAATTCTTTCAGAATTTAATCGGACCTTTTGCTTTGAATATAGTATGATTAGTTTCTCGAGTTTCTGTTTTTATTGATTGGATTAAATGGAACTTTTTTGCTCATTCAGTAGCTATTTTGTGCGGTTTGCTATTATAGAAGTTTAAATAATGATATGCATTTTCTGGTTGAAATATTTAGCTAAGGCTTGGTCAGTATAGGAGAGAATTGCTGTGTGGATTTGCTTATTTGGTTTGATTGGGATGACTTTGCAGTAAGCTTCAAAGTGATGCCCTGAGGGAAGCTATCACTCAGATTACTTCGGATGCCAAAGAGAAAAAACGTAACTTCACTGAAACAGTTGAACTGCAGATTGGGCTGAAGAATTATGACCCACAGAAGGATAAGCGTTTCAGTGGTTCTGTTAGGTTGCCCCATATTCCCAGGCCTAAAATGAAGATTTGCATGCTTGGTGATGCCCAGCACGTTGAAGAGGTATATTCCCTCCTCATGTTAGATTCTCGAATATATAAATTTTGAGTTATGTGATTTATATCTTTGCATCTTGTAATTCAATGATTTAGGGTTCATTGTGTTCTATTTAATGTCGATGCTATAATTTAGTGGTAGGTTCACACTATAATATGGTGGCTTTATGCAGTGTTTGCTGTAAAGGGCATGGCTATTCAATATTGTTTAACCCAGACGTTGGGTAGTTGTGACCATGTTTGTTTGGTCACAAAGAAAATAGTGCTATCTGCCTATTTTATTCTGATATCAAGCAACTTATTATTTTTATGAAAAACTACTCCATACTAACGTTAATCAACTTGATTTGTTAGTTAAGTTAATATATAAAATACGATTAAACTCTGGTATTGTCAAGTCATTTTTTATTAGTAGATGCTTTTATCATTGTATAATATGGTCGATGGATGCAATATTTGCTGTTTCATATGAAGCATTTTGGAATTTTGAGTTACATTGGTACTAGGCATGAAAGCCTTGTGCTGCATTTACCTTTTTGTGCTAATGAAGTCTTCATTACCCTGTTTTTTTTTTTTTTTTAATATTCCATATGAATATTCTATTTTTTATTTTCAAACTGTTTTTCAACTTACATGTAGTCCAAATGTACAAACAGGCCGAAAAAATTGGTTTAGAGTCCATGGATGTGGAGGCTCTGAAGAAATTGAACAAAAACAAGAAATTGGTGAAGAAACTTGCAAAGAAATATCACGCTTTCTTAGCCTCTGAAGCTGTTATCAAGCAGATTCCCCGTCTTTTGGGACCTGGGCTCAACAAAGCAGGTAAACTGTTGGGTTGCTGGGTTTCAATCCAAGTGTCTTGAGTACTTTGTGAAGGATTCACACTCCTACATTCAATGCCACATGGGCTTGCATTCTGATCTCTTCCGAGAACTTTCTCTAATATTCCTGAAAGTTCAATCAGTAACAAGGTTCCCTTTTTTTGTTTGTATTTGTAATTCTTTTGGTGCAGGTAAGTTTCCTACTCTGGTCAGCCACCAAGATTCTCTGGAATCCAAGGTGAATGAGACCAAGGCTACAGTGAAGTTCCAGTTGAAGAAGGTTCTTTGCATGGGAGTAGCTGTTGGAAATTTGGACATGGAAGAGAAGCAAATCTTCCAGAATGTCCAAATGAGCATTAATTTCCTAGTTTCTCTTTTGAAGAAGAACTGGCAAAACGTGAGTTCATCAAGTTTTTGCTGTCCCACGTAGTACTTTACATATTAATGATAGATACCATCTACATTTGGCATTATCTTCACTTTCATTGTTCCTAAGTTATCTTTCACCACCTTGTTTGCATCATTATTGATAACTGATATCATATGATTTATTTGTGTTATTGTCTACAGGTGAGGTGCTTGTACTTGAAGAGTACCATGGGTAAGCCACAACGCATCTTTTGAGAGAGTTTTATGTTTGGAGTTCTAGGATTATCCAACTTCTTTTGGTTCTTTATAACTATTAAATATGTTCTTGAGATGTATTTTTTGTTTTGTTGTTGAGGTACACTATGCTCAGATGAACTATAGATGCTGTTTTTATCTTGTTTGTGTTGAGATGATTGGCCTATACTCAATTCGAGCTTTATTTCTCGTTTTAAGAATACCGGTTTTGCACTCTGTTGTTCTCTGGGTTGTATCCGTTGCATGTTTAAATGTCAAAATTTAAAAAGAATTATCTTGTATATCATTTATGTCTTATAAAAAAGCAAGCCATTTTTGAAATTACTGAGTAAATATTGAGTCAATGGAGTTCAGGTAGTTTTAAAATTAAAACTCCCGATAGGTTAATTTACTTTTGGTGTAAATATTAGACTATCCACACACCAGACCCTTCTAAACACACCCCACAATAAAATAAATGAAAATTAATTATAATAAAAAATACTTAGATGCCCTTACATATCTCCTTCTTTTCAACCCACCTTCATTTCGCTGCACAATCTTTCTTCTTTCATGTCTTTTCTTCTTCTTTGTTCTTCTGGCACTCGCCCAATCTTCTCTCTTTTCACCCCTGCTCACTTCTTCGCTTGAAAACTCATTCGATCTGTTTGAATTCAATCGGAAAAATCGAATGCATTTTGTTCAAACACATTTTAATCGAACATTCTTCTCCATGTTTGATCTTTAATGGCCGAACACACTCGATGGACCAGGACTGAATGACATTTTCTGAAAGTTTCAGTTTTCAATTTTTTTTATAAAAGTTCCATTTTCTGTGTTGTTTCTCAAGAATTTTTGAAAAAAAAAAAAAAGAAATCTTGATTTGAAGAAAAGTAATACGAATGCGAAATTGATGAAAAGAAATGAGAATTTCGAAAGTAGGAGGGTGGGAGTTAGGAATGGCCATGGAGTGGGGAGGACAGAGAAGCAGGTTTCAGAGAGGGGAGAAGATAGAAAGTGGGGAGATGGGAGAGATGGGAAAATTCAGGTTTTTCATTTTTTTTAATAAAAAAGGGTAAAATTGAGATTTATTGGGGTATCTTTAGGATTTTTTAAAATGGTAATTGTTTTAGTTGGGGTGTATTAGTATTTGGGGTATGTTAAGAAAATGATGGGGTGCGGATAGCCCCACCTAGATATTAGATTTGAATTATATTGTCAAGTCGTAGTTAGAGGTGGCAATTCGGGTCGTCCGGCCCGGCCCAACCCAACGGGCCAAGTGATAAAGTCCGGCCGGGTCGGGCCTATAAAATTGGAGCCCGGCCCAAATGCATAATTATTATTTTTAATTAAAATAATTTTTAATTCATTAAATTCTTACACCAATTTAACTAGAAAAATAACTTCCTATAATTATAATTTAAGACGTTCAATTTAAACTATAGTATCCTATTTATGTAATCGAAATTATATTTTTTAATATAATTAAACTATTAGTGGGGACAAAATCCGATCATTTTTACTTCCTTTTAGCACTCAAAAATATTTTAACTCAATTATCATAGTTTGCTAGTAGATTCTAATTAGTTAATGATAGTTGAAGATGATAATAATTATAAAAAAATTAAAAGAATACATAAAAATATGGAGGAGTGAATCGAATCACATGTAAAATTTACAAATTGCACAAAAAAAAAGTAATAAAAAAATAAATTTATCGGGCCATAGGGCCGGGCCAAAAAGTTAGGATGTTTTCGAGTCGCTCATTTTAAAGCCCAACCCGACCTAATTTACGGGCCTTTCGGGCCGAACTCAAATTGCCGGCTCTAGTCGTAGTCAATGCTCGGACAACGTGGATGGTAGATTTTGTTACTTAGTCTTGCATCTTACCTTAGTATTTATTCTGACATATTATTAATAAACATTAAAGGAGTTTGTTTTATGTTACTATTCCACGTATTATATCGTAAAATGAATCAATTTATAACCAAAACTTAATAATTTATAAAAGAAGAATTTGTAAAAATAAATTTAATTTATAGATAAAAAAAGATTGATCATAATAATGTTTTCTGTGAAATCGTGTCATGATATTAAAATACTTTGAAATTCTTGATGTGTTCCAAAAGAAATGATTATACCATCATTTGGAAGCTACAAAGTCCATCACCATTAATGAGTGCAAATTGGGGCTCAAAGGGGCAGCGACACCAATGACCATGCACCTCTCAACTCTTCCCAAAAGCCAAGTCCTCTTTGAATTTTCTATCTGTAAGTAATTTTAAAGCAGCTGCACAAGAATTAAAACTCTACAGTGTCACAAAAGCTACTTCAACTTGTCTAGTATGGCAAGTTGGTAACCAGATCCTGTACTTCTTCTTCTTGTGTCATTTAATATTATGAAATAATCACTACCACTAATTTTCACCGTGTTTCATTTGTATAGATAATGTAAGTAATCAACATGTGATGCTTCTTATTGAGTAAAATTGAATGTAAAACGAAATATATATCGGCAATGGATTTTATCAGATGATCAAACTTTATAAGATGGATTCTAGTGGGGGTTGTATGGATGTGATTTTGAATTGTAGCATAGGAATAAAAATGAGAAGAAAAAAGAAAAGAAAAAAGGAGTTTGAAAATGGTATGAGCTTTTCTCTCTCTACTACAGTTTTATTATCAATACTAGAAAATAGGTATCTGATATGCATCCAATTCATTTAATTTTTCTGATCTGAGTTTTGGCCTTTTATGAGTATCTTCATCATTAATGTCTCAATATTTGGGACCGATAAAGACCCTTATACTCCTTTTTTTTTTTCTTGATAATTTGAATGGTGTGCAAGTACCACAAATTAATATACGAATCCTTTAGTTGAAATGGAAACGCCTTTTTAAAAAATTACAATAAAATTACATCCTAAATTTTGTTGAAATTGCTGAATGGCCATATAAACACCCATGTTTTATAGAAACATATGATACCTAAAGAGTATATATATGATACCTGTAGAGTATATATATAATACCATATAATAGGTTAAGTTGGGGGCACCGTGCCCCCGGGGCACACAAATGTCACTCTAAAATCTGAGCAGAAAGATAGATTTAACATAGCTTCAAGGTATGTTTAATATAACGTCAATGTAGGTTTAACATAATCTATTGGTGGGTACAAACTTTCAAAAATCATACGCGAAAAAAAAGTAGAGGAGTGGGTTCCCAAACCCAGATCCGACCCGGGTGTCAATGCACCTGATTCACATAAAACTTACTCTATATTTAATGTGTCTCATATAGATATATTTAATAAAAGTAAAATAATAAATAGGTGGAGGGTGTTGAGACGGCGCCGGCAGCTGTTGGTGAGGATGTCCTTTTCTTTCAATTAATTTTTAGGGTCTCCACTTTTGGTCCTAATTTTTTTTTAAATATTAATTTGTTAAATGACGTTTAAGTTATTTTATTTTATTTTCTACGTTCCAAATTACTCATTGTATCTTGAACCAAAAATAATAACAACAACAACAACGATGATCTTTTCATCTCTACGGTCAATGGATGAGAAATTTTGGTAAATTCACTTTATTTTTAAGTAAGATTTATTTTATTACAATTTATAACTCATACTTAATAATTTATATAAATTTTTTAAAAATTAGTTCAACTTATTGATAGAATTGATTTGCCGGATAAAAAATTATCTGTAAAACTATCTAACATTATTTTTTTTCTTTATGTTTATTGAATATTGAAAACTCAATTTGGTTCTTTGAAAACCCCATATTACTTTTAATTTTAAAAAAAAGAAAAATAATAACAAAGTGTAATTTAATTTGGCTTTTAGTTTCATGATGCATAAAAACAATCCTGCTCAGTACTCCCCTGTCTATCGTGAACATATTAATTATCGACGTGTTAAATATATATATAACATATTAATTAATTTTGGTAAAAACTTATATACCCCAGGGGTGAATAGAGACATAGATTTAGGTGTTATATATATGTTTTTCAGGTGTTATATATATACTCTATTATGTTTCTTGGTGTTATAAATATACTCTACATGTATCATATATATATATATACTTATATATATGATACATATAGAATATATATTTAATATCATATGATAATTAATTTGGGACTGTGCTCCCAAATCACACAAATGTTACTCATTAATTTTATAAGAACATGTCATCATTACACATTTCCATATGATATAATAAGAGTATATGATCATTACAGTCAATATTTTAAAACTCTCTCTCTCATTCTCTCTCTCTAAAAAATAAAATAAAAAATAGGGTGGCATAGTTGACTGGAAATGAGAGCAGAAAGGCATACGTCTCTCTCTCATCAAACAACACTACACAACACAACACACACAACCATTCCTATTTACCAAAAGACGCCTCCTTTTTTTTCATTCATTTTTCCCTATAAATTAAGGTGGTGTTCACTCTTTTTTCTCACTCCTAAAACCCTATTTTTCCTCCCTCGACTTCTCCGTCCCTTTTCTTCTTTTACCCTTTTCCCGAATTATTTGCAACAGCTCCCCAAAAATTAACAGTGAAAACGACATAATTTTGAATCCTGTATCAAGATCCAATCTTGAAATCTGTAAGTCTTCATCTTTTTGAAGCTGCCATGGTTCTTTTTGTGCTTTCCTTTTTGTTGTTTGAGAAATCTGCATCGCTGATGGGTAATTTGTTTTCTGTAATCCGGGCTTGTTTTTCTTGAATTTATTTGAAAACAAAGGGATGATCTTTTGTGTTCTTTTTTTTATTCGAGTATAGACATGCAAATCTCGAAGCCAAACTGTTTGTTTTAATGTGTATGAAACTGATTCAGAGGGCTAACCATTTGTTATGATGATATTTTGGGTGCGAAGGGAATTTTCATTGGACATTCTTGAAACATGTGTTGCATGTTATCTTGATTCATTCCCCTTTGTTGACCCCTAATTTTTGAAGAACATGATTATAAATGCGCTTTTTGAAAAAAAAAAATCTTATTCCTTTTAGTATGTGTTGTGCAAAGATGTGAAGGTCTGTCTCTTATCTCATGCTGGGAGTTAACAGTTCTCTTTTGCATACATATGAAACTATTCTCCAATTTATACATGTGAAGATTAGGCAATTTGTACTGAAGCTTATTCTGAAATTATTTATTTAAAATAATGTGATGTGAACCTTTTAGTAAACAAGATTATTCGTAGATGATATTATCTTCAAAAAAAAAAAAAAGGTGTTGAGAGGTTTCATTTATTGATGCAGCTTGAAATTTTGTGAAGCTCTGGTTTTGGTTTGATTGTATAAGGGCTGCTATATGTGAAATCTTGATGTATTTTTACAGTGTCCTTTCAGAACAAGATTATAATCAGATCATATACTTTTCAGAGCGGTTTTCTGCTGCTGTATGATGTGTTGAGATTACATTTACTGTTATAGCTTGAAATTGGTTTTTGATATTGCAAATACCTATTCAGTATAAGAATTGGAAATGTCGCATTTGTCAAGTTTTGGTGTTGGTTCAGTAGTAGAAATGAGAATGAATTTAGCTCTGATATAATGTTTTGGATAATACAGTAATACCATCTCTGAATGATACCTGTGAATCCAGATTAACTGGACTGTTATTATGGAGCTTCGAGTGAAGGGCAAAGAGCGATTCGCTTGCCCTTCTCATAATGCTCCAAACATTTACTGCTTTGTTGCTATAGAAATGAATCATAAGTATTCGTTTATGTTTATCTGCAACAAGGCATATATTACAAATATTAGAGATATTGTGCCTTAACCACTTTCTGGTTTCAAATTGTTTCATACATCTCAAATTCTGTACTCCAATTTCTCTTTCAGGAAAACATGGCAACTGCACCACTTCCCACAAACTTCATTATCAGAAGTGCTGCACAAAACCGACCATCCACTGCATTTGTTAAGAGCCCAATCTCCTTGAGCTCTGGCAAGAGCGTAGCCAAAGCTTTTGGCTTGAAAGCAAAGCCTGATTTCCGAGCATCTGCAATGGCTACATACAAGGTCAAGTTGGTGGGACCAGATGGCGATGAGTGTGAGTTCGATGCCCCTGATGATGCTTATATCCTTGACTCTGCTGAGACTGCAGGAGTCGAACTGCCTTACTCATGCAGGGCCGGTGCGTGCTCCACCTGTGCCGGCAAAATGGTGAAGGGTTCTGTTGATCAATCGGATGGTTCGTTTCTCGATGATAACCAGATGAAGGAGGGTTACTTGCTCACTTGTGTTTCCTACCCAACTACTGATTGTGTGATTCACACTCACAAGGAGAGTGATTTGTATTAAGCATATCTTTCATTTTCATGGTCTCTGGCTTTTGTTAAATCTGAAACGAAAGCAGCAGATTTGAATGTTAAATTTGTTGTGAACAATGTCATTGGTTATCAGTTGAATAAGCAGTGTTAGATTACTAAAATGTTGATCTTTGCCAACTTCTTTTATGTGATGCTTTAAACTCAATAGGTGTGAAATTTCAGTTATTTGCACTCATCAGATTAAAGGGTGTTAGCTTAGCACACCTTTAAGATTTTATAAGCTCTTTTATTGTATAAGATATATAAGATATTAGGTTTTATTTTAAAAATAAGTTGTGGGATTTTGATGTTATTTTGAATGAGACGAGAACTTCTAAGTTATAAGTCAAAAAAACTACAAAACTATATCATAGTATGACATGATTAAAAACAAAAAATAAAAGACTTGAAATGAAGTCTTGAAACTCAATTTGAAGACTTTTGCAGCTCTTATTGTTTCTTGTGAAGATGATTACTTCTTTACCCACCATCATTTTGCCCTTGCAAGTTCTACTTTACATTACTATGAAATTTGAATTAAGTCTTCTTCTTTTTCACATAATTACAAAAGCATAATAATATAAGAACTCCAAAATAAACTTTCTTTTCTAATTCCAATAACATATTTTTAAAAACTATCTTAGATTTATTTCGTACCAGATTAATGACCGATTCATGATTGAACAGATCTATTGCGATCAGGTGTAATCCCACAGATACTAATGAATGTCATCATCGATCAAATGCAATCCCACAGATACTAATGAATGCTATCATGTTCTTCCCGACGTTATTGAAATCATTCTCTTTTCAAAAAAAATAACAAAAACATAGTTGTTACTAAAATTTTATGATTTATGGATGCTGCATCTTTTAGAAGCATACGATAGATGAATTTATTGTGATTACTTAATAGTTAGAAATTTGTTGTTTATAAAAAAGAAAAAAAAAGTACAAATATAAATTTAGACTAATTTCTTCCAAAACTGAATTGTCATAATTCAAAACATTAATTTAATGGTTTCACAACTTAATTTCGAATTAATACAACCTTGACGATCTATTCAAGTAAGTCTTTGATGACTTTAAAAAGCACTTTAATAACCCAATGTTTTTTACACTTGACTTTAGTATCATTGATTTAAGGGGTGCCTTATGAACCTATTGTCACTAACATATATATATATATATATATATATATAAATTTCATTCTCATGCATTAACATTTAACATATATATTAAAACAAAGGTCAATCATAATATGCAAGTTTTTATATTGGTTGAGTAAACTGTTTCATGTATCTATTTACGTGAGACGGGTGAACCCCACAATTAGTGTATCAATTATATGTAAATTTCTTAAAATGGGTTTGGATCATGAATAATAAGGATTCATCTCATGAAAACTATCTGTGAGACCATCTCACATAAATTTAGTGTTTTATGTCTTGTTCGATCATGTAAAGCATTTGTTGGGATTTGAATTTGAGATCTCAACTTCAAGCATGTAACTTTACACCACTTGATCATTCAATGATATAACTTCTTGATTTCTTCATATCTAATTCTAATTCTTGATATAACATTGTAGAATATTAAATCTCGATAAATATTAATCGGATGGTCCTAATTCTAGCAATATTTAATTACTGGAAAATTAGGGAACAAATAGGAATTAAAGGATTTTACATCCTAGTAGTCCTAATTCTTCTTGAATTCTTACCTAACTTCTTGAATTCTTCGTGTATAATTGTGTGTTGAATCTTGATAGATATTGAGATTTAAGGGCACATATGAATTGGTTGTTCACGATTTTATAGATTTTTAAAATCTTTGCACTACTTATTAAATTGATTATAATTTATTCATTAACTGCTGAAATTAAACTTCAAGAGATATTCACATATTTTGATGCGTGTCAAATAATACACACACAAATATGTTAAGAGTATATTATAAAATCATAAAAATTTATGGGAGACGGTCTCACTTTCACGGATAGTTTTCGTGAAACAGATCCTTATTACCCATGAATTGAATTTATATCCACAAATTTTCATATGAATTGTTAAGTATAGGTTATGGGTTGACACATATGACAAAAAAAGATTTGTAAGAAGACCTACTCTTATAAAATAAGAAAATCTAGTTTGAAGAATAATTTTCATTTATTCAAAGGAAATATCGTTATGGTATATCGAAAACACATATTTTATGGAATCAATTTTGAGTTAGTCTCCTGTGCAACCGGTGTACATACAATTCGGGTTGGGTCCAGGTTGACCCGGATCCGCGCACTTTTATTATTATTTTTTTTGAATTTTATTTTTTTGTTTTAGGTTGTTACCTTTATGTTATATGCATGTGACCTTTATGTTATATAAGTGTGGCCTTTTATGTATAAATGTAATGACCTTTATATACTCTAACTTAGAAAAAAATAAAGAATTTTAGCAAAATTTGTACATATTTACATTTATGTAATATTAGTTGCACATATATACATCCTTAAAATGCACTGAATTTTGAAAATTTCAAATTTTTTTCAAAGTTATGGATTATAAAGGTCATAATATTTGTACATATAAGTCACAAGAATTGTGCATAAAGGTTACAACAATACAACATTAAGGTCTTAATCTGAAGCGAAAAACCTGAAAATCTTCATTTTTTCCTAAGTTATTGAACATAAATGTCATAACATTTATATATAAAGGTCACACTTATATAACGTAAAGGTCACATCCTTACAACATAAATGTAACAGTTTGAAGCGAAAAAAAAAGGGAAAAAAAAAAGGAAAATCCAGGTGCGCGGATCCGGGTCAGACCGCCCCAGTTGCACCAATCCAGATCTGTGCACCTGGTGTACAACAACAATTGCCATAAATTTTTGGTGTTTTATTCAAGATTGTTAAGATATTTTTAGCAAAGTTTTTAATACTTTTACTTTAAATTATGTTGAAAAATAATTTTAAAAAATCCATAAAGTCATACTACACAAAGAAAATTACTCTAATTGAAACATATATTCATACATTAATACAAACAAATGATATTTTGTATGAGAACAAGTAATACCTTTTGAATAACTAATTAATACATTATAAATAATCAAATAATACATTTTACTAAAATAAATAAGTAATCGCGAACGGAGCTACACATTAGCTGATTATAACAAATTTGGACTAAATTTATTATTAATTTTCTTAATAAAACCATATATTTGAACGAAAAAAAATATTCGAACAATTTATTGGAACGAAATACTTAAAAAATAGTAATACTGTAATAGTATACATGAAATTTGAAAATCAAAAGTCGATCAAGAAGACGTAATCTTGGGCTATTATTATAGTCAAAAATAATATACATGGATTAAGTGAGGCCCATTCACCAAATAGCCCACAAAAAAATCCATTTTCTTTACATTATTTAATTATATTAATAACACATTTTTTTTTTTTTTTGGTCAAGTTGATGTGGGTGTCCTAAGACGAAAACAAAGTGATAAGATTGAGAACTTGTGAAGAACATCAAAATTCCAAAAAATTGAGAGATAAAATAATATAAAATTTAACAACACTGTGAAAGATCCTATTTGATTAGTACTCGCACCAAGGTCCCTGTGATATGACAGATTTGGGGTGTTTGTGTTTTTTGTTACAATTGATTTTATACACATTTTTAGCACATAATGAGCAAGTCTTGTGTGAGACCGTGTCACAGATCATTTTTCTTGAGACGGGTCAACCCATGACTCACACTTAGCAATTCATATGAAAATTTGTGGATATGAGTTCAATTCATGGGTAATAAAGATCCATCTCACGAAAACTATTCGTGAGACCGTCTCATATGAGTTTTTGTGATAGGCCTGTAATGGTTCAAATACGAACGAGACTTGTTTGAAATATTTGTGCTTTAAAATTTTTGTTAGTCAAGCCAGTTTTGAACGAGCTTTAATGTAGTCGAAGACGAGTCAACTCAAGTAGTTTGATATTTTTACACTTGTTTTAACTACTGGTCATTCTATAGTACACAAGATGTATTAATACACCAGACTCTCCACTTATTTTCTGCTATAATATCTGAGATTATTAAGGTCAAAGTCAATAATGTTCTCGGATCTAATGGCTGGAAATGATGGAGAGCTTGGTGTATTAATATATTTGGTGTACTACAAAATCACCCTTTAACTACATATAATAACCGAGTTTGAGTTCAAGTCGAATTTTAAATTTTATTCCAGGTAAAAATATGTTTATTTTTTTCTAATACCTCAATCAAATTGATGTCGAATGAAGCTATTATCAATTAAGTATCAAACAAATTATTTAATTTTCAACCCTAAATAAAGGACCAAAAATATTTCCATGACATGTACTTAGACGTGTATGACTATATTTTGGATCCTTCTGTAGTACACAGGTTATCAGTTATTTTTATCCATTAGATTTGAGAACTTTAAATCCTGACCATTTATTTCTCATTTACCTTTTTTTACCTTTCTTCAATATTTACTGCAATAACTTCTTGTGATTCCCAAAATGGTATAATGTCATAGATAATGAGTCTAAATCTCTCTTCTCCTAAAATTTCATTTATCAGTCATTATCATCCATAAAATCAAATTCACATATTCTAGTATTATGCATCGTTCGTCGACGATTCATTTGACATCCATATTCGATACATTTTATTGTAATATACGATGGTTACATCAGGGATGACAATGGGGCAAGTCGGGCGGGTAGTTAACTACCCAAGCCTCGCCACGTGCCTACTACCCGCCGCCCCGCCCCGCCCCGTGACCCACCGCGGGTCAGAAGCTTTCGCCCCATTTTTTTTTCTTCTTCTTCACACAACATTTTTTTTTTCTTCTTCTTCTTCTTCTTCTTCTTCTTCTTCTTCTTTCTCCTTCTTCAACCCAATCTGCTTCCTTCTTCTTCTTCTCCTTCCTTTCCAACCCTTCTCCTTCTTCTTCTTCTTCTTCTTCATCTTCTTCCGTCCTCGTCCGCCGCCAGCGACGACGTGTCTCTTTCTCGCTCTCCCTTTCTCCCGTCACTGTTGCCTCGGTGTTGGGCGGCACAGGGTGTGTGTGCGCACGCGTACATGTGTGCCATGGGTGTTGTGGGCTGCGGTTTTAGGCAAGTTGGGTGTGTTGGTGGGTTTGTAGTGGTCGCCGATGACCTGCTAGTCGCCGGCAGTTGTGCAGCGGTGAAGGAGGGGGCTGGGCGATGAGGCTTGGAGAAGGGGGAAGGGAGGCTGGGATTGCTTTTGAAAATTAGACATAATTCAGGAGCTTAAGAAGAATGTTAATCAGCAGGTGAGCAAGCTCATGAATCCATCCAACATCTTCATGCCCAATGGAATCGGGGTTTTCGATCAGTACGAGACTAAACCTTCCCACCCCATTGCTACTTCTGCTGCTCCGCATAATATGCCTTCTGCACCTAATTCTAGCTTTGGATATTGCCATGGATTTTTCTGATCTATGCATGTTTTATGTTTGTGTGTGTGTTTTTGTGTTGCTTTTGTGTGCTAGTATCTCACTAGCTACCAGACTTAAGTTTCATTGATTATATATATGTTTTTGTGGGTTCATTATATGGTTCTTCATTTTTCAATTGCAAGTTGGAAATCATCGTAGTTAATCAAATAATTTTGTGATTCATTATAATTGATCTGGTGGAATATGATTAAAGCTCAGTCTTGAACAATTATGTATTTATGGTTACTTTAAAAGATTAATTCATGAGCAAACACATCGTTTTAATTAAATTAAGCATATTATATATACATATCACTTAATCTTAAGAACAGACATTTAACACCTAAAAAGTATATATATAACACCTATAGAGTATATATTAAACATATCAGACATATAATATGAAAATATTCTAAAGGTATTACAAATATACTATATAGGTGATATAAGATCACATGCATCTATAAGATATAATAAATACAATTCTTCCTTCAGATGTTATGAAAATATTTTAAAGGTATTATAAAGATACTCTATAGGTGATATAAAATTACATGCATCTATGATATATAATAAACACAATTTCTTCAGGTATTATGAAAATATTATAACACCTAAAGAACATACATATAACACTTATAGAGTATATATATGATACCTATCATTCAATCACATAATATGAAATCTTCTTTATATGTGATACCTTAAGAACATACATATAACACATAAAGAGTATATAATATAACTCATATAGAGTATACATAAAACATTTATCACTGAATCACATAATATGAAATCTTCTATATATGTAATACCTCAAGAACATAGATGTAACACCTAAGGAGTATATATATCATACCTATAGAGTATAACTATAACACCTATCACTGAATCATATAATATAACTATAACACCTACAGAGTACATATATAACACCTATAGAGTACATATGTAACACCTATCACTGAATCACATAGTGTGAAATCTGGTGTGCGTAGGCGCACACCAGATCAGGTGGGGGTGCGCGTGGGGGCGCGTCCCACGCGCCGGGTCAGGTCAAGGAGATCCGTGCCACAGGTGCATATAAGTTTTGTTCTTATATAAATGAGTATTCTACAGCGTACAATTCGTACGACCTAAAATTAAATGTAAAACACACAATGTATTTCATAGCTCAAAATATACCCAAAATTAAATGTAAAACACACAATGTATTTCATAGCCCAGAATACACAAATCAAGGCATTGCAGCCCATTATCCAAAGGTACCAAAAGTTGTTACACAGCCCATACATATTACAAAGCCCACAACTCTTATATAGTGCAAAGTTCAAAAAGTTACCTTAAAAAAAAATCACTGCAGTAAAAAACCCCGGTGTATTACTACAGAATTACCCCTATATTTTATATTCGAAATTTATATATTTATAGACTTTATCTCACATTTTTGTTATTTAAAATATCTAAACATGTACCTTGTCATAGGGTAATTCTATAGTACATCAGGTGTATTAATACACCAGACTCTCCACTCATTTTCAGCCATCAGATCTGAGATCATTAAGGTCAAAGTCAACTATGGTCTCAAATCTAATGACTGAAACTAATGGAGAGTTTGGTGTATTAATACACCCGGTGTACTACAGAAGGACCGTTGTCATATAGAGTTGTCCCTACATGTTTTTCCAAATGATGTCGACAATTATTTATTTCTCATATAAAAATACTTCAAAATATAAAAATACCCTTAAATAATAACTCCACCCAAATACGTGAAGGCAAAGAACAATCTATTATTGTTGGATTGGGTCCTAGTGTCGCTTCAAATCATAACAATACAAACTTCGTGTATTTTAGATGACAAAATATAATTTAAAAATCATTGGGAAAATCTAAAATTATGTACCCTCTAAGTAATAGTAAAGTTATTTTCAATAAATGAGTATGATTCATGAAAAATGCGATTAATTAAAATTTTCTAAGGGGTAGGTCCTTCCCTTCGCGGCGGACGAAACAAATTAATGTGTTCATGGTATGATTACTTCGAATTATAACTGTACATACACCACCCAAATTCATATAATATATAGTACTACTATATGCATCATCATATCTTTGAACATCTTATATTCTTTTAAAAGTTTGAATTCTTTTGCATGTAAGAAATAAACATTGTTCGAGATATATTGCAATTTCACATATGAAGTGGGGTTATTATTCGATCAAAGAAAAGTTTATTATATTAAATTCTCTTTAAAAAAACAATCACCACATAATATATCATCACCGATAATAATAATAATAATAATGATAATAATAATAAAAATAACAATAAATGATAAAATGTTGGAAATGGAAAATTTAGATATCTATCACCAATCTTGATGATGGTCCATCAATGAAGATAAACATATTATAAGTAGATTATACTATCTCCATTTAACAAGTAGAATTTGTTCGAAAATAAGTGTTTTGGATTTTAAAATATATTTACATTTAATCTACCAAAAATATTCGTATTTACTCGTATCACTTTGAATGTGTATAAAATGGTCATAGTAAAAAACTTATGTGAACATTGATTATATTTAAATAAGGATAAATCGTCTTTTTATCAGTTTTCTTAATTTGTGTAAAAATATTTAAAATGACACTTATTTTGGGATGAGAGTAGTACGGTCATGCTATTCTACCCATCCTGAACACACTATGTGTCCACTACTGACATGTTAGATATTCAACGTATCAATTAATTTCATTTTGACATATCAATTATTTTTACTTTTCATATAATAAGGGAATGAGATCATTACACTTTAACGAGCGGGTCACATTTTAACATTTTTTAAGCATGTGAAATAAACGGCCCCTACCAATGTACTCAAACATCTCTAGATTTAGTCTAATGGTCATAAATTCTTATTAATTGCACACATGGTGTGGACCCAGCTTATGAGGCCAGGCCCATATAATTCAATGGGTGGCAGATGGTCCAGCGAAATAGGAATAATTGATAAGTGGGCCTGGCCCACCACAATTGAGAAGGGTATATACGTCATTTCAAGATAACGTAACAGAAAACCGGTGATGTGTCCACCGACCTTCACAAGTACCGAGAAAGATCGATCGCCTATCATAACACGTGTACTACTCAAATTCCCTTCTCTTTCCTTTTTTTTTTAAATTTATTTAATTATTCTTTTTCGCTTTTTTTGTTTTTTAATCTGATTTCATGATTTCATCTACATAGAATAGAATTTATAGAAATAGAGTCCATTTGCACTATACATGCTATATTTAATATATCAAACTCTTCACTCATTTTTAACCATCAGATTTGAGATCATTAAAATCAAAGTCAACTATGATCTCAGATTTAATGACTGAAAATAATGGAGAGTCTGGTGTATTAATACATCCGGTGTACTACAGAAGGACCTTTAATATAATATTTTTCACAAGTGTTACGTATAAATTGTTACTATTAAATTTAAAGTGTTGATCGAATTATTAGATTATATTCATTTTAACTTGTATATCGTGTTCTAACCAACAAAAAAAAAAAACATGGATATTGTGTTCAATGCTTGTATTTATTCCTAAAAATTGTCAAGTAAAACGTAGTTATATACTTCAATCATCTTTGGAAAACAATTAAACTTCTATTGAACTATAATATGAAGTATAATATTTATAGTATAGTATATTAAAACCAATTAAACTTCTATTAATTAATTGAAGTATAATATTTATGTTATAGTATATTACATTACTATGAAATTTATGATATGTTAGTATGATTTTTATGAACAAATGTCACGATATTTTTGTAATATTTTAACTTAAAGAAAATCAATTTCGGTTATGTATTAACTTACATTTATATGATATTATATCAACTAATCATACATTCACTAGTATTACTTATATATCTATGTCAACATAATAGTGCATATTATTATAACATAAAAATTTATTTAAGATATTACATGTTTGTGAAATATAATGTAAATATATGAATATCATAACATAAAGACGAATGTTATAATTAATATTTCTTAATTTTATATTTTTCAAAGACGTGAGTGTAAACGCACACGCTAGGCGCATGGGGGTGCATGTCGACCCCATGAAAATGCATATCGGTATAGATTGCCTTTAGAATTATATGAATGCAGATTTATACAATTGGTGCACACAGTTATCTATAATAATTAAATTAAAGTAGTCATCATCCAAATCTTCTATAATCTCTCTCTCTCTATATATATATATATAAAAGGCGGAAAAGTCTTAACATTGGCAAACAAAACGTTTTTCTCAGTTAGTGAAGATTCACCGTTTAAGTTTCCAAAATTTTAAAATGATATACGATAATAGGTAAGGTGGAAATGTCTTAACATTGACAAAGAGAAACGTTTTATATTATAATAAATTTACTAATATATAGAATTTTTCATAATTATTTTTTTCGTTTATATGTAAATATAATATAATTATATACATAAATAAATAATAAATATTATAGACATTAAGATAATCCAACATTTATAGTACTTAATTACAAAATCTTCTCAGACTTTATCTCAACCAAGCAAATATCGCTTTCTTTTCTTATCACTTGGGCTTGTGAATTGTTAATCATTAAAATTGGAAATTTACGTCAATTGAATTTGTGACTATATTATAATGTTCATGCATTATGTCCAAGTTTAGATATCCATCAATTATTTCTTTTCAGTGACGATATATATATACACTTTTATTCATTTGTCAAATCAAATTTGAGGGCTTTATCATCAACAGCACAAAAGTCAACAATGAAATTCAAATTGATTTGTGAAAATAATTTCAATTTTGAATAGTCATATATCATCTCATCAAATTATATTCATTAAATTATCTTCATTTTTGATGAATTAGAAATTAAAAAGAAAAATTGTCTGCTACTCGAATTCCTACAAAGTCAAATCCAATTTGGTAGGTTTTCGCTTCAACTTATTTTTCAATCTAAAACGTCTAAATTAATTCAATCGATTAAAAAGATACATTACATTTTGCAAGTAATACCTTATTTATACGTCAAATTTTTTTTAAAAAATATTCATAACAACAATTCAATACAAATAATTTGTATACCTTTTAACATTTACAAATTGAATTTCTTGTAAGTGAGATCATTTTATGAAACATATTTTGAGAGGTAAAACTCCACTTAATCATTCAATTTTATTATCAAATAGAGAGATTATTTACAGTCCAACTCTACGTTTTAACTTTAATTTCGTGTTTCAAATTTTCAAGACAAACACAAAATCACAAAAAAAGCAAGTGTTTCTTCATTTCCAAATTACCCACACTACACACATCCAAATAACAATGACAACATATTTACCCTTATTTCATTTAAAAATGCATTCATGACAAAGTAAAATGATCCCAAGTTCTATTATACACCACCACCGATACATTAAATCAACAATGAATTTGCATCCAAACCTGATGTGAGAAGGAACACTCAAAACAAACATGAAAAAATCTCCTAACAATACAAATCATGCCCCTCGCAATATATGAGTAAGTCTTGTGTGAGACCGTCTCACGAATCTTTTTTCGTCAGACGGGTCAAATGGGAATAAGGATTCGTCTCACGAAAACTATCCGTGAGACCGTCTCACATCAGTTTTTGCGGCAATATATTTATCCTCTTCATATTATCTCTAGTTTGCAACAATATGATAACTTTGGTAGTGTATAATTATTTTAATTAATTAAAAGCACAATCGAGTTGTTAGATATTTTTGGGTAATTTTGGGAAAGGCAATAGTATGTCGGTAATTTACCTTCTGAAACTGGTAAAGCCCACTATTTCTGTGTTAAATCTCATTCACATATGTATTTTTTGTTTTATTATCATTAATCCTAAAGAGTCCAATTCCAATTCATATGGATAGAGACTTAAAAAAAGGTGACAACTGAAAGGCAACAGAATCGAATTTGAGGGAACTAAAATAATAATATGTAGCAAAAAAATGAGGGCTCAAAACAATAAAAAAAAACCCCCACTTTCTCTCTCTACAATTTTGGTTCTTAATATAAACAGATAAGACACGAAGCTTGCAGCTTTGAGACAACTCATTTTCTCACTCTATAAATCCCAGTCCACCGTGCTCTACTTTTTTTCTTTTTTCTTTTTTTTTTTCTAAAATAAATATTGCAACGCGTAAATAAATAAATATATATAGATAGATGAATGAAGCAAAGCATCGTGGTGGCTGAGATTTTGCAGAGTCGGCGATTTGCAATGGCGGCCCCCCTCCTCCTCCTTCTCCTCCTCCTCTGCTTCTTCTCAGGTTCTTCCTTCTTCTTAATCTTCTCTGTTTCGATGTTGTTTTGAGTTTTTATGTTATGCATGTGTATATGTTGCTCTGTTTTCATGAGTGAGAAAGAGAGATTGAGGATTCAGAGTTTAATCAGTTATGGCGGTTTGTTACTTTAAGCTACTGAAAGTATGTTGTTTTTATTGTGTTGTATGAATTTGATGCTTTGTTGTGAAGTGGAGAGGTTGAGATTCTGTTATTGATTACGTGATATTCAGATTCAGTAGTTGGAATTGAAAGAGTGGGAGTGGGAATCAACTACGGGCAAATTGCGAACAATCTGCCATCGCCGACGCGAGTAGCTTCTCTCCTCCGATCTCTCAACATTAGCAGAGTGAAACTGTACGACGCCGATCCCAATGTGCTCACCACGTTCGCGAATTCCGAAGTCGAATTCGTCATCGGACTAGGCAACGAGTACCTCCAGAGAATGACCGATCCGGTCCAAGCTCAGGCCTGGGTGCAGCAGCACGTGCAGCCTTACATATCGCAGACGAAGATCAAATGCATCACCGTCGGAAACGAGATCCTCAACGGAAACGACACCCAGCTCATGTCCTTTCTCCTCCCTGCAATGCAGAGCGTCAATGGAGCTCTCACCAGTCTCGGATTAAGCAAGGAGATATACGTAACAACCGCTCACTCGTTCGCGATTTTGACGAATTCATTCCCTCCTTCATCTGGAGCTTTTAGGCAAGATCTCGCTGAAATTCTTCACGGTATTCTCAATTTCCATTCTCAGAACGGATCCCCTTTCCTTATCAATGCTTACCCCTTTTTCGCTTACAAGGATAATCCGGGTCAGATATCCCTTGATTACGTCCTTTTCCAGCCTAATCCCGGCATGATCGATCCAGCCACGAACTTGCACTACGATAACATGCTTTACGCCCAAATTGATGCCGTTTATTCAGCGATTAGAGCATTAGGGCACACGGATGTACAAGTCAAAGTATCGGAGACCGGTTGGCCTTCGAAGGGGGATCCATCTGAGGTTGGGGCTACGCCGGAGAATGCTCGATTGTATAATGGTAATTTGCTCAATCGGATTCAGCTAAACCAAGGTACTCCTGCTAAGCCATCCGTGCCTGTTGACATCTTCGTCTTTGCCCTTTTCAACGAGAATTTGAAACCCGGCCCAGTGTCTGAGAGGAACTATGGATTGTATTATCCTGATGGTACTCCTGTTTATAATATTGGATTGCAAGGTTATCTTCCTCGTATGGATTATTCAGCTTCTACCAACAATGTAAGGATGGATGATATATATTTGTTAACCTGTCCTGTTTCTTCCACTTTTTATTATAATGATCGTGTTTTTTTTTTTCTCTTGATTTTCAGGTTATAATCTTCTTCAATCTTCTCCTTCCGATAGCTTTATTCATATGTTCGTTGTAGCTGATCATTCATCTCATTCATGGGGAGGATAGAAAAGGAGGGAGCATGGAGATGATAGTCTTCGGTATTGGAGGATGATTTGAAGGTAATCAATCTCTCATTATATCTTATCATAGTCATTGATCATAAATGATGAAACTTGAACAGCTTATTTTAGGATTCATTCTTATGTTGTTTATTCTCCACTTGTAACTAATAATCCACATGAATATCATTGCGATAGGATATCTATATTCTCCGTCCATATTGGCTTTCCATCACTTCAAGTGTCTCCATCATGGTCCAAGTTTTAGCAAATATGATTAGTTTAATAGACTTGCCAAATTTGAAAAACCATCCGTTTGTTTTCTCATTTCTCGTCTCTTCACGCACGCTAAAATTTCTGTCTTTTTTGTCAAATGGAATGCATCGCGTCACCCTCCTCCAATATCATTTTGACATCTTCTTCACATTGCTTTCATACCTGCATCGAATCTGTCCTTTGAAAGGGCCTTGGAGTTTTCAACCTTTGATACTATTACCTGAGAGTTGTTTGTCATGTAATAGTATTTGCTGATTCTAGATGTGTAACATCCAATATGATGCGTGAACCACAACCTCTCTTTTTTGTGGCCTTCAACATCATGGAGCCCATTTTCTTATCGTATATATTTTTTCTTATACAAGTGCTTACATAGGATAAGATAAGGACATAGATAGAAAGGTTAATTATTTGCATTTTACGTGATGAACTTTTTATTTGTTGCACTCTGCCCCTCATACTATAGAACATGTACTTTTCGCAAAAAAACACGTTTAGTGTGGGGGGTTTATGCAATTAATCGAATAGAAAAGGTCCCGTTTTGATGCAAACCACTACCTAAAAGTTGGTTTGAGGTTCATGATGATCCCATTTGAACAAGGTTCAGCCTCCATCATGACTTAGTTGATCATACGAAAACATTGTTGACTATGTTTAAAACTCATGAAAGCTACCACTTGTTTGGTAGGCCGTCGCTTTAGTCGTTGAAACAGGATTAAGTTAAACACTTGCGATCAAAGCATGGCAGCATTATTGCTACTATGAATTATTATGTCTTGATTAATGTTGTCCATTATTGAAGGGATCAATATGTTCGTGTGTACAGGTGAAGCTGTCAATGTATTTCCATGGAAGAGAGAGGAGAGAGAGAGAGAGAGGCTGCTCATACAGCCACCCTAGGACTTCATAATTGGATACTTAGATACCTTTTTTAGATTTTGAGTAGGCAATTCATCCATATAAAACATGGAATAAAAGGGCCTATATGGCCATAAATAGGAAGTGTTATACAATACAGCTGTGACTTAATGTATTTAATTTCGTGACATGATACATCTTTTTTAGCTTAATATTTTTCTATTGCTTTCAACTTTCATATTAAATTGTTTTATTGAACTTTAGAGCTTTTGTCTTACTTCGGTCTATTTAACCTTTTCGCCTACATTTTTTCTTACAAAACAATTTTAATCAGGCATGATATATAAACTAATGTGAATAAAAATAGAAGATTGTGGAGTCAATAAAATCCATTTATTCACAAAAGGATTTTATTGATAGCAGATATTGAGGACCTTCATGTCATTGTCATGTACTAAAGACAGATCAATTGAATATGATATTAAATGTTGGCACGGTGAACAATTTCATCTTATCTTGAGTTCACAACTCGGCTTTGTTTTTTGATTTTTTTTTTCAATTATTGTGATCAGAGTTTTTACTTAGGAACATGTGTCATTCTCTCGGTAATTTAATTTTCATTATAAATTAAAACTCAATATTCAATTATATTTAAGTCTAGGGATGTTAATTCATGATAGTAGCAATTTATAAATAAAGTTGGGTCGAATTCCGCATCAATGTGAATGCGATTGTGAAATGATGGTTAAATATGTATGTTTGCTATGATTAGTTTATTTGAATTGATTTGTTGTTGTTGTGGGATCTCCTGTGAGTGTATTTCAAACATAAAGCTTCTACCACCATTTTAGTTGATATCTTAATTTAAATATTCACTATAAATTATATAAAATATATTATTAAAATAGCCATAAAAAATTATGTGAAGCAATCGGAATTGAACAAGTATATATATAAATAATTTCAGTACGATTGAAATATAAGTACCTTCTAAATGTTATCCATCGACATCTCTACCTCCCTTCAAAAAAAAAAATAAGATATAAGCACTTTCTCATATTTGAAAAGGCAAGCTACATGAGCTTTTAATTGTAACATAAATTTTTGACTGTGATACTATAAATTTTAATTTAACACTAATTTTGAGATATGATTAGGTTTTTCGAATTCAATTGTTGATGTGGAACCTAGAATATATCAGTGAATTTCAATCATCGTCAATTTTTTTTAACTTCGCCTAGATGATGACTCAAATTCACTAATACAGTTCAATCTCCACCTCAACAATTAGAGCTCGAAAACTCAATCACGTCCGAGATTGAAACAAGTGATAAAACTTAAACATTTATAATATCACAGTCAAATATGTTTGTAATAAAAATATGACAAAACAAGTATATGTTTTTTAATAGAGGTTGAGCCTACAAAAAAATCCATCAAAATTTCAAGTAGGCCCAGTTGCCATACCAATTAAGATCCATTTTGATAATTATAAGTAGTGCAATATTCACTCAGGCCCATTTCATGAGTTGGCCATCAAATGTCCATATTGAACATTCTATAACTGTAAATCTCTTTTCAATTATGAATCAATTACTTCATTCTAATCTAGGAGTAGTTTTAAATAAAGATGAACACACAAATCCAATCTAATTTATTGAATTGTTTCAATTGTAATCAATATTCTCAAATAGACTAATACCCTAGCAGAGATTGAACACTAAAAAGGCCAACAAAAACATAAAACTAATAGCGACACTTGTGTGCCCGGGGTCACCGTGCCCCCAAATTAATCATCATATGGTATTACATATATACTCTACAAGTATCATATGTATACTCTTCAGGTATGAGCTGGACTCCTGTGAGACCGTCGCACATCTACAGGTATCATATGTATACTCTTCAAGTATGAGCTGGACTCCTGTGAGACCGTCTCATGTGCGACGACACTCGCGCACGGTCGTGTCCTGGAACACGGTCGTGTCCTGGGACACGGTCGACCGTGCGCGAAAACACATACTTATAGCTCTAAAAGACATACTTATAAATAAAAATCACATACTTATCCCGACCGTGTCCTGAGACCCGACCGTGCACCATAGATTGCTCTTAGTTTTCGCGTGAGGCACGGTCGTGGGCAAGGAAAAAAAATCACATACTTATAGTGAAAAATCACATACTTATTGTAGAAAAAGACATACTTATACACTACAGTCACGCACGGTCGTGTCCTGGGACACGGTCGACCGTGCGCGAGTGCCGTCGCATGTGAGACGGTTGCATATGAGTATTTGTGTTCAGGTATTACACGTATACTCTTATACAGGGATGGATTTAAGGGGGGCGCGGGGCGGCGGTCGCCCCCCTTGGATTTTCAAAATTGTTACATTTATATGTAATTTTTTTCGATATTTTTCACTATTATCAATGATTTATAAGGGTTCGCCCCCCTTGTGTTATAAAATTTTATTTATTAGATAATTTTGCCCCCCTTGTAACAGAATTCAAGATCCGTCTCCGCTCTTATATATATATGATACCTGTAGAATATATGTATAACACCAATAAACATAACACTTGTAGAGTATATATACATATAACGCCTGAATAACATGTATATAACACCTAGATCTGTGTCTTATGTGCCCCAAAGGTATATAAGTTACATTTCAATAGCATGAAATGGAAAGATGTTAAGATACACACACTATATGTAGATTAAACTTTTAAACAATACCTAAGTACAAGTTGTCTCCAATAGTATAGCACTCTTCAAATATTGCTAAAGAATAAATATTTGAAATTAGAGTGATCTTAGTTAGAGAAATTCACATGAATTACAAACAATAACACAAATGAAAGCAAGGCTTGAAAAATTATACACGTGGCAGTGTATAATTGGTTGGGGTTACGCAACATGAGTAGCACCATTTTGCTAAATCACTTGCCTTCAATAAAAAACCTGGAATAAACCTCGTCATCGAAATTTAACCCTTTTACACCAAACCCATTCGGATCTCCAATGGCGGTCCGACCGACGATGACCCGGTTCCCGGCCGACCCGAGGGAGCAGGAGGTGTGCGGCGTGCCATGGGGGATCACGCTTGCGCCGTTCGGAGCCAAGGACGAGAATGGTATCCCGCCGGTGTACGGATCCGGCGGCGAATTGCTGCCGCGATGCGAGAATTGTTGGGCCTACTACAATACCTACTGCGAGCAGGATCAGTGGTCATGGGACTGCGCTCTTTGCGGCACCACCAATGGCCTCTCAACCACGTCGATCGGCCGATATTCCCTTCCTGACTCCTGCCCGGAGAACATGTCCTCGTTTATCGACCTCGAATTGCCGCGTAATTACTTTGTTCTTTTGTTTTGAATAATGTTTTTAGATTTTGAGGTAGTGGAATTGTTGAATTGGATTGAATTTTTTGCTTGATGATTGCTTCTCGGTCTTGTCAATTTCCAGATGCAGAATAAGAAATCCGTAAAATGAATAGCGTATTTGCGTGTAGTGAGCTGTACATGAAACCCAATTATGTCATTTACTTTCTCGCGTAGACCCTTGTCAACCTTATGGCACTTTCTTTTCTTTGACTCTTAGGACGATATATTTGAGCATCATAATGCTAAAGCATTTTTGGACTTGTTGTAGGAAATTGGAATTTATACTCATATTATGTGCTTAATTAGCTTTGATGAAAATTTAATGGACGTAATGATGTTCCATTATTCGCTAACGTGTAGAAATCCAAGTTATAACATTCTTATTCTGGTCGTGAAATACCGTGCCATTTGTTTAGTAGGAAGTTGAATCGGCCATCTTAATTCCCTTATAAGAGAGCATGTATGTAGTGAGCTGGCACTATGAAATTATCCTGTGCATATCATTTACTTGTGTAATATGTGTGTATATCAGCTGTTATTTGATGTCTTCTTTGCATTTGTCAGAAGTCTTTCTCATTGAATATGCATTTGGAATAGACTTATTACTGCTAAGTTGTTGGACTGAGGTGCAAGAATACACCATTCTTACTTCTTTTTACCATGTATATGGATGTAGTTCTAGATACTTGTACTCTCCTCTTACGATAACTCTGCTTAGTTGGGCACGTGTGGTTATTTTTTAATTTTCATTGTTCTATTTGTCATGACAGTGGAAGGGTCTGAAGAAATGCAGGCAAGGCCAGTGTATGTTGCTGCGGTTGACCTCTCTTGTAAGATTTTGTATAGCTCTATGGTAAATTATTGCAACTGTTGACTGTTTTTATGTTGATTGTGATTTTTGGTCAATAAAATAATTTGTAAATATTTCCCTTGCATTTTGGATTTCAAATGATTAAATGGGTGTTTACTATTGAGTATTTGAACTATACAGGGATCATGATTACAAACATGTTGATGTCTGTGCATGTTAAGAAATTGTATAATAGGATTAAACTTACTTTTGAAATGTAGAAAGTAACAGTAAGTACCCTATGTTACTGCACATTATCATTCTCTATTTTATTTTATCTGTGTGAGTTGGAGAGCAGTATCATTCTCCTCTATTTGCTTCCTAGTTTCGAGCGCCTTTTTTGACTACGCTTGCATATCAATGCATTTCAAGGATGCAGAACCTTTGATTTCCATAAATTATCCTCTTTTGCAGCATCGGAAGAGTTTTTGGAACTTACTAAAAGTGCTCTCTTGGCAGCCTTGGAAGGTTTGTTATATTGTAATTTCTAAGTCCAAGTCGTTAGCTGATTAAAGTTAAATACTTGTCTTATAATTGTATTGTTACAGCTCTTGGGCCAGGATCACTTTTTGGTCTTGCTACATTCAGCCACAAAATAGGCCTGTATGATGTTCAGGGGCCCATTCCAGTGGTCAAGAATGTGTTTATCCCCCCTGAAAGCAATCTAACTATGGAGCTTGAAGATGTCATGCCGTTGTTTTCGTTTTTGGCTCCAGTACGTTAATAATGGTCTTTTCTGTAGTGATGCCTTCTCATTTTTCTTTATATGGATTATCTAGTAATTCTCAAAAAAGTTTCATTAATAATTAGTTACAGGACTGGAATTTGGAAGTTGGACTAGCCAGCACTTATATCTTTAGTTATAAATGTTGTAGGTTGATACATGTAAGGACCGTATTGTGTCTACTCTTGATACTCTAAGGCCAACAACTTCATGGGAACGGACTACAGCTGCCGGTCAAGGAGTAGATGGTGTCTTACTTGGTGGTCGAGGCTTTGGAGTGGCAATGGAAGCTCTACTCAAATATCTGGGATCAGAGTATGGGAATACATATGCGCTAGGTACATAAGTTTGTTTATGTTTCTTAATAGATCTCGTTATGTAATGTTATTAATTTTTCTTGTATCCCTTTTCATGCTTTTTTTTGGGAGGCGACTTTAGTGAGTGCCTCTTAATTAGATGTTTCTATTTGGTTTCTGTATGCAATGACCTAATTGCGGACTTCTAATTCTGTTTTCATTTGCTTCTCTTCCCTGAACTGAAGTGCAGCCAGAGTTTTTGCCTTTTTATCTGGTCCTCCAGATTATGGTATTGGCCAGCTAGACACCAGACGATATGGTGAGCAATATGCTAGTAAAGGAGAGGATGCTGATCGGGCTTTACTCCCTGAACAAACTCCCTTTTATAAAGATTTGGTAGTTTGCTTAAACCTGAAGAAATTTTTCTCAAGAGTTATGTAGAAAGAATAGGTGATGATATATACTTCACAGGCTGCTGTTGCTGTTCAAGCTGGTGTATGTGTGGATATATTTGCTGTTACAAATGAATACACCGATTTAGCTTCTTTGAAGTTTCTTAGCATTGAGAGTGGAGGCTCTTTGTTTCTTTATTCAAATACTGATGATTCAACACTTCCTCAAGATATGTGAGTAATGAGTTCTTATTTTGAAATGATTCTTATTTTTTGAAATAATACCGATGATTCAACACTTCCTCAAGATATGTGAGTGATGAGTTCTTATTTTGAAATGATTCTCTAACTTGAGATGATATAATTTGGTTTATTGTGTAGTAGTCGGTGATAAAGAAATGAGCTTATGGCAATACAATATGAAACAGAATTACTTTCTATTTATATTATTCATATTTAGTATAGATGTGACAAATGATCTTTGCAGGTACCGTATGTTAAGTCGACCATATGCTTTCAATTGTGTTCTACGTGTCAGGGCATCATCTGAGTTTAAGATAGGCCACTCAGTAAGACTCAGCCCTCTCAAAATTGAAACAATTTTGCTATTATTATAATTATGGAATAATGCTTTCTGTTTGTCCTACAGTATGGGCATTTCTTCCCTGACCCAGAGTATGAAAATGTTCAGCACATTATCTGCTGTGACTCCTTTGCTACATATGCCTATGACTTTGATTTTGCAAATGATGTTGGATTTTCCAGGTATAATTACATCTCTTTGTTGTTTCATTTTGATTTTTAATCAGCACCACGACTGGGGTTGCTTCGGGACCTTGCAGTGAAGTCTTTTGAACTGATGGCCACAAAATATTTATTTTCCGTGTATCACACATTTGATATTTTTCTTTGCTTGCACACGTTATTTGATAATATCTTTATTTGCCTATTGTGGTACTCAATTTATTTGCTTGTAGTTAGTATAATTTTATTTTTTAAACATTTTAGGTTGTGATTTTTACCCACTTACCCATTATGCTTTCTGTATTAGATAGATAGATGTACTCATTTGTTAGTATTATAGACTTCATAGTAAAACAAATTTCCAACATGTGAAAATTTGCGGCGTGATTAAGAAAGCGAAAAGCGTGATTATAAACTTCATTGCATCGCCTCGCGCCTAGGCGAGCACCTAGACATGCCTTTTTAATCACTGAAAATGGTTTAAAATGTGCTTGTTTTTCCCTGTAAACTACAATGGACAAATTTTCTGCAGACACAGCAAAGAACTTCCAACACTACAGATTGCATTTCAGTACTCAGTGGTTGTCCCTCTCGATGAACCATCAATATCAGGTCCAAGGTCCTCAAAGAGGTAGGCTTGTTCTAGTGCTGTTGCCATCTCATAGATTCTGCTGAAGATACTGTCATCTGCCTTCTAATTATCAAACCTTGGAAATTGAGTTTGTGAAGAAGAATAATTATATGTATGTGATAATTTAGGATACACCTACAAATACAATTTTCAGAAGCTATTAATCTTTTGGCTTTCCTATGATCCTATCAGTAAATTATTCGAGTCAATTGCCAAGGGTATTACTAAGTATTTCCGGTGATTTTACTTTTGTTTATATGTTCTAATTTATGCAGAGCTACATATGCCCTGAAAAGGAGGCTGAGGATTAGAACTTTACAATTCTCAATTGCTCGAAGTATTAACGAAATTTATGATAGTGTTGATCCTGAAGTTATTCTTTCCATACTTGTTCATGAGGTAAACTCTAATTACCTGAAGATTGTGAACTATTTCTATTATCTGAATATTCTATAAGTTGGGATGTGATATGGGAGCTCAGAAGTTATGGTGTCATCACTGCAGGGCTTAAGCAAGTAGCATGAAAATCCCAAGCCTTCTAGAGTCCACAATGTTTAATTTGTCCTTTTATGAATGTTTTCTTGATGATGATTATTAATATGTGCCTATATATTGGCTTTTCATGCTACTAGGTCACAAAATGATGTAAACCTGCAGAATGTAACCTTCCAAAGAAAAAAAACCCTAATGTTATGTGATTGAGAAGTGCATATAGAAGATGCATTTAGTTATCTAAAATTTATCTGAACTAGAGTGTTTTAACATGGGTTTTAATGGTTGCATGTTAGATTACCTGTCAAGTTCTGCCTGGTTAAGTTATAACGTAATCAAATATTCCAACCTGATTACCGATTGAGAAAGCGTACTCTACTGAGGACTCTGCTGATAGCCCCTCAAATCTACTTATACTCGCTGTCCTTAATTATCTCAGGTTATTTTATCATCATTGGAAAATGGAGTTCGAGAAGGTAGGATTTTACTGCATGAGTGGCTTGTAAATCTTGTGGCTCAGTATAATGATGCTTTCAAGATTGCTGACTACTCAAGAGGAGGTTTAAACACTTCTCATGTTGATGTTGCCTTCACCCAATGCCCTCAGCTGCAATCTTTGCCACGATTGGTATTTGCTTTGCTGCGGAATCCTCTTCTTCGTTTTCATGAAGAAGGTGTTCATCCCGACTACAGGATATACCTTCAGTGTCTGTTCAGGTATTTAATTTGTCCATTCTACCTGTTAGGATGAAATGTAAAAAAGAATAAGGATTTGGTGGAAGCTAGCTGATCCAAGAGTAAATATCTTTCATGGTCATTCGTTAGGGCCCTTGCATAATAATGTTCATTTCCGATATAACTATTTTGCAGTAACTGGTTAGATGATTAAACCTGCATGTTTGTTCCACTTCGTCTATTTTTGGAGATTTTATCTTGAGCGTCAGATTGGATTTTGGTTGTCTAAAGAAGATGAAAATGATAATATTTTCTCTCTAAAATTTATATGCAGAACTGTCAAAACTCACACACGAGCATCCTTAGTAGTTGATTATATAATGAAATCATAAAGCAATTTAGAACTTACAGTCAGGTTTTGGATGCAGTGCCCTCGAACCTTCTTCACTTAGCCGTGCTATATATCCATTGTTAGCGTCATACGACTCTCCAGATAAACAAGCATTCCCTCGCCATTCCTTGAGTCGAGCTGCACTAATAACAAGCGGTAGCCCAATATTTTTCCTTGATGCATTTACAACTCTCATTGTGTTTTATTCATCCACGGCTGATGCTACACTTCCTTTCCCTCCACCCCAGGACTGTAAGTGCTTCTTTTCAGTTTGCACCTATCCAAAGAAGAGCATAGATATATTTGTTTGTCGTTACTGATCATGGTTTTGCTTCCAGGCCTTTTGAGAAGTACTATTAACAAACTGAAGCAAGAGCGGATTATCACTCCGAAACTGATTTTCATAAGGGGAGGGCAAGATGATGCAACGGCATTTGAGAACTATCTTATAGAGGAACAGGATGTCGAGGGAAGTGGCTTTACGAGTGTGATGGGGTTTGTATCCTTCCTTGATGAGATCAATCGCGATGTGGTAGAGTACATCAACACATCAAACGGTGATGCACGTAAATAGTGATAGAGAAGAATTACTTATATACATGAGGAGTTACATCAATTGTTGAGCTTGAAAGTAAGCTGATGCTGTGTGTTGAGCTTAATTGTGGATATACAGAGGTGGTTTGTAGCTGAGCTGGTCTAGATATAGAAGCAGAGATACATGGTTCTTTGAATTATGTTGTTAATTGTGTGTAATCTTTATTTCTATTTGGAAGTTTTTTTGGTTCTGATTATTAGTGAATTTGATAAAATGCTCATGTAACTTTAGACACTTCCATAAACTTACTCAATTTTGGTTAGGACTCCACATTCCATTTCATCTTCCTTTTTATTATTTTGTATCTGTACTATGTATCATTAGCCCCTTTTCATCTGCCTTCTCTCTTTGAGCTCCATTCTATTGTATATATCATCTACGTTCGGCTCAAATTTGAGTTTAATTATTTAAAAAGAAAAGAAATCAAAAGAATTGTAAAAATACTAAAGAATTAAACTATTTGAGTTTGACCCATTTTCGACTTGAGCAAAGTTTGTTTACAGCTCGCTAACTCCTTCAATTTTGGGCTTAATACTATATCTAGGAAAAATATTAAAATGCCCACAACGTGACGTATAATGATTATATATCAGCGTTTGACACACATTAATGCGCTCACGGTAGATAGAGTAGCATGACTAATATATTTGGTGGCTTTAATAATAATAAAACAAGTTAAATTTTAAATTTATCTTTTCTGATTTCCCAGCTGCAAAATTATGAATTGATTTCATATATCCAAGTGACAAAATATATTAATTGGTTAAATTTGAAAGCAAAAAATGATTATTAAGAAGCAATTGTAATCGGGCCCAGAATAGCAGGTAAAATCATTGATGGGCTTATTAAGCTTGGGCCTCAGTCCATAACAAACGCAATTCCAGTTTGCTCAATTCTCTCTCTCTCTCTCTCTCTCTCTCTCTAAAGAGGGCATTTCGATTTCTCAACTCCAAAGAAATCCCTTCTCTCTCTCTCTCTCTCTCTCTCTCTCTCTGGAATTAGTCTCCATCGAGTCTCTGTGACACTTGGGTATGTTTACAAATGTCAATGCTTATGCTTTCCCCTCTATCTATTTGTTAATCTGATTGGTATAAGCAGTAGCTGAGCTCGTTTTCGTTTGAATTCTAATCTTATTTTTCTGCGCTTTATTTCTCGATTTTTAGGCAGTGCTTGCATTACTGTTTGTGTATCTTATTTCCTTGATTTTCACTGTCTCATTATTCTCGCATGTTTGTTTTTTCGTGTATTTTTCATTTCATTTATCTATAATATTTTTGTGTGGTTTATTTTGATTTTTTGGGTTATGGAGTTATCTGCAGTTTATGACCATATAATTTTCATTTTTGTTGCTCAGACTATTTAATTATTCTTTGGCCTTCTGATGTGTTTGTGAATGTATCAAAAACATGTACCTATTCTCAAGTTAATCATCCAGTGTGCTGTTTTTCTTCTCTTGTTAACGTTGGCTAATATTGGAAAGTTTTTATCTAGTCAAATGTACTTGGAGATCATTTGTCTTGGTCGGTGTGCCTTTTGTTTCACCTCAAATATGATATAACACATACCATAAATATAAATATGGTTCTGAGTGCATCTATTATTATGGTGGACTTCACACAAACTTGAGGATATTTTCTGCACATTTTCTTTTATATATTTTGGATTTTGTTATGTTTAGGTTCACTGAAGATGTGGGTTTGTGTGTGAAAGTGTGAACCCTGGTTGAGCTTATGTGTTGTGTAGGGGTGGTTGATCTATCTTGCATAAGTTGTGTCAAACAAACTCTATAGGAGTCACTTTTGAGAAGTATAAAGGTCTAATATAAAGGTCTAATATCATGTCTAGGCCAGTTTTTTTTTTTTTGTATTACTTTTGATGCATCCGAAACAGTGAGTCCGTCTCCATTTTGTTGACGTGAACAATAGTTGCGAACATCATGAGTTTGGATTGTCGATAGATTCATTGGAAAATAAAAACATCAATGGTATGTTGTGTTCAAACTTGCTTAAGGACATTTCACATGGTAAGGCCATTGAGAAGTATGTGCAAACATGCTTAAGGATTGTTGCCCTATGCATTCTTTTTGAGCATTTTCCATTTGGTTTAGATCTTTGAAACTTATATTTCTTCTAGGATATTCCACTTGCAAAGCATGGGTGAATTTGAAGTGCATTTTTTCCATTATATATCCACTTATAGTGTTATTGGAGAAGTTTCCGTTGGTGTGAGTATAACTTTTTGAGCTTGAACACAGTGATTCATCTGGCTTCCTTCTATTGTCTTGTGGTAGATTCTCTGACTTGAATGGTGTATCGAGATGAGGCTTAAATTGCAAATAATTTGCATGTATGAACTCAACTACATCAGTTTAATCCTAATCTAATGACAAGGTTTCAGACAGTTACAAGAATATGTTAATGCTGTAGTTGTAGTGTTAAACTATAGATTTCACACAGAATTATGTACTGGAGTTACATTGTTGAAATGATAGGCCATGCTTTGGACGAAGAAAATGAATTAAATGTTGTTCAAACTAAAGTAATGAATTTAATGATCACCTTGGGTTGTATCAGGTGGAAGATATTCGATGTTTGATGATTAGAGAACTGTTACAGTTTGACTTATCCCCTCGAGCATGTCATTGTAGTCTAGTGGGATAGTTACCTATTTTAGAAATTCATGCTTTTTGTTGATAGGAAATATAGCTTGGTGGATACTATGGTATAAATAAAATCAAGCGGACTTTAACATTTACATGTTTACAGAATTTTTGTGTTCCAATGGCAACTAGAATTGCTGCTAGATATATCTCTCGGAGGCTATCAAGTGGTGGCAAAGTCCTCAGTGAGGAGGAGAAGGCTGCAGAAAATGTTTATATTAAGGTAAATTCCTAATATTGGCAAATGTGTATAGGCTTAGCCAAATTTATTGATTGTCCATGGTAGCACCTTTTTGAGTCACAAGTTGTTGCACTTATTCATCACATTAGGATATTTCTTTATTGTAATACTATAATTTATTTAATGTTATACTATAACTTACAAATCGAATATTATGGTTATTTTATTGTTCATATCGCATGAATCGAATGCATATTTAGATTTAGTGCTGACTGCTGATACAAGCAATAATTATCAATTGCTTGAGCCGAGATTCATTTGATATGGGTCAGATATATTATGTCGAGTTCATATTGATTCAAATGATAATATTCTGAAAATACTCAAAATAGCGATGACCATATATGATTGATCTTCGTGTATCAAATAAATCAAATTTTCTTGTCCAATATGCCCATTCTTTACTACAGTAATCATATGTGATGTGACTGTTAGCTGAATGTAGCTCCTGTTCTCCGTAAACCTTGACAACTTGTGTACCAAAAAGTATTAGTCTTGAAGAAAGTTGATTGCTATTTTTTGGTAAAGCCAGTTGAGGAATTAAGATTCCTACCCTATTATCTGTCAATAAGATTTAGAGTTAGCATTTTGCACTGCATTAACTTCTTTTTTTCTCTTGAATATGACATGGCAGCTGCCACAGTCCCAAAACATGGAGAACTATTAAGAAACTTTTGGTGTTTGGCAAATCATGAAATCATGGAGGGAATCTTGTAAGGATGTACATGAAATTTACTCACATAATGAGAACTTATATGTTGAAAAACAAAGGTTAAAAGATATTGTGTCATGATATGCTAAATGTAGTGGCTGTCTTCATGAGGAAGACTGAACCATCATTTTTCTGGAACTCCATGTAACATTCCTGCTCTCTCTCTCTCTCACACACACACACACACACACTCTGGTAGTTACATAATGAATTCTACTAATGTCAAGTGACTTGAATTGGTTCTTGATATGAATTTTTTGTGGTTACAATTTGAATGCGGGTCTTATTTACCAATGGCGGTTTTATTGGGTACATGTTTTTAAATGTGTGTTTCTTCTTGTTCACATGATTTAATCAGCAAATTGTTCAATATTCTTCTTACTGCTGAACTTTTTGAAAATTTATCAGAAAATGGAACAAGAGAAATTGGAGAAGCTTGCCCGCAAGGTATGTAAACATACTGGATTACCATTTGATATTCCCTTTCCATGATAAAGAAAATTGCTTTATGTTGAGTATGTCATTTGGGCTGTTTTGGTGCTTTGATTAATAGTATCTCAATGCTTACGATAATTTTATCTAGGGTCCCAAACCAGGTGAAACTCCTGCACCAAGCTCAGAAGGCTCAGGATCCATAGCTGATGCTAAACCAAGTGTGGAAACCTCCTCGACTCCTAAAGTGTCAACTGATAGCTACAAAAACTATGCTGTTTTAGCTGGTCTTGCTACTATCGCCGCTGCTGCTGGATGGTATTTGGGTTCAAAGAAGACCAAACCTGAAGAGGTGCAGGATTGAGATCTAATTTCCAACAAATATTTTCATGAAATAAGAGCAAACATACTACCTGAAAAATCCATTGCATTTTGTTTGACAATGTATATGATATCCCTTCCTCAAAGCTAATACGCATTGGTCAACTACGAACCCTGAGAAATCAGAATTTGGCTCGATTTTCAGCTATTTGTGTTCAATGCTTCTAGTTGATGAGATGACTTGGTTTTGCTCTTAACAAGTGAATACTGGTAATTGTTATTTGTGGTTGGTTAGTCTGGAATTTGTTTGTTCCACTTTCTGTGTGAGCAAATGAAGAATGTTTTGTGTTTAGAAAGGTATCTTGACTATATGTTGGTGGTAGAAAAACAACAGAAATCTTTAAAATTAAAGGTAGATTACACTCCAAGGTTTGATCTGTTCATAATTAAAATTTATTGTTTCTAAAGTTGCAACATGAAAGATTGCTCTGATTTCTTTACAATTTATTCTTACTTGACAATCTGGACGGTTATTGCTAAAATGTGGACTTGTACTTTCACTTCTTTTTTTAGGGGAAAACAAAAGCAGTATTGTTAGTTAGAAGTTTAACCACAATGCCATTTTCTGAGGTATGAAAATGTGTGTATTAATTTCAGGTTGAATCTAAAACCACCCCACACATTACCTGGTACATCTTAATTTAAAGAACTTTTATAATAATAAGGTTATCAATTTTACCTTTTGAAAAAAAAAAAAACATCTACCAACTTGATTGGCCACATGGCCAAATATGTAGAAGAGTGTTCGACTAGCTATGTGTTTGGCCGACTAAGGACCAAACAGTGCAAGTCGAAAATTTTGATTGATTTTTTCGCATTTTCTTTCTCATGATTCTCACGATTTTTATATATTTAACTAATCTATAAAATAGTAGTATTCTCCATCAATAGATTCAAAGAAAGAGCATTAAAAAAAACAAGAAAAATGAAGAGGATGGATTTAATTTTTTTAAGTGAGAGAGAGAGAGAGAGAGAGAGAGAGAGAGAGAGTCTAGCTCAAAATAGTCTATAGCTCAAAATAAAGAAAATGTCTACCAAAACCACTGGGAACTGTACAGTCACAGACAACCTCCCTCCCTCTCTCTCTCTCTCTCTCTCTCTCTCTCTCCATTTCTTCATCCTCTGTATTCTCATCAAACGACTCACTCTCTCTCTCTCTCTCTCGTCTGCGGAATAACCAACAAAACCACAACCAAAACCAACACCAAACTAACTGCAAATTACTCAATCCCTTCTACTACTACTTTACCATTGCTTAAATCCAACTCCATAATCACCATCACATTCCCATTCCCATGGCCTCCTTGCATGGCCATTCCTTTCTTTAACCACACTCCGAATCTAATTCCACCATTTCTTGATTGCGCTCAACCATAGAACCCACTTCGTTTCTTGATCACTGAGCGAATCCTGGAAAGTGGAAAGGGAGATTTTGGAAAATATCCCACATTTATTGATTTGTTCAATTCTTGTTACGATGACAGAGGTACTCCACACACCATCCCCCTCCTCTCCCCATTCGATCTCAACGTCTTCCAACCCTCCTGCATTGTTTAACCAGAACCGGTCATATGTGGTTGAGATAGAGGAGGTGGTGGAGGAGGAGGCGGAGGAAGAAGAAGTGAGGGAGAAGAGGGATAATGATAGGAGGGATCAATTGTCCCTTTTGGCTCTTTTGATAACTATTTTCAGGAAGAGTTGTAGAATGGCTTGCAGTTCCGTTGGAGGTGATTTTCCTGGTGGTGGTGGGGTTATGGAGATAAGTTGGCCCAGTGGTGTAGAGCATGTTAATCATGTGACTTTTGATAGGTTCGATGGCTTCTTAGGTTTGCCTCTTGAGTTTGATCCTGAGGTTCTTAGGAGGGCTCCAAGTGCTAGGTACTTATTGCTCTTTTCGAATTTTGCAATGTTTGTATGCTTTCTTATAAGAATCTTGGGTTGTTTCTATGCAATATTGTTTGTTGTTACAATCTCTGTTGCAGATTTGGGTTTCAGTTGTTGCATCTTTTGTTTTTATGATATTTGTATTCTCTGTTTTCAGCTGAGTTTCGAATATTGTTGGTTGTGAAATTATGGCATATTGTGTTGTGTCAAATGGTTTTAGATTTCTGCCATGGTTATAGTGGTGAGGCTTGGAAGGTGAATGATCTTGGAGTTGGGTTGTTCAATCATTTTGTTCTGATGTTGCTTTTTACCAAATTTTAGTGATTTCTTGAAACATCGGTTTGTTTTCTTTGTAGCCTTTGTGATCATTGTTAATGAATGTGACATGATCTGTTTGGTTACACCAAGCTGAGTATATACATTTATTACTTATTGCTACTATTGTAGTTGATGAGCTGGAAGTGGTTTTGCTTTTAAATAATTCTAGCTACCTATTTATGAGATTCTATTTATCTTATTAACTGCCCTCAGCTTCTAAGGAAGCAGTTCAGAATTAGGTATATGAGTGATTATGGTTCCTTCCTATGCTGCAATAAATGAGACTTCCTCTGGATTAGTTGCATAATTATAGTGCCTAAGTCACATATCGAATTACTATTGTTTGATCTAAAAGATTAGCTTCTTAAGTTCTTTCATGTGAACAGATCGTGACCTCATTGCATGTTTGATACTCTCGCTGTTGGATTATTTGGCCCTTTTTTCTGTTCTGTTTTGCCATTGAATGCTTTTTGCTGTCATGAATTCCAGTTATGGAAAATGTGAATATGTCAGTAACGATCATTTGTGGTCCTCTTTACTGATGCTGTTTCTGCATCGCATTATAATTTATCATCTGGTAAAATGGAACTGGAAGGTTAGTGCTCTGGAAATTTCAAATACTCAAGTTGAAGTGAATCTAAAAGTGGTTCTTTATTAGGAGGTGGATCTCAAACTCTTCTGAGGTTAGATTCATTATATAAGATCATGAAATTTCCATTTTTCCCATTGAGACAAAGATATCAGTAGCTAATGGCTTACTTGAACTACACGTAGTGGTGTGTAAGATCCTTCATCTCAGAGAGATGGCCATCACATGGTGCACCGTGGAATTTGACAGAGGTTTCAAATTGAGCTATAAAATAATTATCCCTGCATTTGTTTCGATTTTCCTCTTTCATGAAAAGGAGAGATAGATATAAAACTGTAGCACTATCTAGCTGCTTCATATCAAGCGACCTTTTTCTCTAGTTGTGCAGAAACTTCTGGTTTCTAGATCACAGCAATGGTCCAAATATATCTCTATAGTTCAGCATACATTGTTATGAAATTACTCCCTCCAATCCCAAATAAGCGTCGCTCTGGAGGTCAAATCTTGTTTTTTGTTAAGAAGTTTACCCCCAATCCCATTCTTAGAAGATTTCTCAATTTTGAATTATCTTATTTAATCTCTTTAATATTTATTCACACATGATTCTACCATCTTAACTTATCTCGATGAACAGTGCAACTGTTTTTGGAGTTTCAACGGAATCAATGCAGCTGTCTTATGATTCTCGCGGCAATAGCATTCCAACAATCCTCCTGCTTATGCAAAGGCATTTGTATTCTCGAGGTGGCCTTCAGGTGATGCAATTGTTTACCTTGATGTGCAAAAAAACTCAAAAGTATTGGACATAATATTTCAGTGACCCCTTCTTCGTATGTTTGAATTGCCACAAGTCTCATTAACATTATAATTGGGTGGGCTTTATGTATACAGGCTGAAGGGATTTTCAGAATAACCGCTGGAAACAGCCAGGAGGAGTTTGTTAGGGAACGATTAAACGGAGGTATGGTTCCTGAAGGCACTGATGTGCACTGTTTGGCTGGGCTTATCAAGGTAACTTGAAGCAATCCTGTTTCTCTGATTAATAGTGGACATTCTTTTTTCCATCTATGATTTTTCCATTTATGCAGAAGAGAAATACATGTATGATCAAGAAAACAGTTGATCATGGAGTAAAGCAATATGGTTTTCTTTTGCACATTTGGCTAACGAAAATATTTCGTTGTAGACTTGGTTCAGAGAACTTCCTAGAGGGTTACTAGATTCTCTTACACCAGAGCAGGTGATGCAATGCCAGTCAGAAGATGAGTGTGAAGCACTTGTAAGGCTTCTACCTTCAACCGAAGCTTCTCTGTTGAATTGGGCAATTAACCTAATGGTAGATGTAGTCCAAAATGAAAATTTCAATAAGATGAATGCACACAACATTGCTATGGTCTTTGCTCCTAACATGACGCAGGTAGTAACTTTTCTCGATCTATATTGCTATCTGTATAAACGAGGCTGGCTTACTTTCCTAATATGCTTGAGGGGGTTTCTGTTCACAGATGGCTGATCCATTGACAGCACTGATGCATGCAGTTCAAGTTATGAACTTCCTAAAAACACTTATAGAGAAAACATTACGAGAAAGAGAAGAAGTTGTTGTGGGATCAACTTCTGTGCTTGACATGGAGCCTTCGGATGACAATGGAAACCAGTCTTCCTGGAGACCAAATCAGCAGAATCAGAGTGGACCGGATGAAGAGACAATGCGGGACTTTGTGTTGGAGGATCCCGATACTGACAACATCAGCGATGAGGATTACCACAGTTATTCTACTTGTAGTGAAGAATCAGATGAAAACAGGTCGTGTGTAACTTCTCCTCCACAAGCAGTGTATAGAGTTGTGACCAGTTCAATGGATCGTCTTCAGAATCGTGAGTTTGATGAGAAGAAGATGAAGGGCAAAATAGGCCGACGAAGTGATTTTCATATGAAAATCGATATGAAGCAGCAGAGCAAAGGAAGAAGCAACGTGAGCCGTATAAATTCAACGACAGAATGGTTTTAAGCTTGGCGGTAATGATGTAGTTTGTCTCTTTGATTCTGATAATAAAGCTTCTCATGGATCATTGTTGTTTGTTGTTTAATCTCTTCTTCACTGAATACTGACACTACTTGTCATTTCGATTTGTAGGATTTTCATCACTTTTGACAGAATTAAGTGTAGCAATTTGGAGTAATTAAACTAGTTTATTACATCAAATTTTATTTTCAATAGAACAGAACTAAAGAAAATTATATAAACTAATTGCTTTTAACATATTATATGAATTTATTCTTTCAAAATTTTAGGGGTAAAAGTTGAAGGAGTAAAGGATAAAAGGTTTAAGACATTTTTGTACTTGCAAAATATCATATATAATGCATTATGTCTATCTACTATTTTATGTAAGGATGTATCCCTCGTTTTTTTTAATACCAATTTTAACCCTCCTACATAAATAAATATCATTGTTTCTATTTTTAAAGAATTTTTCTAGATATTTTTCCTATGCTTATCTGACTACATTTCTAAATGCTATAAAGTCAATTCTAAATGCTTATTAAACTTACTTGATTTCTTCATACTAATTCTTTTCGATATTTGATCAGCTTTATACTTTAAACTAAGGATTTGTAAAACCAGTATCATTTAATATTTTATAAATATTTATTATATATATCCTCTGAAAATCATAACCATAGATATTGAAAGTAGGTGATTTATTGAAATTATTTAAATATTAAATATTTATAAAAATTCTTAATTTATAAGAATTATTTCAATACCAACATCTATCTATATATATATAAAAGCAGGATATACCGCCAAAAATAACTGCAATAAATTATCTACCTATTAAATAATTACTATTTTAAGAAACCTATTAATTGCTTTCATATTGTATTTATTGTAAGAAACTCAATACAAATAAATAAATACAAATAAACCTATTTATTATATTTTAAGAAACTCAATACAAATAAAAATAAATAAACCTATTTATTGTATTTTAAGAAATTCAATACAAATAAATAAATATTTAATTTAAGAAATTAGTTATAATACTCAATTTAGTATTTATTGTATAAAAATTTCAAATAAAAAAAATAAATAGATAAATAAGATGAAATAAAAGATTATATATTTATTATCTCTTATCTTATTTTTAAGTACTTATTTTAAAGGGTAAATTACAAAAAACAACTCCACCTATCAACTTTTTTCAAATTGCAACCTAATTTTTTTTTTTTTCAGATTGCCAACCAGTCTTTTTGTGGTTTTGTCGATTGTAAATTTTCCGATGAAATGAAGATTAATTTGTTCACTTTGGAACCTTTTTTTTTTTTTTTTATCTAATTGCAACCTGAACTTTGTGTTTTATCAAATTGCAACCAAGAATGAAAATTTCGATTCCGGTGGAAATATAGATAACTTAAATTCACGGAAATATCGTGAAAATATCGATATCGATGGAAATATGAGTACATATATTTGTTGTTATTTTTCCTATATTTACCAATATATTCCGATATTTTCTCGATATTTATTGATATTCCATCAATTTTTTACCGATGTTACATATATTTCACCAATTTTGACCAATATTTCATTGATATTTATTTTATGAAAATCGATCACACTTATATAACATAATTGTCACACTCATATATATAACATAAATGTATCAGTGTGATGCGAAAAAAAAATTATGATTTGCGATTGGACAAAAAAATTAAGGTTTGGGTTGCAAAGTGAAAAAAATTAATTCATTTGCCGGAAAAATGACCGGAAATTTTGCAATCAGCAAAACCACAGAAAAACTGGGTGTCAATCTTTAAAGAAAAACATATTAGGTTGCAATTTTAAAAAAGTCGATAACTGGGGTTGTTTTTTTGTAATTTACCCTATTTTAAATCAATTTTAAATATATAATATATAAAATCAATAATTATTTAATGATCTTAAATTTAATATTCATATAAAATTTATCAAACTGAAATATGGAAATGTATGTGTGTGGGCTTCAATGATTTTTCATTTTTAAACGTTTTTATGATATGTAGTATTAATTTATTGTAAATTGATATTAAAATGTAGAAATAAAAAAATATTATAGGTGTACCTAATAGATTACACATATAAAACATATCAAATAGGAAAAAATTAGATTAAAATTATTATTGCAAGTTAACCACCTTATTCATTTGAAATATACAAATATTTTATTTTATCTTTCTTATTTTATATTTATTTGTTGTCAAAATTTATTTATATTTATATTCTGATTAATTGAGATGACATAATGGATTAGACAGAGGTGATTTTTCTGGTTTTTCACAAATTAAAATTTCATCATTCTTAGTCCCTGATATATTGACTTATCAATCTTATAATTATTATTCATAATTTTTTTATTCAAAATGTGTAGTTTAAGTCTAATTTTGAATTGTTTCATTTAAATAGCTAGCAAGAGAGATTTTCATGTATTTGATAAGCTGATATAATTTTTTATTTGATTTAAAATAAATGAGTTATATGTGGCGTTGAACCAAAAAAAATTATTAAAATACGTGTGTATTTATAGTTATAAATGCCAATAAAACATAAATTTATTTATCTCAATACTTAAATTATAACGTTTCTAATACATATAACTTATTTTTAGATATTAAATTTATTTTTTAAAATTTCACTACCCATGTTATTTGTTTGTTTAATCCATAGATTAATATATTACTTTATATATTTCAAATTTATAATATTTTCGAATATAATTATTTATAAGGACATAAATTTAAAGTTAAAATACCTAACTTTATACTAATACAAATTAAAAGAGTATCAATATATTTTTGTTAAAATAATAATCATTACATTTTATATGTTATTATATATTTTTAATAATTATATATATAACACACTGTGCAATGCACGGGTACACTACTAGTTTAATTTGATTGCATGATCACCTAAAGTTCATTTAAATTACATCACAAAATTTTAATTAATTACAAAGAATGTTAGAAAATGTGAGGACCAAAAAAAGAAAAGCAGCATAACCACCCATTATTATTGATCTCCCCTCATACTTAGTTGCAATCTCCATTGACTAAATAATCAACAACAACTTTTCTCTTTTCCCATGTATTTCTCCCATCTTCAATTCACACAAACAAGATAATGATTATCAGAAATTAGTATTCTTTAATCACCCATTTCTCATAATCTTCAATGAGGTTTGGGGGAAAAGAGAGAAGAAAAAATCAACAAGGTAAAGAAATAAGACTCAAAATCCATGGCAGCCTGTGGTGGCTTTGAACACATATTTGAGAAGCCATTAATGCCTCTTCAATCCCTCTCACCATGGAAATCCATCAAAACTGTTCATCATCATTCTTTTACAGAAATCTTTGGCCAACTATATTCCAAGGAAAATGAACATAATCTCGACTCCCTCCAATCACCAACTTCTTCGTCTCCATCCTCAACCATATCCACCAATTCGAGCTTTCCCAACGATGAAAGCAGGAGATCGTGCATTGATCAAGACAAGAAACAGCATAAAAGGGATGGTAGTGTTTCTTCAATGAATTCCGAGTCATGTATATCAACATGCACCGAGGTGGAACTAGGGTTTGAGAGCTCCGACGAGGATTTGGTTAAGAATGAGGAGTTCACTAATGAAAGCCAGCAGCATGAACAAGAGAGGAGAATGACACATTGCCAAGATTATGGGTTTAAGTCTAAGATATGGTCAAGAAGAAACATAAAGGCATTTCCACCACCAATTTCAAGTATAGGAAGAAATGGGAGGCCATGGGTGTGCTTCAAATCATACAGGAAAGATGGGAGGTTCATTCTTAAAGAGATTAGAATCCCAACTCAGGAATTCTTGCATGCATGTCGCCAAAACGGACGTCTGAAAATGCAGTTCATTCAATCCGATGATGAGTTTCACCCTCAAGATCATGAGCAGCACGATGATGAGAATAACGAGGGTGATGCAGAGGCTGTAAGAGCTTGATAATGGAGAGCAATGTAGAAATGGAGGAGTAGATAGGTAAATACCAGCTTTTGTCAAGTCTTTGTGCATAGCAAATATTTTCAGGGATGTTGATTTTTGCTTTTTCTTTTTTCTCAAAAGTATGCAATTAATCAAAGAGGGTGTAGAAATAAATGACAAATTTTTACATCTTCTTTTAGATTTTTTTTTTTTTCGGGTATGTATTCATTGTTCTGAATATAATGTATATATAAAGCATTCTCTTTCTTCTATCTTTGCACAGTTTCAGCAGTTTGGAATATTGCTTCAAGAATTAGGGTTGGAGTTGGAGAATGAATCCTTCTTATGAATCTACATGACTACTACATCTAGTGAAATACATTAGACACAACATCAATCTCGTACATACGTACGTACATATAGCTAGATAGACATGTTCATCCGGTTTGGAAAATCGAACAGAATCATTGACTCGGTTTCTTTTCCAAATTGGAACAGAGAATTCTTTTCTTCCCATATTGATTCAATTGTAATTTATATTTTGTAAAATTAATCTTATGAATTGTACTCTTTAATTTTAACTTGTATTTCTTTTTTAATTTGTAATTCGTATAGTAAGTTGTAACTTTTTTGATTTGTTGTTTGTACCTAATATTTTCTAAGCTATAGATTCTAATTTCTAAAGTTGTAACTAGTTAATGTAATGTAAGTTCTAATCTTTAACGTATATCAACAGTTATTTAGTATAATAAATCATCAAAATATTATATAAACTAAAACCGATGGTTGAAGCCATAACCATCGGTTCTTGATCAGAACCAAAACTTGTGTATACCACGATTCAATTCAAAACTAGCAATTCAAACCGGAAGAGCATGATTGCGGTATATCCTAAATAGTTGCACGCAGGGTTCCAAAAATCGGGTTAGACAGCCAGTGACCATAGACAAGGCTAGGCAAAGGTATTAAGAAGCCCTAGGCAGCCCTAAGTGACATTTACTTATTTTTCTTTTAAACCACATTGGGCATCATCAGGGGTGGTCAATTTAAACTAAAAAATAAGACAACATACTTTATAAAGATTAGAAAATTAAGAAAGATAGCTAGAGTAACAAGATGTCAAGTTTAAATTATATCCGACGCCACCTAGGCGGCATAGATTGGAGTCCTAGGCGCTAGGTGCTAGTCAGTCAAAAACGTCCAACTAGCATCTTAGAAAATTTTAGGACATTTGGTTGCATGTATGGTGGAGATATGTTACTTATGCAACAACAGGAGCTCTATTTCTGATTGATTCTATTTTCCGAACGTATCCAATCAAGAAACTACAATGATTTCCAGTGATTTTGTCACTAGATCCATTTTAGGAATCCAACCCCTTTCTAGTTTATCAAACAGAAACATTACTACCATCAAGTGTTAAAAGAACCTTGTATAAATCTGGACGACGATCGCGAAAGATCCCCCAACCATGTCTCTTGGATTTGATTTTGTCCAGATCAAATTCAGCTATGAGAACAGCTTCCTTTTTATCATCAGCAGTAGCAATCAGTTCTCCAGTGGGACCTAATCAACAGACCATGTATTCAAAATCTTTCTTAGCAAACTGGAAATGGTATTAAGTGAAAATAGTCTAGACTTGGAAATTATGTGTTAGTAGCGAAGGGCTTACCCGCTATAAATGAATTCCCATAGAATGTGATCTCACTCTTGCCATGTTCTGTCTGTATAATCTCCTTACCGACGCGATTTGAGGCTACTAGAGGCACCTGTATGTTTAAAAGGCTTAGGAGGCCATTTATCAGAACAAAGCTACCAACATGACACTCTGAATAAATACAAATTTGGCAATAAAGGGAAGACATGACACAAAAGATCATTTCTAAAGGTAAATGAAGGAACATTGTTTCATCTTCTTTGTTTCTCAATAACAGTCAGTAGATTGGCACAGAAGGAAGATGATTTAGTTCCAAGAACATGAATTGTAATAGAAATCAAAATATGGCTATCAGTATTACTGCAATTGAAATCCATTGTTAAGTTTAGGTTTAACAATGCAAACTTTTAACATTAGTTGTACCAGTCAAAATTCATGAAGTGTGATGATTCAATCCCTTAAGTTGATTCTTGGCTGATTAGTCTTAATTAAGCATGCAAATGCCACAAAACAAATTCCAGACAATAAAGCAAGCTCTGCAAGCCTATTGATGCCAAGAGAAGAAAGAAAGACAACAATGTGATATCCTAATTACAGTACTAAAAAGAGAGCAGGAAAGTGCAATACAATGCCGTAGAACTAAACAAGGTTGACAGAATGATTATGCATGTAACATGGTCCTTAATCATGTTGATTTAGGTAACTGAACATTACTTGATTTATTGACATAATGCCTAGAAGAAATAACAGTCGGAGTTAAATGCCGTTCAAGACTTCAAGGAGACAGCTATCTAACTTGAGCTGAGTGAGAGAGTATGTTAACACCTACCCCTTGCCACAATATAAGCATATTTCATAAGATGCTCAAAAGTCATTCATCCAGTCAATAATGGAGGCAACTCTTGGAAACTCACCAGGTTAGCTCCGGCATGGCCTTGCATCACTCGTTTCCAGTGATCTCGAGAATCTAGGCCTTCATCTTGAGGTTCAGAACCAATCGCAGTGGGGTAGAACAATATTTCTGCACCTTGAAGAACCATGGCACGAGCTGCCTCTGGAAACCATTGATCCCAGCAAATCCCTGTAAGTAAAAGGAGTATCGTCAGCTTACAAAAAGGGTTTGTACGCTACATTGTTCATCCACTGCTACTAGTTTACTATCCGTGTAAGTGAAATTATTCGATATTTTAGAAGTTAGAGGCTCCATTTTATACTTTTGGTACTTTCAAGTATTCGATGAATGTAATCTATAAACCAGAAAATCAGAATGATGGATGATAAGACATCTTACCAACTCCAATTTTGGCAAACTTAGTTTGAAATACCTGTCAACATAACCAATTTTTTAAACAATCAGAAAGGACAAAGCAATAAAGTACAAGTTCAATGAAGAAGAGCACAAGTCTGGTTGCCCAATTCACTGTCCTAACCTTAAAACCAGTGTCACCTGGATTGAAATAGTATTTCTCCTGGTAACCTGCGGAAATATATTAAGTGATACATAAAACTTATTTCCGAAAAATACCATCTTAGATGCATCTAATCAACGTCTACAAACCTGGCCCATCTGGGATGTGCGACTTCCTGTATATTCCAAGATCTGTCCCATCAACATCAATAACAACAATTGAATTATAATGTGCATTGTTTGCCTCCTCAAAAAAGCTAACTGGTATCACCACTCCAAGTTCTTTTGCCAGATTCTGCATCCTGAAGTTGCCCAAAATTTAAATAAGCTGACTGCTTCCATTTTAAGTTCACATTTGAAGGTTCACGTTGATTTAGTTAAGGTCTTTCTAGATCCTTAAGCAGAACTTTTTACCTAAGTATTGTTGGGTGCTCCTTACGAGGTTTAGCTCGCTGCAAGAAATCTTCCCTTTGTGCTTGACAGAAATAATAACCCTCAAATAATTCCTGAAACAGATTGCAGTACACAAAAGGAGAATATGAGTATTATTCACATGAAAATGATAGGCAGATTTCTTATATGAAGTAGTTTGAAACTAATGTTTTTTAGGTTGATTCGATATGAAGTATTTTCAAGATATAAAATCCTCTGCGAGAAAAATACAAACCTGAATGAGAATGATATTTGCCCCCTTCTTATGAGCTGCTCTAACCAATCTGCATTTAAATTTTTGCTGGTTGATGTTATATTCAAATGCCACAATTATCTCATGCAAGCATTGTCTCATGCAAACATTCAATGCTTGAGAATAAGGACCAGCTGCGAGAAAATTTCTATCGCCAACTATTCTCTTCACTTCAGAAGGTCTACTCTAGGGGTTATTGGTGCAGAAACAAATATTGATTATAGTTAAAAGGTATACAGCTGTAAAATCATTCTCCAATCAGTACAATGGTCTTAACTTTTCATGCTCGCTCGTTCTTTATAAGGGCATAATTGATATGACAGACATAAGTGGAGGACTGAAAACACAATAGAATGATTCTTATGACTCATAGAAAGATCAAGAAGCCCAATACACAAGTTTCTGGGGAGACTCCTCTGTTATATATGTTAGGAGAAACGGCTCTTTCATCCGTTGTAGATAGGGCAATTGTTCAGATGCATCAATTCATCAAGAATACTCTAACACAAAAGGCAAATTGATAATCAACAACACAACATTAATGACCACAATCGAAGAATCAATAACTCCTTGCCTAGAAGATACTCAAAGTTTTGTTACAATTCAATATTTTAACATCAGTCTTAGCATGTCCATTTAGCTACATGAGAGCTACGATAACAAATTTAGGGGAAAGCATTGATGGATCCCTCTAATAATGAAAATAACAGCTACCAATTGTGCACATATCGATAACAAACAACCAAGAATTGATTAAAGTACAATTTAGAATCCATCATGTACAACAAAATCACCATTTTTGACTCAATAATGACTAATAACTCTAAACCAAAGTAATACTTGACAGAGCACCTCAAAACCTCCCAGTAGAAGCTGGTACATTAGACTTACAAATAACTCAACCTCACAAAACAGTAGAGTACTACAGAAATTTCAGAGATTCAATTAAAAAAACGATGAAATAAGCACATCTTGGACCTTTCGGGAAAAAAGAAGCAAAAAACCCATTAAAAGAAATTCGTAGAATAAAGATTGAACCTTTCGGCGGTGTCGACGTTGGTGGAAACATCGTCGGTGCAGGCAAACTGCAGAGCGGAGACAGTTACCATCCTGCTATTCGCCATTTTTTGCTTCTTCAGCGCTAGGTTTTCTGAATGTTCAAAGATTGTGCACGTGCACCTATTTAGCAATCTGACTTTTATTAGTATCCTATTGTCACACTTGGTGATACATCTCTTGAATCAATCACAGTAATTCACATGTTTTTAATAACACCATTAATTAATATGTGATGTGTATTAATTAAATATTAGATAATGTGAGATATAATATCAAATGTAATATGAGATTCAGACTTCATATTTTGGCTGTAGTCATTAGTTAGTATTCAATTTTATTTTCTCCCTTCAAATGTTTTAATCAATACTCGTCAAACCAAGTGATAATAAAATAGACTCACTCGTAAACCAAGTTTGAAATCGAGTCTAACGGCAATTGACTCGACTCGGTTACACCCATGAAAGAAGAGAGAAGAAAGAGGTTAGTAGGAAAGCAAATTATGATTCAGCTTCTAATATAATTGCAGCATTTTAGTATAATTTAATGAAAGCAAATAAAAATCACATTCTTTAAAGTCATATAACAAAACATGAATCCAGGTGGGATGGAAGAGCAAAAGAGTAATGATACAACGAAATTCTTCAACAACAACAATTAGAGCATAAAATATTTGAAGTTATCCAACATTAAAATTTATTCGCACAACTATATATTCAACTAAAGCAAGCACTATATTGCCTTTCCTCCACCACCACCACCACCACCACCGATGTCTACAAACAGTTTACCAGCTAAGGGGGGTGACGATCTGAATCCACTGAGTCGACTTTTAGAACCTGCAGCGTATGGAATATGATCCGACTCTTCATCTCACATCTAAAAGATACTAATTATTTTAGTTGAAGAATATCTTTGTTGATGAAAAACCCTTAGACTATGTTTGGAAGAGATTTTAGTGGATTTGGGAAAATCCTGACTTTGAAATCCTGAATTTTGTAGTGAAGGTGAATAGTGAAAATGTATGTTTGTTTGAGAATTTAGTAGTGTTAGGATAATTCACAGATTCAAACCTAACCCTTTGAAGAACACCACCAAAACAAGAACTCCAAGAATAGAAATCAAAAGCAAACTGAGATCACAAGAGCACATCAAAGATTTACGTGGTTCGGCTTTAATGCCTACATCCACGGGAAGAATGGGGAGGGGAATATCTCATTGAACGAAGAAAAACAAGAACAAGAATCACTCTGCAATTTGCAGATTACAACTCGCAAATGTGACTGACTCGCTTACTTTCACTCACTGTTTCTCTCTCTATGCTAGATGTCAACTCGTAATACAAAAGACCCTTTAAAGTCCTATATATAAGGTATACAATGCAACAGAAAGTAAGTAAAACGGATCTCAAATGAATTCTGTAGAAGATCTTGAAAACGACTAGTTGAGCCCCTATTTTCCTGAACTTCATCTTCTTCAACTGATTTAACCGTTTTCCCTTGCCATGTGTCACAATCTGATTCGCTGACAAGAATATCACTTTTAAACAAAAACTGAAACCACGATTCTGTAAGTGAAAATACGTTTCTTCAAAGTGTGAGAAATTCGACTTCCCTTCAAATCCAAAACGTGTTTCTATAAGTAAAAAACACACCTTTGCTTTTACAACACTTCGGGCTTTCCACAACGCTTTAGAAAACCGTTGTTGTTTCACTTAGCCAAAAAAACCATCTTAAACACATGCAAGCTTACTGCATGTTGATTGCATGAGATCCAGCCACACTTTACAAGTAGAGTAAGATTATATGGTAAATGTCAAATCAATGTTGGAAAAAGTGGATTGATGCAATATTTTATTGTAAAAAGTTGGATTGTTATGATATTATATTTTGAAAAAGTGTATTTAGTAATGATTGAATGATTGAATATAGGTAGTAATGATTTTGTTTGGATTTTGAAATCCAAATTTAGATCTTAAACAAACATACTTTAGAATTTTGAAATTCAAAATCCGAACATTGGAAACTTGTTCCAAACATAGCCTTATATAGCAAGTATCTAGATTGTTAAGAAAAGCCACGAAAAATTGTCTACCACTCAATTAATTCCACTACAAGTGCGCCCTGATACAACAATCCTTGTTGCATCTCTTTTTGATTAAGTACTCTCATTTATAGTCTTTATACAATATTAAGTGATGAAATCATTAGTATTTCGTGGTAAATGCATTTTAAATTTATCAAAAATACAATTAATATAATATGTTCCTAATGAATTTCAAATTCAAAATCAGTTAGTTTACTCTTATATATTAAAAATTATTGTACAGATTTTCTAAAAGAATATTGTGAGTTTATTGAAAATCTAAATGTAGTTATAAGTCGAATTTTGAAAATCATAGATTTATTTTATATAATATAAACGTAGTTAAATAGGCGATTTTACATTGAAAGTTATAGGAAATGTAAATATTGTTTGTTCGAAGCTATATAAATGATAGATAAAAATATAATTTATTGAGAATTATGGGTGATTAAAATAGCAAAGCACATATTGATCTGCCAAAATGGTGTTGAAACAATTAACTAAAAAAAAAGTACTGATAGAAAATAAGGTAAAAATCACAATTTAATTTCAAGAACTCAACTACATAAATATAATAATAATCATGAATTCACAAACAATTCCAATTCGGATTTATTATCCTGATCTATAACATCAAGGAAAACAGGATCGACGATCACGTGACTGTCCACGTGCACCTTGAACTTATGCTCCCACCACAAGACCTTGGCGGCGCCGCTGATATCCACGGTGGAGTCAAGGACCATCTCCCGGCGGCCCACATCGGCGAGCAGCTTCTTGGCGTGGTGGGCCAGCTGGAGACCGCTGAGCCGCGCCGGCAGCCGCAGCATCTGGCAGGAGCGCGGCGGCTGGGAGCCGGCCAGGACGGCAGCCGAGCCGAGGAGGGAGCCGCAGTAGAAGATGGACATCTCGGTGTCGGAGTAGTGGATGGGGGCCACGTTAGGGTTGCTGACGTGGACGGTGAGGATCATCTCGGCGTCGAGGGCGGGGAAGTTGAGCTTGAAGGAGGTGAGCTCGATGGAGATGAGGTGGAAGGTGGGGTCCCTCGGCTTCGCGGAGATCACCGCCGCCGCCGCCGAGGCCGCCGCCGCGCCGACCAGAGCGGAGCTCCAGCTGAACCTCTTCTCTTTCCCCATACAATTGCGGCGGTGGTGGTGGTGGGTGGAGATGGGACTCTTTACCAGTGGTGGTTGTGTGGATAAGGTAAGGGCGTGATCGTGGAATGACGAGTGAGCCCCTGGCGGTGGCTATTTTGGCTGGGTTCGATGAGGGGTAGATTTGGTATTTTGGATGTTTCGTTAGGACAGAAGATGGGAGTAGAGTGTGTCCAAATTCAATCTATATATACTGATTTGTGGGCATGGTCGGAATTTCCAACCTACGAGTCTACGCCTTTAATTCTCATTGAAAACGTTTTTATTTCGAATTAAAACGCTCATTCATTTTTGGAATAAATTTTGAAGTGTTCTATTATACCACATGAACTTTTATATTGATGTATTTTACTAAATCAAATGAATATATCTTAGTCATTGATTTATGATAGTGTATGACTATAATTTGTTTAATACCGTAAGATATATTAAATTTAAAGTTAAATAGTAAAGTGCAACATTTCAAAATTTATAAAAAAAAATGTAAATCATGTATTGTTAAGATGAGAAAATATTTCTAACCCTTTTATTTTTCATTTTTGGAAGAAATTTGTGGTTTAAATTAGAGAGGGGGTGGTGGATATATATAGATGAGTAGGGGTGGGGAAAAATATTGAAATGTCAAAATATCGAGGTTATCGTACCGAAAAAATATCGAAAATATTGAAAATTTCGGCATACCGAAAATTTCGGTACAGTATAATACCATACCGCTATTTTCGGTACGGTATCGGTATAATTTTCAAAGTTTTCGGTATTTCGGTATATACTGAAATACCAAAAATAATACAATAAATTAAAATATATATTAATTTTATATTAATAAATTAATAAATATAATATTTTTCCGGTATACCAAAGTTTCGGTATGTAATTTTCATTTCGGTATAATGGTATTTTCGGTATATTGAAGTTTCGGTATATATTTTCATTTCGATATGACGATATTTTCGATATATCGTAAAATTTCGGTATACCGGTATGAAACGGTATGACTACCTATGATATCGAAATTTCAGTATCCCGAATTTTTCGGTACGGTAACGGTATTAAACTTAAGAATACCGAATTTTTCGATACGGTATCGGTATGAAATTTTCGGTACGGTATACCATACCGACCCACCCCTATGGATGAGATAAAAAAAAAAGAGATTGTCTCGGTCTCATGATTCACTTTATATGAGACGATCAACATCCACTCCACACTATATATTTCACATATATAATTTTTAAAATGAATTTGCATGGTTTGTGAGTAAAAAGAATTCGTCTTCCGTGAGTTTTTGTATGATTACAAATATTTTCAGAAAAGCTCTTTTGATAAAAGTATTATTTCAATGTAAAAAAAAAAACCTTTTAATTTTCACTATAGTAACTTGATTATAATTAAGTTTGAGTTGTGTTCTGTAACAAATGTATATGTTTATCATAAATTTGGTAAGATAACTTTGTAAACATCCAATTAAATGTGAGTGCGTTTGGTTTGATAAATTATTGCCTAGGATTACTGAGTGAAAAGGAGAGAAGTAAGTGACCTACCGTCCAATTAATTTAAGAGTCACACTTGTGTGATTCAGGGCACGGTATCTCAAAATTAATAATCATATGATGTTAAATATATACTCTATATGTATCATGTATATACTCTCCAGGTATCACATGTATACTCTTATATACATATGATACTTGTAGAGTATATTTATAACACCCGAAAACATAACACTATAAAATATATATATAACACTTGAAAAACATGTATATACGTGAATCCTTGCCCCTACGTGCCCCAGATATATAAGGTTTTGCCTTAATTTAAATGTACGTATTATATTGAGTCTTTTCCATGATTATCTGTCATTAGAGATCCAACATCTCAAACTTCAAATTTTGGAAAGTAATTAACCAATAATATAACTTGGACCACTATATCTGTTTGTTCTTTGTTTCTTTTCTGAGATAATTGGGACATTTTGATTATACTGTAATTTCAAGGACACTCGAAATTATTGTATAATTCCAATTTTATCATCTTCTTTCTGAGAAAGTTTCATGTGAGATGGTCTCACAGATCATTTTATATGAAATGGGTCAACCACAATCCACCCTTCATAATTCATATATAAATTTATGAAAATAAGTTGGATTAATGGATTAAAAAGATTCTTTCTCGCAAAAAATATGCATAATACCGTCCACTTACTAAAGTACTGTTTGTGCTTCTTCTTTTTATTTAAATCTATAAACAAATTTCTCCTTTTGGCCACGTTTTTTAATCATGGTCGGAATTGGAATTTTATATTGTCAAGTGGGATTGTCACTTAGCCAACGTGGTTTGGTAGCCAAGGTGTTCAAACAAAAAGAAGGGTATGACTTCTTTGATACATACTCTTCAGTTATAAGGATCATTTTCATCAGAGTACTCATCGTCATTGTTGCGCTGCATAACCTTGAGATACATCAAATGGATGTAAAAACAACGTTCCTAAATGGAGAGTTAGAAGAGGAGATTTATATGAAACAACCTGAAGGGTTTGTTGTACAAGGACAATAACATAAAGTATCATGTAAACTTGTCAAGTCTTTGTATGGGCTTAAGCAAGCACCCAAACAATGGCATGAAAAGTTTGACAGAACTATGATGTCAAATGGTTTACAATTATATTACACAGGTGAATTAATTCAGTGAAATTGGGCCCAAAAATTTCAAATTAATTAAGGATTCATCTACAATTTCGACCTAAATTAGCGAATCGGAATTTCGACGATCCAATTGGACGAATTGGGTTGAAATTGCACAAAATTCATGAAGCCGAAGACTCAAAATTCTAAATTGTCGGTTCGAAAACTTAAAGTTCGAAATTGTAAAACCCCTCATGTACTGGGACGTTAATAAAATAGTAATAATTAATAAACTCGGGGAAAAAAGACTGGAGTTGATTAACCTAGATTAATTGTATCTCACACCCATGCAAATATTCCCTCAAGTATACCACATTATTCCTTCATTGTACAAATAATTAATATATTAATTATAACCCTAATAAGATTTGACGAAACCAAACAAAAAAAAAAGAAACAACAACACACAGCTAGCTTATTATAGCCGTGTCTTGTTCATGATTAGCAACAACAACACCTAATATATATTATTCAACTTTGTAGTCTGATCAAATCCAACTTAATTGTCATATCCTTACAAACATTCACTATATATAACACCAATCTTAATAATTTCTCCACTACCAATAAATCAAACTAAATGGCAAATTTGTGCAAGACCAAAACCCTAATCCTACTCATCATAACCACAGTAATTTCCATATCCCAAATGGCATTATCCTCAGACCCTGATATCCTCACCGACTTTCTCCTTCCACCAAACTCACCCCCACCGGATGCATCCTTCTTCACCTACACCGGATTCCGATCCCTCATCAACGCGGCCCCGCCTCCGGCCTTCACGGTCGTTAAGGCCACCATGGAGCAGTTTCCAGCTCTGAATGGACAGAGTGTTTCCTACGCTGTTCTCCTGTTCCCTGCCGGCTCAGTGAACCCGGTCCACATGCACCCGAGGTCGGCCGAGCTCCTGTTTGTGACTGAAGGGGCATTGGAAGTAGGGTTTGTGGACTCGAAGAACAAGCTATACAGCCAGAGAGTTGAAGCAGGTGATCTGTTTGTGTTTCCTAAAGGGCTGATGCACTTTCAGTACAATGGTGATGTGAAGAAGCCGGCTTTCGCTGTTTCGGCTTTTGGGAGTGCTAATGCTGGAACTGTTTCATTGCCCACTGCACTGTTCAACTCCACCATTGATGATTCTGTTTTGGCTTTGTCTTTTAAGACTGATGTTGCCACCATTCAGAAGCTCAAGGCTGGCCTTAAGGGATAGAATCATGCTCTCTCTCTCTCTCTCTCTCTCTCTCTCTCTCTCTCTAAAATGATGAAATTAAATGATTCTTTTGTTGTGTTCTGTAGTGTAATCTTTGATCTGTTGCAAATAATCTATGAGATTAAATAATCTCATAGAATCTAGTTAATAATATTTTTTCATTACTAATATATATGTACACAGATATATATGTTATAATTGAAGGTTAATATTCATCCATGCATGAAGTAATTTACATGCATCATTGGGATACGCTGCAGGTAATTAATTGTTCTTTGACCAATTTTGGTGCGCTAACTTTGTCATTTTCAATTTTGGCCCCTTCCCAATTTCAGTCATTTTTTGTCGATCAAAATAACAAAAAATACTGATATGGCTACTGGAATTTGGTTGTCACGTCAGCATTTTCAACGATCATGTCAACAATTAATTCGGTTATTCAAAAAGTACTAAAATTGAAATTTCTTGATAATTAAGAGACAAGAATTGGAAAAGGCAAAATCCATATCGCTCCAAAATTGAATAAGGACTAAGTTATTGAACTAAAACTGATATTCTCCCAGTGAGAATTTAGGGCATGTTTGAACTGCGGTGAACTTGGGTTCAAACGGATTTCTAGGGTGTTTGGATTGTGAGGAAGAATGTTGGGATTGGACCCCCATAATAAGTTGGGACAAAATATGGGTTCAGGGGGTTTAGGTAGGGTCAAAGCAACCCACATGAATTGGTAGGTTTATTAACACAAATGAATTGTTCAATATATCCTCGTGAAATTAATTTGTCCTGAAGTGAATTAGTGTGGAGGTTATTATGGTAATTTATCAATTAAGAACAAATAGACTATAACATCCAAACTAGATGTAGTTATAGATATATACATAAATGAGAATATAGCATGTTAAAATTTTATTTAATTACTTAAAATAAAAGCCCAATTTTGTTGTTAAATTGTTGGATCCAAATCAAATTTCATTTTTTTGGATTAGCCCAATATTTGGCCCATATATTTAGCTAATTAATTGAGAAGAAAACTTGGTTTTTGCTTCTTTGTTTACAATATATATATATATAACACACGTGTACTACTTTCTGTATCAAATTGAATAAGGATAAGCTACATTTTCATCTTCCCCATTTCATTTTCATCTCTTCTCCTTTTCATTTTCAGCTTTTTGGCAAGGTTGTGGGTGTGTATAAGGGGTAAAATTTATTTCAATTTTTTGTTCATTCATTTGTTATGTTGTATCTATTTTTGATTTTGTATATATATATATATATATATATATCTGTGAGATTAAGCTTAGCAGTACATGGAGAAGTTGTAAAAGATATAAGAAAAATCGGGTCTTTTACAACAGTAAGAAAAAAGCGTTGTTAATTTGGTGTTGTGGAATGTGTTTTGAAAGCTAAGAAGAAAGCGCGCTTCCACTTATAGAAGTGCTATTACGTGGCCGCGTGTGTTAATTCCATTGGCTGAATAAAGTCGCATTTCCACTTATAAAGACGTGTTTTGTTATATGGAGCAATCGACGTGGAATGTCTCAGCGAATCCAGAGTCGACATGTGGTGACAGTTAAGGTGGTTATCTGGGATCGCGTGCGTGGAACTGCAGAATCAAGAAACGGGCTCAGCTTTGACATCCAATCTTTAAGCGATTGTATCTCACTCGTTAGAGATCGGTTTTGAGTGATTCTTTCTTCCATAAATAGCTGAGTTCATGTAGTTTATCGACATGTAATTTTCTGCAATTGACATTAAGTTTAGAGAGAGAAAATCACGAGAGAAGTTAGCTGAGTGTTAGTGATCTTGCTAATTGTAATTCTTGAGTTGTTCTTCGTTTTCAATAAGAGAATTCCCCCCCCCCCATTGTTCCCGTGGATGTAGGCAAGTTGCCGAACCACGTAATTCGCTGTGTGTTGGTGTTCTTCTTCGATTCTTGTTCGCAGTTTTGGTAGATCAAAGTGTTAGGGTTTTCTTCATCAAGTTTCACATACAATATTGATTGTTTTGGTGAGTTTTGGGTTGATACTTGAACATACATTGACACACTCTCTCTCTCTCACGCCGTCCACTGCCACTGTCCAGGGGGCGCCGCCGCCGTGCGAAGGAGTGGGGAGCAGCGCCGCCGCCTTGCGAAGGAGTGGGGAGCAGCGCCGCCGCCGGCGGCGCTGCGTGTGTTGTGTTGTGTGCGTGTGTTGTGCTCTGTGTGTGTTGTGCGTGTGTGTGCGTGTGTTTGTGTGCTGTTGTGTTGGGGGGACATCGCCGTGAGTGGCGGCGCCGTGGTGGGGGACTGAGCCGGCGACTAGCCAGTCGCCGACAGGGTGGATAGCGGCGGCAGGGGGTGGCTGGGAGCAGGGGAGGGGAAAGGTGGGGGGTTAGAGTGTAGTTTAAAATTTGATTTTTGTTCAAGGACTATTATGCAAATTTTTACAAATTCTTGAATTATTACTTTCAGCCCTAAATTTATGTAATATTGCATCTTGATTCTTGTATTATGCTGAAATTATAATCAAACCTTAGAACTACACCGAAATTATATTATGAACCCAAAAATTTAACGATAAATGTATTTAGACTTTTGTACCGCGTTATAGACATGGGTTTTAATCCACGATTGATACGAACAACGAATTAAACTTCAAAATAGAGAAACACCCTAGTTCGTTCAAGTTATACCTTTATTTGAGAACCTTCGATTAATATCGTATATTAGGAATTTAATATTGTAAGTATTCTATAGATATTTAAGTTAGAGACTAAGTCAACTCCTAAAAATTGTAGGATATATGAACAAGGAACCGGAGTAAGGAAGCGTGGCAACGGAAGCTTTTTGGACACGGGTTACTATATTCGAAGGTGGGGGTAAATGCTTGTTGTTTACGGCTTTATTTTAATGAACATGATTAAATGCGATTATGTTATATGTGATTATGGTACTTTATGGGATTTGAACGTTGACCTTCAGCGTTTATTTCCAATATAATGTGATAAATGTACATTGTTAATGATAATGTTGGAATTCCATTCACGACGGGTTAAATACTTTCTTGCACTCACCCCTTCCATGATTTTATTGCAACAGATAAATACTAGTACGGAGGAAGGCGGAACAGAACGTCTGATACTTTTGCATGTATAAAAGGATGTATATTTTATATCAGTATGTTCTGAAAAGTATTAGTTTATGTTATGAAACTTATTAACTTTCCGCTGTAAAATTTTCTACAACTCTTTTTACTTTACGAATGTTTGAATTTAGTGATGTTTCGGTTACTTATCTTTTTTCGAAATTTTAAATATCGCTGCACTCCCCCTTTTTTTTTTTAAGAATTTCTACGTGTACTCTGATTTTAAGATAATTATTTAGTAAAATGTTTTATTTTTGAAATATTCGAAATTGGGGCGTGACATAGACATAGAAGTGAAATAAAAATATTGAAATATAAACTGATCACTTTAAAGTATATATCACTCAATCCAAACATAAATTATAATTAAACCTACAACTCAGACATGCATATTCAATCCAAAAAAAAAAAACCTCAGATCGATCCCATCCTTAATAAATTAACAACCTTATCTAGCCACATTAACAAATTTAACCTACAATCCAAACATTTAAAGGAGCTTAAATACAATTTTAATTTCTAAAGCAAGAAAACTTCACTTATTTCTCAAACCAGATATTATTTGGAAAAAAAACTCCTTTAAAGTTTATCATTATATATATAATTGTCATTTCTAATTGTCCTACAGATGATACAATATTCATCAGATGCATTTACTGACCAAAGCAATGCATTCACAAGACTTTCAATCAGAGTGTACTTTTAATTGTAACAAATCATCTGTTGTTTTTATAAATTTTAATCATAAAGAGATTAAGGTTTTTCCAGTTCGACAGATGGTGGGTTATTGTGGTGGGTTACGGATCGATCCGTTTCAAAACATTTTGACGGTACTAATGGATGGATTTAGAAAACGAAGATGAAAACCCCATGTGGATCACAATTAGTGGATTAAAACCACAAATCAAGCCATCAATGAATTCACAAATCACAAATAAAAGAATGAAACAAATTAACCAACCTAAAATTATCATGACTTGACAACAACTTTAAAATTATTTGGGCTATTTTGTTGATCCAAAAGGTGAAGAGAGAGAGGATCCATGATGACGTGGCTATCAACATGGAGCTTGAACTTCTGGTTCCACCACATCACCTTCGCCGCCCCGCTCACATTCAACGTCGAGTTCAGTTCCATCTTCCGCCGCCCCACCTCCGCCACGAACTTCTTCGCCATGTGTGCCAGCTGGTTCCCGCTCAGCCTAACCGGAACGCTGATCAGCTGCTGCTCCACCGGCGCCGTCGAGCCCAGCCGCAAGCCCGAGCTGGATATGGACATGGCGCCGGTGTCGGCGTAGCGAGGGGGCGGCTGGGCCTGCTTGGCGGCGTCGCTGGGGTTGGTGACGTGGACGGTCAGGTTCACCCGGGCGTCGAGGGTGGGGAAATTGAGCTTGAAGGAGGTGAGGTCGATGGAGATGAGGTGGGACCCTGCTGGCTGCCGGGCTTTGCTGGAAATGGCGATCGCCGTTGCGGCGGCTGTGGCGGCGCCGGCCCCGACCAGGGCGGAGCTCCAACTGAAACTTCTGTCGTTCACCATGGTCGGATTTATTATTGATTTTTTATTTTTTTTTGTTTTGATGAGTTTCAGTTAAGTGCTTTATTTTATGTAGTAATAAATTAGATTGGATTACTACTTATATATATTGGAAATACTATTGCGTTGACTTATGGTCAGAGACGGTGGCAGCCGCCTCATTTGAATCCGGTACTTTTGCCCTAATTAAATTTCTCCCTCCTCTATGTTTCCTACTTAGTTGTAATATTTTTTTTTTTTTTTTTGGTTTAATTTCATTTCTGATTCCGTGTGTTGTTCGATTTTTATCATATTATTGTTTGAATATCAATTTTAGTTCTGTAATGAGAGATGTGTTAATTCATCAATCGGCTCATGATAAATTAAGAGTTGCTCCTGCAACTCAGTTGAGAGCCTTGAGCAGCAGATCAATACCTCGATCCTATAGAAACGTAAGATTTTTTTTTTTTCTGTCAGAATCCACAACCACTTTTTCGGTAAGTACCACACAATCGCCGCTCAATTCTACAACCGGAAAATTGTGAGTGCGGCAAAAAAGGATTGAAGTTGAACACGTTTCTCAATTACAAGACTAAAATTAATAATCGAAAATAACATGGCTAAAATCAGACAACACTTATAGGACACTATCAAATTAAAATGATATTAACCATATTTTTATATTAGGAAATAACATTATTTATATTTTGAAATAATTGTCTAATTTAAAAGGTACTAGTAGTGTACCCGTGCGTTGCACGGTATATGATATATATATATTAAATAATTACTCAAAATTATAATATCATAGATAACGTGATTATTATTATTTTGATATAGATACAATATTAATACTTTTACTATATAGATAGAGACCCCACCATGTATGCTCTAGTGATATATTTTAATACAAATGACATAACTGATAAATCAAGAACAAAGGGAAATTGAAAATAGAGGTTGTAATTGTAACAATTACCAATTATTTGAGTAGTAGTGTTACAAAAAGGAATGCAAAGTAGTAATGCTGGAAGTCCAAAGTCCCGAGTGGCAACTGCATAAAATAATTAAGAAGCATCCTAATTAAAGTCTTTCAACTGCTAAAGTTTAAGTAGTCAAGCATAGTAGGAAAATAGTATATATGAGAATAATATATCAATCACAAAAACTGATCAATTAATTAAAGAGATAGATTAGAGTCGTCATGTATCTAATTGTCTCATATTACAAAAAAATTAAGAGTGAAACGACTCCATGAAGTGTAACCGCCATTCATAAAAGCAAACAACGAAAGCTCACTCTCTCGATAACCCTTGTAGTTAGTTGAAGGTTCTATTCTTAATTTTCTATCATCAAATTTTATATACCTACCTAGCTAAATTGTTTAATGATCAACATATATAAAAATATGGAAAAACTCATTTTTAGTCCGATTTTAATCCTGTTAAATCGTGTTTTCAATTTTAAATCTGTAAATGCGAAATTCGTCAAATTTCAGTCCTTTTTCTCTGGAATTTCGATATTCTGACAAGATACCGAGACTCGCCCCCAATTCTGAGATTTCCAATGACTTGCGCTTACGTGGCATTTTATTTCATATGTGAGCTTTATTTTTTTATTTATTTCCTTACTAAAATTCCACATCATATATCCATCATCTAAATACATGAGAAAAATGAAATTATATATATATAAGTGTGGTTTGACACTCTCAAGTGATAACACTTGGAGCTCTATAAGCATGCCAAGTGTCCCTTCTTAAAACATATTTTATTTGTCAAGTATAAAAACATTAATATCAATTAAATACTCACATCACTACTCAACAAAAAATAAATACATAAGTTACTAATGTTTGCTAATGTTGTATTGTTTTTCACCACATGAAATCTTTGCTTCCAAATTTGAATAATTATTTGTCCAACATTTCAATTTGAAAGGAAAAAAAAAAAAAGTAAACAATAAGGTTACATAAGTCTATATAATATGAAATTCTTATAAAAAGAAAACAAAACGTACACAACAATGTTACATAAACTTTTATAAAATGAAATTCTAATGCAAAAACAAAAAAACAAAAACAAAAATTTTTTTGAAGGGTAAATATACTACTATTTTTCATTGAATTAAAACAAATAAATAAAAAAGATGTTTGAAGATAATAATACCTTACAAAAGAGCATTCATGATAGTTCAGATTAAAAAATAACTTTAGAAAGAAATTTATTTGTAGGATTCAAGAAAAAAAGAAGATAATATGGAAATATTGAAATTACTAATATTTTTACAAAAATAGCATTTAGGATAGTTCAAACTCTAACATTAACAAAAATAGGTGCTAAAAAAATTAGGATATGTTTGGGTTAGACATAAGTAGATTTTGCAAGTTTGAAAGTGGATTGTGAAAATGATGGAATTTGATAAGTTTGGGTAATTTGTTAAGAGATTTTATAAAGTAAGATTATAATTAATTTATCATATCATATCGGGAACTATAGGAAAAATATACGATGTCGTATTATTTTATTTTGAAAAAAACAAATGTTTTTAAAATTTCAAGAAAATCTATACTATTAAAAGTTGGGTTTGAGTCTCCACAGATTGCCACATCAACATTTTGAAGTATTCTGGAGCTGCCACATGTCAGCATTTTGAAGAAACCTGGAGTTGCCACATCAGCATCTGAAGGAGTATGAAGCTGACAAGTGTCTCCATACACCTGCTTAGAATATGCTCTTCACATTCTCTATTTCTCTTTACGTTACAAGATCTCTGACTCTTCAATTCCTCATTTCTCTGCTTCCTCTCTTTCTTCATCACCCCCAATTCTCCACAGCTTCCTCTCACCCCTACTCAAGTTCTCCTCAACCGTTAGAAACTCTCTCTCCCTCTTTCTCCTCTTCACCTTACAAGCTCCACCTCTTCAATTTCAAGAAGAAAGAGAAGAGGAGGGCACCAGGGTTGTTGGAAGAGCTGCAGAGGATGGAGAAGACGGGCTCATTCATCTTCCCGTTGGAGGAGGAGAAAGTGGAGGTGCAGGTGGGTGATCTGGCGGACCTCCGCCCTGCTGCTCGAGGATGGAGAAGTTTGCGTGTTCTGTGGTAGAGTTCGCCGACTCATTCTTGTATATATAAAAGGAAAACACTCCACACCACCCGGTCCTCCACTTCTCCGCACCCAATCCCACCCTCAAGCCCTCAAATTTACTAATTCTCCATTTCATATGTTTCTCATATCCTTAATTAATTTCTTTTATTCAATTTGATTATTCATATGTGACTTTGTCTATGGAGTTTAATATTTCAATGCCTAACTAATTGCTCTCTGATTTTAGGACATCATATTAGGTTGTGTTCATCTCAAGCTTATTTTTTCATTTTTTAACTTTATTTGCATTATATATATTGTGTTTATTTGATTACTGATCACAACAAAATATTTAATTTGTGAGAGGAAATCACATTGAGAAATTTTGAGTTAGTTATGTATGATCAGGTAATAATGCTGATTAATAATTATATTAATTAATTGAGAATATCTCAATTTTCAGGTAGGCAATTTAATTAGGTCTTCTTCCACTTTGTCACTATCAATTATATGTATATAGTTCAAATTTGGTTCTCTTATTATCCTTTTTCCACCCAATTTGGGTGGATTTTACTTAAAATTAAATGTCAATTTTTGTCAAGCGGACATAGAAACTGAAAAACTCACACCAGCCATTTGATCAACATCTACTTATTTGAATGTGGGTGAGAAAATAAATTATGAAATTGAAAAAATAAAAATAGATGAAAAGAAAACATACAAACATCTAATAATGCTAATTTACATAATATTAATAACTCATGGAATGAAATATGTAATGAGAATATTTTCCAAAGAATATAATTTAAAGATGTATTTCATAAAATTTCACTTTATTTCACAGTAGAAACATGTTAGCACGTCTAATTTGAAAAACATAAAAAAACCAATTAATCAAATGTTTTGATTTCTTTGTAAAAAAGCAAACAATTAAACACATGCACATTACTTTTTTGTCGCCATGCATCGTTTCTGCATAAGAGCATGGGCATTAGTTAACAAAAATTTTGTTAAGAGGGTGGGACCCACGTGAACAAACATCAATTTAAAAACAAACACTTTTTAAAAACACACCTCTACATTACTTAACAAAAAAATACAATCATTATATGTGGGTCCCATCATCAACTAACTTTTTTCTTAATATATATAAAATAAAATGATTTTGTAATTATAATTTTTTTAATTATATCAATAATTTTAAACCTAAATCAATTTTAATCAATTAAATAATGGCAAATGCTGCTGTGCACCAGATGCACGGATCTGGATTGGTGCAACTGGGGCGACCCGACCCGGATCCGCGCACCTGGATTTTCTTTTTTTTTTCTTTTTTTTTTTCGCTTCAGGCTGTTACCTTTATGTTGTAAAGATGTGACCTTTACGTTATATAAGTGTGACCTTTATGTATAAATGTTATGACCTTTATGTTCAGTAACTTAGAAAAAAATGAAGATTTTCAGGTTTTTTCGCTTCAGATTAAGACCTTTATGTTGTATTGTTGTAACCTTTATGTACAGTTCTTGTGACCTTTATGTACAAATATTATGACCTTTATAATCCATAACTTTGAAAAAAATTGAAATTTTCAAAATTCAGTGCATTTTAAGGATGGATATATGTGCAGCTAATATTTCATAAACGTAAATATGTACAAATTTTGTTAAAATTCTTCATTTTTTTCTAAGTTAGAGTATATAAAGGTCATTACATTTATACATAAAGGTCACACTTATATAACATAAAGGTCACATGCATATAACATAAAGGTAACAACCTGAAGTGAAAAAATAAAATTCAAAAAAAATAAAATAAATAAAAGTGCGCGGATCCGGGTCGACCCGGACCCGACCCAAATTGTGCATACACCAGTTGCACAGGAGACTAACTCTTAAATAATTATATAAATATAAATATATATATTTACATTAGTCTCAATTCGTATATAACATGAAATTTAAGGGAAATTTTGAATTTATCAATTCATGTAATAATAATAATACGTTGAAATATATTTGAAATATAAATGTAATATTAATATTTAATTGTTCCCAAACCGTCTCCATATGTGTTCTACTAAATCCGCTCGAAGTTGGTGATGTATTTGATTATCACGTAGCTCGGAATTCCTTTGAAGATATTCTTGAAATTTTTCGTGTGATCGTGTAGGTTCATCACGTTCATCGTTTTTCCTTAAACAATCGTATTTTCACATCCTCCGAAGAGGGAAAAGCCTTGACAAACGTCGCCCATTCTGGATAGATTCCATCTGTTAAATATTATCCCATTTTGTTCTTTAAAATTTATCTAATATGTTAACTACAATTTAGGTTGTAAACAAATCGATCCGGTTCGAATGTCACGATATTCTATTCCTATAATTCGAAAATATGAACTTGGAATTCTTGTTTTTTTTTTCTTTCAAAAATCTGTTTATTTTCAATTAATAAAGTGAAATTCGAACATTCATCAAGTCTTTGCATCAACTGCCACCAATTCATAAACAAAAGATTGCAAATTAACATCCAAAAAACCTAAATATTTATCAATTGTACATGGCTGTGAATTGAGACCCGCAGAGTAAATGAGAAGTAAAAAATTTATATGTATCATGTGTGTATGTAAATATCATTTATTAAATTAATATTTTAATATTTTTTAAATATTATATATTTAAACTATCTCAATATATTCGCGAGTACTCGAATCTAATACGGTTATATTCATATTCGTATTCGAATAATATTCAAATCTAAAAAGTTTATTATTTGGATTCTTATTCGCAATTTCAAAATTTGAATCACTGTATTCCAAATCGAATATTGAATTGAAAAATTCAATTCTTTTACATGCCTAACTATATAATGCTGTCTAGATCACAATCAACATTACATGCTCTATATTTATTTTAGCCTGTTCCTAGCATAAGAACACTTGTCCTACACTTGCAAATAACTTAAACAAATTAATACTAACTTATTGTAATCTATTTTAGGACCCATGATTAACTTCATTTATTTGAAATTAATTTATAATTTTCTTTTAAGAATATTCTGATAATTAAAATTATTCGTGTTATATTTCAGGTGTCATTCATATAAATAAATCAATTTATTCGTTATTTAATATGATCATTTTAACTTAATTTCTAGACATAGGTTAATTAGGTTCAATTCGGTCACCTAGATAAAATTAGGTGGTTAACATCGTTCTAATTCACTAGTCTCTGTGGGATCGAAATTAAATTAGAAATAAAATCAAAACAATGCAAATCAAGTCAAAAAGAAAAATAAACATATGCATGCATGTTGAAACAAACAATAAATATCATTTGGTGAAACATTAAAAATACTATTAAAATACCACATAATACAAATTATACTAACTCTTCCTATCTCCTTAAATTTTTGTTCATACTATGAACAAAAATGAAATTTGTTCATACCTTTGAACAAATTTGAATTTTGTTCAAACAACTAACACAAAAAATACAAATTTATTATTATAATAATCAACTTTTCTCTCTTTCTCTCTCCTCAATAATTGTTTATTATTACTTTTTCAGAACATGGCCCACACCTTTATAACACCAATAAAAACACACACATATTAACTCCTTACATTACTTAACAAAATTTTGTTTTTATTAATCACAAAATTTTGTTTACTAATGCTCATGCTCTAAGAAAATGTCAAACATACAACAAACCTAACGACCTTGTCGCCCTGAGTTATCCTCTGCATCGCACATTTATTGCAACCGCCCAATAATGTTGTACTCCTAGTCAAGTTGATCTTTTTTGTTGCATCAGTACAATACCTTCTTGAGGCGGTTCACAAACACCGGATTAGACATTGCCACACACGATCCCTCCCATACTGTGTGTATAATCGTGTATAGATAGATACATATACATACACATCACATTTGACGTGGCTCTCACCACACACAGAAACACACACTCGAATGGAAGAACTTGGCGGCGGCGCCAACCGTCACCGCCACCGCCACCAATGGAACTCTCCACCGACTGAAAGATTCCTCGGAATATTCCGCCCCCAATCCCCGTCGCCGTCGCCGTCGCTCCCACTCGAACTCTCCGAGCACGATATCTTCAATACTCCTTCGGGGAGCTCTTCCTCTTCCGCAACACAGTCGGGTCCAAGCTCCGACCCGACCCGAAACGTCCGAAACCACAACCGCGTCCATTACGGCATCTTAGCTGCCCTAAATGATAACCTTAAACCCCGATCTGGATCCGATACCCGACCCGTGTTCAACCACAAGGCCTCCGCCTCCGCCTCCCTCTCCTCCTCCTCGTCGACCTCCCCCGCCACGTCGCGGATGATGATTCCGAAAAGGCCTCCTCCGCCGCCGCCTCCGGTGGACAGAATGCTGTTGCAGCATCAATCGGCGCCGGTGAACATGCCGGTGATTCCGGCGGCTCTGATGTGGAGGGCAAGGGATTTAGACGACGTCGAGGAGGAGGAGGAGAATAATGGGGAGATGTTGCCGCCACATGAGCTGGTGGCAGCGAGGCATTCGCCGATATTGGCGAACTCGGTGGTGGAAGGAGCTGGGCGGACGTTGAAAGGGCGAGATCTCAGGCAGGTGCGCAACGCCATTTGGCGAAAGACTGGTTTTATTGATTGATTTTATAGAATCAACAGTTTGATATTGTTATCTACTGTACATAAACTTAGAATTTTGATACATAAATTTCAATTTATATGCTTAATTATTCATTGAGTTCTATGGTTCATTTTGGGAAGCTCAAATTTCTTAGTTGAATGTGCATTTTTCTTGCCATGATAAAACATGACACCATTTATCGTTCTAAATAGTGCTTCATCTTCTATTCTATTCTCGGATATGATATGGCACGTCGTATAGATAGATAACATCATGCAACGGAAATGATATAAAAGTGTTTGGAAAGTGAAGTAGGATGTTGCTTAGAAGTAATGCAATTGGGTTCATATATATGTTCTTGTGGAAAATTGGTAGACAAAACTAGAATTTCATAAGCTTTTGGTTAGGCTTTGGAAGAAAACAGAGAGAAAATTGTAAGATTTAATTATACTAGTGTTTCATTTGGCAAGATTTGAAGAATCTATAATTTCAACTTCTTTTCACTTACTTTTCATGATTAATTGCTTTGAGATATTACGAATTAAGTTGCGATTTTTCTTTTTTTTTGAGACTATGAAAATATTTGGATGATAACTTCTCTGTCCTAAATCATCAAAACCTTTGTACATTTCTTATTCAAGATACTTTGGAAACTTATTATACATTGCGAGATTCTTGAGAGTATCTGAATTGGGATAAGTTTATATGTGCAGAATCCCAAAAGATATATAGTTTTTGGATGTAAAAATCTTATGGAATCTTAGGAATTTGTGATTTAATGTTGTTTCTTAACAATTGGATTAGACCTCCTTTAATCTCTATATTGTTTGACACACAATTTAAAACTTACAAGTTACTAAGCATCAAATAAAAGCAGGTATTTTTTTTTTTCAGGGAGTAGAATCTTTATAATATATGCAATTGATCTCCATTTATCATATGAAACAACAGTAAAGCATCACTTGTTTTATTGTAAATGAATTACACTTTGAATAGGTGCACCATGATGGTTTGATTAATCAACAAATGTATCAAGAATTCCGTTACACTGTTTCTGGATCATACTAAAAGCAATCGACTTGTTTATTGTTCTTAAGGATCCACAGTTTGTCTGGAAAAAAACAAGTGCTTATGTGTACATTTTTGTAGTGAAGCATAAAAAGCCAACCAAATATATAGTGAAATGAGAAATTGGAGTCTCTGTTGTTGAGAATATAGAAATGGTCATCATGTTTCCTTGTTTAATTGATGCATTATGAGTGCCTTGAGTTATAGTATTACATAGTTTCCAATTTGCTGCTCATATTCACAAATATTGCCTTAGATTTGTCATGCATATTAATAGAGTACTTGGCTTGCCATATATGAAATTTAGACCTCATGTAACTCAAGGTTGTGTCACTTACTTTTTCTTTTTTCTAATCATAATTGAATATCCAACGAGGATTTCATCCCTGAATTTCAATTAGAAATGTCATTATGATCAGCCTTTGGAGATTGTTTGTGCACAATCGTGATTCCAAAAGTGATATTGCTTTGCATTTCATTGCATTCGATACACGTGACATATGGTGATCATGTGTGCCCCGATCCTCTCTCTTATGTGTGTACCACTATCAAAAAGATCTAGTGTTGAGAATAGTTTCAACCGTCAAATAATGCAATCGTTGGAATTATGTTATTCGGACAGTAGTACTTATATGAGGCTCATGATTGTGTGACAGAGGATCTCGTTTGTTCTTAAAGAATGGATATATAGTAGTTAAAGTTTGCAACATCCAGAATCCCATACCCTAAAAAACAGGTTGATAATAAGAAATTGATGCAACAACAAACAAATACAAACTAATTGATCCCAACAAACCCATTATTCTTAGCTCGTCACTTTCTCTAACAATCAAGACACCAGTGGTGGCTTTGTATGATCTATCAATGAAGATTTGATGAAATGGTGGCTCTTTCATTGAAATATGGCTCGTCGGAGTCTTAGAAGGCGGCGGAAGGGATGTCGAAGGTGGTGGTGGTGGTGGTTTGTAAACTGGTATCCACTTAAATTTTGTAATGCAGCTGTGAAGAGATCATGAAAAGTGAAGATGATGAGCTCTACATTGCAAGAAATTTGAAGCTAGACATGATGATGATGATGAGTGAATTGAAGTGAAATTTATACGTACAAGTTTTGAGCTTGCCTTAATTAAGGTAGTGTCTTGTACACTATCCACTGATTGCTACTCATTCCATCATTTATTGTGTGTTGCTCATCCTACTTAATTTCATATTACAGTTTCAGTTTGGCAATTAAGGGTTAATGATCTCAAATATAAATAGACTAGCTTTAATTATTGAAGAAAAGTGTTTATGATTTTGTGTTATATCTATCATCTAAGTTAATATTAAATATAATGTAATTTTGATTAATGCAGTGTTTAACTGTTGAAATAAACAATTTTTAATATGTGTGGATAAATAATATTTTATACATATTAGAATATTTTTTAAAAATTTTACTTGTTGATTAAAGGTTTAGATTTAATATTGTAACCATCTTAATAATGGGCATACTTGCGGAAAAGAATCACCACTTTTAAAAAAATGTAAAATTTTCTTCATATTTCAATAATTGTAAATAAAATCACAACATTTGATCGCTTTTACAATTAGATCACTTTTGAATTTTCCGGCAACCGGGGTCCACATGTTTAGCAAACATGTCACGTTGGATGACACATCATTTTCAACCAAAAAAGATTTAAAAATCAAATTGCAAAATAAAATCATCACATTTTATAAAGTTGCAATACTATTATATTTAGTTTCTTTTATTTTTTTAAATCTCGTGTATGATGCTAGTTACAATACTATTATTAATAGTTATACATATTATATTGGACTTTATTGAAAAATATCTTTAAGATTTTTTTACATTTTCATCGTATATTTAGTGCAACTGTTTCCGTGCGACAAATATACTTATAACAAAAATGATATATTTATGGAACTCATTTTTATACTTGTAAATTTATGTACTTATAAAACACATAATTATTATTGTAAAGGACATACTTGAAAGATATAATATAATCCAAATAAAAGATAGAGTATTCGAAAATAAAATAAAATAAAAAGAGAAGAATAAATAATAAATAAATCAGTATTAATAATAAATAAATAAATAATGAAAAAAGAGGAAAATGGGGAAGTTGAAGTGGAGAAGCAGAGTTTGAAGTTTAAGATTGCCAGCGCACAATCGCATACCGTCTTTCATTTTCTTCATCTCTTCTCTCTCTCTCTCTCTCTCTCTCTATACCAACTATTTGCAGAAAATCGAGTGTCAATTCCCAAATCTAAAATCTCACTGCTAGAGTTTTCTCCATCTTCTTCTTCAATGAAACCAATCACGCTTCCCGAGCCCCCAGGGAGCCCGAAATCAACTGGCGGAGTGCCTGATATATTCGAAGGAGGGGTTTACGGAGTCGTCCGCCGTGCTGTCATAATCGGAAACGGTTTTCCGGCGTCGGAGAATCAGAGCATCGGATTGGTTCGCGCACTCGGTTTATCCGATAAACAATCTCTCTATGTGAGTCTCCGTCTTTTTAGTGTCTCTGACATGGGTTTTAGATAGTAATTCGTGAAAATATGGGAAGTTCACTATTGATATGTGTTCTTAGGTTCTGAATTTGCGCTATAATTGCCGTATGCATGCTCTGATTGGCTTTTCCAATGGAATTTATGGTTGCTTTTCGGTGTGATGCTATTTTGTGGATACTGCTAGAGATTATGTTGAATCATGGGTTGTATGATGGTACTCTTTATCTGGATGAAAATTCAGAGAAAAAATTGATTGAACATTCATTTTTTTGCCTGGACTTTCTGATAGAGACGGAGTGAAATATGTTTCTCTTTTGTTCAATTTGCGGTTTCAGTTTGATTAGTGTGTGCTCTAATTTCAAATTTGCTAGAGGAATGCATGCTCTTTCTTAGTTGTCTCAGATGATCTGTTGGACAAAATTTATCAGAGGATGTGTTAGAATGAAATTTTCTGTGGCACAACTTAATTTGACTCAGAATCTAACAATCTGAGTCTGAGGTCAATAACTGACTTGGATGCTCCATCAAGAAGTTGGAAGTAGTGAAGCGAACTAAACACAGGAATGGGATCAACGTGGAGGACCAGACAAAATTGACTATGAAGTCCCTTGTTTCTGGTAGACTAGACAAACATTTAGAAAAAAAAAAAAAAGATAGAATGTTCCACTTTTTTTATTGAATAGCTTGAGTTAAATAAAGTCATCAGCAAATAGTCATTTATATGCGTCCTGCAGTTCTTCTTTTAATACCCATTGCTTACTCACTAGAAATGCCTTTTGAGTTTACATCTCATTCTGGATAGTTTAGAAATTTAGTTTTTGAGGCAAGTTGATCCTAGCACGGGAGGGGCACACCTCTTGAACATGAGGTTAAAAATCCAAAAAAAAAATAAATAAATAAGAAAAAGAAGAAGAAATGTGTACATCCTTTGAATAAACAGATGTATTTAACTGTTGCAATCATATTACATATCAAGAAATGAAAACATGTTTTTTTACGTCTCAAGATGAAGTTGTGACTGTTCTTTTGTTTTATTCAATAGACAAATGTCTTAAAAATTGTTATAAGGGACCTTAAAACATGTCTGGGGTTGGAGAGTGGACTATGAAGTATGAACAAGAGGCGCACCTAAAAAACACAAAAAATGTGCTGATAGGCATGCAACCCATGAACAGCGCCCGCCATGTGCCTTCTGTGCCATGCTTCTAATGACCATGTTTAGAAAGCCAGCTGAATCGGCCTTGTTCTAGTGATTTTTTTTTGTTTTAATAATTTCATAAAAGATGTGGTTTTGACATGTCCTCATAGTTGTAGTCTCTCATGCTGGCCGCTGCTTTCATGCCCTTCTCTCCATAGCATGAAATATATGATCTGTGAGCTATTATTGGAAGTATGCCGACAAGTGACCTTGAAGTTATCAATATCTGATTTAAAGAATTTTCGCTTAATGTTAGAACTGTATATCTGAAAATAATGATTGATAGTCTTATTTCTGCCTGATGCATATATTGTTCAGCGGGTTACGAGACCGACAGGAGGAATCAATGAGTGGCTTCACTGGCTTCCAGTTTCTATACATAAGAAATTGTACTATATCATTAGCCATATATGTGGGTATTTTTTGATTGCTAGAACTGGGAAGAAACTTGCACCTTTGCCTAGGGAGAATGGTGGGGGCGTAGGCTTGTCATCAGTGTTGGAAGCAGACGTTAAGAATATTGTCAGAATGGCTAAAGAAACTTATGAGAAGTAAGTTCTCTCTCTCTGGGATTGCCTTTTTTTCTTGGCCAACTTTCTGGGATTGCCTTTTTTTCATCAAGTTGAATAGTGTGTTAATATGATTTTAATTTTAATTTAGTAGGTTTATTATGCTACTGCTTTCAAGGACAAGGACAATTGATTAGTTAAGTGAAATTATTCATTCTGTTAATATGAGATACTTGGAAAAGCTGCAGTTTGGCAGAAAGCTTTTCAAAGTTTGCAGAAGAGAATTTAGGGGCACATAAATGAATATTGATGTTAAAGAAGAAATTAACTGAAGATATCACTGTTCAGATTTAAATATTGTTGGGTGATGATCCATTATTAGAACAATATATCTTCCTTTAATGATTTTGAAGTTATCCAAGCACATCAAAAGTAAATGTGCTGCTTTTATGAGGTATTTCTGCTTTTTAATGCATTGTTAAGACTATTGTATAAAATTGATGCATATCAAGACTTAATTTATGATGCTGAATCTTTGTATATGTAGATCAGCTGTCAAATGCTGCAAAACATGTCATGAAATATTTTCACTAGTGTTGAAATTATTTACAGTATTTTGAAATATGATAGGTCCTAGTGACAACAAATTTTAGCAATTGATTTATTGATGGAGGTTTGAAAGGATGATAGGAGAAGCTTATATGGGATAAACAAAAGGAGCAATCCACCATAATATAGAATACACATTATTAAGTGTTTGCTCGAGGTGGATGCTTTTATCATTTGTGCACTGATTTTCAGTGAATGGTGAGTGGTCACATTCTCTACACTTGACTTCAGACATTGGTAATGGAATAGATATCTGCACATGCAAAAATGTTGTTGATTGTGGACAGTGTTTCATTTATTTGGTTTAGAAGACTCCATCAACCCATGTGGGCTATAAAACAATTGACTTTACCATGTATTGCCGCCTTAATAATTGATATTTTTTTGTCTCTTTTGTGGGTGAGATAAATTTGTTGTCATTGATCATCATTTATACATACATAAATATTGTCCATTTTGATACATAAATATTTTTGTATTCATGTCCTTTTTGATACATGATAATTAACATTTCTACTCTTATCAGGGATGGTCCACTACTTGTGGTTGCATCTGGCAGAGATACAATTTCAATTGCAAGCTCTATAAAAAGATTGGCATCAGAAAACGTGTTTGTTGTCCAGGTTTATATGTTGTCCATGTCCTTAAGAGTTGAGAATATTTGTTTAAACTCGGCATATATTTTTCTGCAACAGTAAAGACTATGTCTATCTCAGTGCTGTGTGAGCCTTATTCACATGGCTGAATACGACTCTGTTTATGGACTGCCCCAAAGCTTGTTTGTAGAGCCACTTGTCACTTAATAGTACATTAAAATACAAAAAAGTTATTCCAAGAATGAAGAATCTGACATTCATTCCTTCCCCTTGCTCACTCTTGCAAACTCTGTTAACAATCAGCTTACCCCGTCATAGATACTTTAAAAGATTTCATTATTAGTCCATCTTTACTATGTCTGTTATATGCATGAGATTTTGATTATAAGTTAGTGGTGAATGTGATCTAAACACAAGTTAAGGCAATTTGGATGGCCTATTTTCAATGTTTCTCCATTGATGGTTGTTGTAGCATCTTAGATATCCATTGAGTGCATTATTAATGATTACTCTTGTCAGCAGAAATAGATAGTTATTAAATATAGCAGATATTTTGCTCGTGAGATTTCTAGTTGATGAGATCATGAGGATATTACATGTACAGGTTTAAGAAACACTAAGGGGATATTTGATCCGATTTTTAAAATCATCTTTCCACTGTTCTACTATCTAATTAGAAATCATGTTGTTTTATCCTATTTTCCACTCAAAACACCAATTTCTACTTATTTAAATTCAAATAATAATGTCAGTAGTCAAAACCTATCTACTGAACAATCAAATCCCGTTTTCAAGCATATTTATACCTAACTAAGCATTAAAGTTTCTAACTTATAACTCTAAAAATTTTCCTTTTCAGACGAAAATCTATAACTTTATGACTCTACTCAAAATATCGAAAATTGACTGAAAAATGGCAAAAAACATCCCTAAATGTTAGATTCAACGTTAATCATTTGTCTTGACTGTTTAGTTGCAGAAGCATAACTGAGCAGATCTATACACTTACATGCCTACACAAGTACACAAATGCATATATGCATGCATAGATACATGCATACATACATATATATTCATATATATACATGTATGTATGTATAGAGAGAGAGATGGTTTTGGGGGGGGGGGGGGAGGTTGGATAGATAAGTATTAATGCATATTTTATTGCAGACTGTATTTGGTGCTCTTTTGCAGTTTTCTCATTTGGGAAGAATATTTGTGTCTCTGTTTGTCAGAATGGCTTCATCATGCCTTAAACATTTGATTATTTTATGCAAATAAGATTTATTATGTTATTATGTCTCCTCAGATTCAGCATCCGCGGTCACATTTGGACAGGTTTGATATGGTGATAACCCCACAGCATGATTATTATCCGTTGACCCCTCATGGAAGGGAGCAGGTTCCTCGCTTTCTCAGGAAATGGATAACACCACATGACCCTCCAAGCAAGCATGTTGTATGTATACTCACCATATATGTATGGTTCTAGTCTCCCTACTGGGAATAGTTGTAACTGACTTCTGGCTTCCTGGATGCTTGCTGTCATTTCTCAGGTCCTTACTGTAGGAGCACTTCATCAAATAGATACTTCTTTACTTCGTAGTGCAGCTAATGCCTGGCATCATGAGTTTGCACCTTTGCCAAAGCCTTTGCTTGTAGTCAACATTGGAGGACCCACAAGTAATCACTTTTCCTATGTGTTAAATAATGGAAAGCCTGTATTAATTGTGTGTGTGTGTGTGTGTTTTCGTTTTTCATAAAATTGATTCCAAGTTTATTTGACAATTCAATTGAGTGTGATATGGTGAGACTATATTTAGCCAAAGGCATGATTAATGCATTAATGGGAAATGGTAACGGGACCTTAAATGGAGGCCCCCCCCCCCCCCCCTTTTGGCCTCTCTCATTTTAAGAATGGGTATTTGGTTCATACATAGAAGATACCATAGGAAGTTCAATGTTTGAATTATATCAATATCGATGTCTTATTTTCCACACATCTCTGTGTGGGCGACATTCAAACTGGTAAATGGTTGGAATCAGTTCACAAATAATGTTGTATGTATCTCTTTGTGTCATACGACAAATTCATAATCTATTTCCTGTTTATGTCTAATTCACATAGTTTTTTTGAAACCTTCTTCTCATGAATCTGAAATGATTGCTCTTTAACATTTTTATTATTTGTGTCTGATTTGGTAGACTTATTTCTTTCCCTCAAGCTATATCTAGGTCTATTTATTCTGTAAGTCTTATTTTAGCCAGTCATGAAACAATTTTAAATGGTATTATATATTATCGGTTTCCATTTTAGGGTACTGCAGATATAGCACGGACCTTGCCAAACAGCTGGTCTCATCTCTGCACAATGTTCTCACAAGCTGTGGGAGTGTGAGGATATCTTTCACAAGAAGGACGCCTGAAAAAGTTAGAAAACTCTAGTTTCAAGCTTTTACTTACTATTGTTCAAATGTTTATATAGCCATACATTCTTTATCCCCTATTATCCTGTTAATCTTTTTGATGTGCTTTTCATCAACAGGTTTCTAAGTTTATCATAAAAGAATTCGGAACTCATCCCAAAATATACATATGGGATGGTGAAGGTACTTAATATTCACTGAAACATGATAAATAGTTCATATGTGTGTGTGTGTGTGTGTGTGGATGTTCCGACTAAACTAATGATCTATTTTTGTTACCAGAACCTAATCCACATTTGGGACATCTGGCCTGGGCTGATTCATTTCTAGTCACTGCTGATTCAGTTAGTATGTTAAGTGAGGCTTGCAGCACAGGGTAATGCCTGATAGCAGTTGTTGATGGTTTCAGGGGCACAATGGCCATATATTTAATTGTTTGTTTGGTGATTGCAGGAAGCCTGTTTATGTTATTGGGGCTGAACGCTGTACCTGGAAGTTTGTGGAGTTCCATAAGAACCTAAGGGAAAGAGGTCTGGTTAGACCATTTACGGGCCTTGAGGATGTAAGTGACCATTAATCTCTGGTTAACCACGTCCCTATATTTTGTATATCCAGGTCCAATGTAGGTATGCTGAGTAATCTTGGTCCCCCCCCCCCCCCCTCCCAACACACACACACAGTACACGAAATACAAAATCAGGAAAAATAGTGTGACAGATAGGAAACAGTTTTATGTCCCAGAAATGTTATTAAACGAGTAAATAGTTTGTTAATGGAGTCATGGGAGAGATTGTTGACAAAAAAAGAAGAAGAAAAAAAAGTGATGTAAGGAATCAAGAAATGAGTCAAGAGGATAACTTGCAGATTTCTGCTCAGGGTTTGCTGTAACTTTACCAAATTATTGTTGATTTTCTTCATAGGGAGTTAAATTTCAATTTGTTAGTTGAACTGTGGCTATTTTAGCACTTTGGCACCTAATTTTTTTTCTTTTGCAACTTACAACCTGGAGTATACGATAGTGCAATTTGAAACCTAGTAGCTGCTTCCCCACCTTTTCTTACGGGAACTAGAATACCTGAGGTACTTAAAGGGGTTTTCTATATTTTATTATCATCTTAACGAGCAAATTAGTCACACAAATTTAAGAAGAATCTCAAGTCAATTCAATTTTGGTTGAATAATTTTACCCTTATTCGATTGAGGATTCCCCTTACACTGTATGTGATGCCAGAATTTTCTATCAGGTCGCAATCTGCAAATTTTGTGTATTTTAGGTTGCAAATTGCAGGCAAAAATAGTTTAGGTACTTTGGGTGGCAAAATGAATCTAACCTAATATTTTATATAGGGTTAAAATAAATAACTAACATGACGTATGACCCTTTTTCAATTTGCAACCTTTTAGCTTTTTTTTCAAAAAAAATCCTATTGCACCTCGAAGTTCAAGAATTTTTCCAAGTGCAACCTAAATCCATTTTCTGGCGAAAAGAAAAACACATGACTTGCACGGCCTAATCATATTGTCTTTTAAGTTAGGGTTAATATCAAAAAAAAAAAAAAAAACCCCCGAAGTATGATTATTATTCAACTTGCAACCTAGAAAAAAGTGAAAAAGACATATTTAACCCTATGATTAGGGCATGTAAGTCATGTGTTTTGCTTTTGGTCTGAAAAATGGTCGGGCAATGGATTTAGGCTGCACTTTGGAAATCTCTTAAACTTTGGGGTGCAATGGATTAAAAAAAAAAAATTAGGTTGCGAATTGAAAAACTGGCACACTTCAGGTTGTTTTTTTTAATATTAACCCTTTATTTATCCTATTTTCTGCATGCATTAGTTGTATGTTTTTCTGGCCAAGAACAAAAGAAAACTGAGTTGTTGCTTTCTGACAAGCATAGGCAAAAATATTGAAGATATCCAAATCACTAAGCCCCTGTTCTTGAACAGAGAAGTACTTTGCTGTTCCGCATTGGGAGAATTGTTCTTAAGAGTTTTGAATGATAGTGAAAGTTTGTGTTTGTCATAGAGTTAGGAGAATTGAACTCAAATCTTGTTTGGAAAGTGAGGGGAATCGTATTATTTATATAATTGATTTAAAAACTGAGAATTTAGTTGGATAATGATGATTCATAGTAGAATGACTTGTGTGTTTATTAGTAATTGTAATAAGATGATTAGTTGAGAATTAAAAACGAACTAAAAGGTGTTGCATGCTGCATGCCTAAATATAAGTTGGGCCACGGTCGGAGGAACTGGATTGGAAAAAGGAGGGATTCTAGTTGAATAGAAAAACAATTCAAACAGAAGAAGTCGACCACTCTTCAGTTCTCTAACTCTATATGCTTAGTTGCAAGACGAACAAAGATAGTATTGAGAATTGTATTATTCCGGGAGTTTTAGAACAAACAAGGGTTAAATATTCTTGGTTTTGGCCTAAATGTATGGTTTATCCAAAAAAATTCGGAGCACATTTGTTGAATCAATTGCATGAATATGGTGAGATGATTGAATAGGCCTCTGAGTTCTAAGTAGGTTACAAAAGGGGCTAATTCAGCAAAGTCTGAAAATTAACCTATTTATTTTGGACTTTGGTCATCAAATTATTAGTAGTTTTGTGCAATTTATGTGCTTGATTGTTTGAATCGATAAGATGCTATGGGAAATCAGTAAGATGGAGATAATGCTACCAAATTTATCTTTCTTGCGGAATCCTGCTGCTAACTCTTTTCTTTCTTCCTTTTTATTTCAGATGTCAGAAAGCTGGAGCTACCCTCCTTTAAATGATACTGCAGAGGCAGCAAATCAGGTGCATAAAGCTCTCGCCCAGCGTGGATGGAGATTACGACCATAAGGACCGCTTATACTGTTTTGGTATAATCATAAATCATTTCATTCTATTTGTGTGTTGAGTAGCATATGTTGTTTTTCCAAGTTGTAACTTTGCTATAAATTAGAGAAAGAACCACAGCATGTATACTTGTTGAGCTTGACACAAGTGCAATTCTTTGCCTCCACTATCGATACTTGTAAAATAAATAATGCCATCTCGTTAGCTCGGTCTGTAAATTTTGAAGAGGTGGAATATAATACCTTGAGTAGGGTATAGAAACGAGCATCTTGAAATTTAATTAATTTTATGTTTGTCAAGTATTATTTACATTTCCATCTGGAATTATATCATTCTCTGTTGGAGATGAGTGGAATTTTGGCATGATCTAATCATCTATTCCTTGTATTGTGTATCCCTTTGTTATTGAAATGATATTTCTTATCTTGAGGTTTAAATTGGCCAAGGTTTTACCACTACACATCCAATCTTGATTCTATGTACAAAATCTGTGAAGACTTTCTTATTCCTGAGTAGTTAGGTTCTTTCGTTGTATTTTAATCCTATGAGATAGCTCAAATTCATAACTCGTAATCTACATGAATTTATAAAAACGAGTTTGGTTTGGGAGTAATGAGATTTTGTCTATAGACTCATATTTGTGAGATGTCTCATGTGAGTTTTTGTACTCTTTTGTTTTGTGTGAATCCTCCATATTCTGTGATCTCCAGTCAAAAATAGCATCATATTTCCTATATCATCGCTGTGATTTATATCTGTGGGTGAATGGTATTAATTACATTGGAAAATAAAATGAAAATTTACTATATGGAGTTTTAGCTATGCAACAGAGCACCCAATATTATTTGGAATAACAGCATTTTCACCCCGTGTTTTATTTCCATAGTTTTTGATACTGAAACTGAAATGAGACATAATTTTATTACACAAGAGATGATCCAAATCATATGTAGTCTGGATATCTTGGTATATTCAACATTTCATCTTACATTTCATTATCTTCATTAATTGACAACATTATTAAATACATGTATGTCATTGAAGTCGCGGAATACAAAATGAAACACGATAGTTGCGAGACCTCGTATGTGTGTGTATGGAATCAGAGTTTGAAATGATTTGGTGAAGGTGGAGCAAGTTGGCAACAACTCCACTCTCACAAATTTACAACACATCATATTGTACTAGAAACCTACTCTACCATGCATGCATCAACTACTCCTAGATCTCCTCTTCCTATAAATCTCTCACCCCACCATACTTGTTTCTCATCAACATTCTTCAATCTTCTATACTACAACCTTCTACTTCTCCCTCGATAAAGAAAAGCCGATGGATTCATCCAAGGACGAAGCAGCCATCAACATGCCTGAGTCCAAATCCAGCAAGCACAAATCGGCCGTCTACACGGCCATCACAAAGTCGACTCCTCACCCCCAACGAGGATGGAAGCGAGGAGTCTCAATCTTCGACTTCATTCTCAGGATCTGCGGCCTCGTTGCTGCTTTGGCTGCCACCGCCACCATGGGGACCACCGATCAAACTCTTCCGTTCTTCACCCAGTTCTTTCAGTTTCAAGCTAGCTATGATGATCTCCCCACTTTTACGTATGCCCTTTTCCCATATTTATATCCACTTATTATGCATTTTGTTTATTGTTGACAAAACGTGACAGATTGATCAATATTATCATATTTTTATGCAATGAAATTTGGCAGATTTTTTGTGGTGGCAAATGCTATTGCTAGTGGCTACTTGGTTCTATCCTTGCCTTTCTCCATTGTTGCCATTGTTCGTCCCCATGTAACTGCCATCAAGCTTCTTCTCCTCATCTTGGATACAGTAAGACCACATTTAAAGTCTATGCTAATATATACTTTATAAAAGTGCAATATTGATTCTATATATAACTAATTAAATAATTATGTAGCATTTTTTTTCAATTATTATATAAGGTGGCAATTCTCAACCCTAAATCCCAATTATCTATAATTTTGTTAAATGAAGCTCTACACACCTCAAAACTTACTAAACACATCCGTTTCTGTAAAAATGCAAGGTATAAATTACATTTTTTATGTATTTGTAGTATATTTGAGTTGTATATAACCTCACTATTTGCCGAAGTTGCATGTGACTTTTGAGGTTAAAAAAAAATTCCAAAAATTTGCACAACATTGTGGTGGATTGCCAAAAATCATGCCACCCTCAAAATTACACTATCATAACATACATACCACATATATAAAAACGACATTTTAAAAATGTACAAATATTAATTTTTTTAAAAAAGAAAATGAAACACATGCATTTGTAATAAATAAATAAAATGTGAAACCGTGTTGCAGACAGTGCTGGCTCTTACAACGGCGGCGGCAGCGGCGGCGGCGGCCATAGTGTACTTAGCCCACAATGGGAACTCCAACACCAACTGGTTTGCCATTTGCCAGCAGTTCAACGACTTCTGCCAGCGTGTCAGCGGCGCTGTGGTGGCGTCGTTCATCGCCGCCGTCATCTTCGTTTTCTTGGTCGTGCTTTCTGCTGTTGCTCTTCGAAGGCACTGACATCATTAATATGGTTGCCATTGTTGTTCTTGTTAATTACCACGCTTTATTTGCAAATTAATGTCTTCTTCTTTGTATGCTTAATTTGAGTTTGTGATTATGTGTCTTGTCATTGGAAATGTTTGGTGTAATTTGGTTTGTTTTAATGTAATCATGAATTTTTTATTAAGTATGTCTTTTTGTATATATGTTGGGATTTGTCTATTACTCATTCGGGATATGAGTCAATTTTACATTCATTCAAAGATTTGTGAAAAACAATTTGATGTTAAAAATTAAATGATTTATTTATATGAGAAAGAAAACTAATATAAATATCCGGGTAAATGACAAAAAACCACCCCACCTATTGACTTTTTACAAATTGCAATCTCATCTTTTTTTTTTTTTTTTCAGATTACTATCCAATCTTCTGGATTTTTGCCGATTGCAACCTCTATTTGAAATTTGTATACTTTTCCGGCAAATATGGATGCAATTTTCCGGCAAATTTGTATACAAAATTTGAACGGAGGTTGCAATCGGCAAATATCCAGAAGATTGAGTGGTAAGCTGAAGAAAAAAAAAAAGATGAGGTTGCAATTTGCAAGACGTAGGTGAGATGGTTTTTGAAATTAACCCTAAATATCCAAACTAGAAAAAAAAAAGTATTATCTATACTATATATATATATATATATATATATAGGAAAAGGAGTAATCAATTTTGGCAAATGTTAATTGTAGATTTCAAATTATATAGGTTAATTATTGACGTTAAATATACATGTGAATATGATTGTTCTTAAAATTTTATCTTCATAATTAATTCATACAGATTGGACTCCATGTCAGCAATTAGAGTTAGATAAATTCAAGCATGTCTGAATCGAAACACGTGTTAAATTGAATGTTTCTTTATGTTGCACTCAAAAATTTGTGTTGTAATATAAATTAGAGACTAAGGTGTACTCTTTTACGTATATTAAACTAAAATAATATTAATAGCTTGATGTATTATTTTATATTTTTTTTACTTTGGCTTATGACAAATAAATAAATAAATAATTATATAAATCTTAGATTGTATATAATATTTATAGAATATATTTTTTATTTTAACGAACTCAAAAATAGTATACTTCATATTTCTTAAGTTTTTTTACGTTCAAGAACCATAAATGTATAGACTAAATTAAGTTAGAAATTTACTCGATCAAACAAGGTAAGTTTAACCTATTTCTAACGGGTAATATTTATGTGAATCAATAGCATACAAGTGTACATCTGTGGGTCGGATTCGGTTTGGATTCACGTTTAAATTAATTTTTTTTTTAAATTTATGTGGTAATCTTTATGTTATATGTGTATGATGTCATTTATATTATATTAATATAAATTCTATGTATATATATCATAACATTTAAACGATATTATTTAAACTTTTTTCAGTATAAAAATTAATGTAGTACAGTTGAAACATTTATATTATAATAGTTCGACCTTAATGTGGTTTTAGTATAATTTTTATGTACAAATATCATAGTCTATATATACTTAAGGAATAAAATAATTAAAGATTATATTATTATAACATAGATGTTACATTAGTATAATGTAAAAGTTTACATATATTATAAACCTAGATATATTGTAAAAAGTTAAACATAAAAGTTACACAAACATAATTAAAAAGTTTAGCGTGCGAGATTAGAGTTTGATCACTGATTTGGAGCATTTGCGAGAGCGTATGAGCGTGTGAATTTCTGAGAGTGAAAATCATCTTCCGATCATATAATCTGAATTGAATTAATCATATTTTATGCATTTGATGCATATAAATATTTGTGATCTCTAATTTGATTAGGCTCGATAAATATTTGTATTACAGGTAAAGTTTAAATGATAAATTTGACTTTTTTCCATGTGTGTATATATTTAAGAAAAGGAAATGAGGGAATAGGAAAAATAAATTCTACAATCACGTGCCTAATATGTTTAATTTCCATTTATAAAAGGCCTCCATTTTCGCTTCTCAACAGAAAACCGCTCTCTCTCTCTCTCTCTCTCTCTCTCTCTCTCAGAGTATACAACAAGTAGTTTCTTGTAGCTGAAGCTATCGTGTGTCAGGTGAAACTGTGAAACAAGTTGTGTTGCTTCGTCGTCGCTCGTCTCAGGTGAGCCACTTCACTCCTAACCCTGTTTGCTCCATTATACTGCCTATTTACATCAATCTAATTCACCGATTAATGCTGCTATTGCGTTTCTGTAATTATCAATTTGAATTTGCTTTAAGGATTGACATGGAAACCTCATTCTTCGATATCTTCATTTACTATTTTTGCCAGCCACTTGTCTAAGTTAATCAGTATGTCGCCATTCCAACTGTTTACTTTGTTTGATTTCGTTTTTCTGGTGATTTAGAAGTTTCCGATATCTTCTTGAATTTTCTTGATGCGTTGCGGAAGAAGTTAATTACGTCTCTTGCTAATCTGGTGATTGTCATTTGATCTTTTCTAGTGATATGTTGGATTTCCAGTTCTTTATGACATAATGAAGTGATGTTTTGCTTCTTTGGCAGTTGATTCTTATCTTCTTGCTTTAATCTTTCTGGGTTTTTTGTTTTCTTGATGTTAGTCTCTATCCCTTTTTCTTTTATTGGGTATACATATTTCCAACTTCTTGATTTATGTTATGGTTTCATGTATGTGAACTGCTTATTTGAGATTGTCAGTCTGAAACCTGTAATCCAGGGTTTCATCAAACGGTGAATTCAAAGAGCTTTGTCCGAAAGAGGGTTTATTCTTAAAGATTATCAGATTTGGAGGTCCAGGTCTCATGAAAGTTGTGAAGGGGATGCAGAAATTGGTGTTCCAACATCAGAACTTAGTGTGCTGGAAGAACAAATCTATTATCCAAGGAATTGGTGTGAGAGTGACTGAGCGTGACAAACTAAAACCTACAGTTATATTTTTGTAATCTTGTGTGATAAAGAGAAGTTAAAAAAAAAAAAGGGGGTTGAGATTGACCAAGAGGTGAAATAATGACTCGAATTGTCATAACAAGAAAGTCTGCTGATTCGACGTCTTCATCTGGTCAAAATAGATCACCAACATTTGTGCCAGAGCCTAGTCCCTCTTCTGCAGCTTCAACAGAACAGCAGCATACAAGCACCGCTCAGGTTGTTCCAGCTGTGGAAAGTGACAGTTTGTTTGAAGAAAGGAAAGAGGAAATTGTCGTTGACGAAATATCAGAGGATTGTGGTGATTTAGGCAGCAAAGGCCATGCAAAAAATAGTGTGGAACTTTATCCAGCAAGCTTGAACAGCGATCACCATGATGGAGAAAAGGTTAAGGACGGCGAGAAGGTGCTTAATGATGATGATATGTGTTCTGAAGATTTTGTTGACAGTGTTAGTGAATTGACTGAAGTGGTAGTGGAATATGAACCAATATTTAAAAGATTGTTCCATGAGGCCATTCTCAGCTCACATCCACCTCCATCTCCTCAGCCTACTCAGACGCCTTTCTTCTGGGGCTATAGTTCAAAAGGAGCTGAATTTGATATTCCCGAGCTGATATGGTCATCTAAGAGACCTGTAGGTTTGCTTGGTGTGTCAAGCAGATCTCAGTCATCTTCACCTCCGTCTCCTTGTATGGATGAAGGGTATAACAGCGCTGATGAGCGGAGACCTTGCATTAGATCTTTCTTTGATGAAGTAATGAGTCTGATCTTTGCTCAGTAGTTTTCTGAATAGATATGAAGTCCATTTTCTTATGTCAGAGATATCCCGTCTGTCTTTGAATTTTAGAAATAATAACTTCTATTACCAAATTTGAGAATTATAACTATTTTAAACAGCTTACTAGAAAATTAATGATATATGATGATCAAACTTTAAGCATGCCAAATATTTAGATTAACATAAGCTCATTTTCTTCTAGAAGTGCTGATTCTGGATACTTGCTCTTTGTCTGTGGCTGCATTATTTTCTTTTTGTCAGCTTCAAGCTAGAAGGCCTTCTGGCAAAACTGAAATTTGAGATTGTTGACTGACTAATATGGTAAAGGATGCATGTTTATCTGTTTCAGGATAGAGAACACCGGTTTGAGATTGATTTAAAGCTGAATGAAGGGTTGGACGTGAAAAGGATGCTGGGAGATGGGAACTGTCTTTTTCGTGCTGTAGCTGATCAAGTATTTGGTGACCCTGAAAAGCATAAGCTGGTTAGGCAGATGTGCATCGACCACATAGTACGAGAGTATTAGTTTCTTAATTTTATGAATTTTCCTCTTTCCTTCTTGGCATCCACTGTTCTATATCCTATACAGTGGTGCTGCATTATTGTTTAGAGACATTTATTAGCCAACTGTTTGGTTACGTCTTTAATTTTTCCAGATAGTTTGTCATGAGGTTGTACATGATTTTCCGTTTGCATTATTTATGAATCCAGTAAAAAACTATTAAGTATAGATTTTTTCATGATTCAATCACAAGAGAGTTCTGTGATAGGGCAGGCTGTGACTGATCTTAGGAATGTATGCATTTCTATAAAATTTCAACATTTAGTTTTTTTTATTTCTGATTTTTCAGTAGCGGTTAGTTAGTCCCCATGCTAGTCTAATAATTTGGTAAAACATTTCACAGAAAGATAGTTGGCTCTTTATTTGTTATAGACAGCTTTATAGCAGTGAAGTTCTTGCGGATTACTTTTAAAATACTTATGGCTTAATATATAAATGTTTTTGCCTATCTTCTTGTGTATCAGCATTGCTCTCGTTTTACTGGATGTTAGTATGTCCTCATATATTTTTTCAGACATGATATATCTTTTTTCTTGCAGAAAATTCAGTTGGTCTTGGGCATATAGCCTGTGTTTTATTAACATAGCACTTCTAATATCAATTAGAAATTAATGAAATATATTTATGCATAGAGGATTTGTACTGACATTTTAGAGTGTAAAAAGTGGACCAAGATTAAAGATACTATCAGTATGGTTTCAGTTGAATTTGGAGCTATCTGTGCATTAAATCTGTTGTGAAATTTCTCTAGATATAGATAATTAAAACTGTCTGAGACACTGACATTTAGTTCTATAGCCAGTGAATATGATTTTATGGTCAGATAAGATCTTCCATCTGAGAGTTTGTTTCACAGTATTTCAGTTACCAAACTGTCTAGTTTTGTGAATGGCTTTGGTAGTTTATATATTTTATTTAGTATTTAGATGTGAATTTACTCAACGAGAACTCTATCCCTTCTTGATGGCCCTCAAGATTTTTCTTTTTAAATGCACCTAAAGACTGACAGTATTATTTTTCTGCAGGAGGCAAATAGAGACCACTTCTCCAATTTTATAACAGAAGATTTTACGGCCTACTGCAAGAGGAAGAGAATGGATAAGGTACGTGATGAGTGGTGTTTTCCAAGGATAGCATTTAAATGACATATTTGGTGGTGACTACAACTTAGTTTTGTGATGTAAATGCATCAGTGTTCTTTAAGCTTAACTCACTGACCAAATGCATGACTCAGGTCCAAACGAACCCAGTTTAGGTATTAAGAACTTTCAGTTGTGGATAATTTGTGAGTAATGTTGACTGCAACTTAGTTTTTCTAATACAAATTCATCGGGGTTCTAAGAGTATACCTCGTTGGACCATAATGGATGACTCAACATATAGACTTCAGGTCAAAACAGTGTTATTAGCTATCTGCTATGCATACTTTGTGATGAACGGAAGCACTGCTTTAAGAAGACGTGATCACTGGACAACAAAGATCAATTTCATTGAGTTTGGCATCTACAAAATACTTTATACCGATGAATTCATACTAGATAATTCATCTGTTTGGATTGATATGAACTTTAAATCTCTCACTCTCACTTTGAACTAATGTTTTTTGAACTTGCATTTGGTCAGTGTGTTAGGCTTAAAGAACACTGACCGAATAAAAGTCATGATTCCATATAGTGATTGTTCATTATTTGAGTTCTCATATGAATTGCAGGTTTATGGAAACAATGCGGAGATCCAAGCATTATCAGATATTTTCAATCAGCCTATTCACATATATTCTTACAGCTCAGGTGTGCTACCTGCATTAGATTATTTTTTAACATCGACATTCATTTCAGGGATAATTACGAAAACTATTCTTAAGGCTTGGCCTTTTTTTTGCAAGAAGTGAACAAACCAATAAATTTTGATAATTACAAATACCTCCTTATAGTTGCTTCTATCTACAAATTGCACCTACCAACTGAGGTATTTGTAATTTCGTAATGGTTTTTTTTTGTTTGTTTCTCTTTTTCGTCTGTTAAAAATTCCCTTCATTTTATTAACTTTGTGATTTGTGTTTCATGTTTCGGGTATGAAGACCGCATCAATATACTCCACAGTACCAGTAATTCAGACATGCCTCCTATTCGGCTAAGTTACCATGATGGAAATCACTATAATTCCCTGGTTGATCCACAACAGGCTGCCATTGTTGCTGGACTCGGATTAAACAGCCTGCAGGCGGTAAGTGTATTCATTTACGTTTGTGTTTCCAATTCGGTATCCCTTACTAATTTTCTGGGTTTTTTCACAACAGATGAATGTTGATAAGGATCAAGTCAAAGCAGCCATGACAGCTCAAGAAGAACAACTAATTGATAATGTAAGTAGAGAGTTATTGTTCGTACAATGTCCATGTTATCTGCACATACGACTCAGCAATCTTTAAATTGTGTACGTAGGATCTTCTTGCTGAGGTGCGCAGAGACTCAGAACTGGAGTACACTGAAAAGGAAATTGAAAGAACGGTGATAGAAGCTTCAAGAGCCGAGTATATAGAGTCATCAACATCTTTAGCCAAACCATCATCTTCTGCAGCAGATAGTGAGTTTTTGAATCTAACTATTTTAGCATTACCAAATACCACCTGATTTTACAGTTCATAAAACGTGTCGTTTCTATTAATAATATTCAGGAATGGAAGGAGATGAAGATTCGGCTTTGCAGCAAATGCTGTCGATGGGATTCAACGATTTGCAAGTGGCTGAGGCTTACAGCATATTTGGAGAGGACGTGCACTTAATGGTCGGATACTTAGTCGAAAAAAACAGTAAAGGCAAGGCACCTCTACTAGAATGACATCTTCTTCTTCTATGCCACTGCAAATTCTAGCTTCTTTAGTAACAAGACATTACTTGATTGATACAAATAAATAATACTAGCATTTCATTTTCAATATCACTTCACAATTCACAACAACATAAACGTGCAACTCCCAACTCCTTGTTAGTGCAAATAACTCATCATTTCAAAACAGAACAATGACTTGACATACATACAAAATGATAGTTATTTTGAAATGATGCAAGTTATTGTTGAAATCTGTCTGTTAGTTAATTTTGCAAAAACTATTAAAGTTCATGTTATATTTGCTAATATTCAAAAAAAATTGATAGAATTCCAAATTAAGTAAATTTCGTGATTTTTCTTGCAATTAATCATATTTTATTTTATCTACATATATGTAAGTTTATATGTTATGTGTTATTTTGAATTGTATATTTATTTTATTAACAATTTTTTTGAATTTATCATTATTATCATCATCATTACTAAAGATGATTTTGCATCATCATAATCCTCTATAATTTTACAAAAAGCTCATAATAAGACAAGATTTTAGAAAAAAATACTAAATTTCTTTTAAGTGGACGAACCTCTCCTGGTTGAACCGTTCTGACTGATTGAGCCCTAAACTGTGGTGGAAGTCAGTTTGATAATCTATCTGATTCGACAAATAATGGTTGAGGCTGTAGAAATGATTTTAAGGGTGAAATAGATACTCTATATGTATAATGGTCATGATCTTATGACTATGATCATATAAGAGTTGTGAACCAATCCTACTCATCTAATTATTTGTGATTATTTACGACACTGTCTTATATAAGTTTTTTTTGTTTCATCATAATTCTATTATATGGATTTGAGGAGGGATTTGAAATCTTTGATAGCAAATCCACTGATAGAGTGATAGTGTTGGGTTGGATGTGAATTTAAAATCCATAATTTTCATTTTGAGCTAATTTTAGAGTCATTTTGGTGGATTTCAAATCCACTCAAACTTGAAAGGATTTGAAATCCACTCATTTCAAATTCTGGATTTGTCCAAATGGAGTCTTATTGTTTTCTTTAATAATTTTTTTCATTTATTCTTTAACACAAAATTGTTAATATATAGTTCTTAATAGGTGTTTTAATTATTGCATTAGGTATTTTCATATATTTCTGTAAAAAGTATATAATATATCTCATTTTTTATCGCTCGAAACATCTGTTTTGTTCAATGTTTGTCCTAAGTGCACTCCTTATTAGCTTTATGTATTGGTTTATTTTGTAATTATGTTCTTTTTGTGATCTTTTTATTAGCTTTAACAAATTGTTACATATTGTAATATTTTAATACAATTTCTCGATTGTTTAAAGGGGGTGGTGGTTGGACTGAATGTGCAAGCTGGGATTTTGGATTACCAATATCCGAATCATGTTATTTCTTTGCAGAATCTTATAACTTTTTTTTTTTTTTGTCTACTTCATCCACTTTTTTACAATTTGAACTGAAAATATTAGCTCTTTTTTTAAAGATAAAATAACAGTACATCATCTATTTTTCTTATAATTCTCTATATGATGACATATTAATTGTAATCCTACTTTTTAAAATCTATAAACAAACACAAAATTATCAAATTTCATCCTTTTTATAACTCACTTTCATACTTGCCAAATTTACAAATGTTTTAACCTAAACATATCTTTAAAAAAATTTAAACACCTATTTTTGCTAATGTTATTAATAATATTGTTTCAGAGTTTAAACACAATATCAAAGTACATTATTTTTATTTAATACATGACATTACCAAACTAATGTTTGCACATTGTTGCTTTTTTTTTTTTTTGCCAATTTGAAATGTCGAACAAAAACAATAATTCAAGTTTGAAACCAAAGATTTCATGTAAAAAAGATACAACATTAGCAAGCACTTGTAACTTACATATTTTTTTTTTCCAAGCAATTATTTTTTTTATAATACCCTTTAAAATTTCCAAACAAACACAAAATTATCAAATTGCATGTCTTTTCATTATCTAATGCCAAATATGTTTCAATCTCACATATCTTAAGGTTTTTTTAACACCTATTTTTGGTAATGTCATTAGCAATATGTTTCATAGTTTAAATTACAATTTTAAAGTACACTATTAATTTATTTCATGTCTGACATTACCAAATTCTAATATTTATATGTTATTTTTTTCTTAAATCCTCTAAATAATTTTTTCTCTAAAGGTTTTTATATTTTTTTGAATTTGAACTACTTGAATGTTCTTTTGTAAAATATTATTAGCACATTCAAATATCTTTTATTTATTTATTTTAATTCCTTAAAAAGTAGTAGCAGAATTAATACTCTTCAAATTTTGTTTTATTTTTTTGAAATTGAAATGTTGGACAAAAACAATTATTCAAGTTTGACACCAAAGATTTCATGTAAAACAAAAAAGTAAAAAAAACAATACAACATTAACAAACATTTGTAACTTACATATTTAATTTTTCCAAGCACTTTATTATTGTAGGGTAGTGGGGCGTGTATTTAATTGATATTAATATTTTGAAATTTTATAAATAAAATAATTTTGAAGGAAGGACACTTGGCAACATTGTAAAGTGTCACTTGTTAAACACTTGAAGGTGACACTTGACAACATTGTAAAGTGTCACTTGTCAAACATTTGAGGGTGCAAACCACACTTTTATATATATAACTAGGTTTGAACCCGTGCGTTGCACGAGTTTTATTTAATACTTATTTCATTTTTTATTTTATAATTAATATTTATTATTATATGATAGTAAAATTTGACATAAGTGCGATATTTTTTATTTATTCTTAAAATAATATTTCTTAGGGTCCATTTAAATATGTGGATTTGAGGAGAGATTTGAAATCCTTGATAGCAAATCCACTGATAGTGTTTGGTTGGATGTGAATTTAAAATCCATAGTTTTCATTTTGAGTTAATTTTAGAGTCATTTTACTGGATTTCAAATCCACTAAAACTTGAAAGGATTTGAAATCCACTCATTTTAAATTCTGGATTTGAAATCACTCTATCCAAACGGAGCCTTATTGTTTTCTTTAATAAATTTTTCATTTATTCTTTAGCACAAAATTGTTAATATATAGTCCTTAATAGGTGTTTTAATTATTGCAGTAAGTATTTTCATATATTTCTGTAAAAATTATATAATATATCTCATTTTTATCGCTCGAAAACATTTGTTTTGTTCAATGTTTGTCCTAAGTGCACTCATTAAAGCTTTATGTATTGGTTTATTTTGTAATTGTATTTTTTTTTTTGTGATCTTTTTATTAGTCTTAACAAATTGTTACATATTGTAATATTTTAATACAATTTCTCCATTGTTTAAGGGGGTGGTTGGACTGAATGTGCACGTTTAAATTTTGGATTACCAATATCCAAATCATGTTATTTGTTTGCAGAATCTTATAACTATTCTTTTTTTTTTTTTTTGTCTACTTCATCCACGTTTTCACAATTTGGACTGAAAATATTAGCTCTTTTTTTAAAGATAAAATAATAGTACATCATATATTTTTCTTATAATTCCCTATATGATGACATATTAATTGTAATCCTACTTTTTAAAATCTCTAAACAAACGCAAAATTATCAAATTTCATCCTTTTTATAACTCACTTTCATACTTGCGAAATTTACATATGTTTTAACCTAAACATATCCTAAAAAAAATTTAAGCACCTATTTTTTGCTAACGTCATTAATAATATTGTTTCAGAGTTTAAACACAATTTCAAAGTACATTATTTTTATTTAATACATGACATTACCGAACTAATGTTTGCACATTGTTGCTTACTTTTTTTTTTTTTTTTTTGCCAATTTGAAATGTTGGACAAAAACAATAATTCAAGTTTGAAACCAAAGTTTTCATGTAAAAAAGATAATACAACATTAGCAAGCACTTGTAACTTATATTTTTTTTTCCAAGCAATTACTTTTTATAATACCCTTTAAAATTTCTAAACAAACACAAAATTATCAAATTGCATGTCTTTTCATTATCTAATGTCAAATATGTTTCAATCTCACATATCTTAAGGTTTTTTTAACACCTATTTTTGGTAATGTCATTAGCAATATGTTTCATAGTTTAAATTACAATTTTAAAGTACATTATTTTATTCCATGCCTAACATTACCGAATTCTAATATTTATATGTTATTTTTTTCTTGAATCCTCTAAATAATTTTTTCTCTAAAGGTTTTTATTTTTTTGAGTTTGAACTACTTGAATGTTCTTATGTAAAATATTATTAGCACCTTCAAATATCTTTTATTTATTTGTTTTAATTCCTTAAAAAGTAGTAGCAGAATTACTCTTCAAATTTTGGTTTATTTTTTTGAAATTGAAATGTTGGACAAAAACAATTATTCAAGTTTGACACCAAATATTTCATGTAAAACAAAAAAGAAAAAAACAATACAACATTAACAAACATTTGTAACTTACATATTTAATTTTTCCAAGCACTTTATTATTGTTGGGTAGTGGGGTGTGTATTTAATTGATATTAATATTTTGATATTTTATAAATAAAATAATTTTTAAGGAATGACACTTGACAATATTGTAAAGTGTCACTTGTCAAACACTTGAAGGTGACACTTGTCAAATACTTGAGGGTGCAAACCACACTTTTATATATATAATTTGATCTCGATTCAATGGTCGAACAATCTGTAAATAAGAAAGGATATCGCAATTCGAATTTGTTAGAATCCAAATTTTGAGCCCAACTCAATGGTTAGACTATGAATAATGGGCTTCATAGACTTGGACCACTTTCGTTTTTTTTTTTTAACGACAAAAAAACGAGTCCATTATTATATTAGTTCATTATTAAATCATTAAAAGCGAATGAAGTGATGACGACTTTGAATTCTCGTGATAAGTACCTTTTGTACGAAAAGTTAGCTATATAATATAGTGATATATTTTTTATTTGAATATATTTGTAATTTATGTTCATAATCTTGTTAATTATTTATAAAACATAATTAGGTGACCAGGCCAAATTGGCTCGTTTGCCCGAGTAACATTAGGTTGAGCTGCAATTTGATGATGTAACAGAATTAGGTTTAAATTGTTAATAATTATGTCTAAGTTTGTATATAAGGACTTTTTTTTAGTTCGAGTATGAGTTTGATTTTTTTTCTCTCTCCTTAAATTAGCCTAAATCCTATTAAATTTTCACAAAAACTCATGTGACGGTCCCACGGATAGTTTTCGATTCATTTGCTCGATTCGGACTTAATTTGGACAAAATTCACAAATTTTGTAAGTTAAAGTCTTATTTTGCAAGCCCGAAAAAAAATTATCCTCTTTCACGAATCGGGTCAAATTACGGGACACAAAAAGTAATACTAATATATAATATTATGACAAACATAATATAAAAATCAAAGTAAAGAAAACAATACATTCATAAAAAAAGGTAGCAAGCTCAATAATTCTAATTTGAATCGAGTTTGAATGCTTTCATGCACCTAATTCACGAGAGTCATTATCTTTATCGAATAATACAGACCTTTGTTAGGATAAATTTTGTTCAGAAGGGTTTTTTTTTTTAAAAGAAAAAATATTTGATGAGAAATTAAAAATATATATATTTGAGTTTTCCTTAATAAAAAGAAAAGAGAATAATTTTCCCTCTCCTTCTGCTCATAAGACAACATGCTGACATAAACACACTCAACAGTTAACTTCTATAAAGTAGCACAGTTTCACTGATCGCTTTTTCTTGTGCGCGAAGCTTTCAATACCCGTTTCTCTCTCTAGCTCTACCATTCACAGAGAGAGAGAGAGAGAGAGAGAGAGAGAGAGAGAGAGAGAGAACACTATGTCGCAGAACGGGAAATTGATACCGCATTTAGATGAGAAGAACACCAACTTGCTGAATTTGACGGTGCTACAGAGGATGGATCGCTGTGTTGAAGAAATTCTTATGACCGCCACACACGTCGCCGCTTACGGATTCAACACCGACACTCGCGAGTGGGTATGCTATCACATATACTATTGCCGTATACAATCGTGTGTTGCGCGCGTGTGTTTGTGTGTGTGTGTGCTGTGCGCCAACGGAAATCTATTCTGGATTGATTTTGTTCTTAGTCGAAGTGGTGAACTTTGGTTGACAGGGTCGGAAGAATGTGGAAGGTTCGCTTTTCGTCGTGAAAAGGTGACCGTTGCTTTTCAATTTTTGTCTTCACGTTTGATTGAGTTTTGAGACGATTTTACCTCTGAGGCTTCGTTGGAATTTGAGTGGGAAAATTATTATTTGAATTGTTCTACTTGGTGTTTCAGGAACTCTCAGCCCTGGTTTCAGTTTATAGTAATGAATCGTCTGAACACGGGTTAGTCGCTCTGATGAATAGTGTGGGGCTTGGTGTATTGATGAGATATTAATTGTTGCCTCTAGCTTGGAGAATGAACTGATGTCTAGTAAACAGCTGTTCTTTGGTGCATTATGCCTTAAATACTAGCAATTGAATTGAAAATCGTTAGGCGACATTTGTCGTACATCTAGAATGCAATGTTAGAAATATAATTTTGATAATATCTGGCAGTAGTGTGTATATATGATATTCAGATGGCTATCTGTTTTTATCTACAAACTAGTTGCTCTCATGGTTGGTAATGCAAGCCAATGTTTGGCTAGCTACTCAAAAGAAAACATCATGGAGGATTAGCAATAAGCATTTCTTTTATTCAAAACCAGCAATAAAGCACCTGTTTGATTGAATTGACAGATAGATGAAGATTTAATCCATTTTTCCCAGAATGGTATGTTCTCCAAATAGGGGAGTTATCATTGTAATTGTAAACAAGTGTTTGTCTTCTTAAGGGTTGAAAATATCCTCTTGAAATAATTGACATTGATTTTTATTTTCAAATGGACAATATATAGTCACATGAGGACCTAAGTTATAGTCAGAAGTCTGGTTTGCGTTACTATCCATCTATATTCAAAGGCCTGATTGTTGTCATAAGCAGATAATCTGGTGGAGACTATCCTGGGAGATTTTTGTTTGGAAGTTCAGATTCCATATTTGTTATATCGAAATGCATCTCAAGTGGTTAATGGTATATGGTTCTATGATCCACATGAATGTAAAGAGGTAGCAGATCTCTTTAGCAGGTTGGTGTAATATTTTTACCTGTTTATGCGTTTTTGATGTAATATTTTTAGCAGGTTGTTGATGCGTTTTTTTGCCTTTTTCAAAAGACGTCATGTAAATGAAGAGTGACCTTAACTTTGAGACACAAATTCACATCTTTTCTTTAGTTTAAGATTCCCTATTCAGCAGCTATTATTACTTAATGGAGGTGGTTTTATTTGTTATAGGATACTTACTGCACTAGATGCATATACCGTGGTGCCCACAAAGTCAACAGTTTCTGCTACAAAAAGGTAATTGTTGTCAGTGTCATTTATTCTGAATCAAATAGGTATAGAGATCAATAAACTCATATGAATTAGCCAATCATATTCGCTAACATGTGGTGGATCATCTATCAACTCTTTTGCATACTCTTCAAATTTTCTTCGCTCCTTTCTGTAGAGAGAGGAGTTAACTCCATTAATTCAGTTTCTTTGTGAGAGATAATGAGTGCCTCTTGTTCTCTTCACCTTTTATGCAGCAAGTTTAAAGAACAAGAAGCTGTTTCGAAACTAACAGTAATGGATGGTTCTCTAGAGCCATCATCTTCTGCTACCCCAAATATTGCTGGTGTGCCTGAAGATCAATCTTTCGTGAAATTTTTCAATGTATGCTCTTTTCTGCCTTTTTCTCTCGTTGCCTGATCTTTGTTGAACTCTAATTAGATAGCAGATGTGAGACTATTGCAATGCTAGTTGGTATGTCAAGTAAGAAATTAGGCTAGTAATGCTAGTCTTTCTTTTTCATGCATCCATTATTTTTATCAGGCATCTGACACATTAACCATTTGATTGTGTAGATGCTTTTGGATCTTTTTATTGAATATAACTTATAAAACTTTCAATTTACTGGTTTTGTGCGTCCTACAATGATTCAGCAGTTGAGAGATGGGTGCATAGGTTGACAAATGTAACTTCAATTGCCAAGTTACACTTGCAAATTCAAAAAGTTTTTTATGTACCATGATAAAGATGGATCATTGGTAATTGTAAAATGAAATGGTTCTGACGTATTTGATTGGAATTAACAGGATGAGCCTAACTTCAATGATCATCGAATGACTTCTTTAATTGCATGTATTTCAAATTTCATATGTAAAAAAATAAGGTTTGGTTTTTGGTTTTCTTAGATCTTTATTGAAATTTTACACTAGTAACAACATTAAAAGAATTGTTCTTTGTCGTATGTTGAGCATTATGTAATTGTTAAGAAATGAATTCCTGTTTATGTCTTGCTGATTTTAATATTTCCAACTTCCTTCTGTAGTTGCATATCTATTTAACTTCCTTTTTCACTTTTTTTTGCTAGCATGATGGAAATGTTAATATTAACTATGTTTATGATGAAATTTGAAGATAAAAATTATATACATGCAGACTCCAATGAGTAATGGGACTTCACCTCATGTAGCAATTCCTCAGCAGTCATACCACTCCTCTCCAACTGTTGTTGCTGCTTCTACTGCTTCATCTACTCAGGCACCTATAATGTCTTTTTTTGAAAACTCCGAATACAACATGAAGCGTACAACTGGTCTGGTAAGTCCATCATCTTTTTTCCCCCCGCCTTCCTCTCAGCGGATTATACCACCAAGAACTTCATCTGTTCTTGCTGCTCCACTGAATCATCCTGGAAATCTGCAACTACCTATTCAAGCACCTATTATACAGACATTTCAACCACCAACAACCCCATCACACCTTACTCCAACTTCTGTTCCCACACAAAATTATGGGCCTACTTTTAGCAGAGATCAAGTCAGGGAAGCACTTCAATTGCTTGTTAAGGTATGTGCTTCGATTATTTGTCTCTATGTTCTGCGCAATTTCTGGATTTCATTTCTGTGTCTCCATGACAGTGAATATCACATCATTTCTTTCATGTGTTATCATATTCTAATTTTACTGTTGGTTAGTTTAAGTCTCATTTAATGATGCAATTATTACTATTACCCATTAGAAGCATAATTTTTTGCCCTGTGTTCTATGATGTCATAGACATCCATCCATTTGTCCCTCCCTCTCTCCCTTGCTCGTCTTGTGCGGTATCTGTTCAGAATCTAGACCTGCACATTCGTGTCTCTCAGATTTCTTTATTTAGACCTTGGATCCAAACGAAGGTGTCTGAAAATAAATCTTATGAAACATACTTCTCATGGAAGATGTCATCATTACTTATCCTCATTAATGTCTCATTGATCTTATGGGTATTACTTTTTTAGGACGATCAATTCATCGACATCATTTACCAAACACTGAGAAATGTGTCGACCAGTCATGAATCATGGTGAATCTGAAGAATGCTGTTGTTGTTTCGATCTCCCTACTCAGGATATACTCTCTGTACTCTCAATGAGGGAAATAACTTGGTGTAGGAAGGTAGACTTTAGCGAGTTTCATTGCCATTGTTATTTTGATCCATGATAGTAGAGGAAGATGGTGTGCTGTAACATGGAAATAATGGCACATCACTTGGTACATAAACCTTTTGAACGAATTTTGTATCATTTTGACTCTGTACAAAACTTGTATGAGATTGTTTCACATATATAATATCATTTATGAGATGAATTTCATTATCTATGATCCAAATTCATTCTCACAATCAATATCTAATTGTGAGTTATGGAATGTTACGTTTTATCTCATGAGATTGTTTCACAAGAGTCGTGCTCTTTACCTTGACAACATCAAATAGTAGTCTTCATGTACTCTCGAGCTCCAACTGATTAACTAGTTGTATTTCACTACTTATCCCAAAATATTTGGTACTTGTATGTAAAAAACGATAAATGCATTTTTTAAGTGTCTTTCCCATCTTTAATTTATACTTTTTTGTCTCTTGTGCCTTCGTACCTTTTTTTCTGTTTTTAGCATTTGCGATGTTTCCCTAACCAATAAAAGACTTCCAACTGTTTTGTTTTAAATGACCACTGTAGGCATATTTGCACAATTTACCTAAATCTATCTACTTTGTAAATAAGCGCAGTTTAAGCATCTCAGTTTTATATGACTAACCACCAAACAAAACATGGTTATTATTAAAAGTTAAGTCACCAAACTACTGACTAGAGTTTGTTGCAGCATCAACATAAATAAATTAATGTTACAAGCTAGTCTAATCAAAAACATTGCTAGCAACTAATCCATATTGAATTGAGGGATGAGAGAAAAAGGAGATTAAAAAAAGCCTCTCCACGCAATGCTGCAGATCTCACCTGAGAACAGAACTATGCCGGTTTTGAGCTTCTGAGAATTAACTGCAAATTGCGCTTGTGGGAAAATATTCAGCTCACTAATCAAGCTGCTTTTACTTTACGGGAACTGGGACGACGAAATAGACTGATCAGATCATCGAGACCCTGTCAAGAAACATAATAACAATGCTCAAATTTGTACTAGTGTATATCAAACTGTGATGTTTGGACTGATAAGAAATCAAAATCCAACACTTTCATTTCAAATCACTCAATCCAAACACAACCTAAATCGGGTGTCGAGCGCCCCCTATAAGTGGTAAGTGTAATTAAAAGGGATGGAGAGATGCATACCCTAGTTGTGATAACCAAAAAACTGAAAAGCATAATCAAGTATGATCCGAGAACCAGCAGCAGAAGCAAGTCGAACGTCACGCTTGCAACCTGCAGAGATAGATCATGCTCATTAGTCCTTCGATATACAAAAAAAAAGTTCATTTCTCATGAAGATGATTAGCGAATTATTGAATCTAAAAATTACTTGGTTCCCACCAGAAGTTATGCTCACCAAGAAGTCAAAATTGTACCTGATATATATGTAACCTGCTGCTTGTTGAATCGTAAAACGTGAACATTCCATCAAGTACCTCTTGCTGAATATTCACCTCAACAGTGTGCTCTTCTAATTCCTAAAAATGTATGTCTTTCATGATCAGAATGAGAAGAAGAGGTAAAGAAATGCTACACGGATGTGCAGTTCCAGAAATATTACAGAAGGGATAATAATTTTGCAAGGCAGTTCAACTAGAAAGGAGCTTCAGAAATATGAGACCATAAAACAGCGTAATGTGAAGTCAACATTGTAATCATTTATCATCAGTGTAAGTGAATCTCTTTGTTTCTGAATCTGACGTGGATGGACAAACTAGAAGATAGTAGTAGTTAATATTCTACAGGGAAAACACGGATATCACTCCTAACTCCAATAAAAGCATTTGTTTACAAACAGTGACGTTCAGCAATTGTTGACAAAGCCAAAATCATTCGTTCACTTTTTTTTTTTTTTTAAATCAAAATGAAGATGTCAATATTTAGGAAGCCAGAAAAAATATTCCAAATACTGATAATAATAATAATAATAATTTAGTGCAAAAAGAAAACCTAATCATGCGGAGGATAACAAAGCAGCAGAGATCTATCTGATAAATCATACCTTTTTAAGTGCCATTACAAGAGGATCGTTCCTTGAAAGAAATGGAGCCACTCGAGGTGTTGTTGACAAAAATTCTAGCCATGAACGTATATAAGAAGGATTTGAAGACAAACTACTATCATCTGCAAATATATGTATGTTTTTCCCCTGCTGACCGTAAATGTGTCTCTGCAAATATGAAAAGTATTACCATTATATTATTGTGATTGCATCAATTTCATAAAAAAGGAATCTGCATTAAAGGAATTTAAATACGAGATCTTACTGCAAGACTTTCAGCAACTAATTTGACACTTCGACTGATTGAAGCTTCATTAACAAAATTTCTGTAGAGAAGACAAAGGTCTGAGAAATGATAAAGAAAAATAAAATGAAGTTTTATTTATTTCAAAAAAATATAGTATCTCCCATTCTAAATTATAACCTGTTATCTGATAGGCTACCAGTACTTTGCAAAAAATCAGGTGCTGCAGAAAGTTCAGATAGTGTTGCTGCTGTAACTCTCAGCCTTGAAAACTGTTCGTGCTCCCATGACACCTACAATACTTGAACAATGTAAGAGTATAACTATGAAAGTTGATGAAGATGACAGAAAATAAATAGAACTGATATAAATATCACATAGGCCACCTTAAAGTTACATACAGAGAGAAGTTCTTTGTGAGACACCACTAAGAACGATAGCACAGTTTGAGTGTCTCGATAAGAAAAGCACTAATTGCTAACGCACTAAGGGAAGTGATATGCTACTGTCAATGTACCAAAGAAGAACATTCTATCTAGTCTGTTGTAACACATGCCCTCAGAACATAAAACAATCCTTGAAGGAAAATAAGAGGTTATGCATTCAACCACTTTTTCTAAAACAATTCTACCCATACTGCAGCTTGCAACGTTTTAAATTCATAAAGGGTTTTGCCGCATGACATAGCCTTCCTTTTCCTGTACAAGATGGAAGTGAAAATTCCAAGTACCCATTTTCTAGAAGTTCTTTTTCCTTCACGAAATCCTAGTCAAATTTCATTGAAGAATGAGCAACCTCCCAATACTGGGTTATTATAAGCCAGGATTCCAGAGCCCAGAAAGAAATGCACCAAATAATGAGCACACAAAGTTAAGGCAGAAGAACATCATCTAGCAAAAAGCCATTGAACATACTTTTTAGCCAACAAATCTGCTAACTGATCCCCCAAGCATACAGTTCTAACTGAGCACTTCTAATTTTTCTTTTTATCTCAACCATCATTTGATGTACCACCAAATCATACACATTGGGCATAAGCTGTTCTAAATGTCAAACATATAAGACTCCTACAGACATGAGCAGAAATGTGTGAGTGTGTGTGCGCACGCGTGTGATGTATCAAATTGGCAAAAAATCGATAAAAAGCTAATATACCACAAAATTGCAACTTACTCTAGGATTAGAGATGTTAATTTTCTTGTGCTTTAAACCAACTTTCAGTCCCAAATCTTCTGCTACACTAGAGAAACCCTGTAGAAGAAAGTAAATAAGCCCAGAAAGCATTGCAACTGATTGTAGATGTCTGTTTACTACTCTTTGATACTGGCGGGAGAGGAGAGTTAACCTCAAATATTTGCTTTATGTAGGCATTTTCTGGAGGTTTGGACACATGAAGCCACAAGTCATTGCTAGATGAGCCGATGGTATTCAAACAGATAGCATAATCAATTGTCTCATGCAAACGCTGATCCAAACTGCGTAGCCACTACACAAAGGTGATGTAAAAAATTGTTATCATTATGTAACAACCTCAACACATCAATATTAAAGATGGGAAATATTACTTGAAAATAATCACCTTTTGAGTCCCATTGTAGTTATAAGGTCCCCCAGATGTCAGTGCAAAGAGTAAATTATATCTTCCTCTTGTCTTAGGATTTGAATATAAAATTGAGAACAGTCTAGCTATTTCAAGAAGTGCTACAACACCACTTCCGTTGCTGTCACTTCCCACAGACAATGCCTGTCAGAATTAAGATGGCATAAGAATCTGACCTATAAATGAAATAATAAAGTTCAACTAAAAGTCATTAACTGGTGCAGCTCCAAATGTGTCATAAGATGCCACTATAGCTATAGTTGGAAGTTGGTTTGAATCTCCATCAGCTTTTAATCCTGGAAGCCACCCCTGACATAGCATAAGATTGAAAAACTTATGGATATATTCAAGGCAACAAGACGAACTTTGATTCAGTGAGATCGTATAGATGGCCAAAAGTCCCAAAATATTAAATCAAACTAATAACTAATTTGATCATGAAATCACGTCTTGCAGAACGCAGAGTAATGGGAGCTCAAAGCCAAAGACTTAGTAACTTTAACAGAAGCAAGCAAAACTGAACCTGAATATTTAAAATGGTGGGTGAAGCAATTTTTCTGGGCTCTGGTGCAGCAACTACAAGCTTGTATCTGTTGGATGAAGAATAAAGTACAATAAGGCTTTTGCAAAAATGCCATCTCATACAAATGGCTGATTCAAACAGCATGATAATGCATCACAAAATTGAAAATACCAAAAGTATCAGCAGTAAAACAAGGCCGTTTAGCGCAATATATGATGACATCAAGAACTAAGAAAATTGGGATTCATTTACCAACAAATCGACAACATATCCAAGACCAATGTAAACATATAACTAGAAAACAAAATAAATGGTTGAACATACATTAACCTAGCTAAACAACAGAGTTAAATTTGCCACAATGTTGCCTCAAATCACCATGAAAACCAGTAAGATTTTGATTCTTTAGCCTTTCACTACTGGTGGACAAAAATGAGATGATTCAATTCAATCATGAAAAAATCATAGGCGGCAAAAATAAAGTGTTGTTGCAATCATAGCATAATCATGGTCCTAACATTCATTATGAGAAAGACACCATAGACGGCCAAAGAAAGCATGTGATAGTATTGAGACCATGATAAGTGTGCTGACAGCTGACCATAATAAGTGTGGCTGCATAAGTATGTACAATATGGTAAACTTGACTTATCACAAGCAATCAACAACGAAAAACAATTCGCAGCAGAACTCTCAAGGACAAGTCAACATTGAAAAGGCTAGGTTGATAGTGTCAGAGTCGCTATTGGATATATATATATATATATATATATATATATATATATCCACGACCAGTGGACAGCCAAAAAAAATTGAGTGGACTAGTTTTTTACGAACCATAATATGCCAGAGACAGAGAATTGAGATTTTTGTAAGATATTAAAGATCTAGCAATCGACTTACCCGCCAGTTGTGGCAGTTGCTGGCTGACCAGTAGCATCATTCTTCTTGATATCAGCTAGCATAGCATTAACATGTTCATCCTCAAAACCAAAGTATACAGGATACTGTAACATGGAAATGACATTATCATGAAAAAAAATTATAAGAAAAGAAGAAGCTAGATATACAATTGCAGTCACGGAATTAAGTGTTTGAGGAACAACATGAAACAAGTAAGACTCTCTGAGTTCCATTTCAAATGTAAATGAGCCTGATGCTGGCAAAAATCGGAACATAACATACCAATCCTTGTATCCATAGAAGCATTTATATGAAACAAAGATCTACATTTTCACTATTCACTTGATTAGAGGACTTGGGAACAATATGAATTATAATGGTTACACAAAATATTAACAAAAGTTAGTTGTTTAGACTGCACTTCCAATTGTACGATTGCAGCAATATGGTCATTGGTTGTATTCACAAAAGGGAACGCAATCTGTTTCTCACAGGGATGTTTGCATGTATAAGCAATCGTTCCACTTCAATTAAGACATCCTTCACAAGGTCTTTTGTAGAATCATGATCAGCTACACCCGCACTATTTTTATACTGTGGACTAAAAACTTCAGGAAGTAAAAGTAATAATCCACCTAACGGCCTCCTCTGTCCAATATATTCTGCAAAAAGATTTCAACAGAAAGTTGGTTTGATAGTTGTGATAAGAGGTAAAACCACTTAACTAAATCTAAATCAGACCACAGCAGTCAAAACTGAAGACAACCATTAGCAAATCAAACAATTGATCACTCTGTCATATGATGTAGCAAAATTTGAAACTAAATGTATTTAGGAGGACCTTTTAAAGTTTGTATCTAGAGGAATCCAAAGTTGAGAGGAAAGGCACTTCTTCTAACCAAAAGCGAAGAGGTTAACCAAATAGAAATTGTAGAGAGAAATCAGAAAATCTGACTTTTGATATGATAATCCCCAAATTTGACGTAACATATGCAAATAAATGTGACCAGAAATATGTTTATCATACATACCAGGATTGGAAGAAAAAACCAATGGGCAGGTCCAACTAGCAATCAAAGCAATGCTTTAAGATACAAAGGTGACAAACATTGGATTAAGATGGTGATCCTTCAGAAATAACTTTGGCAGAAAAAAGAAGAAGATGGAATCACATGAGTTGAGAAACTCAATACATTTATCTGTTACAAGTACTTTGGGAGCTCAATGTAAAAGCTCCCCTAGAACTCAGAAGGACTATGTTTGCATTCCTAAGAAGTATAATAATTGAGAACAATGTTTGTAATGCCAGATGGGTAATAGTTATAGGATTGGCGTGTTTCCATGGTCTGTTGAACTTTTTTTTCACTAAAATGCCCGTTAAAATGCCAACTGCTGCCACTTGTGGAAATTGAATACAACAGATTGCATCAAATTTTATAGAAATATACTCTCTAGTACTAAATACACAATATTTCGGAATGAACAAACAAAGCTTCTGCACTGCACTAGTCTACTAGGCTGCATATTTGATCTTCAGGTTAGAATTTCTCAACTAAATCTTCAAAAAAAGCAACCATCAAACAGACACATCTAAACTATACGCAATAGATTCCTGATCGGACCACAAAATTTGGCAAACAAAATAATATGCAACTATCAATCCCACAATCCAGTAACTTATGCTCTATTTCCCCTCATTTACTGGCAATTTCTTCTAATATCCTACAATACCAGGCTTAACCTCATTTGCCTTTCCTTTAACGTACTCCTAGACCCAAAGTATTTAAAAAATAAAATCAACCCCTGTCTAATGAGGGTAGGTACACACTCAACTTTGTCAAGGCAATATGCAGAAATAAACCTCAAAATAAAAAATCTGGTGCTACATTATCTGTAATTAATGTCTTGTAAAATTTAATAAATCCTTAAAAAGTTTCCCGGATAAATGTAAGTATAAGAAAACTAGACCATCTCCTTAGTTTTAAACTCCATGAAAGATATTTTTCTATGCAAACATGAAATTTTGTTTCATAACGATTGAGGCATTAAAGGTAACTAAATTCATCTAAACAAACACACTAAAACCACGCCAAAGTAGTAAATCGGCATGATGGCAGCTAGCTATCACAATTGGAACCAATTAAGAAAAACACAAAGTAGTGCCAGGAAATTTTAAATATAACTCTCATCTTACCATCATCTACATGCAATCATGTCTATCCTAATACAAGGTCAAAAATAAAATAAAGAAGTTCAATTTCTTGCCAAAAAAATAAAAGAAAAGGAGAGAAAAAAAAAAATTCTAAACAATGTAATCTAATCCAGGACATGACCTCAGGCCCAGCAGAAAATAGAACATTAATCCATGACCAAGAATACAGAATATTGGCAGTGCAATTACTTCGATCCAGAAGATAAATTATGAAATAATTGCCTAAAAAAATCATGACCATTACTTTAGTTGTAAATTTAACCAAGCTTTTGGGATTTTGCAAAAGAAGCACGACTTTAGTTATACCATGCAAATCGAATCACTAATCAACTTATCGGCAATATGTTGTGTGTTCGACACTTATACAACTCACCAGTCAAACTAACATTGATGGTATGTAATTAGAGCTAGACATGATCATCCATACACTGAAAAGTTTGACCACTGATTCGAGTTGCAAGGTATAACTAAAGTCATGCCTTTTCTTTGCCAAATCCCAAAAGTTTGGTGAAATTTTCAAGTATAGCGAATGTCAAGATTTTTTTTTTTTTTCCGGTCAACAGGCCATAAATTATCCCTCCCACTAAACATGACCTGCAATGGTGGTTCTGCTCTTTCCCTTCAATATTTGTATCCCAATACTATATTAGAAATGACAGTAAATAAAACTCTACCCACTTAGACAATATGATCAGATCCTGTCAATACAGCTTACCAATTGAACTTAGAAATGGAAACATCTGAACTTGTCAGTTACAAGTAGTAGAGGGTAAATGAGAGGTGGGGGGCTAGAAAGCATCGTGCCATGCTCAATATTAGAATCTTTCTATCTTTTAACCCATTGAACTGGACTAATTCAAATGGTTTGTTAATATATTCTATATGCATTTCCTTACATTGTTTTCTAAGTATACCTTTCCTTTTTATTTCCACTTTCCTGATTTAAAATGAAAGATATACATATATTCAATGTACAAAAGCCTCTTCGTGTGATTGTGTATATGAACCAGCCATCATTTACATAGTCAAGAAAATGAAAACACGCGGGGGGGGGGGGGGGGGGGGGGGGGGGATTTCAAGCAAAAACATGGAAAAGCAAGAAGCACATAAACTCTAGTGAGGATTCTGCTGCTATTTATTACTGAACTAAAACCAGTTGCAGTTCCCACACAGGGTATATTCCAACCAAAGAGAGTTCCAACCTTGCAGGCATATGCCAAATAGTTCCAAGTCTTGCAGAATGAAAGAAATCCATTTTAGCTTCACGATTCTCACACGGTTTGTCTAAAAGAAAAGGAAATACTATTATACCTATAAATCCAAGTCGCACTAGAAACTAATAAATCACCAAAAGCCGATAAGCTTGAGTTGAACAGGTAGCAATCAATTTTCAATCTGGCTCACAATCGACACTAATTTGAAATGACCCTTATAAACTCTAATAGAAACATAATAAAAAGATATTATGTTGAACTTTGAGCTTGATATCAGCTGGAATCAACATCTTTGCCATGACTTTAAACCGAATTCTCAGAATGATTAAGTTTTATATACTGAGTACACTTTTCTTCTCCTAAAACAAATTAAACATAAAACATGTTCCAATACATTTCCCTCAAAAAAAAAAAAAAACTTCCTTTTCGCCAAAATATTCACATTCCATTTCACTGCAGTTTTTTATTCACAAAGCCAATACACAAAAAGTCAATCCCTCTCCCTGTAACATCTCAAAACAAATCCAAGCATTGCCAAACTGATAACTGCAGTTTCTGCTCAGATCTACAAGCTCACTAGGTTCAATTTTTGCACTTTTCACACGATTAATCCTTGAAAACTAATCAAAGAAGCAATTAGATAAAACTATATCCAATATCACCACATCATGAACAGTAGACTATAACAGAAAGCCTACCAACTCAGAACATTGTCTTAATTCATAACAACTACTCACGATAAACATTAAAAAGTTATATGTAACCTCAACAATCCAAAACAAACAACGCTGATTCCACAATATAAGATAGTTGATAAAAGAATAAATTTTGAATGGACATGTGACGTATTAACTGCTAGACCAGTTCCTATTACAACAGAGAAGTTCAAGAAACAAAAACAAAGAGGATAAAGAAATCAAGCGACCTCTAATGAAGGTGAGATTCAATTCGCGAACGGGAAGGATAAGGACAGTGCGGGAGAGATCAACGGCTGCGCCGGAGGAGGAAGAAAAGAGAGAAGAGCCGGCGTGATGGTTGAGAGCGGCAAGACGGGATCCAAACGGCACGCCGGCGATGTCGTATTGGACGAGGCGGTAGACATCGACCACCGTGACGGCGTCGCAGAGCTCCGCGCACGCCATAACTATGATAAGCAGCGTAATGACGGAAGAATAAACAGGCTCCACGAGCAGTGAAGGCGGCGATTTCTGCATTTTCGCCATTGGAGAGAGAGATGTGAAACTTTGATCTGAACCACTGCAACTTATTAATATACAAAAGGAGTATCTAAGAGTGCTTCGCTTTTGGATTCTTTGCCTAATTAATTACCTTTTCTTATTTATCTACCTAATTTCAATTAGAGAAGGACTTGGGTGTAGTGCCTCCAACCCGCTCCAAGTCCTAGATTCGTGTCCTAAGCTGTTCCAAGGCCCATCTATATACATATATATATATTTTTATAATTTCTCTTTTGTCTTAATTGTACAGCTTCTTCTTCCTCATCCTTGCTTCCTTCTTCTTCCTCTCCTTCTTCTTCTTCTCTTCCTCTTTTTTTTTCTTATTTGCTGCTTCTTCGTCGTTGTCTCTTCTTCATCGTCGTCGCCTATTCTTCACCACCGCTCCCTCGTGGCATACAGAGAACTCGACGTCAGCCGGAGCCACCTAGTTAGTTGGGTTGTGGAGAGGATGGCTTCACTTGTTTGAAGATGATCTACTTTCTTGATTCTTGAATATTTGAAAGTTTTTTTTTTTTGGGCAATGTCCATTCAACTAGGTCATTTGGTATGCTAGATTTGTACATAGAGATGATTGTTTGGGTTGCACATTTGTGACCCATGAGAAGATACATATATTATCAGCATTTGCATTTCAAATTGTGTTTTAATTGATAGAGTGGTATGATTTATTGTCAATATTACAGATTACATGATTTATATTGATAATTGATTTCATCCAAATTATGAATACAATTACTCACTCATGCTGTTGAAGAATTGATTGATATATTATGTAATACCACAAAAGCATACACATAATACCTTAAAGGTATTTATGTAATATCTGAAAGAGACTTATGTAATAACTGAAAAGTAAGTATCAAATATCTTAGATGTAAATATAAATATGTAATACCATATAGATAAAAATGTAATACCTTAAACATATTTTACGTAATACTTTAAGGATAAATATGTAATACCTTAAACTATAAGCAGTAATATCTTAAAGTTTAAGCATTAATACCTTAAAGTTGAATATGCAATACCATATACTCAAATATGTAATACCTCAAAGGTGTATATGTAATACCTCAAATGTGCATCTGTAATACCTCAAAGGTGCATCTGTAATACATTATGTTTTAAGCTTGATACCTTAAAGATAAATGTGTAATACCTTAAGAGTATACACGTAATACATGTAGAATATACACGTAATACCTATCACTGAATAGAATTTGATGTGCACGGACGCACACCAACTTAGGTGAGGGCGCGAGTAGAGGCGGCCCACGCGCCGGGTCGAGTTGGGGGCACGGATCTTAAGCACACAAGTTTTTGTCTTTCAATTATTATTCAGGGTTTAACGATAACTACGATAACGAGGAAATATCAATTTTAGTTTAGCTAATTCGACTTATCCAATTTTGATGTATTAATTTTATTTGATTTCCAATTTTTATTCCTTAGTTGTTGATTGTTTCTAAATTGAATATCGGAAATTCTGACTAAACAGCCGAATTGCAGTGGCAACATCAGTTATTTTGGTTATCCCAATCAAAAAAAGAATTGAAACTAGAATAATTAATCAACAACTAGGAGATTAAAATTATAAAAAAAAACACAAAAAACAAAGTTAATGTACCAGTATTTGATGAGACATAAGTTATCAAACTAAAATTGATGTTTCCCATTAGATCTTTGAGTTACTCTCCTGTGCACCAATTGCACGGATCTGAGCACCAGTTGCACAGATCTCAAATTCGTGCAACTGGGCCGCGCGCGGGCTGGGCTGACCCGCCCAGCCTGCGCCTCTTTATTTTTTTCACGTGTTTTAGTTGTTTCCTTCACGTTATATTAGTGTTACCTTCGTGTTATGTTAAGGTTACCTTCCTGTTACGTTAATGTGACCCCATCTCCAAATTTCATACCCTTAGTTTAAAACCACTGAACTAAAATAACATGAAGGTAACACTAATATAACATGAAGGTAACACTAACATAACATGAAAGTAACATTAGCATAACATGAAGGTAAAAATCAATGTTAATCATACCTTCATGTTACGTTAGAGTGATCTTCATGTTATGTTAGGGTTACCTTCATGTTATGTTAGTGTTACTTGAGGGTAACACTAACATAACATGAAGGTAACCCTAACATAACATGAGGGTATGACTGCTTGGAGCGAATTTTGGTAGGTTTGAGCACACCCACCAAACGCGTGGGGACGCGTGAGAGCGTGTTGGGGCGCGTGAAAACGCACGTCAGATGCGCATGAGGTGAGTCGACCCGGGTGCTAGATCCATGCACCAGTTGCATAAAATATTTTGTCTAAATATTTTGATTAATTATTTGTTAGATGGAGTATTGCCTATTGTTGTACAATCATGACGTAAAATTGAATGAAACTATCATGCCGGTCATATTTTGTAAGATCACACAATTGATTAATTGACTGACTTTGATGTGAGACCATCTCACTGATTATATTACATGAGACATGTCAGTCTATAACCTACATTTCATAATTCAAATATAAATTGGTGGAAATAAGATCGATTTGTGAATGAAAAATTTTCATCTCAGGTAAGTTTTGTGTTCTTTCGAAGTAGTTAAAATTATTACGATAGTTTATAATACTAAATTGTAGAGCCGGCAATTTGAGCCCGACCCGAACGACCCATAAATTAGGCCGGGTTGGACTCTAAAATGAGCGGCTCAAAAAACACCGGAACTTTTTGGTCTAGCCCGATGGCCCGATAAATTTATTTTTTTATTACTTCTTTTTGTGCAATTTGTAAATTTTACATGTGACTCAATTCCCTCATCCATGTTTTTATGTATTCTTTTAATTTTTTTTACAGTTATTCTTATCTTCAGCTATCATTGACTAATTAGAATTTACTAGCAAACTATGACAATTGGGTTAAAATATTTTTGAATGTTAAAAGGAAGTAAAAAATGATCGGATTTTGTCCCCACTAATAGTTTAGTTATATTAAAAAAATTAATTTCGATTACATAAATATGATATTATAGTTTAAATTGAACGTCTTAAATTATAATAATAAGAAGTTATTTTTCTAGTTAAATTGATGTAAGGATTTAATGAATTAAAAATTATTTTAATTTTAAAAAATAATTATGCATTTGACCCGATTTGGCCCGCTGGCCCGATGGCCCAAGCGGGGTTGGGCCGGGCTCCAAATTCCAAGGCCCGACCAAAGGATGGGCCGTCCCGGCCTGGCCCGACTTTATCATTTCGCCCGTTGGGTTGGACAGGGCTGGGCGGGTCGAATTGCCACCTCTACTAAATTGTATGATGGAAAATTAGAATTTTTATCTAATACTACCTCCGTCCCAGGTTATTTTGCCTACTTTGACCGGCACGTAACCTAAGAAAAAACTGCTTGACTTTGATGTGATGTGCTATTTTAATATTTTTGAGTGGCAATTTTGTAATTAATGTGTGTTTTTTGAGTGCAAAAGTTGTAAAATGAAAGAAATGGAGGGGTAAGGAAGTAAATTTTTCTTTGCCATTTTTGGGCTGACAAAATAAGATGAAACAAACAAAAATGGAAAGTAGGCAAAATAGAGCGGGACGGAGGAAATATAACTTTTCAGAGACCTCTTGTGTTCAAATAAAAACAAAGTAAACGTGATTATTGAAAAGAGAAATTGGTGATAAAAATAAAAGTTGTTGAAATTTCAAAATTTTCACATTTGATGAAATGATTGAAAAAATGGGAAATATCAATTTTAGTCCGATAATACGGGTTTTGTTCATTTTTTGTGCACTAACTTTGCGTTTTCCATTTTTGGTCTCTCAATTGTAGATTTTTCTAATTTAGCCTTTTTTTTATCGAAACAACCAAAATTGTTGACGTGACCATAGAAAATTTTGAAGTGGCTGCCAAATTCCAATAGCCACGTCGGCAATATTGGTTGTTTAGATCAAAAAAGACTGAAATTGGAGAAAAGAAAATGGTGGAGACGAAGCTGCGTTGCTCTACCTTGACAAAGTGGACCCGATATGTATTGATAAGCAGAAAGCCCGTGTCAATTAAAGACTTTATTTATTATTGTTGCTTATTTTAATTCATGCTTGTTGGACCCAAATTGTGGGCTTTGGTTTTAATTAGTCTCTTAAAACATTGGTATTTAAGGCTCTGCGAGAGTTTCATGCAGGGACAGTGAGATTATGAAATAAAATTAGGGCTCTAATTCCCTTATTCCTACTTCACGGCATTCTTGAGTTTGAATCAACGTGAGTATAAGGAGTGTTCGTTCCTAATCTAGACGCACCGCTGCATCATTTGGTATCACGTTGCCAGCCATCGATCCGATATGCCGCCAAGACGAGAGCCAAACCGAGATGCTGCAATTGCCCTTAGGTTGGACGAACTCACGCAGCAGTTGGGCGCCGTCGTCCACCTGCTCACCGCGCAGGCCCAGGCTACGACAGATCAACATGCACGACACCAGCGTGCGGCACAGGCCGCTGATGTTCCCCTCCAGGCCCACGATCCAATTCCTGATCAGTCCAGCGATGATGAGGTGACCCACGACAATCCATTCGCGCCGCTGGCGGGTGGGGTTGTCCGTCGCGATGATGACAGTCGGAAATGGGAGTCCAATTTTAAACTGGATTTGCCAGAATTTCATGGTGGATTGGAACCAGAAGAACTTTTAGATTGGTTAGTCACTGTGGAGGAAGTTTTGGACTTCAAATGTGTTTCCCCGGAGCGCCGAGTTCCGCTTGCAGCGACTCGTTTTCGTGGCCGCGCTGCTTCGTGGTGGCAGCAGTTAAAAGCGCAACGCGCTCGTCGTGGTAAAACCCGTATCACGACTTGGGACAAATTCACAAAGCACCTGCGGCAAGAATTTTTACCATATAATTACGCTCGCACTCTTTATCAGAAACTTCAAAACTTGAGGCAAGGAACTCGATCAGTAGATGCGTATACGGAAGAATTTTATCAATTACTGGCTCGCAATGATGTGAACAAATCTGATGACCAACTGATCTCTAGATATGTGGGTGGCTTACGTATCCAATTTCAAGACGTTCTTAATTTATTTGCACCTGTTTCTGTGTCGGAGGCGCATCAACGGGCTGTCATGTTAGAGAAACAATTTGCACGCCGTACTCCAGGCCCTTTTCTCCCATCTTCAGGTCGCCCAACGATACCATTTGCCCCCACTGATGCTCGCCCTACTGCGAGCCGTCCTGCACCACAGCCAGCCCCACCGCGTGCACCAGGTCCGTCAGTGCCACAATACCAGCCCCGTGGTCCTTGTTTCTCTTGTGGCGAGCATGGGCATCGTATGTCGAATTGCCCTAAACATGGAGGGGGACGGGCTTTATATCTTGATGACGGTGGAGACGATACTTATCTTGACCCAGCAGTTTATGATGATGTGGGGGGTGACACCGTGCCGGAGGAGTACGTTTCTGGAGACACAGGGCCTGCCTTGATTATTCGTCGTGCATGCCTCACTCCTCGTGGCTCTGAGGACGACGTCCAGCGCCATGCACTCTTTGAATCCACATGCACAATCAATGGTCGACCTTGGCAGTTTGATCGTGGCGTTGTTCATGATGGTCGTCGTAATACATACAGCTTCCATTTTTCTGGTGTTAAAATTATATTATTACCCTCTGCGCCTTCACCGCATTCTTCTGTTCCTGATGGCAAGGTAGTTTGCTTGTCTCATCGTGCTTTTCTTGAAGAGATGTCTTCCGAACCGTATACTATATTGTTGGTTGCTCATGATGTATCTGCCCCTTCTGATATTCCTGCTGCAGTTGTTCCTCTTATTTCTGAGTTTGCAGATGTCTTTCCTTCGGAATTGCCTGATGGGTTACCTCCACTCCGTGATATTCAACACCAGATTGATTTGATTCCTGGTGCACCTCTCCCAAATCGCCCTCATTATCGTATGAGCCCAGTTGAACACGAGGAGCTTCGGCGCCAAGTGGAGGACCTTTTACGTAAGGGTCTTGTTCGTCAGAGTTTGAGCCCTTGTGCGGTCCCTGCACTTCTCATTCCGAAGAAATCTGGTGATTGGCGCATGTGTGTTGATAGCCGCGCTATCAACAAAATCACGGTTCGGTATCGTTTTCCAATTCCCCGTTTGGATGATTTGTTGGATCAGTTGAGTGGGGCAATGATTTTTAGTAAACTTGACTTGCGCAGTGGGTACCATCAGATTCGGATCCGACCCAGTGATGAGTGGAAGACTGCCTTCAAGACTCGTGAAGGTCTTTTTGAGTGGTTGGTGATGCCGTTTGGGCTGTCGAATGCACCGAGTACTTTCATGCGTGTCATGAATCAGGCCTTGCGTCCTCTGATTGGGTCTTGTGTTGTGGTTTACTTTGATGACATATTGGTTTACAGCAAATCCAAGGAAGACCATTTTCAACATTTGCGTGATGTCCTTTTGATTCTACGGGCTGAACAATTTTATGCGTCCCCTGCTAAGTGTTGCTTCCTCACTGATTCCGTTCTCTTTCTCGGTTATCGTATTTCGGCTGCCGGTGTGGGTGTTGATGAGTCGAAGGTTAATGCAATCCGGGAGTGGCCTACTCCTTCTACTATATCGGAGGCCCGCAGTTTTCATGGCTTGGCTTCCTTTTACCGCCGGTTCATTCCACATTTCAGTTCCATCATGGCTCCGATCACTGACTGCATGCAAGGGAGAACTTTCACATGGACACCGGCGGCAGAGTCCGCCTTTCGTACTATACAGCGTAAGTTGACTCATGCACCTCTTCTTGTTCTTCCGGATTTCTCCACGCCTTTTGATTTATATTGTGATGCTTCAAAGGTGGGGATTGGTGCTGTCTTGAGTCAGGGTGGTCGCCCTGTGGCTTATTTTAGTGAAAAGGTAACGGGTGCTCGTTCACGTTACAGTACTTATGACATTGAATTATATGCTGTGGTTCGCGCTGTTCGTCATTGGAGACATTACTTGTTTCAGCGTGAGTTCGTGTTGTATACTGATCATGAGGCACTTAAGCACCTCTCGTCTCAGGACACTCTTTCAGCCCGTCATGCAAAATGGTCTGCTTTTCTTCAGCAGTTTACTTTTGTGGTTCGTCATCAATCCGGGGCTAGCAATAAGGTGGCTGACGCCTTGAGTCGTAGACACAGCTTATTGACCGATATGCGAGTTGAGGTATTGGGATTTGACACATTTCGTGATTTGTATGCATCTGATGAATTCTTTGGTCCTATTATCGGGTTGCTGGTTGACGACAAACATGATGACTACGTTCGTATTGATGGGTTTCTCTTTCGGGGTGTTCGCTTGTGCATCCCTTCTTGCAGTCTACGACGCCGTATTATTTCAGAGGTTCACAGTGTAGGCCATGTGGGCCGTGATCGTTCTATTGAGTTATTGTGTCGTCGTTTTTTTTGGCCAACAGCTCGTCGTGATATGGCTCGTTTTGTCTCTCGCTGTCGTACTTGCCAAGTTTCCAAGGGCACCGCCTCGAATGCTGGGCTTTACCGTCCATTACCTGTCCCGACTCGACCCTAGGCTTCTATTAGCATGGATTTTGTGTTGGGCCTGTCGCGGACCCAACGAGGTAATGATTCTATTTTTGTTGTGGTGGATCGTTTCTCTAAGATGGTGCATTTTATTCCTTGCAAGAAAACTGTTGATGCTGTGAATGTGGCTACTCTATATTTTCGTGAGATCTTTCGCCTCCATGGGCTTCCTTTATCTATTATCTCGGACCGTGACACGCGCTTCCTTAGTCATTTTTGGCGCACTTTGTGGCGCATGGCTAACACAGATTTGAATTTTAGCAGCGCCTATCACCCCCAAACCGATGGGCAAACGGAGGTTGTTAATCGTTCTTTGGGTAATCTCCTACGTTGTTTGGTTGGTGATAACTTGCGATCATGGGATGTTAAGTTGAGTGTTGCTGAGTTTGCACATAATCAAGCTGTGAACCGTAGCACAGGTTTCAGCCCTTTCTTTATTGTTTATGACGCAGTACCCCGTGCCCCTATTGATCTATTGTAGCTGCCCCCAGACATCCAACCTGAGCCTCGTGCCGCCAACATGATCTCGGACCTCCAGCGTGTCCACGCTACCACACATCAGCGGCTGGAGGCCGCTAACCAGCGCTACAAAGCCGCAGCTGATTCGCGCCGTCGTGATGTCCAGTACGAAGTCGGGGACTTCGTTTGGGCCGTGCTTACGAAGGATAGATACCCAGCTCATGAGTACAATAAGCTCGCCTCCAGGAAGATTGGACCGGTGGAGATTATTGAGAAGATTAATCCAAATGCGTATCGTCTTCGCCTTCCGAGTCATGTTCGTACCTCCGACGTCTTTAATGTTAAGCACCTAGTTCCCTTTCATGGCGATAACTCATCTGAAGATGAAGCAGAATCCGATTCGAGGGCGAATCGTTTTGAAGAGGAGGAGAATGGTGGAGACGAAGTTGCGTTGCTCTACCTTGACAAAGTGGACCCGATATGTATTGATAAGCAGAAAGCCCGTGTCAATTAAAGACTTTATTTATTATTGTTGCTTATTTTAATTCATGCTTGTTGGACCCAAATTATGGGCTTTGGTTTTAATTAGTCTCTTAAAACATTGGTATTTAAGGCTCTGCGAGAGTTTCATGCAGGGACAGTGAGATTATGAAATAAAATTAGGGCTCTAATTCCCTTATTCCTACTTCACGGCATTCTTGAGTTTGAATCAACGTGAGTAGAAGGAGTGTTCGTTCCTAATCTAGACGCACCGCTGCATCAGAAAACGAGAGTTAAGGAACCAACATTGAAAAATACAAAGTTAATGCACCATAATTGAAATTGAATAAGGTTTGAGCTACTAAAATCATATTTTCCAAAAAAATAAAAAGGGCATGAAGCTAAGTGTCATTGGAAGATGAATGGTTGGTGATGAGAGAGATATTTTAATGAGTTAGATTATAAATGTAGCACAAGAGAATAAAAATTAGAAAACTTAGGACTCAAATTCAAATTTTAATCATCATATCCAGCATACTCATAAAGGTGATGTATCATTTAAAGTGTAAGACTAATGGTGGAGTTATGAAGTAAAACGAACCAAAAAAAAGAGATTTATAAAACAAGTTTGAAAGCTTATAAGAATTAACATATTATTTACACCCACTCAATAGAAACTAGCTATTTATGAACATATATAGTAATTTGAATTTTGAACATCTTTATATTCCAAAACAAGAAATTGTCCTCAAACTATAACAAAACTTGGTTCAAATGATCTAAAAAAGTTGTTCAACCGTTTGAACTTTTAAACAAATAAAAACCATGAACATAAACACTTGTGAATAGAACATTATAATCAAGCGTGAAGTCAACTCTAGGTTAGATTGGTTTATATTATTATAAACACATGTGTCGTAGAGGCAACTTTAGGTTGGTTTCTATTTTTAACAGATTAAAAATGGTATGATTATAAACACTCACAAATACAAAACTCATCTTAACAATTATGTTTTTATACTCTTCATTTTTTTTTTATTGAAATGGATTTTATAAATTCTGGGTGTGTCTAATTTCACCCATTAAAAAAATAGGTCAAACCATTTGTATAGGATGAGGGCTGGATTAACCAAGTTTGATGTGTTTATGTAGTATAAACATAGATATATTATTAAACTGCACATCAAATTTTTGAAATTTTTTAATCCCTAATTTTGTACTACATCCATCCCGGTTGAACTTGTCTAGTTTGACGGGACACGGAGGTTAAGAAAAAACAGTTGATTATTGTTTTTTAAGATAATTGAGTGACATTTTTGTAATAAGGGTAAAATATGAGAATATGAATATTTGACTTTTATGACATTTTAAAATTGTTTTTTTTAGTGGCATTTTAGTAATAAGGATGAAATATCGAGATATTAATATTTCACTTTTATTTCCATTATGGGCTGACAAGTTGAATTGAGACAAACTAAAATGATAAGTAGATAAGTTGAGTTGGGACGGAGGGAGTATATAATAGAGGATAAAAACATCTATTGAAAATTTTAACCATAGAGGGTAAAAAAGTCAATTCCATATAGTCGCCCTGCAAAAATGTATTGGCAGTATCAAGTGTAGGGTTTTTGCAGAGAAAAGAAATAGAGAAAAAACCCTAACAAAAATTCTTGCAAACAATGACAGTGCTGAGCTCCAAGAAAATCTTGCAAGAAAATAACACAACTGATCCCAACTCCATCACCTCTCTTACTCTCACTCATAAAGCCCTTTCTGATGTAATACTTTTCTCTTTTTGACTTTTCCCATGTACCCAATATGATGTAGATTCATGGTTTCTTTTTGTACTTGTTTTCTTGATACTTATTATTTGGTTGGGTTTTAATAGGTTTCTTGCTTGAGTGAGTTCAAGAACTTGGAAAGGCTGGACCTGGGCTTCAATAGTCTGACTTCACTTGAGGTTGTAAAACTCAATACATTTTCCTATTGCTTTATTTTAGTGAATGGTTTCTGAAATTATTCTGAAAATTTTTAGGATTTGAAGTCATGTGTGAATTTGAAGTGGCTATCAGTTGTGCAGAACAAGCTTCAAAGCTTGAAGGGCATTGAAAGCCTCACAAATCTCACTGTAAGGGGAAAATCATGTGATGATGCTGTTTAATCTTCTTATTAGTTCTTTCCATGTGCATTTTTGAACTGAATCTGTACTTGGCATTTGGCATTCTGATTAAAGATGTGAACTTTTTGCTCTATTAACAGTCTCTTTCATACTAAGAGCACGAGTCTTCTTATTGGTTCTTTAACAATCTTTCAGTTTTGGTTTTTTGTTGCAATTGACCTTAATATTTGTATATCCTAATTTTGATTTTTCTGTTAAACTCGTGCTCAACTTAACAGATTTTTTATAGTTCAATAGAATTATTCGTATTACAGCTATAAGATGCATTCTACTACTCTTGTTTGCCAGTCAAGTTTATTCTTCTCATATCGAATATCATTGTTGAGTGTGTGTTTGTGGGGGGTGTAATTTATAACTCCTATGATATGTAATACCTTGATCCCACTATCCTAAAACGTATAAGTATTTCAATTTTTCAGCACTTAATATCTGAATTCAGCTTATATCTACAGATAACCGATGTACTTTGTCTCAAAGCAATGTCAGTGTAGTTCTTGTGATCTGACTATCTAAATTTTATCAGTGAATAGAATTTTAGTTCTGGTTTAGTATTGAAACTTGATTTGAAATATTTTTGAACCTCTCAGTCATTTCTGGTATAGGTATTAAATGCTGGAAAAAACAAGCTCAAATCAATGGATGAGGTCAAATCACTTGGAAGCCTGCGTGCATTAATTTTGAATGGTAAGTTTCTTGCAGTAGTAAGTTCAGTGCTTCCTTTAAGTAACTCTTCTGTAAGAATGTTTTGAATATTGGTCTTCTTTTTTTCTGGCAGACAATGAGATCACTTCTGTCTGCAAGCTTGATCAGATGAAAGAGTTGAACACTCTAGGTATAGTTTCCTGAATCTTTGTATTAGAAGAAAGAAAATTGTGCTTCAAATGTAAAATTTGAGTACCTACTTCTTTAACCTTTTTAGTTGCTTTTCTTTTTTTATTTTTTCTTTGATAAATGAAGTAGAAAGTCTAGCACATTTGGTAATCCAAGCTGTCATTTATGGGATAAAAATATGAAATGAAATCGTATTTCTTCCTTGGATAAAGACTATCAAACATGAAACATGTTATAGTAACCTTCTCCTTTAGCTTTGGAAAGTTGAATATTGTTAGTTTTATTTTGTCTTTTCCTATTCTTGAAATGAAGTATCCACCCATTTATGTGCCATAGTGAGACTAAGGGAGATGTAAGGGAAGAGAAAAGTGAGAAAACTAGAGATAGCAAATAGCTTAAAGGTGGCTTCGTGGTTGTGCAAGTAGTGCCTCTGTGTCGAAACAAGCTAATATAAAATAATCTCCTTTGGACTTTGGAGAGTAATGTTGCTTAGAGGTCTTGACAGCTAAACTCATTTGAAATAGTTGTAGCGTTGGTTTTGACCATTGGCTGATTTTAGAAATTCCCAAATCACAATTATTCTCTTTATGTTTCCAGAAACCTTGATGATTGTAAGAGAATTTTTATGTCTTCGATTGTTTTACAAATAAATAAAGTTGCTTCTGCAATCTGTATCTGGCAAGATTGTCCCTGTTTTAGACTTTTGATAAAAGTACTTCTCTTAGAGTTCCTTTTATCCATATTAAGTTTTTATTATGAGTTCCACATGTGAAACCTGTCAAGTTTGTTTCCTCTTGTTATAATTTTCTTTGTGCTCGTTTTCACCCAGTGGAAGTAAGATTTTTTCTTCTCATTGGTGAATCTTTGTTGACAAAGCAAAACTCTGTATTGAGTTTTCAAAGTTTCTGTTTCCTGGTAATTCTGTGGGTCAGCACAATTATTTCACAAGTTTCGTCTGTTTTTACTGGTTTTAGACTTGCAGTATACTTATTTTCAGTTTAAAGACATTTTTCCTTACTAATCATACCTATGCAGTTCTTTCCAGGAACCCAATCAGATCGCTTGGTGAATCTTTGGTCAAACTGAAATCGATTACCAAAGTATGCTCTTGATTTGTTTGTTGTCTCGTACATGAATCCTACTGCAGTTTTCTGCTAGGAATATTTACGAGGAATCTTACTGCCATTTTCTATTACAGCTTTCTCTTTCTAACTGCCAACTGCAAACAGTTGATTCATCTTTGAAGTCCTGCCTAGAACTAAAAGAGCTTCGCCTATCTCACAATGAAATCATGGTATGTTACATTCCAACTTTGACACTCTAAGCATGTATTTGCAATACTTTACACATTTTCATGCTCTTGTATAAATATTACTTTATGCTGCTGTTGTTTTTCCGACTAATTATTGCTCCCATCTTTCAGAGTATTCCTAGTGAGTTTGGGCATTTCATGAAACTTCAGAATCTAGATGTGGGAAACAACTGGATCACCAACTGGTCCAATCTAAAGGTGACACTTTAATCTCCATTATCATACAAGGTCGTTTTTCGATGATATGCTCTTCACTTGTGTTGGTTTAATGGTTGCATTCAGGTGCTCTCTTCATTGGTCAACTTGAGAAATTTGAATCTACAAGGAAACCCTGTTGCTGAAAAGGAAAATTTATTGAAGAAAGTAAGCTTGTTTTGTTGCAATTGGGTTTTTTATTATGCATACATAAATGTACTATCGAATATTTGAGTGAAAACCTGAACAATGCTTTATCAGGTCAAAAACCTATTGCCAAATTTGCACATCTTCAATTCCAGACCGATTGAAAAGATCAGTGCAAAAGAAGTGCATGGAAAAGTTGATGATTTCTCTGTTGAGGAAGATAATAAGTCGACCCTTCGAAGCAAGAGTAAAGCAGATCACTTGATGAGAGACAAGAAGTCGAGCAAATTTCATCCCGTGAGTGAAACTATGGATGGTCATCTTGATAATGCTGGGGATCTGGCTC